>BSBM01000402.1:9913333-10521666 GCA_027924585.1 Larix kaempferi
ACACCCTAATAATGAAGAAAAAATATGAATAACAAGCCTCTTCAAGGAGGCAACATCCTCGTACAATGTACTAAGTACAGAAGACAAGACAAGACAATATGAGATGAGTCAAATGAAAAGGTCTCCTGCAAGCTATATATAGGAGACAAAAAGGTACAATTACAACTAATAGACCCAAGCCGACATAACTAATACAATAATACTAATGACAATTACCACCAATAGACCAATCTGACATCAATAATATGTAATGAGCCACAATATAGGGGGTAATGTGCCAACATTTTGGGTTTAACATGCCCCTCCCCTTCAGACAAGTGTTGTCCTCAATGCTTGATTAGTTGTGGATGCTTTTGTATGAAGGACTCATCTTCCCATGTCAAATCTTCAACTGGTAAGTTCTTCCACCTGATGAGGTACTAAGTAATAGCCCGATTGCGTAGTTGTTTGGCCCTTGTTTCCAAGATTTGTTGAGGTTCCAATATGACTTTTCCTTCTTCATCAAGCTCCTGCAAGATAGTTTGAATTGGGATCTTGTTTCCTATTACCTTCTTTGAGAAAGAAACATGGAAAATTGGGTGTACCCTTGAAGATGAAGGGAGCTCCAATTTGTAAGCCATACTACCAATCTTCTGCAACACTTTATAAGGACCATAGTACTTTGGTGCTAATTTATTGTCTTTATTGAGTTACTTGAGGGACATTTGATTGTAAAGTTGTAGCCTCAGAAATACCCAATCCCCTTATTCAAAACGCATTTCACTGCGATGTTGATCTGCTTGTTGTTTCATCATGTTTTTTGACATAGTCAGGTTGTCCTTCAGTAACTGGAGAACTTCTTGTCGATGCTCTAGGTGATCTTCCACGGCTTGAACTCTAGATTTGCCTTTCAAGGGATATGTGATAGATGGAGGATGGTACCCATAAAGTGCCATAAATGGAGACATTTTTTATGACATATGGAAGGATGAATTGTACCACCATTTTTCCAAAGATAGCTATTTCACCCAATGTGTTTGTTTGTCAGATGCAAAGCAATTAAGATAGCCTTCCAAACATTTGTTCACTATCTCAGTTTGACCGTCGTATTGAGGATGATAGGATGAATTGTGAGCCAACTGGGTACCCAAACAAGAAAATAGTTCAATCCAAATTTTCCAATGAAAATTGGATCTCGATCACTGACAATAATCTTTGGGTTTCCATGTAACTTCTAAATTGCTTCCATGAAGGCTGCAACAATTGTATTTGTAGTAAAAGAGTGTGAGAGTGCACAAAAGTGTGTATAGTTTGTGAGTCTATCAGCAACCACCATGATAACATTCTTTTCTTTTGACTTGGGTAGACTTGTGATAAAATCCATTGAGACTTCCTCCCAGCGTTGACAAGGTATTTATGATGGTTGTAAAAGACTTGGGGTATTAAATGTTTCAACCTTATTTTGTTGGAAAACCAAACATTCTGCCACGAACCTTTGAACATGAGATTTACGACCTTCCCAAAAAAAAATCCTTCTTGACCTTGTGGTACGTTTTTAGGAATCCTGAGTGCCCACCAGTAGGAGATGTGTGTAATTCCAAAAGGATCTTTTGTTTGAGTTGGTATTTCTTACATATATATAAGTGATCCTTGTACCATAGTGAGTCATTTTTCCACACAAAACTATCTGATACACTGGGATCCTTATGTAGCTTTTGAATGAGTGTCCACACAGATTGATCATTCTTCCATTCTTCCTTTGCTTCTACTACCCAATCAAGTTGTATAATCGAAATTGCACAAAGTAATGCCTCAACATCCTCATCTTTTCTAGAGAGTGCATCTACAACCACATTATGTTTCCCTTTTATATAGATGATTTCAAATTCATATCCCAACATCTTAGTTACCCATTTTTGTTTCTCTTCTGAAGATAGTCTCTGTTCCAAGAAGTATTCAAGACTATCATGATATGTTTTGACCTTAAAGTGCCTACCCATTAGGTAAGGACGCCATTGCTTAAGTGCATGTAGTATTGCCATCATTTCAATTGGGTTTATGTAACTTCTTCCCCTTGATTGGTCAACTTTCGAAAGCAAGTGATCGTCCTTCTTGCATTAGAACAACATCGATCCCATTTCTTGAGGCATCACATTCCACAATGAAGGTTTTTGTGAAGTCTGGTGTGGTTAAAACATGAGCTTTCCACATTGCCTCTTTAAGTTGTTCAAAATCTTGAGCTGCCTCTGGAGTCCAAGAAAATGCTTCCTTCTTCAATAATATTGTTAAAGGTGTTGTTATTCTTCTATAGTTTTGAACAAACATGTGGTAATACCCTGTCAAACCTAAGAATCCTCTAAGATTCTTCAAGTTTTTGGGAATCAACCAGTCCATCATGGCTTTAATTTTGTTAAGGTCTACATTGACACCTCCATGAGATACAATATAACCCAAATACTCTACCTCCTTTTCCCCAAGAAACATTTGGAAGGTTTTGCATATATAGTTGTTGCTCCTTTAGTAGTTGTAGCATCATGTCAACATGTTGAACATGTTCTTCCCAAGACATGCTATAGATTAGTATATCATCAAAAAATACTAACACAAATTTTCTAAGGAATGGCTTGATAATGAAATTCATCAAACCTTGAAATGTGGAAGGTGCATTTGTAAGGCCAAAAGGCATGATCGAAAATTCATAATGACCTTCATGAGTTCTAAATGTTGTTTTAGGGGTGTCTTCTTCCTTCATTCTAATCTGATGATACCCTAAACGAAGATCCAACTTTGTGAATTAAGTTGATCCATGTAGTTCATCTAACAATTCATCAATGACATGATTGGGAAACTTATATGTAATGGTGATCTTGTTGAGCTCTCTATAATCTGGACACATATGCCATGAGCCCTTCTTCTTGTGTATTGTTACCACTGGTGCAAAGTAAGAACTTTGGCTAGACCTAATTATGCCAGCCTCTGACATTTCTTAAACCATACGCTCAATTTCAATCTTTTGGCCATAGGGGTATCTGTAAGTTCTGAGGTTGTGAGGAACACTTACTAGAATTAACTAAATAGCATGATCAAAATCTTGATTAGGTGGAAGACCTTTTGGAATATCTTCAAATACCTTGGAGTGCTTATCAATGACCCTTTGGAGATCCATGGGAATAGGAGGCTTAGATGTTTGAACATCTAGTGAGCATAATTGTGCAATTACACCTTGATGTCCATTTTTCAACAATTTTTCCATACCATTAAAGCTTATAAGCTTGCTTGGCTTCCCTATGATACCCCTTAATTCAAATTATTTTCCTTCCCATGAAAATTTAATGAAAAACTCTTGAAAATTAAAAGCCACTATTCCCAATGATTGTAACCATTGAACCCCTAAGACAACATCAGCACCACCCATTGGGATAACAATCATTGGACTATTCAATACATATTCCCCCATAGTAAGATTGATATTATGGAATTTCCCTGGGAAATTGATAGTTCCTCCATCTGCAATCATTACTTGAAACTTTGGTGTTGGATATACAAAGCAATCGAGAGCTTTGGCTAGTTTACACTGAATGAAATTATGAATACTAACAGAATCAATCAACACAGTTACCTTTTTCTTTTTTATATATCCTTCGACCTTGAGAGTTTGGGGAGTGCTAATTCCATCTAATGCATGAAAATATATGGTGGGATTAATCTCTTCTATTTCTCCAGCTTGAGATGGTTCTTGTTCTTTTGTTTCTCCCTGTTCACAATCTATGTAGAATAATTTATTCTCATCACACTTATGTCCCTTACTATATTACTATCACAATTAAAGCATAGACCTTTTGCTCTTCTTTCATCCAATTGTTGGGGTGTCAACCTTTGAAGTGGGTTAGAAGAAGGAACATTATTTTCTCTATATGTGTAAGAAGTGGTCTTTTTAGTAGCCATCACCATATTTTTACATTCAACCTTCCTTGCCAATATGAAATCCTTTTCTAAAGATGTTGGTTCGAAGAGGCGTACCTCATGTTGGATGTTATCCTTCAAGGTTCCAATAAAGATATCCAACAATTTATCATTTGGTATTCCCTCCACTCTAAGACTAAAATTTTGAAATTTTTGAATGTGCTTGCTTACTAGACCCTTTTGCCTTAGATTTATCAATTGGGTAAAGAAGGAATGCTCCTAATATCACCATGATATGATATCAATTATTCTATAAAAATGAACCAAGAGATAATGGAGTTCTTTTTGCATTTACAAAGCCATTGGTACCACACAAACTACTTAGGTTCTAAATATAAAGATGCAATAGATAGCTTTTGGAGATTTGGCACCTAGTGTATATCAAAGAATTGCTCCATCTGGAATATCCATGTTATGGGATCCTTGCCATCAAACTTCCTCATGTCAATCTTGGGGAATTGGATACCCCTTGGGGGCCATCCCTGGTTACTTCCATTACTAGAATCATTTCCTCTTGGAATATTCTTATTAATGGAAGGTTTCTCAACATGGGCATTATCTTTATCTTCCTAAGTACACTGGAATGCGTCATCACCTATACAAAGATTATCCTTTGAATTTTGTATCAACTTAGCAATATTTTTCATATTTTGCTCCATCTTATTATCCATATGTACCATCATCTTCTCCATGTTTCCCATCCTTTCCTCTAAATTAAGTAAATCAATCGTTTTCACGGACCCTTTAATCATATCTCCCAACTTGGACACTCGAAAAAATAGGTCTTCACTTTCATCGTAGGTTAGAGATGACTCCTCAGGTGGTTTGATTAGAGTGTGGGTTTTTCCACTACCTTTTGTTCGCATTTTGAACTGGAGAAAAATGTCAAAATCACGAAGTTGCTCTTTTAGGCATTTCGTCAAACACTTTAGCAACTAGGTTTTAAATTAAAAGATTCACTTTTAGACTTTTGAAATTTAAAACACCATGCTAAAATTCTTCCAATACATAAAACTGAACATTCACATTGAACACGGATAATTTTGGTCAATCTTGACCATGGAAAAACCCCAACCTAGGGAAAAGCCAAAGAGATGAAATTTTATTTAAGAAGAAGAAACTCAGAATTTTTCTCTTTCCCACAACTACCAAAATTTCACAATTTTAAATCAACAGACTTCTACCTCAATATTCGTGCCAATGAAAAACAGTACGACATGCCCACACATGCCTGTACTTGTTGTACAGTATGCTCACTTTCCTACCTCGAAATTCATGCCACATGTGCCATAATAACACTGCTATACGGTTTAAATGCTACAGTCGTTGCCTTGCAATTTATGCCCACACGTGTTGCTATATGACCATGTTAGAATGTTGTACGGTCACTTCTAGGCTGTCTTGGGAAATGTACTGCTGAATATTCTTGGAAAGTGTGTCAAGTTTGTCTTGGGGACCCTTTCTTCTTCTCCAATCTTCTCTTTCTCACTTAATTATGTCTTTCGCTTTGCCCCTTCTCTTTATTTTATACTTTAATTCTAATAACTAACTTCCTAACTTCTAATCCAATGGCTAGGATTAGTTTGATAGATCTAGGGTTCACATTAGATGCACTTTTTAATAATAAAAGCTAATTATTAAATACATCACTTAAATATGACCCATAACTTATAAAGTACAAAACATATATTTTTATTTACATAAGATCACTTTTTACATAAATAAAACATAAGGAACAAAATTATTTTTGTCCCCCTCATCACACACACCAAAACTATGAGGGAGGACCTTCAGAGTTAAATATTTCAGCACTCCCTCCTAAAGAGGGAGGTCCTTCTGGCACTAATTGTATCTCTGTCTATGTTCCCTGAAGCGGCTCCCTCCTACTCTGGAATATGCCTCAGAGATAAATACCTGAACCTGAACTGAAACTCTAAACCTTGAGACTCCACCTGAGCCTCCTGAACCTTCTCATCATCAATGCACTTACTGAGTCTCCTGCCAGTGCTATGAAGATATCCACTCTCTTCATCAGAAGATAATGACTGGACTCTTTCCCCATCTTCAAAATCTGACTCAAATATCCAACCTTCTGATCCTGGATGCACAACATGTCCTTTCAATACATACAACCTGTCCCTACGATCGCCAAGAAGGATTGTGGTGCCAACTGGTTCTTCCACTCGATAAAGGAAGACATGACCAGACCTGACCATCAATCCAGAACCATCATCCTCGAAGGATGAAACCGAGAGTTTGCTAACTCTCATCCCAGGAACAAAAATAACTCCATGTACCTCCAAGACCTCACCAAGGTCCACTTGGAACCTCACTGTTCCAACACCTCGAATTGCTACCAGAGGAGTGTCAACATTTGTCTGCACATTGCCTTGTTCAGAAAGGCTTTGATACCACAAAGAAAAATGACAAAGTCATGAAGTTTCTTTTTTAGGCATTTCGTCAAACACTTTAGCAACTAGGTTTTAAATTAAAAGATTCACTTTTAGACTTTTGAAATTTAAAACACCATGTTAAAATTATTCCAATACATAAAACTGAACATTCACATTGACCATAGATAATTTTGGTCAACCTTGACCAGGGAAAACCCCAACCCGGGGAAAACCCAAAGAGAAGAAATTTTATTTAATAAGAAGAAACTCAAAAAATTTCTCTACACAGAATTTCTCTCTTTCCCACCACTGACAAAATTTCACAATTTTAAATCAACAGACTTCTACCTAGGTATTCATGCCAATGAACAGCAGTACGACCTATTGTATGACCTACCCACACGTTCTAGTACGTGTTGTACGGTATTCTCGCTTTACTGCCTCAAAATTTGTGCCACACGTGCTAGAATAACCCTAGTGTACGGTTCTTACAGTTTGTAATAAATGCTACAGTTGTTGCCTTGGGATTTGTGCCCACACGTGTTGTTGTATGGCCCTATCTGAATGTTGTACAATCCCTTCTAGACTATCTTGGGAAATGTCCTACTGAATCTTCTTGGAAAGTGTGCCAAGTTTGTCTTGGGAACCTTTTCTCCTTCTTGAATCTTCTCTTTCTCACTTAATGGTGTGTTTCCCTTTGCCCCTTCTCTTTATTTTATACTTTAATTCTAGTAACTAACTTCCTAACTTCCATTCCAATGGCTATGATTAGTTTTCTAGATCTAGGGTTCACATTAGATGCACTTTTTAGTAATAAAAGTTAATTATTAAATACATCACTTAAATGTGGTCCACAACTTATAAAGTACAAAACATATCTTTTTATTTACATAAGATTACTTTTTACATAAATAAAACATAAAGAACAAAAGCCTTGTTGCCCCCCTCACCACACAGATGCCAAAACTATGAGGGAGGACCCTCATAGTTAAATATTTCAACATGAACAATATAGATAGATATCACACCCTGGTTTCACCTGAAATAGATCATTCTACTAAAAGTTATTCAAATTTAAAATGGTGTACTTTTTTCAAACCCTAATTTGAAGATTTATCTGCTATCCGACCTTCCAACTGAGTTAACCCTGAAATTTTGTCCCCTATGAGTCTGAAATCTCGGCCTATGGTAGCTTGATATGTCCTCTTTCCATTATCACATGTTTCATTGAATTTAGATGTGCCCCAAAAAAGTTGTGTAAATTTTCCCAACAATTGTTATTTGTGGCCTTTTCACAAGAGCAAGGGTGTATGGCTTTCCATGTGTCCAATTTTTTTAGTCTGATTTTGAAATTACTACCCAAGATAGAGTGATTTATATTCTTTTTTATTCAATAGGTCTCACTCAATTTGGATCTTGCACTCTCCATATATACTCGTTTTTCCAAAAACACATGTTTAAACTAGTTTTTGGACTAGTCATAAACCCTAACTTCCAAAGGGTGTATCTTCGAATATGTAATGAATCAGGATCTAAATTTTTTGGCAAATATAGTTCGGCTTTTTTTCTATATGGGTTTTGATTTTTCGCTATCTGAATCTTTGTATAAAAAAAATTATAGAGAAAATTCCAAGATGTCTTGTTTTGGAAGCGTCCAAGCTCTAATACCAAATGTTAAGCAACAAATTCCCCAAAGAACATGAAAAGAGCATGAAGAGACTAGAAAGAGTAATCCGCACCTTAATAATGAATAAAATGGATGAATATCAAGCCTCTTCGAGGGGGAAACATCCTTATACAATGTACCAAGTACATAAGACAAGACAAGATGAGATGATTCAAATAAAAATGTCTCATTCCTTTTTATAGGAGACAAAGAGGTACAATTACAACTAATAGACCCCAGCCGGCATAACTAATATAATAATACTAATGAAAATTACCACTAATAGACCCAAGCCGACATCAATAATATGTAATGAGCCACGATATAGGGGGTAATGTACCAACATCTAGGGCTTAACAAGAATCTATAAAGTTGAGACCTACCTAAAGGAATACATGGGTAGGTGTTGACATAATTGCTAAACAACTTTATTATTTTCTTATTTCCAAAGGTCTCCTTCATAATCGTATGAGGGTCAGGCAGTGGATCATCACAAGTGGTGAATCAGATCATTTTCCCATTTTGTTGGGATGGTTGTGGTAGGGGATAAACCTTGTAGCCACTTCAAATATAATCCACCATGGTTTGAATAAGAAGATTTTGTATCATTGGGCAAGGAATCATGGGCTCCCTTTGAAGAATCTAGAACATAATTGGCCTCAATTTAGTCCATGGAAAATATAAAAAAACTCAAACTTGCAGCAGGCTCATGGGCTCATAAAAAAAATTGAAGGATAAGAAGGCACTAGTTGAACTAGAAACTCAATTAGAGGAAATGTACTCCCAGGATATAGCATGTTATTCTTTTGATGAGGCCAAAAAGGAGATTATCTCCTTGGAGGAAAAGAAGATGAGATTTTAAAAGGACATAGAAGTAGCTTGGAGGCTTAAAAGCAGGTTCATGTGGCTTCAAAGGGTGATAAAAATAGTTTTTCACCATTTCACAAACCATTGGAAAATGTGAACTCTCTTTGGAAGCTGAGGGATGAGAATGGTGAGGCAGTCACTAGCTTTGAAGGCATAGCTAGAATTGGGAAGGACAAATTCGAAGGGGTTATAAAGATGATAATAGGGTGAACATTGTCGATATCATTTATATGACATCCTTCTTCCGAAGCTTTGTATCGGAGGAGGATAATGGAATATTGATGGATGAGGATTTCAAAGAAGAATTGGAGGAAGTGCCTCATAGGTTCAAAAAGGACAAAAGTCCTAGTTTGGATGCATGGTTGATTGAATTCTTTCTAGGTTTTTACGAGATCAATGGAGATTATATATCAAGGGTCATCGAGGAATCAAGAGTTAATGGGAGAATATTTGTAGCATTCAATTCAATGGTTATTGCCCTAATTCCAAAATCTGATAATTTGTAGACATTTGAAGAATACATCCATATCTCATTATGTAACTGTATATACAAGATCATTGCGGAGGTTATAGCGTTAACGACCAAGGTTTTTCTCTCAAAATCAGTATCAAAAGAGCAGTTTGGTTTTCTGTTGAGTCGCCATATCCATGAGGCAATTTGAGTAGGTCAAGAGGGATTTCAATCAATTAGAACCAAGAAGATACATGTTGTGGTGCTCAAAATAGATCTCGCTAAAACGTATGACAGGGTTAACTAGAACTATTTGAGACAAATGTTGACTCATATGGGGTTTTATTTCCAGTTTGTATACTGGGTAATGTATTGTGTTTCCTATGTTTCCTTTCTCGTAAAGATTAAAGATTCAATTATAGGTTTCTTCAGGCCCAGTAGAAGAATTGCCCAAGGATATCCAATATTGCCTCTCTTATTCCTAATTGGTATAGAAAGGTTTAAGTAAGGCTTTAATGTATGCCAAAAGGATCGGGGCTCTAAAGGGTATCTAAATTGACTCAATTAATCTAACTCATTTGTTACTCATTGATGACATTCTATTGTTATGTGATGGCTTGAAAAGGGATGCATATACGCTAAAGGAGTTTATCAACCTCTACTGTTCTACCACTGGGGTGCTAGTAAACTTTAGGAAATCATCCATATCTTTTGTTGGGATAGAGAAAGAGAAGGAGAGGTTCATATCATAATTGTTCTCATTTCATCTTTATGACTTACAACATGGATTAAAATATCTTGGGTTCATTATAAAGCCTAATGATTATAGTAAAAAGAATTGGGAATGGCTTATCATGAAAATGGAGAAAAGGCTCATGTCTTGGTGTAAACACTGGATGTGATGGGTTGGAAGGTTGATTTTGGTTAAATTGGTGATAGAAGCCGTTCCGGTGCACTAGATGACACTTTCCTTTATCTCGAAAGGAATATTGGATAAAATGAGAAGATTATGTTATAGGTTATTGTGGTCTAGCATAATGGACAAAAGAGGCATTCCACTTGTCGAACAATAGAAATTAGTAATTCCAAAGGAGTTATGAGGATGGGGATTAAAGAATATATTCGATTTTTCAATTGTTCTCTTGGCAAAAAATGTATGGAGGCTTATTTTGGGGAAGGGACTCTAGTCTCAAGTCATTGCTAAAAATTATATTGAACCTAGCACAATTGAAGAATGGATTAGAACCCTCACAAAATCCTTTCAAAATGGATCAATTACATGGAAGGCCACTATGAAGGCATTTCCCCTCATAGGTAATTGGCTAGTGTGGGAAGTGGGAGATGGTCATCGAGTTCAATTAGGTGAATACCCATGGGTTGGGTGGGGTGAGTCATTCAAGTTGCCATGCAATTTAATTGCTTCTCTACACGAGAAAGCATTGTTCTCATTGTCTCAAGTAGCTAATAATGACTCCTTTACCACATGGAGTCAGGAATGGAAGAATGATGAGAGTATTGGTCTAAGAAATGAGGAAGTAGTATAGTGGGGGAATTCATAGCCAAACTGAGGTCAGGCCATGTTTGAATTAGAGAGGCGAAGGATGAACTAATATGGACAAAGAACCCCAACAGAGGTACTTATCCCTCAAAGCTGGGATACAAAGCTTTATTTGATGAAGAGATTAGGGATGATCCTATCTAGTGGTGGACAAAGTTACAAAAATTCAAATGTCCACTAAAAAATAGAATCTTTACGTGGTTGATGCTCAATAACAAGGCACTTCCCGGGGATAACATACAAAAGAGGGTCAAATCCAAACTTGGGTGGTGCTCATTGTACAAAGCAAATAAGGAAAACATTAATCACCTTCTTATATTTTGTCCCTATACAAGTAAATTTTGGAAAAATAATGAATGTTTTATAGGGTTCTATCAATTTATGGAACGGTGGGTCAGTTGAAGAATGCTTCAAATTGTGAGATTCAAATAATGCTACAAAGTAGTTTCATGCTCTTCCTCTCATTGTAGCACAAAGAGTTTGGTTATCCAAAAATCAATTAATTTTCAAGAATAGGTATTCCCTCCATTACAATGTGCCCTTCAATCATTGAATATTCTAAAGAGTTATGAACAAGTTACACCTGCAAAGTCACCTAGAGTGCGTAATGAAGTAACAATCGATAAATTTGGGGCATGCTTGTACTTTGAAGGAGCCACCCAGGAGAATCCTATATATGTTGTGCTAGAGGAACACAACAACAGTTCCTTGTTGGATCGACATTGGTTTAAATTCAAAGTGGGGATTGGCACTGATTCGAATAATATGAAAAAAGTTGATGGATTTGAAGCTTGTACTCAAACTGCTCAAACTGGTTTGGGAACAATGTGCTCAGAGGTACAAGTTTTTGGCGATTCCCTCTTTATAAATTGGATGAAGGGGGAGTATGCATGTAATTTACACCCTATCTATATGAAATCATGAATAAGAAAAATTATTTCCATTTCATAACTTTCATTCATATATATATACAGAGAAAGGAATATACAAATAGATGATATATATATACAGAGAAAGGAATATACAAATAGATGAGCTCTCCAGAGATGGAGTCTATAGCAGATTTGGGAAGAGCACGATGGTCTTCACTCTGATTTCTCGCCACCTATTTGTTTTAACTGTATTATCAAGAAACATTTTTCTCCACAGTTTTGAGATTACTTGTATATATATATATTTTTTATATAATTCTTAGTACGAGATAATTTGACAAATCCTCTGTTCAAAAAATTCTATAGATTCTATGATAGCTTATGAATCCTTTGGGAATGGGACCGTTTAGGCACGCCGCCAAGAACAACGACCATTCCCGTTGTGGTCTGTAGTTCAAAATTCAAACTGAAGTTGGGCGCATGAAACTATTTGTGTTCGATGGCCAATCAGAGTATGAAATAGAGCAGACCCTGAGCATTTAACAAACCACAGATAAAACCACAAATTGTAATTCATGGATTATTACTACAGATGCTTTTGGGTTGAAATTTTCATTAGATAAATTTAGCCTATGCCTCTGGTCTCATCTAGTGGCAACAAGCCTCAATCAAGTTCCGTGACTATCTGCATCTGCGCCTTTCTTGAGGTCTCTCGATGCCCCATGAAAGTGCACTGGTTCTTAATAAGCATGACAAATAAAATAAACAAAAAATCTCATTTTAATGAATAACTCGGTATTAATAACTTATACCATATAATAACACTTCACTTCATTTGATTCGTTTTCAAATTTCAAAATTCGTTCTGCCAATATTCATAATTAAGAACACTAGCACGGCTTCAAGTAAGGCTTCATTACCCTCGTCTTCAAATTTCAAAATTCTTTCTGCCAATATTCATAATTAAGAACACTAGCAAGGCTTCAAGTAAGGCTTCAGATCTTGAAAGTCCAATACAATATGCAAATTTAAGCGACTTAACATAATTTGGATAGTAAATTAAGTTTCCTTATAACACGTTTTTCATAATTTGGATAGTGAATTAAGTTTTCTTAGAACACGTTTTTCAAAGTTTCAAATAATCAAGAATATTTTTATTTTACTATTTAATTTTAGATTTTATTTAATATTATTATGACAAATATAAATGTTTGTGTTTGCTTAGTTTCAGTGGTATATGCAAATAGTATATTTTTCTCTTTTCGCCATATCTAAATAACCATTATTCAATCAAAGATCCTTGTTGAAATGTTGATATAAGCTAACTTTTTATAACAACTCAAAGTCAAAAAAACCTACAATAATTCTGTTAAAACTTAGAAAACTTAGAGTTATGCAAGTTTCACTATATTAATTATATATGTATAATTGTAACTTTTGAATTAGAAATTAAAATTAATATGTATAATTATAACTTTTGAATTAGAAATTGAGTGATATTTTATTTTTATTTAATTTATTAAATAAATATTATTTATGATAATATATGTATAATTATGACTTATGAATTAAAACTTAGAGTTATGCAAGTTTCACTATATTAATTATATATGTATAATTATAACTTTTGAATTAGAAATTAAAATTAATATATATAATTATGATTTTTGAATTAGAAATTGAGTCATATTTTATTTTTATTTAATTTATTAAATAAATATTATTTATGATAATATATGTGTAATTATGACTTATGAATTAGAAATTGAGTCATATTTTATTTTTATTTAATTTATTAAATAAATATTATTTATGATAATATATGTGTAATTATGACTTATGAATTAGAAATTGAGTCATATTTTATTTTTATTTAATTTATTAAATAAATATTATTTATGTTTAAAATCATTAAATTAATGCAATAAGACTTTTAATCATTTCACTATTCACAAGAGGTCATGAAAGTTGTTATTTTAATATTATTTTTTAAATAAAAAATAATATAATTTATATTTTAAATAAAAATGTGATAAATTTTCTATCACCAAGATCAACATTAATTTTATGGATAATTTTGATGTTTATTGCATTTGATTTAACAATAATATCTCTATTCAATTCCAATTCTTTATAAAATTAACAAAAATCAAATGAACTTATCTTTCTTACGGTGAAAGGTTAATTTTAACTCTCTTAACACATAATAAATCATATCATATAACTTATTGGATAAATAGTGAATGAAATTCACTTTCCAAAGAAAGTGACTCTGGTTGAATGTTCCTTGGTGGATGTTACATATTTTTTTTTTCACAAGAAAAAAGCAATACCATTTGATTAAAAATAGTATGGAAGAGTGTACAGATGTTTCAGATACATGCCAATATAACAAAATCCCACAAAACAAGCCAAAATCTCAAAGAGGGTTGAAACAACCAGTCACTAGTAGAAAAATGGGTGATAAATGACCAAACAACCAAAAAAATTGGTCACCGAGTGAAATAAATGACTAAACCACCAAAAACATTGGTCACCACAATGTTTTCAAGTGAAATATGACCAAATTTGAGCAATTTTAATTAGTCACAACTAAAAATGACTAATTTAGTCATGGGATAAAAAATATAATTAATTTAGTCACGAGATTAAAAAAAATATGATTAATTTAGTCATGGGATACAAAATATGACTAGACAATGTAAGTTAATAATTATATAAGTGGGGTGGCAGGAGGGGGAGGGATAATCCTTTGTCCCGATGGATTAAAAGAATTTCAGTACTCTTGGGGATTAGGTACCACAACCAATAACCTAGCAGAAGCTTTGGCTCTTCTTCAAGGTCTTCGACAACTAAAGAAAAAAGGAATTATGCAAGCAAGAATTATTGGAGACCCTCAAAGTCTCATCAATCTTATGATTAAGAACTCAAATCCGACTTAAATCTAGTTAAATCAAATAGTCACATGAATTCTAGATCTAGCCTCCCTCTTTCACAATCTTTAGTTCTTACATGTGCTCTGTAAGAACAACACGGAGGCTGAACTAACTGCCAATAGGGTAGTTGACCTGGCACCAAGCTCGCTTCTTCTAAATGAACATGCCTTGGAGGTGGACCCGCTCCCCTAAAAGGAATTGTGTTGCACTGTTTCCAGTTGGCGGTTAGCCACATGAGTGGAGGAATATGAAGGACATGGGGGGGATCGCAAACAAAAGGCAGAGCATGTGGATTTATTGGGTGGTAGGTGCTTGCGCGTGGATCATCAAAAGGAATAGATGAAGTTACGTCATTTCAGAGTCAATGGAATTAAACTCCAATTTGGAAATTCTATTCACCCGTGAGAAGAACGCAGATGAAATGGACCTTTAGGTGCTCTGGTACGCCTTCCGTTCAATCTTCCGCACGATGCTGCAAATTGACGTTAGCAAAGTACATTTTATTAAAATATGGGATACAAGAGAGTACGATCCTGCTTCAATGGAAGAGGATGTATTAATGGGAGACCAAACCCGGATGTTTTCCCAATATCCTTTCCAAACTTGTTGGGTTATTACGAAAGGATTCAAGCAACATTTGGCCGTCCTTCATCTAGCGGTAGGACGATCCTTCATCATGTTTCTGAGGAGCCTTTATGTTGGGCGCACATAGAATCTAGTTGGAAAAGGGAGCAAGGATATGGATTCAAGCGATGAGAGCAGCAATTGTTGTCTGGAACACGAAGTTGCGACCACGGGGAGATGTCTGCAGGCATTAAAAGAAACCACGAAAGTTCAGAAAAAAAGTATAAAAAGGCTTAAGGAGAAAGTGGAGGTAAGGTTGGAGCAAATCAAGGAAAGGATGGAGCAAATGGAGGAATTGGTTCATGAGACCTGAGTAATCCAGAATGAACACACATCGTTGGTAGAGGCCTAGCAACAAGAGCACTACCAGGTGAATCAGGTTCTGTCTGACAGACTTCTCCAGGTTGAAATTTAGTTGGGTACCATGACCTTTGAATCCCATGTCCGCTAAGAATTCGAAGCCTACCCGAAGCAAGTTGACCGGAAAATTATAGGGACTTCCCTTGGCAAATCAACAGGTCTTTAAAAGATGTTTTTCAGTCTCCTCCTGGGGCAGTTTATATGTTTAATAAGTCCCCTAGTTTTTAGAGCTTTAGTTAGGCTTCTAGTTTTCCTTTTCATGAACAGTTTGGTACTTGCGAGTTTTGTTTTTCTCTGTGATACACCTCTGTGTTATTTTGAAGACTAGTCTGTAACTTTCCAAATGAATTCACATTTGGCTTTTGATAATACACAATTTTACTCATTTCTGTAAAAAAAAATTATATAAGATGTCCATTGTTAAAATTTACGAAATTGCAAAATTTATGAAATTGTAAAATTTTACAAAACCAACCTGATGGAGCAACATGTATCTGAAATTAAACATCCCCGTTAGGAAACACTAGAATGGGGGCACTTACCAATTTATCCTTCAGTATATTGAAAGCAACATCACATTAATTAGTTTAGGAGAAGGCGATTCGACTCAATCAAAATGCAAATGAGGGATCCGTTCACGTGGATGTCGTGGAAAACCCTGGCCTTGTGCGATTTCTCTACATACTAGGCCTCCAACATGCCTCCAAGGGCCCTTGCTAGCCCTTGCCTCTTCACCACAAAACCCTGGCCTCAAGAACGCCTCAAGACGCGATTTCCCTGCGAGTTCGGTAATCCCGAGCCTTGCCTCATTGCCATTTCACGGATATTTGTCAGCCCTCTCATATAAAAAATACCCCAAAGTATTTGTGTATTGTTATATTAAATAAAAAACCCATTTTCCCCTTAATATAGAAGCAATATAATTTTTTGGTTTTCATGATTATTTAATATCCCCAATATGAACGAACGTGATATTATATTGTCTTCTAGTGAAGCCTCTGTGTGGCTTGGTCAACACATCAGCCATCTTCTCGTCTGTCGTCACATACTGGAGCTCCACTGCTCCTCTCTACACCATATCCTGTATATAATGGTACTTGATCTCAATATGCTCCGACTTGTCATGGAACACCGAGTTCTCGGACAATTTTACACAAATATGGTTGTCACAAAAGATACAAGTCACCTCTAACTCGAGATCAAATAAATCTGACAGTATCTTCCGAAGCCATACTACCTCATAACTAGTTGAACAGGCTGCAATATACTCTTCTTCGGCTGTACTCAGTGCCACACTTGACTTCTTCCTACTAAACCAAGAGATCATACCGGATCCCAAACTGAAGTAGCAACCCGAAGTGCTCTTCTTATTTGTGGCACTGCCTGCCCAATCTGAATCTACATAACCATGCAGGTTAGTCTTCTGATTCGTCGCATATTTGATCCCATACTCAATTGTACCCTTCAGGTATCTCAATATATTCTTTGCAGCAATTAGGTGAACATGTCTCATATTTGTCAGGAACTTGCTCAGGGTGTTCACAGCAAAGCATATGTCTGGTGTCGTGTTCATCAAGTACATTAACGAACCAATCATCTTCCTGTACATCGTGACATCAACTGTCTCTAAAGAAGCATCACACAGTAGCTTCAAGTTCGATGCCATTGGTGTGTCCATTTCCTTACAGTCCATCATTCTGAACCTCTTCAGAATCTCCACTACATACTTTCCTTGACCAAGGAAAAGTTCCTCTGGATTCTGCCACATCTCAAGACCTAAGAAGTAATGCATCATACCTAGGTCTTTCATTCGAACTTAGCGACAATATTCTTCTTTGTTTATGCTATGAGCTTCTCTTTACCTGTCAAAAGCAAATCATCTACATACAATAGTAGAATCATATGTTTTCCTTCCTCATCCTTGTAGTAAAGGTTGGAGTCCGCTTTACTCTTGGTAAAGGCCAAGCTTGTTAGGAACTGTCTATCTTGACGTACCATGTCACCGATACCTATCTCAAACTGTACCACATATACTTCCTCTTCATGAGGGGAGACATCCAGTATCACTCTAAGCATATCCCTGAGATACTAGGGCAAACACCTTTTCCATGGATAGAGGTTAAGTGATAATGTCTCTCCATCTGTGATGTAGTCACTCCCTATGAAGCGTAGCTTTCCTGCTCCCTTTGTAACTGAGCACTATCCTCCCTCTACATCTTGTACTCTCTGCATCAGGACATTCTTCACTGGAGTTATTGGTATCCTTCTCTTCTGATGATCTTCTGTGTATCCATCTATGCCATCTCTGGTTACCAAGATATCAAACTCTATTTCAAGTTATCTCTTTCACCCATCTATGAGCTTCTCATCTTCAAAATTGTTGCAAATGTTGATGTCCCATCACTCTAGGTGATCCTTGATATCATCATGCTATCGCATGGGTTCCTTCTGAGCCCATACAAAAACTTCTTCAATCTGCGCACATGTGGTTCTTTGTAGAGAGTCCCAAATCCTGGCAGTTGCTCGATATACACTTCTACTTGATTACATCATCTATCTAGTGTAATATCCACCACCGAGGAAGTGTGTCTAGCCACTAGAGAAACGTCTCGTCATAGTCGACTCCCTCTGTCAGAGAGAACCCTTGCTTTGTACTTATGCTTGATTTCAGAAATCTTCTTGAATGTCATAGCTGAACCATCGTTACTTGTTCTTCAGAACAAGTCTCATCATTCTTCATTTGTAGGTGATTGTACATGATATTTCCTACAAGTCAAAAGTATTGCATGGTTAGAAACATTTCATAGTTTCCAAAACATATTAATAATGACAAATTCTTATGCATACAGACATAGGTCACATAGTCATGCATCTATCTTAGCCAATGTTTCAACACAACATTCATCCATATACCGCATTCATACGGTAAATTTCTAGATGCCTTCCATCTCTACCGGAACATCATTAAGAGCATGCACTACTCCCAATATGTCAGCAAAGAGGTTTCATTCTAGATAAGTAGCAATGGAATTTTGTACAACACCATAGGCCACTTACCCATCACATGCATATTAGTACTATAATGTTCATTAAAGCAATCACTTTAACATGCATAATACACTTCCTAAATCTAGAAATATAAATTTGTACACAACTGAACAATACAGGAAATGACAATTCAAATACTTATCTTTGTTTGTTTGGTAGGATCTCTCTTGATCCTAGGAATTATTGGAATAAGTTATAGTGATCTCTACTCCATCATCTGATTTTGAGAACCTGTGCCTTTCTTGCTTATGATCTACAATACTGATCAAGTATTCTACACCATAGATCACATAGAGCTGTGTATTGGTGTTGAATCACCAATCCAAAACTACACTAGTGTACAACAAAATTTGTTGATCATACAAAATGATTAATCTCTACTACATTATTTCCTTCTAGTTTTTTTTAGAAGATCCAAATTCTGATGTTGCATCTTATTCTTGATTCTCTTCTTGACCTATTGATTTCAATAAATGATGAGAATGCAAAATATTCCTTTGTGTATGTGGCTATGTAATGTCCCTTCTTAAGAATTTATTAAAATGGCAAAATTTTCACCTTTTTCCCTAGTTCGACCTTTGACTAGTTTTGATGTCTAGGTCTCCAAATTGCTCCAAATGCTCCCAAATATTCTGAGGAGGTGTATGGATGATATTAAGACTTGATTAAGGTTTTCAGGGATGATTTAAGACCATTAAAACACTTCTGCAAACTCCTTCAAGATTCTGGTCAATGTATGGTATTTTACTAGCAATTTCTCTTTGACTAGTATTGGTCCCTTGGTCTCCAAATGACTCCAAATTCTCTCAAATTTATACAGAAGGTACTTGTATGATATTAAGACATATTTATAATTTTTATGGAGGCTCTGGATTTTTCATATGACTTCTACAGCTCCTCTTTCAAATCTGGTCAAGATAGGGATTTTACTAGTAAATTGTGGTTCAAATCCCCTAGGGGTAGATGATGAAAATGGCTTTCCAAATGCACTCAATCCAACTCGAATTTATGAATGGAATCAGGGGACATATAAATAAAATCAAAATGAACTCATATGCATCACCATTCAACTTTTAAGATCTACTATAACTCCCTTAAATCAGATGCAAAAAGACTAGTTTCAACCTTGGGGGAAATGATAGGCAATCTTCTCCAAATGCTATGAAACTCAACCAAATGACTCCAAATGCTTATGTACTGAACACTAAACTCATATAATACATCAATAACAGTCCATTCATCAATAAACCATCAGTATTTTACTTATCCATTCGAATCCATCAACATTACATTGGTTCACAACAAGGTAGTGGGGAAATGGCACTGTTTGTCCATTAATGAACAATTTAACATAGTTTTTCTTGGAATCTCGACTTGTGGATCTTCTGATATGTTTATTACAGAGATATATATCATATTACATGTACATGAAGTCGAAATGGCATTCCTTCACTAACTATATGCAACCACAAGAGCGCTATGTAAGAGCTATGGGGAAAATGGCACCATTTCTTCATTAAAAATTAGATTTATACATTTCCACTTGGAATTTCGACCTGAAACTTTCTGGAGATGAAGAAAAGAGTTTTTAATTCATATTATAAAATAAATGGGTCATTAGAAGCTCCCCCAAAGAGTACAATAGCTCACCAAAAACGCCCTCCCTCAAGGATCAAGAATATGCAATGAAAACTGGAAATGGTTGAAGGAATGAGCTGCGCTAGAAGAAACCATGAGCTGCCCTGTAGCTTACACCTGAAAATTAAGACTCCATTAAAGCTCCAAATGAAATTTTTAAATGGCCTTTCCAATTACCAACTTGGATGGGAATATTTCACCCTCGAAATTGGCTAAGGCAAGAAACTAGTCATCCACTAGCTCTCCCTCTTCACAAATGCAATTGCAAATTCTAAAAATGATCAAAAGCTGCCTTCAGTCTTTGTTATTGACATTTATAAATTTTCTAAGATCTCTATGGGTCGAATTCCTTCCAAGAGATGCATTCCAACTCAAGTTGGGAAGAGATTCCAAAGGATTCCACTTGTACAACAATTCCTAGTCTCCCACTTCCACCAAATCACATGTGGAAGCATCTTAGCTGCCCTAACTCCCTTGAGCGCCCTCTTGGAGGCTATTTTTAGCCCTGACATGTCATATATGTAAGATTCCATACTTCAGATCTGATTTGTGTCATAGGTGTCATAGCATCTTCATCATTGTTGTCATAGAGCTAGGGAATCTAGTCCAAGTGTCTCACTAGCTCCAAAATGCCTCTTCCTCTTCCATGGGAATTACTCTTCCACTCCAATTCGACCTTAATTTATTCATGCCAAGTATATTGAACTTCCAACTCATCCCAAGACCATTGGTCTTCTTATGGATTCGAAATGACAAGAGGAGGATGCCATGTGGCATAGAAAATCTAGCTTGTGTGGGTCCCACTTCCTCCATGTGTCTTCATGATAAAATGCCACTTTGATTTTCACTTGTATATATTTATTTAGCTCCTTTATTAAATATTTATGCTATTCTAATGTCCACACATCATTTATTATCCCCCTTATTCCAAATCTCAAAGCTTCCACCCCCAACCTAGGAAACTAGTAATTTTCCTCCTTGGCAATTATTTGACCCTTAACATTAATTTGACAAACTCTCATGAATATGGCCAATAGGTTTAGGCCATTGTGTCCCAATGAAAAATTTGGGACATGACAGGCTAAGTAGGATCCACATCAACTACAATTAAGCCAAACCATTTATAAGTCATTTCATTCATATTATACATGAACCCAAAAAAAAAATCTAGTGACCTTGTTCATGGTACTTGGTGTAATAGGGTTAACCTTTGGTTGATCAACACTTTTAGTCTCTAAAATTGGCTCCTAATCCATAATGAAGCCTTCATGTACTACTTGCACTAACAGTTATTGTAGGACCAAAACTTCTAAACTTGTTTATAATTAACTATTTAAAATGTATTGAACTTATATACCTCCTTGTTGATAGTAGAAGTGTTATCTCCCTTGCCTTTTTTTTAGTTCCAAGTAGTGCTTCATACCCTTCAGTTAAGGAAAATTTAATATCTTCAGTGGTGGGCATGACACTGAAGTCGGTTGACTACATACCATATCATAACACAATTTAGTAAGGAGAGATTTTAAATTATAGTTGAAAAATCAATAATGACAACTTTTAAATCTTAGTACTTACATATCTCTCTTTTACTTTAACATAGACACCCAGGCCGATTTTGTGTTTCCCAACCTTCTCCAATTTGACCTATGTGACCTTCACAGTGTCTTCGAGCCTACAACAAGTGTAAAGTGCATGTTAATGTGATTTAAGCAATATGGTCAAATGCATAGTTACAAGTTCATTGTATGTTATATTATTATATCTACCTTTACGGCTCTCCAACTTTTGGTTGCAAGGATACATATTTTTTTATCTTCTTCTCCTTAGTATCATCGATTAGTGCAACCCACTCCTCTATGGGAATCAGTCCAACATACTCATAATTGGGGTAAAGATTGAGACTAGTGGGTGATTTGCTTGCGCCAATTTCACGTACTTCCCTACCATGGTTTGAACTAATTTTTGGTTGAATACATTACCAAACATAGTGGTCATGTGTTTCATCAACTCTTTTTTCAACTTTTTTAATTTGCTCTAATTGTTGGTGTGAAAAAATAAATTCCTTTTCTTGTAGTTGTTTATAAAAACACGTTATTCCCTAGCATTGCAATCATATATTATGATTAGATAGACAAGATCAACATAAAAATATTCTTCATTATATAAAATGAAAAATATAATAGATTAGTAATTACCATGGAGTTTTAATCCCTTTACTAGGACCAGTTCATGGTCCATCAACAAACAAATTGGTAACTCCCCAATGCTCTTGAAAAATATTCTTGATTTCACGGGACTCATATCAACATATGATCAAGGAGGTGCATGAGAAGAGGCAGGGGTAGTACTAGCTGGGGCCATAGTAGACGAGAAGACGCCAACACTAGGTTCATAATTAGGGGATCTAGCAATGGTACTAAGGGTAAACACATCACTAGTAGGCATAGCAAGAGAAAAGGATCCAACAATAGGTGTAGGCGTACTACTCCCAACACCCAAGGCATCCGTTCCCAAGAAGGACTATACAAATAAAACTCTATGTTAGGCACTTGGATTCATTAAAAAGAATATGTCGTATTCATTAAAGCAATTGAAGAAATCTAATTTAAAAATTACATATGTTGAAATGTTGGAATTTTGAAAGCAAGAGTTTTAATATTTAATCTCTTTATGGAGATACTTCAGCCATCATCAAGCCCTTTAGTCCAATATTCCAAGCATTAACCTTGTTTTCTAATAGAACCAATGGGATTAGGATCATTAAAGAAGTCTAAATTGTCGATCACAATGAGGTAATGTGAGAGCCTACAAAGAATCAAAGCAAATAACATCAATAAACAACAATACACATTGATCACAATTAACATATAAATGACCGTATATTAGATCACCTACCCATGGCCAATCCCTCTTGCAATTAACTTGTAACATAAACAATGATATGTTGACTAGATAAAAGATACATATTTTAGATAAAACCGATGCAAACACAACATTCAGTAAATGAAAAAATAACTACCTACCCTTAGCTTGAGCTTCACCACCTCATTAACAATATATAAAAAGATATCCTCAAAATCCTATAACCTTATAAAACCCTAAAATTCAACTAAATACATGCATATCTAACAAAAATTCACATAAAAACCATTAACTCAATCCTCAAATAGGGATAAATGTTTTCAATTCCCTTCATTCCCATTTTTTAAATTGCATTTTAAGACAAACATCGTATAAAAACTTGGCTACATAACAAGATAAGAGTTACATTTGAGCCATGTGCTTTCAACAAAAAATAGAGAAGAAAGAGCTTATGCTTCCAATAAAAAATAGAGAAGAAAGTGCATCAAATCGTCCTAGTCAAGGAAGTCAACAATGTATGCAATCCTACTTGGCATATGCTTGTCCTTTCTCATCATCATCCAATACATCATAACCAAATAAACAACAAAGTCATAGGCATAACCATATATTAATATTAATGGCGGTAATAAAATATTTAAAAAATGAAACATAAAACATAAATAAACATCTAACACCTGAAGATCATAGTCAAGATGTTCAACAAAATGTGTACACAACATTCATACACAAGAAAACTAAAATGTGTACTTTATTATTTGCATCCAAAGTACCTTTATTACATTCTTAAACATAATTATTAAAACACACACATTCATCTTCCCCACAGGTGCATCCCAATGGCTAATTCTACTCTTCATCATCTGACACAACAGTCGATGACTGAGCCACTTCTAATTTCAATTGAATGGCCAAGATGAAATGATTCCATGGGGTTCTTGGAATATGTAATGTTATTTTTGGTAGTGTAATGATTCCTACTGTGATGTCTAAGATATTATGATGTCCTATCTAGAAAAGGAAGGCATAATTATTTCTATCCTATGTAAAAGGATTTATCCCACATACATCATGGAGTAATATTATCCTATTACCATTCTTTATATAAGGAGGTGGAAAATCATTTATACCACATGTATTATGGGATGTAAATCTTCCATACCTCTAGCTATATAATGGAGGTGAAGGAGACCCTTTGGGTATATTGTTGAGATATTGAAAGATATTGTGAACAATATTGTAAAGCTCTAATAAACATATGTGGGTAGTGCTCAAGTGTAAGAGTGTATATTTTTGAAGAATAAAGAAGAGCAATCCTTCCCATGGATGTTTCCCCATTTGGGGTTTCACCAATATGGTATATCTTGTGTACTATCTCTTATACTCTTTTTCTCTCTCAGTATTTTATTATTTGGTGGTTGTATTGATAGGAAATTATATTAGTTAGATCTGGTTATTGATCTACATGTCAGTAATGCTATTGTTGTATGTTTATGCATATTTCTCAATAATCTAACATGGTATCAGAGCTAGTTACTATGCTATATGGTAATTTTTTTGTTAATTTTTTTTACAAATATCAAGTTCTTCATTTTTTTTGGGGCCCCTCTTTCTCTAGTAGATTTTCCATTATATATGGACAATCATTGAGGTTTTTCTTCATATATGGGCATTTTTCTACATGTTTGAGATTTTTTTCTCAAAACCCTAATCTCACCATTTATTTTTCATATATTTTTCAAAAAATTTCAAGTTTCACTTGTTTTTCTATAGATTTCCATTATGTACTAACTTGTTATCAAGGATCTATCTCTCTTGCAATAAATCGGGTTGTTTTTCTATTTCTAGCTGTTCTTTTCGTAGATTTTCATCTAGACGGCTTTGACATCCATGGATCCACAATTTTAGGGAAATAATAGATAGGTATGCGGTTTGCAAATAGTGAAGGCATGTACACACATGGACAACCTTCACATAAGGTGCATATCTTCCTGCCCAGCCTTCACAAAAGGCATGCACACCTAGTTCTGAAGAGAAAAGGTCGCTTTAAGTCAATTATTTTCACTATTGTTTTACAGAGGGCGTGTAGATATGTTGGTTTGGTACTACAAGGTTTCGTCATTTGTGAGAAATTTTAGTTTTATTCACTGTTTCTTCTAGTGATTAGATAGCTTTCCTTTTTACATTGGGGTTTAGTTTTGATACTTTTATCATCATGAGTTTAGAGGTAGTTTCTATTCCTAAGTTAAATGGTATCAACTATCTTGATTGGAAGATAAAGATGATTGATATTCTCAGGAGTAAGAATATCTGGCACTTAGTTAATGGTGAACATAAGAAACCAACTGATGCTAAAGACTTAGCTATATGGGAAGATCGATGTGATCAAGCAAGAGGATTCATTGGTCAAATTGTTTCAGATAGTTTAGAGGTACATATTGAGGCTGAAGATAGCCCGGTTGAGGCATGGAAAACTTTAAATTCTTTATTTGATAAAACTAATGATATTTCAACTTACTATCTTGAGAAAAATATTCATGATCTAGATCCTAAATATTTTGATAGAATTGAGTCATTTCTTGTTGAATTAAAAACTAACTAATTGTGATAAATAATACAAGAAGATGGATACTGCACTTGTTATTCTTGTAGAGAAAAAATTACCTTATGAATTTGATTTATTCATACAAACTAGGAATAGGGCCTGTTATCACATATATAGTAGCCGGGCTACCATACACTATTTTTCTGATTCCAGTACACTTTTCAGCGAGTTCCCTTACATTGAGACACTGAGATGAGCATCTATTATGGATCATGATTATTATATGGACAACAATTTTGTTCCCCATGCCATGATTGAGTTTTAGGATACTCAGAGAGATGACTGATGTAGCCATTTAGCCATTTATACAGAGCAGTCAGTATTGCCCAGAATTACAACAGTAGTTTCAGAGGACAGATGTTGGTTCAGATTATGTACATTTAGGTATATGACTCAGCAGGTATATTCCGGTGTTATGGTTATATTGCTTTTATATTCATTCTCGTAGCATATCTTAGCATTTAGTATCATGATCTGGCGATCGTATAGATATGTGGACCTGGTTGTATATTTATATATATATATATATTATTGTCCCCACTCAGACTTAGAAGTTCACTACCCATACTCATTGGTTTTACCCTCCCTAGGGAGAATAGAGGTGATCATTCCCACCATACTTTGGCTTGCTAGTTTTGGTCTCATTATTCACTGTCTTCACCCATCCATTACCTACCAGTTTGTTTATTACCTTGACTTACTACTTGACTAGTGGCATGGAGGACCTTCCCCCACTTTAGCCTCCATGTTGGATAAGCTTCCCCGTTTCTTGTGTCTCGGCTTTGAGTTGGTGACAGAACTTACCTTTGGTGAGTTGGATTGTAGTCCTAAATCATTTTGGCTGGTTGTCCCGATGTTTGGCACTGGTACGAAGTCCCCCTAGTCACTTAAGATGTGTTGGTTAAAACTGAAAACTCATGTACTACTTATGGAAACTTATGTAAATTCGCCCAGGAAACTGTAAACTCTAGAATGTGTTTATCAACACACGTGAGTAAAGGGAAAGAGCAACGAAAAGCTATAAATACTCCTAAAAGAGTATAAGAAAGGTCCAAAAAAGCAATGGTTCTTAAACTCTATATCTAAACGATTGCTGACCTTATGTATATGTATAAACATGCAAGCTGCAATTAGTTGTGCTTATTACCACACCTTAGATCCGAAGGGTTATGTAGGACAAAAAGGCCATAAAGTGAAACCAATGGATCCTAATGAACTTGGATCATCTTTTATAAAAGTAGACTTGGTGCCTAAGTTGAATAAGCACTCTTTGAACAACTTACCCATCTGTGAGACAACACCATCCCCCGTGTTACTGTTTATCCAGCATATGTTAGAGTGTGTATTCCCTTTCCATTTCCAAAGTGTCATAATGTCAAGTCAGTAGTCAACACTTAGCCTAGCCTTTTAAATTTTATCCCTCACCCTTCGCTAGCAAATTGATCACAACTATGAAGTGAGTATGGTATTGAAAGTTTGGTTTGAGTAATAATAATAATTAAAGACCTTATATATTTGGTTTTAAATCGCTAGTAAATGATTAATTCTTGTTATAATTGCTACTTGAATGAATTTTAGAGCATGCATTAACCTTTGGCACTTGTAACAGTTTTGATGATAGCCTGAGTTATATTATTGGTCATGTTGACTTGGTCAAACATAGTTTGACCAAAGTCAATCACAGGACATGAGGTGGCAGACCTCAGATGATGCAGAGATATGATATATGGTCTGGTATAGGTCACCAGGTGGTTCTGTGCAGTGGTTTCAGGCTTATGATGATGATTTGTGCTTTTCAACACTTTTACAGATTATTACTATTTGGTCTGTCGGGTATGTTGGATATTTATTATGATCATGCAGAGATCTATATGGTGTATGAGTACACATCTTAGATGGATTTTGGCTCTTTGAGTCCAATGAGACAGTTTGTTTTCAGTTTCGAGAATTTACAGTGATTATTATCCTCAGTAGGTTATCCTAGTGCAGTTTTGGCCTGTCAGATGGCTTATCAGGGCAGAGGTTGGACTTGATAGGTTCACCTAGGGCATTGTGCATGGAGGGGGTGGTCCAGCCACTTGTTATTACCATATTACCCCCCTCCTAGAGAGCTTGGTTGGCTCACCTTGACAATGTAGGCGCTCCAGGAGGTAGTTTGGGAAGTTTCACACTTCCAAAGGCAGATTAAAAATGGTGAAAATGGATACTAAGGGATTCGATTTGGGATACTGAAATAAGGGATTGGCATAGGATGACTTTTGATGATGAGTGGTATGTCTTACACACCTTTTCCAGCAGTTTCATCCTTTAGTGGGTCCTACACTCATCACTCTGGCATTTTTTTGTGGATTTCTGGAGCCTCCTAAGGCTCACGACTTTTCTAGAGAGGCACGATTTGGTGCTTAGAGCATTAATTTATTGATATTGTGCCATGGGGATTGACCAAGGGTGTTAGAAATTACCCCTTGGACTCACCATGAGCTAGATCTTATATTTTATCATTTACATTTGGTGGGACCCCCTCTCTTAGGGCGATTTGGTCCATTGATGTATTATTTTATTATTGATCCCTGTACTTTTATGTTGAGCTCGTCTCAACCATTGATTAGATCACTTTGATATTTTAATCTTAGCCATCCATTAAAAGGGTGGTTAGGGTTTTGGTGTCTCTCCATCCTATTTAAAGGAGAGAGCTCCTCATTATAAAGGGGACTTTTGGCTCTGGATTATTGGAATAGAAAATTACTATTGCATCTACTTGTTGTGTTGTGGTGAATGCTATTGGAGTTTGACTATTTGTTCTTCCTTTTCACTAGGTTATTGGATATTATCTTGCTATCTTTTGTTCCATGTATTTTTCATCTACAGGTGGAGGACGAATTGGTTCAAGGAGGACACATTGGTGGGGGAAGACTCTCCCTGCTTCTTCTTTGGGTTTCTTCATTGGTAACAGGGAGTATTACTGTCTTAGTACCGTCTACTTCATGTTATCATTTTCTATTTTCTTGTATTTCCTCCATGCTTGATCATTCTGATTGAATCGATTTCCTTGGTTTGATAGGTAAAGGAGGGCACACGTGTGGACTAGGGCATCACTTCAAGGCAAGAAAAATCAAAGATCTCCCATTTGATCTCTGCGGGAATATTCCTCAACAACATGGTAGCCTCATCCATCACTCAGATATTATCTCAAGGTAAGTTTCTCATTCTATTGATCTATCCATTTGTCTAAGTCGTTAAAACCCTCATTTTTCCTTTTCTTTAGATCTACTTGGATCTAGCAAGATTTTGGGTAAAACATTGAGAACCCACCTCTATAGCATCCACGACAATTCCGATCTATAGTTTGGTGTGGATTGGCTTCCATTTGACCCTTTTCCCAAGGCCCATTAGCCTCCTTGAGGGAGGTCGCACTCCTTGAGGGAAGCTATTGGGGCTAGTTCCAAGACGTGGGTAGGCGAGATCCCGCTTGATTTGCACTCCTTTCACTTGATAACCTACCCCTAGTACTCACTTCTTTGATTATTTTCCTTGTGCGCCCCATTCCTCATTTTGAGGGTTGTGCCCCACTTGGGTCATTGGGTGATGTATTTTCAATCTCATATCTACTGAGATCTAGCCATTGGATGCCCTTGATATTCAAAACCCACCTTGCTTTGCACCTTGAAAACCTCGATCTACATTTTGGTGGACATCTGAATACATATGGCCCAAATTCCAAGACACTGATCTTCTCCAAGCCCTCATGACTTTCCCGGGTTGTCAGATTTCTCTGTGGGTTGATCTCTGTCTAGTTGCTTGCACACTTAGATACTATCATATCCCTTCATCAAGCATAGCTAGAAATCCCTAATTGTCAGATCTACGTTTTGGGACACTTTCCTTGTTTTAAGGGTCACGTTTCCCAAGGCAGTTAATTTTGGCCATTTTGAACTAGCTTTGAATCTTAGAATCATACTTAATCCTAGAATCACTGTGTGTTATCTATCCTTATCATATCACACCTTTCTTAAGCCTCCACAGTGGTCCTACCTACTTAATTCTAGGGTTCCATACCTGTCACCCTACGTACTTCATTAGATTGATTTGATATGGTGATTGGGTTGATCTCTCCTATCGGGAGTAGATCTGGGTCTCCCCCTTGCTATCTTGGCTTTGATAGCTAAAGCGAAGAGTGCCTTGGTTGGCATGACAACCATCCTTTTGGGAACTAGGGCTCTCTTGGTTCACCACTTTAGTTGTCTGTCCCCTCTACCATCCACCTTGGATCCATCTGTAGGGGAAACTACGAGATTGGTGATAATAGGGCCATTGAAATGTCTAGGGGATCTATGCCATCCTCCTTTGAAGATTTTTGTAAAGGTTTGATATGTGAGCAAGATAGATAGAGTGACTCAATTCAATTAACTATTGGTAAAGATCTAATGGCACATAGTAAAAATAATCCACAAAGTTTTTAATAAGAATCCTGAACCACATACTAAGGGTCCAACCCATCACTCTTCTAATTATGCCTTTGATGATGCTCCCAAAAATAAAGTGTTTAATCCGTGTAAGTATTGTGGCAAAACCAACATGCTGATAATATTTTCTTTAAATAGAGATGTGAACTTGCTAAAGCTGAGAAGAAATCCTCTGAGAAACATGTAACTCTTTGTGCCTATTCTATTCATCCAAGTAAATCATCTTCTTATGTGGAATGGATTATGGATTCTCGTGTTTCTACTCATATGACTGGTACTGCTACTTTATTTTCATCTTATGACACTAATAAGCACACAACACAAATAGTTTCAATTAGTGATGGTAAATAACTTTTAGTTGTAGGTTCTGGTGATGTTCATGTTCCTAATTGTACTTTGGAATATGTTTTTCATTTTCAAGGCATGCCCATCAATTTTCTTTCTATTTATCATGCTTGTTAAAAAGGTTATAAATTTGAAGCATGGCTGGATAAATATGTTTTTAAAGATATCAAACATAACTTCAAAGTTATTTCTTCTGGTCCTATTGATCTTGACACTGGTTTATATAAATTTAATGGTTTTAATTCAATTAAAAATCAGCCATATTATTCCCATGTTGCTCACAATGATGAACAAAGTAAAATATGGCATTAAAATTAGGTCACTTGAATTATGGTAAAATGCAAGTGTTATCTAAAATGGTACTTGGCTTGCCTACAATTTCTTCCACTAAAGGTGTTGTGAACATTGTATGCTTGGTAAACATCATAAGGAAATGTTTGATAAAGGTAAACCTTGGCATGCTAAAGAACAATTACAATTAAATCATAGTGACATATGTGGTCCTCTTGAAAATCTTTCTTTGTCTTATGTTGTCTGTTTTCTTACTTTTATTGATAATTGTAGTAGAAAAACTTGGGTTTATTTTTTGAAACATAAAAGTGAAACTTGTTATATTTCAAGACTTTAAATACTTGGTCGAAAATGACTCTGATAAAAGTATTAAGACATTGAGAAGTGATAATGGAGGGGAATTCACTAAAAATGGAATTTAATGCATACTTATCTAAACATGGTATTCAACTTCAAATGATTGTTCGTTATACACCTCAACAAAACGAGGTAGATGAAAGGAAAAACATAACTTTAGTTGAAATGGCTAGATGCATGCTTTATTCTAAACGATTACATAAAATATTTTGGGTTAAAGGTATTTGTTGTGCTAATAATATTTTGAACAAAGTTCCTACTAAAGCAGTTTTGTAGGTTACTCCTGAAGAAAAATGGAGTGGAAGAAAACCCAATATCAGTAAAGATATTTGGTAGTGAATGTTGGGCCCATATTCCTGATGAAAAAAAAAAAAAAGTTAGAGCCCAAATCTCACAAATGTATATTCATTGGTTATAGTCAGGATTCTAAAACTTACATGTTATTTGATCCATCTACCCAAGGTGTTATCATCCGACGAGATGTTCAATTCAATGAAGTCTCTCCTCCACTTGAGTCTGTAGAACCTCATGTTACCTTGAATTTGATTCCATGTTCTGTTGCTCTCATAGTTTTTACCCCTTATTCCAGCTATGTGCTTGATCTAGATCCTACTTCATCAAGTGATCCACTTGAATTTTCCGAAGATGCTAGAGTGGTTCCCACCACTACTCTTCCTGTTTGGGATTGGAAAACTCTTGAATCCATAGGTTCTGAGATTGGTATTCCATATGATACTAAATGGAATAGATCTAACTTTTCTCTCATGAATAAAGTATTGGCCACATATGACCCTTCCACATATGCTCAAACTAAAGACAAACCCGAATGGGAAAAATCAATGATTGCAGAGCATGACTCATTAATGAAGAACAAGACTTGGACTATTGTTCCCCCTTCCTCCTGGAAAGAATTTTGTTGGATGTAAATGGATTTATAAAGAAAAGTTTACTACAGAAGGGAAAATTGAAAAATATAAAGCCCAATTAGTAGCAAAAGGTTTTTCTAGACAAGAAGGTATAGATTATATTGAAACTTTTGCTCTAGTTGCTAAAATGAACACTATAAGAACCATAATTTCTCTTGTTGCATCTTATCAATGGGAAATTCACCAAATGGATGTAAATGGTTGTTTTTAAATGGTGATATCTTCATGAAAACATTTATATGCAACAACCACCTAGTTTTATCACCTCTTAAACTTCAAGTTTTGTATGCAAATTAAACAAGTCTTTATATGGTCTTAAACATGCACCTAGAGCTTGGTATGAGAAAATTGATACTTATTTCTTGAAGAATGGTTTCAAGCGGTGTAAATATGATCCAAATCCGTATGTTAAGACTTTGATGACGATGTCCTCCTTGTGGTAGTTTATGTGGATGATATAATCCTTATTGGCAACCAACTTTTATTATTACATGAATTGAAGAATAATATTAAGAATCAATTTGAAATGACAAATTTAGGCCTATTGCATTACTTTTTAGGCTCTTTAGATTTGGCATATGGCTGATGGTATGTTCCTTTCTCAGCCTAAGTATGCTTCATATTTATTAGCTTGGTTTCATATGAGTGATTGTAAGCCTTCATCATTGCCATTTTAGTCTAGAGTAAAGTTAACCGTTGATTGTGATACTCCTACTGTTGATGTCGTTCTTTATTGTTAGCTAGTGGTAAGTTTATGTTTGACACATAGCATGCTTGATATCTATTTTGATGTTAGCATGGTCTCCAAGTTTATGCAAAAGCCTCATGAAATCCATTAGAAAGAATCCAAGATAATTCTCAGATATTTACAGAGGACATTACATTATGGTGTTTTAAGTTCTAGCAGGGCTACAATTTACTTCTTGGTTATACTGATTCTGTTTGGGCATGGAATAATTTAGATAGAAGGTCTACTGTAGGGTACATCTTTTAGCTTGGTCCAAGTTTGATTTCATGGTCCAATAAGAAGTTGATAACACTTTCTCTTTCTTCTTGTGAAGCAAAGTATAAGGCAACCTAGGAAGCAACTAAAGAAGTAGTGTGGATTCAACATCTTCTTACAGAGCTTGGATTGGTTCATAAGTCTCCTAATGAGTAAGATGTGACAATCAAAGTGCAATTTAGCTTGCATGTAATCCAGTGTATCACTCCATGATCAAACACATTGACCTTGATACTCATTACATTCGAGATCGTTACGGATGGTGTTATTTGTTCAGATTATTGTCCCATGGAACAATAAGCAGCATATATCTTCACCAAATCCATTACAGAAGTGAAGTTTATGCATCTTCGAAACTTGTTGGGAATGTGGGAAATTGTCATAAAGGGGAAATGTTAATGTAATTTCATCTTCCTCCATGTGTTTTCCTTTTCCCTTTTCATGATAGGAAGAATGTTGGAACATGTAATGTTAATTTTGGAAGTGTAATGATGTTTAAAGTGATGTTGTAAGATATTATGATTCCCTATCTAGCAAAGGAAGGAATAATTATCTCTATCTCATGTAAAAGGAATTATCCCACATGAATCATGAAGTAATATTCTCCTACTACCATTCTTTATATAAGAAGGTGGAAAACCATTTATCCCACATGTATTATGGGATGTAAATATTCCATACCTCTAGCTATATAATATAGGTGAAGGAGACCATTTGGGTATGTTGTTGAGATATTGAAAGATATTGTGAGCAATATTGTAAAGCTGTGATAATCATATGTGGGTGGTGCTCAAGTGTAAGAGTGGTTATTTTTGAAGAATAAAGAAGATCAAGCCTTCCCATGGATGTTTCCCCATTTGGGGTTTTACCACGTATATATTGTGTACTATCTCTTCTACTCTTTTTCCTCTCTTACTATTTGATTATTTGGTGCTTGTATTGATAGGGAAGTAGACTAGTTAGATTCCAGTTATTGAAATATCGATGTTTAAAGCCTCATAGTAGGAATAATCCTCAGGAGAAAAGTATTCCGAGATCTTTGTTTCTAGAATATCCAATAATTAATAGAAAAAATAAGTACTCTAAAGATCAAGTTCTTAAGCTGACAACTAATTAAAATCATGAATGTTCAATCCGTCTGGAGAAAACAACCCTAGAAATGAGTTGAAAAATCCTTTAGAATTATTATATTTAAGTTTGGTACTCATAACAATTAATGTTGTGTTATACTAACCCTAAAATTCAAATACTAAAAGAGTACTAACCTTCATAATATACTAGCCTAAAAATAAACTAAAATAATTCAAAGTATTTTTTTTTCCTTGGAAAAAGTCCATAATTTTATTTCAAAAAGTTGATTAAAATTACATACTGCACATGTAGTAGAATCAACAAGGATCCCTACATTTTCACATATTTCTGTCTCATATAAGCAGAAACAAACAACTTATAATGAGCTGAACCAAAAAAAGAGAAACCCAGAGAATGTTGCCACAAGAAGAAGAACAGATTAGAACAGTAGGTGAAATTAGGGCCACCGGTTTCAGATCAGGACCTGAAACCGCCACCGCCGCCACTAGATCGTGCTCAGACCCAATGGGTCGCCGCGCAAAGGTGTCGCCCTCCCTCCATATCTCAGTCCAGTCGTGGCTCCATCCTCTCATACAACGCCGAACCTTGAACTCACACATTCTGAATTCCAAGAATACGCGTCCACGGCAGGCAAAGACTCTTCGTCTTCTTTATTGGACGGAAGATACTTCTGCAACACAGATCACATCATGGAGAGGAGAAGGAGATCCCACAAATATGCCCATCTTTTTGTAAAAAAGACGAGCCATCCCCATTACTCTGTACAGAATCACCCACAGCTCATGTCTGGATCAGGAATGCTCAGAGTACCTCTGTCGATTTCGAACCCACGACCAACCACGAATCTGCGCCACCGCCACACGCAGGATCCCGCACTAGGACGAAAGCATCTCCACAGCCGTCGTATATGGCCAACGCCTTGGCCGCCTTGCCACAGAAACGACAAAGAATCACCACCGCCGCCACAGGATGCCCGCTAGAGCCCTGAAAACTGCTCCACAGGTGACAGATCGCTGCAAGATGGCCGCCAGTCGAACGCCAAGGTCGCCTTGCCACTTCGGCTCCCCTCTGCAATGAAACCATCGCTGCCACCACAGCAGAACGCCGCTACTGAGTCACCGTGAAGGCTCCACCACCGCTCCAAGCGCAGGAAAGCATGCATCCTTGACAGGTAGCTGCACAGGGGAGGAAGGGGATGGCGGCTATGGAAGAAACCATAGCTGCCGAGATCCTGCTAGGTCGACACAAACCCTAGTTGCAGAGCCTCGATTCCCCCCCTTTCCCCCCCTACCTATAAAGTGCTACTATCGTGCCTAAATAATTCAAAGTATTAATGTTAGCCCTACACTTAATATTCATACATTATCTTAAAAATATTAATATTAAATTACTAATATAATTCATCTAAAATAATAACTTTATTCTTTAAAAAACTAACCTACTAAATGCTAGACTAAAGTTAAAAGGCTAACTCTAAACATACTAAAATGATAAAACTACTAAATAGTATAATAATTAATTAATTATAATATTAACCTAAACAAATTTAATTGAAACTTAACCTTATGTTCAGTTTAAAAACCAAAACCTACCAATTACTTGATCTACTAAAATGGGAACAAGGTAATACCAAAGGCAAGAGACATTTGTCCTTGAAGATGTTCATGTAGCCACAAACATCTCATTTCCAATCATACTCTTCCATTTATAGTTGATAGGAATGTAGGTGTTAAGGAAGTTGGTAAGAATTCTATTGGTGTACTTAATAGATCTAGCAATGATCCATGTACTCGTGCATGGTGCATTCAAAATCGTATTTGTAATCATACTGATTTTTTGTTCCCATTGGACATGGTTGATTTGAATGGTGAGAAGATGTGTCAAATGAACATAAACATCATAAAGAAGGAAATCTACATAATAGGACTCTATTGAGAATTAATTCATGACGGCTCTGCAAATTTCTTCATTTTCATCTAATGTGCACAAAGGATTCTTTGCAAATTTTGTTCAATACATGAAATAGTGTTTTCAATCTGCAATATATAGAATGAGCGTATGTTAATTAGATAAAAGATGCTTAAAATAAACTATTGCAAATGATAAAATTCAAGTGTGGCTTTAGTAAATAATGAATATAAGTATAAATCATAATTATCTAATTCATTAGTTTTATTTAAATTGTAATTGATCAACAATTCCTTCCTTGGAACTATTGGTTTTATTGCACAAATCACAACTCTATTTCCATCACACTCCTTAAACGTGCAATTAGGTAGCTTGTTCGTGCTTCTAGGAAGTGAACTGTTTTTAAACTCAACAACATTTCCTGAAGAATATAAATATAACTTGCACAAACTCCATATCTACGCATACTTGGTAGATACTGGGCTATCCATAACCAACATTAATAATCTTACAATGAGCCAAGATAGTCCATCAGTTCAAGTTCTTAGTTGTATGGAATGTTTACACCATCCACTGAAAAAAGCCTAGCCCATGTAAACTAGATGGAGTAATTCAACATATTCTCCCATTAATACAAACATCGATGTCCAACTTAGGAAAATGGTTTGGTTCCTAGTTCTTTAGATAATATTTGTATCTCAATGGCACTACCTAGTCTCTGCTAATCTCATTTCCATAAGAGTACGTCCCTCCTTTAACATGAAACAAATCCATGCATTTAAAAAAATTTCTTCTTACATCACCATCTCTAGTGGTTCTTGATGTACTACTTGACGTTTCCCCTTCTCCTTTTTCTTCAGAACCTACCATCACTATTTGAATCAATATCTGATATATATCTATTTGGTTTCCAAGTTGCAATCATATATTTCTTCACTAGACAAGCCCAAAAGGTTGTGATGTTGTAGGGTGCAATTGGTGCTGCTAACACAATTGGTCCTCCACAGTTGATGTCAACCATTAATTCCATTTGAAATTGGGGATATTTGGATGGTGGATCTGAATGTCATCTTATGAAGTTAATTAAGAATTGATTCTCATTTTGAATTGCCATCTTGAGTAATCTTTAGAAAATGATTTAAATAATATTTATAATAACTTTGTACAAATAATTAGTGATTGGTGACAATGCATTTAATGATGGTGTATCACCAATTTCATCAATTGTTAATATAAATTTATCTAGTATGAAAATATACTTGATCATCTCTTTCATTTTTCCTCTTATTCTAATATGTTATTCTTTAGACACACTTTGTTGGAGATTTTGCTAATTATGATATATAGCTTTGTGGAACCTTAGTTGTTGGATCTTCATTAGATAGATAAGTAGGGTGTAACATTTCTAATAGATTTGTACAAATAATCAATTTAATGATGGTGTATCACCAATTTCATCAATTATTAATATAAATTTATCTAGTACGAAAATATATTTGAGCATCTCTTTATTCTTCCCTCTTATTCTAATCCATTATTCTTTAGACATACTTTGTTAGATATTTTTCTAATTACGATATATAGATTAGCATAACCTTATTTGTTGGATCTTCACTAGGCAAATAAGTAGGGTAATTTTTTTAGTTTATTGTTTCTAAATCTACCCATCCATTGCAATATTTCTTCATCTTGTTTGGTAGTGTTTGTCAACATTTCTTGGTCTCTTGATCTCTTTTGATACTCTTATACTCTCAAACTGTCTTGATCCCTTTTGATACTCTCATACTCTCTTGATCTATGTTTTTCATTCCACACAAACATGTAGTAGTTTTTATTAAGAGGAGGGTGTGTCTAAATGCCAAGCAACGCTATTACAAAATGTGCCATTTGTATACTAAAAACAGAGAGTTCCAGGCTATTACAAAATTGATAGTGGTACTAGGTAGTGCTTGTGCTGCCTAAATTTCTTCAAAAAAGTCCATATTCCCTATGTACTGTAAATCCTTAAATACTGTCCTAAAACACATATGAATTTATCTAACATAGCATATTAAAAACAAAATGACCATACTGGTTCTATGCTAGTTCGGGTTGGCCATCATTGCTACCATCCATGGTTGAGTCAGCCCAGGCCAGAGGAGGAGCCGAACCTTGGTTCCTAGAAGCAGTCGAAGTTGTGTTGCTGGGGATCGTATCCAAATACATTACGTAGAGATGAGCGTTGTGATATCCTATCCTTGCAATCTCGCACCCTTGTTCATCCACTATTCCTCTCATTTCCTTTATTACCTGTTAAATATCCATGATTTGTTCCTGTCGGTTACCTGAGATGCTAGATAGATCCCTCTATAAGCCATTAATCTCCTCTCTAACATCCCTTACCTCCCTTCGCAGATTCGAAATGTCGTAAGAGATGCAACAAGAGCAAACCATTTCCACTAGATGTCCTATATTTTCTGTCAATCGAAGCTATTCCAACTACAAATCAACTCGGATATCTTCCTCCTTATCCTTCCAGTGTGCTTGCAATTCTTCTAGATCCCACCTATGATGGCAGGAGCTACTTTCCAGAGAAGGGATTGAAAATGATATTCTAGAGATTGCTATTAAATTCCTTCATTGAGGAGTGAATCAACTTATATTGATATGAGCGATTATCTTCAGGGAAAAATGTTCTATATGCTTCAATCTTGTGCAAGGTGTCTTTCCCGACCATTCCATCAATCCTTTATTACAAATGTTGTCCATTATCTATCGTTGATCCTTTCTCCAAGAGTCATGCAACATATTGATATCTGAGTGATGCAAGATCATTGCATTCTTAAATAAGATGTGAATCCACCTCTTAACTCAAGGACCCATTATTTGAGTGAATCCCCCCTATTAGCTAAACCATCGAATCTCCCATTGTTGTTCCTAAGGACATGAAGGAAGGTTATAGATGCGAAGGATTGTGCAATCAATGATTCTCGTCTCATACTTTTCCAAGGGGTGTGGTGTTTCCCTTATCACCCACTCGGATGCCTTTTATAATCACCATTGAGTCCCTAATTACCATACCTGAGTTTATTCCTCTTTCTTCGATTAGTCTAAGCCTACATAAACAGCTAGTGCTTTAACCATGTTGTTGGTCTCCTTTCCAAGTCCCCAGGCGTAGATTTGTTCTTCTTGTCCATTGACGAGCTTAATTAATCAACAACAATACTGTATCTTGTTGGGACAAGACACCAACAAAGGTGTTATATCTGAACCTTCCCTTTAATCATCAACCCAGGAATTCGTACTAACTTCTGAGGGTCCTTCACAATATGTGCAACTAAAAAGAAACTTATAATGATGCCTAGTAGTATTCTAAAGCATAAAAAATGCAGATAAGAAAGAAAAAGGAATTTCTGATTTATAACCTAAGCGTTGCAAGGGACATGGATCCCATCATCCAGTTAGGCATCTATCCCTTTATTAATGGTTTATGGACTAGTTTTAGGACATTCCTTGACGAGATTTAGGCAAACCTTTTTAGGAACAAATCCTGATCTACCTCCCCATTTACACATCAAGTTTAGGTAATTTATTACATCAAAGTCTGAGTGAGTATTTAAACAAACTTGGAACTATCACGCTTAAACGAACTCATATAATCAGATACCATGTCTTATAAAACAAATGTTGAATTTAGAAATTGTGACAATGATAAAAAACATTCAAATTGAATTCAAGATGCATAAATAATCTATTTAACACTAGTCTATCAACATACTGTAAATTGCCTACAAACTATAATGAATATACTCTATTATGTTTTAACCTATCTCATTCATATGAAACCAATGAAATGTAATCTCACTCACATGCCCCTGTAATTGCCTATGGATGGGACCTTACCCATGGAAATACAAGAACACAAATTTACTCAGTAAGTTGGGGCAAAAGAAATCTTCATTTACTTAAAAATCCCGTTTAACATAATAGGTCCCAAATTGTATGATGCTCTTAACTATGGAAAAATAACTATGCTTATACAAAAATGGCTTGCTTTTGTGAGCCAGGCGATATTGTTTAAGTAGATCTATTCTAATGCTATGAAATGCTAGTATCTAAATCATAACTGCATGTGGCGCTCTATGGAGGATAACTCATAGTGGCCGTCTAACTAAGCTCAGTCCAGTCCTCTAGGACTAGGCCTCAATCAGACATGTCTTTAGAATCATCAAACACTGAAACCGTACTTAGTAATTGCAGCTTCTTCTTTTAGATCTCGCTTGTCCTGCACACCGGTCCATACAAAACTACTGCAACTTAGGAACTCTTTCACATTCTTTCGAGCTGTTCCAACTAACTGGAAGTAAAACTGCTTCTCTTCTATGTCCTTCTTAGCAAAATTTGCTCAATGCCATAGTTCTGAACCCGTGGAAAAAAGGGTACTTCTAACAACCAACCATATTAGTGTCATATGTGTATCTTAAGCTAGAAAGGAAGACTACAACATCCATAATAAGTAAATTGAAATATTCTACAAATCTAACTAGGATGCATTCATCTTTTACCAACTTGATACCATAATACCTTCTTTCTGAACCAATTTGATTGATTGAGAAAAAGGATTTAGATTCCTTTTCTTACTTATTGATGGGAGCCATCATATCCCCCCAACTATCTCAATTGCATGTCTCTGTGCAACCAATTGTTGACTCTGGGTGCTTTGTGGGCTCAGGGATTTCTGCAGGTTTGATCCTACAAGCATAGCAACTGGTCATGGATCCTGACTGATAAATCCTCTGTCCTTCATAATATGTTCCCAACTGGTTGCTTCATCCTTTTGCTTCCATTCTTGATTATCATTGGATAGAAGCAGTGGTGGGATAAATCTTATCTCAATCCACTGTAGTCCCAATTTTTCTACGGAGGGAAGATACAGAGTGGACTTGAAGAGGGATTTTTCCATGTTATAGGGTGAGTGTATCTCGAGCTTTTGGAGCTCGAGAGGGATGTATTTCCATATCTTTGTGATGAGCTGTATGATTTGGTCCTTATTACCTTTAGTTGTTAGGTTTTTGAAATGGGAAATGGAAACATTATGTTTCTTTGTTAGTATTGGCGCCATATCTTTGTCGTAGATCATAAGCTGATGGGAAGTGAGGAAAATATCTACTATGGGTGCCTCTTCTGTTATCCACAACTGGGTTTCCTTCTCTGTCTCGAAGTAATGGAGCATTTCAGTGGATCTTTTATCTTCATTGGAGAGCCAAGACCCTAGTGCTCTAAGTTGCACATATCCTGTATAGGGATTTGGTGACCATCTGTAGGGGTGAGGTAGGATAAAATGATGGAGATAAAACTCGCTGAGCTAGTCTTTTCCAAGCTCTACCACTCCCTGACAGGTCTCTATGAAGCCCTTGGGGGTATCCAACTGTTCTGATATCCTGATCTGTATCCTCCTAAGTTGATATCAAATCCATCTCTCTTTTAAGAAGACCGAATATAGCCTTGATGGTGGCCTACATCGAATGATTTGCTTCATAATGTTAAATCTTCTCATACATTACTCATTTGATTTGGATTTTTCTCTGATTTCATCCTTTATATCGGCTTCATAGCCTTCCAAATCCATTTTTAGCAGGAGGTTCTCATTCATTATCTGTTGTTTTTCCTCTTCATACTTTATTTTTATGACTTGCAGCTTCTCTTCCAAGGGGTGTATTCTGTATTCTTGATGTCCCTGTGTGTTAGAAGAAGAGCTTCTATTGTATGGGAAATATTCTTCCATTTTAACACTTCCTTCTCCATCTCCTTGATTTGACCCTGGAGCTTCACAATCTCCTCATCCTTTTCACTGAGTATTTCATGAAGTCTAGCGCTAGTTGTTTTGTCACTGGCTGCTGGAGAACCAGGCAAGTTTTCTAGATCTTCGGTCTATTCTACATCACGTTTGATTTTAGCAAAAATATCCCTTGCATCTTGCTGATATCCAGGAGAGGTTCTTCGTTCTTCTCGTTGAACGTTCTTTTCTTGGAAAACTTCCTCCACATCTTCATCATTGTTTGAAGACACTTCGTCTATGCGGATAAGGACGAAGCTCTCTAGTGTAAATGATGTGGATCTAGAACAAAACACAATAGAACATATAAAATTTCCTAGATTAATTGAATTACAAAGAGCGTGGAGTACTTGCTTACCTCACTGTTATGGTGATGTCTTCTCATTTGATGTAGTCCATGATCTTCAGCTATAAAACAACATACAACAAACAAGTAGGAGCATGATAATAATAATAAGCAATATTGATTAATCTAAACATGCAGTCAAGGAAACAATTTCTAAAGTTTCAACACAAATAATCTTTATGGAAATAATATATATTACTGTATCAAAGAAAATACAAAGGGAGAAATTACAATCGTGCCTTGACGTCGTAACTTCTTCCAACAAGCCTTTTGCCTCAAATATCCAACCATGTTCCTAATAGAGAAGGGACACTTAGTTCTAAGATGATTTCAACAACATTTGGATGCTCTCACTTCTCCCCCCTATTCCATGAAGGTGAGATTGCATTTATAGGCCAAAGTATAGAAGGAGTTGAGGATTCTATGGATAAGGTTAGGGGGTCATCCCAAAGGTCTAGGGGTTTGATTTCCACCTATGCAAATTTGTAGAGATAAGCCTCCACGAAAGATTTGTTCTAGAAGACTCAAAAAAATTCTCTTTTTTTCCTTTTAACCAACACTGACGCACCCTGCCAACTAGCAACATGCGCCATTGAGGGGTGACACATATTGTATGAAGGAAACAAGAGTCATTGACGCGCTCTATCAATGTGCAGAGTGTGTCATCATGAGTTTGACGCGTGTTGTAAACGTGCAAGGTGCGTCAGTGCTCCAAAATTACGAAAATGAGAAGGCAAAACCTCTTCTCAAGTAATTTGGAACTAACACTTCAGGGATTGGGGCAAATCCAAGGGTACACACCTCATTACCAGGATGATGACGAGATTTTTTTCTAACAGATTGTCCCCCGAGTATGAAGCTAGAGGAATAGGATAGGTGAGATACTTTGATAGATGGAAATTGAGGAAACAAACCAGTGGTTGAATGTTGAATAAGGACTATAGAATACAATAGATTCTGATACACGTCCCAAATGACTCATCACATGGTGGTTGACCAATACATTGCAGATCCATGTTAGTACTGACTAACTGAACACAATCATGGCTACTAAGATACAAGCGTAGATCCATGATGATATAATTACACAACCACGGCCAATACAAGAGTGGATCCATGTGATATGACTCAAAAAATCTCCATCGCAACCTGGCTAAGATACATAACAAAAGTATCCCAGGGTCTTCATCCCGAACCAGAAATTATATGAATCTAACCATGTGATTACAATGTGTTGAAGTCAAACACGGTAGAAACCACTTGATTACCGGTCAGTGATGTAAACCATTAACAAGTGCGAGGGAAATCACCATTGGTGTCAATGATTCCCAAGGTATCATGGTACATACCACCGAATGTGAATCAATGAGTTGAGGTTGAACATTTGGTGGAATATTTCAATAAGAATTCAATGATGTAGAATTACTGTTGAAAGTGAGGTGACCTGCCATTGAGGAATGTAGGCCCAAGGTACTTAACTAGTTCCTGAGCCTAATCCTTGGATGATGTGTTGGAGTCAACAAGGATAAACCCGTTGAAGGAGGGCCATGGTGTTTCCCTCATCATCGACACGAAACAAAATTAAAGATTTTTTGGAGGAGATCAGACTGAGAGGTGACTTTAGGATTGACTTAGAGGTAATAGATCCAATGGAGGATGACATGACTATAAAAGGTTGATTCAATATGATAGACCTCCCTTGAACACTTAACAACATGACAAATGACTCAACAACATTGATTCAACGAGACAGAAACAAATACATAGCAGTATTCTTCGGATGACTTGAAGGGGTAACAAAATAAAAGGAATTAACCTCACTCGAAGGCAAGTTTATCATCCAACTGTTTGAATAAGATGGGGGTAGGTTCCATGCTCAAGGGTGACTACAATATGACATTAATATGGGTGTAAATACATATTCTTTCCTTGAATTTCCCCACCATGACTGATGAGTACCTCTTTTATTTTTTACAAGCTGGAAGAGGTTAACAAACGCTTGTTATAGCTCATCTTTCGGATGAGTCCAATCCCACATGTTTTACGAACTTGAGATAGGAGGGTTCGTCCCTAGAAGGGTCCTTTAATGTTAAGTTTTAATGAGTCCAAAAAAGATAAAATCGATGACATTTCATGTTTAGAGAGTGAAATAATCTAAAGAGGACTCCGAGATGGAATTTTTCGTAAAAGTTAGTCCCTAGGCCTGAAAGTGTATAAAATAATGCCTGAAGGAACTCTTCTAGTCAAATATTGACTAGACTATTCCTTTTACGTAAATAGTCCAACCAGTGCGAAAAAGGGGTAAACTATCACCGGAGGTACAACCTTTCTAATACTTTTGCAAGTGTGAAAGAATCAAGTTCGCTTAATGATCTTTTCTTATTTATGGATTCTAAAAAGAGCTTAAAGGAAAATCTGAAGGTATTTCTTTTTTGTACACATTTTACGTGCCTGGAAAATGATAAAAGTATACTCGATACTGTTTTACTAGGTTTTTAACGAACATTATCACAGTATAAAAAGCGCTCAGAAGATTTTTCATATTTAATAAGGAGCATGAAAAATCAAAAAACGAACTTTGGCATAGTCAATTGTTATTGACCTTAACCTGCAGTCTCCACAAAAATCATTCGAAACAAGTTTGACTTGAAATAATGGTGAGAAATAACTAAATTAGTAAAATAACTTAAGATAATGAAATAAAATACAAAAATATTCTATTTCAAATGTATAAAAGGGTAAAAAGTAAAAGATTTTTACAATGTGTATTTTACCAAATAAGTGTGGGTGAAAGAGCCCTTTCTAGTGCAAACTTGATGTGGATATTGCAGGAGCATTGAGAATCCATTCTCCATTCCGTTAGGTCCAGGTAACCACTCTCCTCATGCCCTTCATTTCTATGCTTGATTTTCTAGTTTTTATGCCACTTTTTAGTTTTTTGAGGTCATTTTGAGGAGGGAAAATGCATGCCTTGGCTGACGCACTTTACCCTTTCAGGAAGTGCATCAACCAAGGAGTGGAGCACATCCCGAAGGGAAAGAGTGCATCGTTGAAGCCCTATAGACAAATCTGGGGTGTATCGACGCAGGAACGACCCAAAAAATTAAAAATTGGGGAAAATGGTTGGGATTTTTGACTTGGAATCTCTTGTAACGCCCCTTTAATTGTTGTCCATGTAGGTTTGATCTATAAAAATGGTGCAATGGAAAGAAAGAGAGCATGAATTAGAATATTCCCAAGAGGCTAATGACCTAAATGCAGTATTGGCTTTGAGAGAGTGTGGGCTCTTGACATTCTTCCAAGTTCCCGGGATGAGAGCCCAAGTTCGCTTATTGGACCACTTAATTAGGATGTGGGACCCTGATAAACAATATTTCCAAGTTGGGACTCATATCCTCACCTTGGAGGTGGAATACAAATACTTCCTCATAGTGATTCAAGACGAGAAGCTACCGTTTCGCTCTCCGGACCTAGAGGTGGTGAGGCGACCATCGAGGATCTCATTGATCAATACTGCACTCCCGGAACCCAAATGCAATGTGGGAAGATCCCAATCAAGCATGTACGAGATCATCCTTTGAGGACCGTCTTATTTACTATTGAGAGGGTAGAAAACAATAGAGCAACTCATAAGACCACGAGGGCTCATATGCTCTATGCTATAGAATGCATGGCTCGCATGGTGTTCAACTGGCGCGGGGGGTGTCCCGATGAATGTGAAAGAACAACTGACGAAGTGTAGGAGAGGGGAACTAAAACAATTTGGCTATGGATCGATTGTAGTATCCTTCTTCTTAGAGCAGGCCCCTTTCCTTTTCCCGGAGATAGAGGTCATTGACCTAGAGGCACGACACCCTCGTATGCAGAGATGGGTGGAGGTGATGGCTCGTCATGGTGGTGGTAGGCCTACTATCACTTATGGGCCTGCATTATTCATATAGTTGCGTAGTCAACTACTTATGGTAGAAGAAAATGCATATGATGGCACATATTTCTAGGGAGATCCATATCTAGCACTCCCGGAGGGAGAGCAATGGGGCACTCTAGGTAAGAAGGAATTACTTTTCATCTTTTTAAATTTTCATGTATTTTAAAATATTTCATTTTTTTGTTGTACTGAGTCCTCATGTATTTTTATATATATCTTGGGCCTTCGAGACCAACTGGATCTTATCCTATTGAGAGGCAAGGAGTAGTCAGAAGAGATAGAAATTGTTAACCGAGACGCAGTAGAGGAGCTCGATGAGATCGAGGAGAACCTCTAGCGAATGACTATGGATATTCTCAACATATCTATAAATGAATTTCCACAAAGGTATCAACACCGCATAGCTAGAGTTTCTGGTCATTTCGGTCGACTACTCCGTCGAGTTCAGGGTTGTCATATGTTACCATGAGCATCACTAGTAGTCGTATTAGATGTATTGATGTACTAAAAGCCATGAGATTTATATTTCTTTAGAATGATATACTGAAAAGCTATGAGCTTCAGATTTTTGTCTCAGTACTTTTTGTGAAACTTTTTATAACACTTAATATAAAAACTATTTCTAGCGGTTTTATATACAATGTGTCTTATGGTGAATGTGGATCTCATGTGGATTGCTTACTTATATGTGCATTATTTACATGTTATGATTTTACACATTTTACTAATGAAATGTTTAAGAATATGAGATGTACGAATCTAAAATGAAATAGGCCAATGAATCAGCAATATGAGATGTACGAATCTAACATGAAATAGGCCAATGAATCAACAACCGTGTCCATATGTATCGGGATATGTTGATATTGAATGAACTCAAAAGATCTCTCCAGGAGACGTACTCGTCGAAAAAGACGGAGTAGTGTAGGGTTGTGAATAACGTAGAATTGGTTTAAATGGAAAACTACAAGTTGAGAATCCAAATGGAAGACAATGTGGTCCACACAAAGGGAATATGCATCGATTAACAATCCAATCACCGCATGATACTCAACGGTGTTATTAGTTGCGGGACCTAGGAAAGTCCCTCCTGAACTTATAAGTTCAACAATGAGGGAATAGAGTACCCAAGCTTCCAAGGAAATGTTTCGAGTATGTCGAATAACACCGCCTGCAAATACTGAATAGGTTGTCATCTGCGCATTCAAGTAGAACATGGTATAAGGAGTCATGATGGAGATGAGACCCTAATCTATGAAAGGAAATAATTCACACCATATCAAGCATACATCATATACAAAATGTAAAAGGTACTTATGCAGGATTTACCTAACCATAGTACCTCTTAAGGTAGAGCCCATTTTTAGGCTCCCCCAAAGGTATCCCATCATAATCGACTAACTCGTAGGCCCCTTTTCCTAAAACATGTTTCAAAACGTAGGGCCCATGCCACATAGACTCAAAATTACTTGCCCCCGATTTATCGTGCTTTTGATCGTATGCCAAGACCAAATCACCTTCATTGAAGATGCAAGGCTCGATGGACTTTTCATACTGGGATTTGATGCACTTCTTATGTGCTTCATTATTGAGAGCAGCATCATGAAGAGTTTCGCCAAGTTTGGATAAGTATGGAAAGCGATCCTCCTCAGTCGCAGTGTTTGGAAAGAGTTCGAGGGCTAGTTTCAAAGACGGGATTTCACACTCTATAGGCAATATTGCTTCCAGTATGTATACCAATTGAAAGGGTGTGAATCCGGTAGCACTTTTGACGGAGGTTCTATATGCCCAAAGGCCTGAAAAGAGCATTAAGTGCCAATTTGGTGTTTGGGTCCCTACCATGCGCTGTATCATGGTTTTCAAGACCTTATTGATGGCCTCTACATGACCATTCACTTGAGGGTAGTAGGGGGTTGAGTTTTCCTGGCGAAATCCCAATTTTATGCTCAATTCAGTCACCATTTGGTTATGGAAATGTGAGCAATGGTCGGTGACAATGGCGATGACATGATTAAACATGAAGAGTGCAACAATTTTTCTGTCTTCTTTATATGTAGGCATAGCCTCAGCCCATTTTGTGAAGTAATCAATAGCTAGAATATCATAGTTGTTCCCCCGGGCCAAGGTAGGCTTACATTGAATGAAATCAATGCCCCATTTTGCAAAGGGGTTGACGTCAATAACAGTGGGTGTAAAGGGGCAGGATGAGTGCGCTTTTTGGAATGAAAGAACTGGCAGGGATGACACTTCTTAATGGATTCCATGTAATCTTTAAAAATGGATGGCCAAAAGTATCTAACGCGTAAAATCTTCTGGGTTTTAGCCATCCTAGAGAGGTGGCCACATGCCCCTGAGTGGCATTCATTCAACACATGCTTGGCCTCCTCATGAGTTAAATAGCATTGTAAGATCAAATCAATACCACGATGATATAGGGTGTCATCGATTATTAGATAGTATTTTGCATGATGGTGAACACGACGATGTTCATCGCGGGATAAGTGAGGCCTGAAGTGTTGGGTTTGGAGATATAGGGTAATATCTCTGTACCATGGATTGGAGGTATTGATAAGGAACAATGACTCATTAGGAAGAGAGTCAATGGGATCAGTGTGTTCATCAATATGGGGAAGATCATAGATTATCTCCGCGAATACCAATGATTTTTTGGATTTTCCTTTTCAAGTTGTCAATTGAATTCTTGAATAATTACGATCCAGCACAAGTATTACCCCCTAGTACTTCACGAGTTAAGACATGGTACATAGGGTTTGAATTGACGATTATAGTAGTTGTGCGGAGTAGAATGTAATGACAGAACTTCTGGAAGGCGATGACAGCAACCAAATCCAACTTCTCGACATGTGAATAGCGAGTTTCAGAGTCGATGAGACCCTTGCTAAGGTAATAAATCACATGTTCTTGCATGTTGTTATCTTCATGTACTAAAACCACACCAATAGTAGAGGTAGAGGTAGCAAGATAAAGGATATAATCCTTGGTATATGTTAGGATATTCCTATACTCCATCCTAGTCCTACCGGCATTTTCATTATTTGCATTTTCAGTCTTGCAATGCATTTCTGCATGCATCCCAGTCATCAGTCCCAGCACCTAGCCTCAGTTAGCTAGCCCCTGAGAGATTCTCTCAGATCAATTTTAGCCCTCCTAGAGCTTAGTGTGCCCTTCCTCCTTGATTTAAGGAAGCCACTCGTCCTCTCTCACCTACCACTCAGTTGCACTTCAGTTAATTGAGTTATCATCAGTTCTTTCCTTGATTTAAGGCTAGACTGACTCTCAACTGACTGTATCACTCCGATGGACCTCCAGTGAGACTTGACTGCCCATTCTGACTCCAGTTAGCTCCTCATGTGCCCTCCACTGAGCCTTCTTCACTCAGTTACACCTACCACACTCAGTTAGACTTAGTTTGACTGATGGTTGACAGTTACTTGAGCATTGATGACTCCACTAATGATGATGAATACTTCTAGTTGTGCTCCGATCACAATCCGTGATATTTTAATCACTCCATGAAGTCTAATTCGAATTTCCACCTTGGCATTCAAATCCTCATGCATTGTACTACTTATTTGTCCATATTGTGATTAATGAATGAGTGTGTGTGAAGTTATTTTGCTTCTATCCGAGTTCTACTGTATTATTATTCCGTTGCTTATTTTACTGCATTGACCACTCTTAATCTTATTCCTAAATTCTTTCATTGTGAGGTATACATCAGCTCTTAGATTTGCTGTGAGGATTTTCATAGTATAATTAGGTGGTTGTAACACAGGTGCATGGGTAATGGCGTGTTTGATATTTTCAAATGCTCTTTGGGCGTAGTCATCCCAGACAAAAGGGACTCCTTTTTTTAACAGTCACATACAACCCTGTGTCTTCTCCGCATAATTACACATGAAACGACACAAGTAGTCTGCCTTCCCCTGCAAACTTTGAAGTTCAGTGATATCCGTGGTTGGGGGTAGGCCTATAGTAGCCTCTACTCTTAGGGGATCGATATGAATCCCATCTTTTGAGACAATGAAGCTAAAGAGGCATCCAAACTCCATGTAGAATATGCACTTGTGAGGATTTAGGCAGATATTATAGTTTCGACATCTGAGGAAAACAACCATAAAATGATCGATGTGAAACTCACGATGATTTGAATGAGCTTGAAAATCATCGAGGAAGGGATCCACAAAATCCTTAATATCGTGAAAGGCGTACAACATGGCCCACTGGAATGTGGCACCAGCATTTTTAAGGCCAAAAGGTAATCTGAGGTATGCAAATGTACCTCGTGGGCAGATGAATGTAGTCTTGTGCTAGTTAGCTGGGTGGATATCAATCTGATTATAGCCGGAGCTTCCATCCATAAATGAGAAGATGACACTACCAGCATATTTTTTGATGATCTAGTCAATAAATGGGGTAGGGTAATTGTCCTCGGGACAATCCTTATAAGGTCCCCATAATCAACACAAAATCTGATAGCTCCTTATTTTTTTGTAACAGGAACAATGTTGGAGACCCAATCTATCAAGGGGATAGGATAAATGAAGCCATCTTTCAATAGCTTTTCAATTTCTTCTTTAATATCCACAATCTTTCGAGGGTGTACTAGAAGGAGTTTCTGCCGGACAGTTTTTTTGTAGGGATAAGTTTTGATCTCATGGACAATGATAACATGATCAATCCCGGGAATTTATTCATAGCTCCATGCAAATACGTCATGGAATTATTTAGATGTTAAGAGCAGTGGTAGGCGTAATGTTTTCCAAATTCCCTTCTATTACTCTATCCTGTGTGAGAATAGGAGATTGAGGGTTGGAAATGACATCTAGTGAAATAATAGTTTGAATATCATTCTCTACCATGTCTAAATGTGGGAGGAAGGATGATTTATGGTGATGGTCTTCCCATGGAAGCTCGTCCAAGCTCATAATCTCCATAATGGTGGATTCATTAGAGGGAAACGTTTGGAGGAGGTAATCCAGCGATGGCGAGGACAAGTTCAACCGAGGCGACAAAGAACAGGGGTCTGATGCCACTAGGTGATAGTCATCAGGTAAGTCTGACGCCGATTGGATGGAATTATAAGAATCCTCATCTAGGATTGGAGGCATCTGGTCTCCAATCGAATCAACGTGAATAGAATCAGGAACAATCAAGGGGTTAGCTGAGTTGGAGGAATGTGGGGTCATGGACGAGATCATGTTCACTGTGGTAACTTGTGATGGGGGATTATGTGTTGGAAAGAATCCCATCAGGGATGAGTATTAAAGGATTCCTACCCTCACACTCTCATATATTTGCGAAGAATTCCCTAGAAGAGGGACATTATCCGCGGGATGAGTTGTGGTGTCCATTGTACAAAAATCGAATTGGTCAATAGTGACAATTTTCCCTTGATGGGGAAATTGCACAATGCGGAAGACAAAATATGTGACTGCAGTCATAGCACAAAACTAGTTACGACCAAGTAATAAGTTGTAGTCCAATGGTGGTGTGACCACTTCCACGTTAATGGAAACAGTCTTACCTACTAATTCAACGGATAAGGATTGTAAAAGTCCATGTGGTTGGAATCCACGTTCATCAAATTCTTTCAAAGTTGTAGGAGAATGGTTTAGTTCAGGAGAGCCAATGGATCTTTAGCAGGAAAAGGAGATGACGGAAGTAGAGGCTCCTTCGTCTAGAATAGTACGTTGGATGTTTTTCCCAGCGACATTGGTAATGATTTGGAATCTCAGCCGGTGGGAAAGCCTCGGCTTAAAGTATTCCAGTGTAAACATGATGGTGTTAGATGATTCTAGGTCCACTGCTACAATAGCAGATAACGGAGTATTACGCTGATTAGGACAGTTTTTTAAGACTTCAAGGGTCGACATAGCACATGGTGCCCGGGCCAGATCTTCCACAATGTTGTACTTCTGAGCGGCTCGGGTATTGGGGTTGAAAATTTCTTTTCAGATTGTGATTTTAGGTGGACGTAATGCTGCATCTGATATTGGTTTGTCTATTTGTCAAAGGACTTGTGTAGGAGGGGTAGTGGATGTGGATTTGGAGGATTTCTTAGCGTGACCTCCATTATATTCTTTATCTGCAACAAAAATGTACATACGTGCCCTGGTAGATAAGTTAACTGTTTCACTACGCATCATGAGAACATCAGCGATTGTGGATGTTTCTCCTTGCGGAGGAGTTTGTTGTTGTGTAACCATCTGTTGTTGTTGTGTGGGGAAGGGGTTTGTTAAAACAACGGGTTGAGGGTTTCCTTTTAGGAAATTTTGGACTTATACATGATGTGGACATTCTTTCGTGAAGTGGTCATCATCGCACAGTAAACATGGATATTTAGCCTTCTGTTTCAGTTTGGCATCAGTGGTGTTGTGATTGGTTTTCTATTCCTGCTGCTTAAAATAATTTTTGGATTTACCTTTATTTTTCTTCTTACCACCGGATTTATGAGATGAAGAAGATTGGATTGAATTCACCTCCGCAGTGGGAGCAGGACTAGGTGAATGGTTGGTGTTATTACCATCCTATGACAGAGTTGGATTTGAACCCATATGGCTTTGTCATCCAATCGATTGGGTGGCAGGATGGGTTTTAATGAAATCAATTATGCCATCGGCATGTGATCCGGTAGTTGGTTTCGTTGGCTTGTGCGTGGGGCGAGGGGCATTGGGAATTATGTCATATAAAGTGCCAGATTGAGCATAGACTCAGTCTAAATACTGGGCACGTGCAATGGCTTGTTCCTCTATAACCACCCCTCCCATAGCGTCATCTTTGTCTATGATAGGTAATAATGATTTGGTAAACTAATAATCCAATAGTCGATATGGAATGGGAGCCTTAGTGAGCCGGTGTCTTCTCCTCCATTCATGGATATGATCGAAAATATGAGTGGAGGTAGATTGTCAGAGTGAGGTTAAAATATCTGTGTCGGTTTCATAGCGGATTGGTAATTGGAAATGTGTAAGAAAGGGCATAGCTAAGGCTCGAAAGTCTGCGAAAGAATGTGGTGGTAATTCGATATACCATTTGGTTGTCGTGTCAATGAGGGTTCTTTGAAAGAGCCTCAAACGAATAGAATCATCCATTAACAAGTTTGAGGAACACCACAAATGATATGTCATTACGTGGTTTTTGGGATCCTCGCAAGGTTTACCGTCAAACTTTGACATGTCTGATGGAAACTTCACAAGAATGGGTGGCCAGTTCATACCACGCTAAATGGGATCGTTGGTCAAACGTGACAGGTCCAACAGATCTAATGTAGCCATAAATGGTAACTGTCGGTTTGGATGCATATACTGTTAATATTGATACGACATTTGGGTACCAAGTTGGGGCCCTCCCAAGTTGGGAGGTTGGCTTGATGGTGGGTTTCCTCCTGAATGAGGGGGTCCTCCAGAATGGGGGTTTGTTCGGATGGTGGGGGTGGAGGTGGGGTGGGATAGGTGGTGGGGTCGGTGGTGGTGGAGGGGGTGGACCACCAGAAAGTTGTGTTGTCCCCATGGGGTGTTTATATTTCCAGGGTAAGGTAATCTGAGATAAATATTTCTCAAAGCATCTTGGTAGAGTTGACTCATTGCCATATTCTAATTACTTGGATATGTGTAACCCCATGTAGGCCGACCCCAAGTAGATGGGCCCCATGTCTTATGTCCCCACAAAGGTTGTCCCATGGATGGAGGAGGAACCTCCAGTCATATTATAAGCAATAAATGAAGGTTTCCCTCTAGTTAAATTATGTCCACTGACTAGAGGTTTCCCTCTAGTTAAATTTCGTCCACTAACTGGAGGTTGACCCCCAGTTAGGTTTTGAGTACCAACCGAAGTTTTCCCCGTAGTTACATCTTGACCACTGACCATAGGTTTCCCCGTGGCCATATTTTGACCACTAAATAGCGGTTGGTCTCCGATTATACTTTGCCTTGAAGTTTGTGTTCCAGTTACAAAGTTAAAATTGGATAAAGCTTGCCCCCCAGTGATTGAGGTCAAAAGAGGTCTAGAACCAACTAATTGATTTTGATAAACTACATGCGGAAAATATGGTTGGCCTGGTTCATAGGAGGTCATGTTGGGAATAAACATTCCTGGTGAAGAAAGAGTAAAAGAATACATGGGAGAATGGTATTCAAGATTCACTACTTCCGAAGTGGACGGTAAAGGAAAACTATGGCGCCTTACATGTTCTCCAAGTATCCGTAAGTGAGATTCAATATATTGAAGGGGTCCAAAAAATTCTTCGTTCAAAACTAATATGGTAGGATGGCGAGGTGGAGGAGTCTCCACAGTCGATGGTGAACCGAAATCGGAAATAAATTTCCCTAAGGAGGTTCCCAAAAATGAAGCAGTTGGACCAAAATCAGTTGCTATCAAGTCCAAGGAGTCCTTCAAGTGAATGGTGAAAAGATGTGTCATGCGAAGAAGGTTTTTCTACCACTAATGGTCCCATAGGATTGGTGATAGGTGGATTTACATGAGGAGAATAATTCCCTACCGATTCAGTAACTGGAACTCCTTCTTCATGTGAACCAGATGTAGTGGGTTGGTCCATATATGCCGCTATGCTTCCCTCTCTGATGAGGGGGTATTCAGGTGGAAAATTTTGTATTATGTGAGACCTCCTTAAAGGTTTCCCAACCAGAGTGTATAATGTAAATCTCCCCCTAAAATTCTTCTAATTGAAAAACACACTTCAAGTCCTACTCAAGGTAAAAGCTGCAAGCAAACTTATGTGACGGGTGGGATAAAAATATGGATCCTCACAGGAGTGTCAAGTCGTCACAACTTGCAATATACCGCAGGGTCCAACAATAATACTCGACCCAATCATTCATAGCACTAACCAGGGAGGATAAGGACCGTACCCCTAACCGTATTACCTGACTACCTAACAGTACGTGTGTAGTAGATCCCCAAGTGTTATTCTCTGTGTATTGCAACGTCAAGAGGACTAATGGTTGACTTGGATGGTTTCACGATCCTAGTGGGGTTTCCCAATATACGCAAGGTACATGGGAGATCCAATCCATAGTAGTGTTTTCTAATGCACAATCATTCAAGTGTTTTCTAATGCACAATCATTCAATAGGATCCTTCCTATATACCATCGAGTACGTGAAGTACCTTTCTATATACCATTAGGTATGTGAAGTACCTTTCTATATACCATTAGGTATGTGAAAGGTCGTTCGATATACCGACTAGTATGTGGAAGAACTACAAGCCAGCGGGATACAGTGCAGGAAAAGAACGACAACTCCTATGGTGAAAGACACAGGAACGCGTCTCTAACCTATCACTCAAGTTTCTAAATATTTTAACTTAGACTAGTGCTTGATTTTATCTTATATGGTTAAGTGGACCGATGAAGTGTGGACACATCCCAATATCATGTATGAAAAATAAATGATATGCAAAATTTTCTTTCAAGGAGATATATGTATAGGAAGGAGAGAGATCTTTCTTCTTTTGCTAAGACAAACAAAACATGTGTGAAATGCAACACTATTCTTTCACTTTCCTTCTTAAGCAAACCAAAGGATGAAACGACATTCTTTCGATCAATCCCAAGAAATCCAAAAATAACACCAAAGCAAGAGATTTTTTTTTAATATCCAAAAGAGATTTGACGATGCAAATAAAAAATACAAGAACAATGGAGTCTTTTAATTTGCAAAACACCTCAATTTCAAACAAAAAAGCAAATGATTTAAACGTACGATTTTAGATATCTTTGGAACATGCAATAATTTTCAAAAATGCTTGAAAATGAAAACTTTATGATTCAATATAGGAATTATTTTCTTTATCAAATACTTTTTAAAGATCGAAAGGAAGAAAACATGGACAATTCCTAGCTCTTTCAAGTTTTTCAAACAATTATCCAAGATCCAAAAGGGTATAATTTCTCAACAAATCAAAGCACTACGCTTCCAAAATGAAGAGAATGAAAACTCAATACATTTTAACACTACTTTCAAACGAATTCAAATATAACTATGCTCACTTTGTTTCAAATATCATCATACTACAGATCGAACAGTTTTGCAATTTTTGAAAACAAGAAAAGCAATCACCCAAGCATCCAACTTCAAGACTTGCAACTATCCAATCAAACTTCACACACAAACAAATTATCACAAAAACACCATTTTAAATAAATCAGAAACCTAAAGCAAAGCAGACCATAGGATTTTAAAAGTCACAAGATGAGCTACTCCTGTGAGGGATATGACTCACCCAATACAATGTATGCAATTGCTTGACTACTCAAGACTTAACAAGAAACTAAGGAAAGATTTAAATCTCGAAAAAAAGGTGCAAGGAGAAGAGGAAAATGTCAGGTATGAACTGAGATTGACACAAACAGAGGACAAACCTCAGATGAAACACCTGATCCAAATTTCAACTAGGGATTTTTGAACTTCATACAAAATTCTGGAGACCAATGTAGTCTGCTATTACACACAAGATCGTCTGCTTCTCAGCGATGTAGGTTTCCAATAGAGAGAGTGCACCGGTGACGCCTCTTGTACACTCATAGGGTGCATTAGTGACATAGTTTGACCACAAACATAGTGTGTTAGTGTTCCAATGACACAGGGAAAACAAAACCCAGGTGTGGCAGGAGAAATTAATGATTGAAAAAGGTAAATATCTTGAAATGAAAACAAGTAATTGGAAGAACTAAAGAACCTGGAATGAGACTGGAATAGCCAGTAACTCAGACAAGAGTAGATCCAAAAGAAACAAGGCAAATCAAGTAGATCTAAGAGGATTTATAAGTCAATGAAAATAAAAAATCAAAGACTTCAACAGATCATGGTCTCTCTCCAGTGGAGTCACCAATTTTGTTTGAATACATTTCGTCTATGCGAACAAGGACGAACCTCTCTAGTCTAAATGATGTAGATCTAGAACAAAACACAAGAGAACATATATAATTTCCTAGATTAATCGAATTGCAAAGAGCATGGAGGAATTACTTACCTCATTGTTATGGCGATGCCTGTTCATTTGATGTAGTCCCCGATCTTCATCCACAAAACAACATACAACAAACAAGTAGGATCATGATAATAGTAATAAGCAATATTGATTAATCTAAACATGCGGTCAAGGAAACAAGTTCTAAAGACTAAGCACGGATAATATTTATGGAAATAATATATATTATTGTATCAAAGAAAATACAAAGGGAGAGATTACAACCATGCCTTCACTTCACAACTTCTTCCAACAAGACTTTTGCCTCAAAGATCTAACCTTGTTCCTAATAGAGAAGGGACACTTAGTTCTAAGATAACTTCAACATCATTTGGATGCTCTCACTTCTCCCCCTATTCCTTGAAGGTGAGTTTGCTTTTATAGGCCAAAGAGTATATAAGGAGTTGAGTATTCTATGGAGAAGGTTAGGGAATCATCCCAAAGGGATAGGGGTTCGTATTCCACCTATGCATATTTGTAGGGATAAGCCTCCACGAAATCTTCATTCTAGAAGACTCTCGAAAATTCTATTTGTTTCCTTTTAACCAACACTGACACACCCTGTCAACTAGAAATATGCACCAATGAGGGATGACACATGATGTATGAAGGCAATAGGAGTTAGTGACGTGATCTGTCAATGTTCAGAGTGCGTCATCATGAGTCTGGAACATGTTGTAAATGTGCAAGGTGCATCAGTGCTAAAAAATTGGGAAAATGAGAAGGAAAAAACTCTTCTCAAGTAATTTGGCACTAACACTTCAGGGATTGGGGAAAATCCAAGGGTACACACCTCATTACCAGGATGATGAAGATATTTTGGTGTAACAATCATCTGAGTCAGAAGTCTGCTGCTCCTGAGAAGAATCAGTTTCTGAGATTTGCACAGATTGTGGTTCTTCTTTATTTTTTCTCTTCCCATGCTTTTCCTGGCTACTGGTTTGCAGGGTCCTATTTTTAGAGGAGCTTTGTCCTTTCTTTCCTAGGATGAGGAGGGTATCTACAATGGTTTCCTCCTATTTCTCTTCCCCAGGTTATTCTTCCTCATCATCACTCATCGCCCTTCTGCGACTAGCTCTGGTCCTGTGAGAAATATAACCATTTTTCTTTGAGCTGCTTTTCTTTTGAGACTCCTTCTTCTGTTGTGTTTCTTATCCAATTGAGGGTTCCGTTTGTGGAGTGGTATCTTCTTTGCGAGGGAATTTTTCTCTTTTATGAAAGACTTGTATTTGAGCTTGGATAATCTTTAAGAATGTATCCCAAGTTATGGGGTATATTCTCTTGTTAGTGTGTCACAAATGATTAGTTTAACTAACCCATGGTGGGACAGAGCGTCCACTTTTCCTAGCTGATACTTGACGCTCATCCAGGTTAGGGATTTAAATAAAAACCATGGAATACTGATGTTCTTCCCTGCCCTCTGCCACCTAAGGTTTCTCAAGAGGTTTAAGATGCAAAAATGGTAGGCATGCACTTGGGCATGCCGACCATGACAGGTGATATATTTCATGACTATAAGGTCCACCTCTCCCCATGGGTCTGGAAGTGATTCCCTCTTTATAGTCCCCTTCGATTCCTCATATTTCTCTATAAAATGAAAGAATTTCTTCTTGTCCTTTCGGGCCAGATCCCTATCATCTTTATCCCATCTCATCCCTTTAGGGAGACCGGTAACCCTGCTCAACACATCATCGTTGAGTTCAATAGTAACTCCCCTTAATTTTGTTTGATAGTTATCATCATCAATATTCTTCATTTTGTTAGAAAATTCCTCTATTAATCCCTCATGGTAGCCATCTAGTTTTTGAAAATATTGGTCCCATCCCACGTCTTGGAAATATTTCAAGGCCTTTGGATTTTTAAATAGCTTGGAATGGTTTGTGGGCTCTCTCTTAACGAAAACCCTAGTCATTCTGATGATAATTCTCTTTTGACAAACTACACACAGAGTCTGAAGGAGATTTTTAACAATATACAGAGAAACTCTGGGACTTCGAATTACTTGTTCTCTCTCGATTTCTTGATGTTTAGCCTTTGCGCTGCTTGTTTCTTAGGGTGCTTCCTTATCCTAGGTTCCTCAAGTGGTGGTTATGATTTCGGGTGGTAGATTATGATCGTTAACTTTTCTTTTCGTGGTTTATTTCCCCTTTCATCATAAGCTGATATCTGATTTTGAATTTCTCCAACCTCCTTTTCCTATCATCGTTTCCCACTCGTCCCTTGGATTGTGTTGATTGTCCCATATGTCCTTTTCATTGGAGGTGGAAGATGCGACGGTCAGATCCCTTTCATGCGTCTCATTGATCCCTGCCAAGATCATATACCCACTTGTTTCCTCTGAAGTGGCATGTGGCACGTATTCAACTAATTTTGGCATGTGTAAAACACTGCCTTTTCTGGAAAAAGAAAAAAACTGCCACGAAAAACCGCCATGAATTCCAGGAGATCTATTTTATGTACCTAAAATGCCATGAATTCTTTGTGTTTCTTACTACTGCTTCCGTCTCCCCAAATGTATGGTTTAAGTCCTCATCAAGTTGGCGAAAAGATGGTACATTTACTAGTTAAAAGAATATCAGAGATCAAATTTAGATACATGGATGAGTAAGCGTACATTTGACTAACTCACTGATTGTTGTTATGGTGAGTAGCAATGTTTTCTGCTTTTTGTAGGAGTGCTGCAAATTGTAGATGGATTTAAGGATGTGTCTTCGTATTTTCCTACAGTGGATTAGTATAAACATTCTTATTTCATGCCCTAGATGCCTCGTAAAAATTTTTCATCTGAGGACATGTTTTTTCTTTTATATTTTTTATATAATTTTTTTTTCTTTTTTTCTCTCTCTCTTATATATATATATATATATATATCAAATAACATTGATGATCATACTGGGTAAGGGAAATGTTGCCCTAGTATCATGTATAGTTATGTTGTCTTCAGAGTCTCTGTGAATTATTCCTTATTGAGGGGTTTCTTATAAAGTTTCAGTATGTGACCATTAACCAATAATGGTATTTTCTCCTCATCTATGGTTGAGATTTGGATGAAACCATTTTCATAGATAATGTCAACTTGGTATGGGCCCAACCATCTAGTTCTCAATTTTCCTTTAAAGTCTTTATATATCGAGTCGTAAAGTAGGGCCCAATCTCCTTCCTTGAAGTCTTTTGTCTTTATGAATTTATCATGCCATGCTTTTCTCTGGTGATGGAGTATTTTTGTATGGTGTAAGGCTTGTTTTTTGATTTCATCTATCTGATTAAGTTGGAGTATCCTCTCACTTTGTGTTGTAGCTAGGTGCAAGTATAGTTCTAATGATGTCCTTAATGTCTTGAGATCAAATTCTATTGGTAGCATTATTGTTTTTTCATATACTAGTTCGTATGGTGTGAATCCTGTAGTAGTATTCCAGGTGGTGTTGTAGGCCCATGCTGCTTCGTGGATTTTATCTTCCTAATATCTTTTGTGAGTTTGCACTGTCTTATTCATAATCCTTTCTATCTCCATGTTGGTAACTTATGCTTAGCCATTAGCATGAGGATGGTATGATGCCAATTGTTTGTGTTTGAATTTGTTGATTTTGAGACGCTTTCTATCAAATTTGATGCAAACTATGTTCCGCTATCTGTGACAAGCTCTCTTGGTGCTTTGAATCTAGTGAAAATTTCCTCAGTTAAGAAATTTGCTACTAATTCTTCATTTGATAATCTTAATGCCTTCACTTATACCCATTGTGTGAGGTAGTCAATGTAGAATAGAATGTGGTGTTTCATATTTGATGGAGGATCAATGGGTCCAACAAAGTCCATCCCCCGTTTTTCAAAAGCTTCCAATGTAATCTGGGGATGGAGTAACATCTCATCTCTCTGAGTTGGTTTCCCCATTCTCTGACATTCATCACATCTGGAAACATATTTGGCTACATCCTTATGCAAGGTTGGCCAATAGTATCATGTTTTCATCACTTTGTATGTTGTCCTTTTAGCTGCATAATGGCCACCACATGGTTCATCATGACAAACATGAATTATGTCATGAACGTCGTCTTCTCTAATGCATCTTCTGAGGATGTGATCTGCTCCCTTTCTGAAAATATATCCTTGAATCCATGAGAATGGAACACTCTTCATGATTATATTGGATCTTTGGTTGTAGGTGAAGTGTTTAGGAAATTCCCCCGTGGCCAAATAATTTGCAATGTCAGCAAACCATGGGGTGTGTGCAGAGATGACAAATAGGTGTTCATATGGAAATGTGTCATATATTATCTCCTTATCTGTAACATGTGTTAGTGTGGACAAAAAATATGCTACAACATTATGTTTACCTGGTTTATCTACAATGGTTATATCAAATTCTTGTAATAACAAAAGCCATCTAATTACTCTACAACTAACATCTGATTTGTTCATTAAATATTTGATTATTGAGTGATCAGTGTGAATGGATACCTGATATCCAGTGATGTAGTGTCTAAACTTATTGATTGAATAAATTAACTTAAGAAATTCCTTTTATGTAACAGTGTAGTTGATCTCTGGTCCTACAAGGTTCTTACTAATGTAGTAGATGGCATATGGGACTTTATTGTCTTCCTGACCGAGAACTGCACCTATTTCTCTGTCTGAGGCATCATAATGTATGCGAAAAGGAAGCTGCCAATTTGGCCCTTGTAAGACAGGTTCCTCCATGATTTTTTTCTTGATATGTTCAAATGCTTGATTACAGCTATCACTCCATTGAAATTTTGTATCTTTAGTCATTAAATAAAACATTGGTGTAGCTATTTCACTATAATTCTGTATGAATCTTCTATAATACCTTAATTTCCCTATGAAAATTCTAACATATCTTACTTTCTGTGGTGGAGGCAGGTTGATTATTACTTGAATTTTTGTAGGGTTTAATGTTACTCCATTTTTAGAGACATAATGTCCTAATACTACCCCTTCATCAATCATTAGGAGACACTTGTCATTGCTTTAGCAAAGGTTTGTTTCAATGCATTTCTTAAGAACATTCTCTAGGTTGGTGAGAGCTTCCTCAAAATCATCTCCATAAGGGGTAAATTCATCCATGTATATTTCCATATGGTCATGGATGAAATAAGAAAATATATTCAAAACTGCCCTTTGGAAAGTAGCAGGGGCATTGCAAAGTCTAAAAGGAAGGACTCTATAGCAGGGTAATTTTTAGGGGCGAAATTTCGCCAATTGGCTATTTTTCGAGTTTTTTTTCAAAAAAAAATTCACTATTTGGTCATTTTTAGTCTCCAATATCGCCTATATTTACATAAAATATGATTTTTTTATCATAATATTCGCCAAAAATTACACGTTTCAGTAGTAAATTGCACGTTTCATATTTAATATTCGCCTACCTATCTATATACAAGTTTTTCTCAATCCAAAATAATCGCCTACGATACTATACTTAAGTATAATATCATAATCCTTAAAACAAACCCTGCTCTATAGGCAAAGGTTCCCCATGGACATGTAAAGGTGGTTTTGTCTTGGTCTGCTGGATGAACTTTGATTTGGTTATATCCACTAAATCCATCTAAGAAGGAGAATAATTTCTTTCCAGCTAGGGTATCTAGAACTTGGTCGATAAAAGGTAAGGGAAAGTGATCTTTCTTTGTATCCTTATTCAATTATCTATAATCTATGCAGACTATCCATTTTCCTCCCTTATTTGGAACAATGACTAATGGTGACGCCCATTCACTGTCTGAAATTGGGTAAATGAATCCTGCATCAAGGAGTTTTTGTAGTTTTATTTTAACAATGTCTCTCAAGGCTAGGTTAATTCTTCATTGTGGCTGCCTAACAAGGGTTGCTCCTTCTTCAATATATATGTGATGTTGGAAAATAGATGGAATTATTCCTTTCATGCCAAGATAGGTCCATGCAAAAGATGCTTGATATTTTCTAAGAAGGTGAATTACTTTTTCTTCCTGCTCTGGTAATAAGTGATCACTAATATGTAATGTTTTGTTAGGAGCAATTTCTATGGTTTTGATTGTCATCTTTGTTTCTTACATGAGACAGAGATTTTTCCATATTTGTTTCTCTATATCTAACTCAACAACTGGTAAATGGTTTCTAATGGAAGTTGGGTGATCATTAATATTTTGCATACAATTTGAAATGATGGTGTCCTCATGTGGTGCTTTTAATGCTAGGGTTGTATCTATGGTTAGAGCAGGATGTATGGGTCGGTCATGATCCTTCTTTTCATATTGCCAACAAGGTTTCTAGATATCTAAATGAGGTATGGCAAGAGGGTACAAAGTCAAGGTTTTGGTTTGTAATCCATTCGTGATGGTCATATCTCCATGCCTGCATGCTATGTGAGCACCAACTGTTGTGAGCCATGGTCTGCCAAGAATGAGGGGATATCCACTAAGTTTATCTTTAGTGTGGATGACAATGAAATCAATAGGGTATTTCTAGGAGTCTATGGTGACCATAATGTTCTCCAATATGCCATCTGGACTAACTATAGAAGTATCTGCAAGTTGTAGAATTGTAGCTATCTGTCGTAGGAGATGTTGAATGTCCAGTTTTAGCATTGTATCTTTTGTCATTACCTTTATGGCCTCTCCTAAGTCAATAAGGGTATTGGAAATTGGACTTCCTATTATGTGTACATCGACTATTGGGCTCCATGGGTCAACATATTTTGGGTTAACGACTCTCTCCATAATTTGTTTTGCTAATTGCTTGATCACATTAATGGTAACTAGGTCTTTCTTCTAATTTCTACCTGGCCTATTTATGCAAGTGTCCTTAATGTACTGATTGTCGATAGGAATTTCTTTAATAGTCTGTAGGAGTGGTATTTTGACACATAAATTTTTGAGCTCTGTTAAAATAGGATTCTCTGGTTTTTGGGGTTCTTCGAATTGTAGTATTTGTGGAAAGGGTGTAACAAGAGATGGTGTATCCCCTACATGGTGTTCTTTCTCTACAAGTTTTTCTTATGGTGTGTGATTTACTGCAATTGAATGTGGTGGATCTATTCCTGGCTCTTCTATTGGATGTGTTGTAACTTTTCCGGATCATAGGTTTACTTGATTGAATTGTATAGAATCCAACGAGTATGTTGTGTAGTTATTTATTTTAGTATTATATGCTGGTTGGAATTGTCTGTTATTAGGATTTGGCGTTGGTTGAGTTGGTAGAGGTGGTATTCATACTGAAGAGTTAGGATTTTGGCCTTGTGACTTATTTGCGTTAATGGGTGGAGGCTGATTTGGTCTCCATCCCTGAGAAGGATGGTTTTTTCCATATTGTGGTGTTTGAGAGTTCTGTCATTGAGGTGGCGTCCAATTAGGTGTAGAATAATTTTGTTGGCCATAGGGATTTGTATAGGGTTAATGTCCATATTCTTGTGGAAATGGTGGTTTATTATAGCCTTGTTGAAAATGGGGTTAAGCATATGGTTTGTATGGTTGTTGTCCTTGAAATTTTTGGTATTGAGACTGACTATAGGGATGTTGGAAATTTCTTTGTAAACCTGGTCTCCTAAGATTTATATAACAGAGAGGCTCTGCATGTTCTTGTGGTTCGTACAGGTTATCCTTCAACGACCCTAGGTAAGGACAGTTTTTTGTGGAGTGTTTTTCAGCACAAATTACACAACATTGTTTTATAGCACTGACCTGAGTGAGATTTAAAGGGCATTCATTCTTCTTGTGCTTCTTTCTGCATTTAGGGAAAAAAATGGCCAAAGCTCTATTTGATTCTTCCCTTTTTAACTTAGCTTGCATAGAGTCCATTTGTTGCGCCATGGAGTGTAAAATATATGATTTTAGGTCATCTAAGAGATTCCCTAAGTTTGATTTAGTAATAATCTAAAACGAGAGGGTCTAGTTTTCTGAAATGAGAGGTCTCTTCCTCTAGGTTTATTTACTGTGGACCGAGAGTGGTTCCTAAAGATTTGTTTGATTTGATCATAATTCTTCTGATAAATGTCACCATTGGATAATAAGTTTAGGGTTTCCAGATATTCTTCTCTTATCCCTCTGTGGAGCACAAGTTTGAGATATTCGTCATCTAAGGTGCATGAATGAGCTCTCTTATAACTAAGATGGAATCGTTCGTCATAGTATTCTAATGACTCTTTTGGCCCTTGTACCATTCTAAAAATATCACGGCTTGTTTCTCTTGCTTTACAGTAATCCCTATATTTTTCGGTGAAAGTCTCCTTCATCTGTTCCCAAGTGAAAATACTATTGGGCTCTAAGCTCATGAACTACCTAAGTGCAGAGCCTTTAAAGTTGAAGGAAATAATTTTAACTTATGGGAATCCATGGTGTAATCATAGGTCCGACATACTATCTCAAACTCTAAGAGGAAGGTATCGGGGTCTTCTGAGGATAATCCATGGAAGTTAGGTAAGGTAGAAGGGTTGATGTTTTTCATTCTGGATTCAACATTAGGAACTCCCCCAACGGGAAAATCATAAATAAGAGGTTGTTCATTTTCCTCTTCAGTATTAGAGTTATGTCCATCTTCCATTGTGTCAGAGATTGTGTATTCAGATGAATAATGTGTTATTGACCCGAAGAGGCCTTGCCTTCTCCTTGGCATACGTTCATGATTAGATCCAGTTATGGTTTGAATTTGGTTTATGTATGAATCGCCCAAACTCGTCCTTGGCCCTAGGCATTCATACTATCTTTTCCTTGTTTTTATTTTCCTTCTTATCCAATTTTTTTTTAAGTAAAATTTATAAGAATTTTTAGGATTTTGTTTGTTTATTACTACGCCCTCTACGCCAAATAATGAAAAAAATTGGTAATTGGTTTATTGGAAAACTTACTTGAAGTAGCACGTCTGCTCCTTGATCACTTTATTGCTCCAACCGTAACCTGTATATACTCATATAAACAACTAACTAATATTGTCAGTTTCCTTGTGATTTGGCACACCTCCCCGACAACGATGCCAAAATGGTGATAGGCTTAATTAATCAACAACAAAATTGTATCCTATTGGGACAAGACACCAGAAAAAGTGTTGTATTTGAACCTTCCCTTTAATCATCAACCCAGGTATTTGTTCAAACTTCTTAGGGTCCTGCACAATATGTGCAACTACAAAGAAACTTCTAATGATGCCTAGTAGTATTATAAAGCAGAAAAAATGCAGATAAGAAAGGAAAAGGAATTTCTAATTTATAACCTAAGGGTTGCAAGGGACATGGACCCAATCATCTAGTTATGTATCTATCCCTTTATCAATGGTTTATGGACCAGTTGCAGGAAATTCCTCACCGAGATTCAAGAAAACCTTTTGACGAACAACTTCTGATCTACCTTCCTATTTACACATCAAGTCTAGGTAATTAATTACATCAAAGTCTGAGTGAGTATTCAAACAAGCTTGGAACTATCATGCTTAATTGAACTCATATAATCGGATACCATGTCTATAAAACAAATGTTGAACTTAGAAATTGCGAAAATGATAAAAAGCATTCAAACTGAATTCAAGATGCAAAAATAATCTATTTTACGCTACTCTGTCAACATACTGTAAATTGCCTACAAATTGTTATGAATCTACTCTGTTATGTTTTAACCTATCTCATTCATACGAAAGCAATGAAATCTAATCTAACTCACATGCCCCTGTAATTACCTATGGATGGGCCCTTACCCATGGCAATGCATGAACACAAATTTACTCAATAAGTTGGGACGAAAGAAATATTCATTTACTAAAAAATCATTGTTTAGCATAATAAGTCTCAAACTGTATGATGCTTATAACTATGGAAACATAACCGTGCTTATACAAAAATGACCTGCTTTTGTGAGTCGGGCGATATTGTTTAAATGGATCTATTCTAATGCTATGAACTACTAGTATCTAAATCATAACTGCATGTGGCTCTCTATGGAGGACACCGCATAGTGGAAATATAACTAACCTCGGTCCAGTCCTCGGGGACTAGGCCTCAATACTGGATTGAGCTTCTTCTTTTAGATCTCGCTTGTCCTGCGCATTGTTCCATACAAAACTGCAACTTAGGAACTCTTTCACATTCTTTTGAGCTGCACCAACTAACTGCAAGTAAAACTGCTTCTCTTCTATGTCCTTCTTAGCAAAATTTTCTCAATGCCTTAGTTTTGAACTTGTGGAAAAAATAGTACTGCTAAAAACCAACCATATTAGTGGCATATGTGTATCTTAAGATAGAAAGGAAGATTACAACATCCATAATATGTAAATTGAAATCTTCTACAAATCTAACTAGGATGCATTCATCTTTTACCAACTTGATACCATAATACCTTCTTTTTGAACCAATTTGATTGATTGAGAAAATGATTTAGATTCCGTTTCTTACATATTGATGGGAGCCATCATCCACAGAGGTCATAAATGACCCCCCCCCTGCACCTACCACCCCTTCTCTCTTGATCTATGTCGTGGTTGAGAACTAAATCCAATATATGATTGAGTTCCAAAATATGTTGTATTTTATTATATATAAATGCTAAGAAAAAATGGCATGCATATACTCAATTACTAAATACTTTAATATAAAAATATGATACTTATGTCCACATCCTGACAAGTGATATGAGATGTGATAGGTCGAAAAATGCATATTTGTATGCCCCCAAGATGTTGTCTAATCTACTAATGTTAAAAAACAACCTTTTGTAGCACGTTTGAGGCCCTAAAGACCTTTTGGGGTAAAAAAATTGGGAGCATAGGTATCAATATCTTAATACTATTATACACATTAACAAATTTTCAAGAACCTCCCAAAAGTTGACCTATCATGTTGACCACTATCAAAGGATTCATATGTCTAAATATCGTTACATTGAATTATCAATCCGGAGTTTGTAAACTTGTGAAATGCAAACACATTATGTGCAGAATTAGATTACTTGCAGTATGATTTGCCTAAGATGCTTCTGGAAAAAAATGAAGATAAATGAATTTAACTATTGAAATCAATTTCTTTGAAACATCGCACTTCTTCAATCGAAATCAAGCTTAGTCAATTCTAGCAATGACCATGTACTCGAACACCATCGTGCTACTATGACCTTGTTGTCACCAATTTACCCCTTGACATGTGTAACTAGGAACCTCTTCTTACTTGTATAAAACAAACACGCTTGCATAAAACAAAAGAAAAGAAAATACTACCATGATCCATTTGGAGTGAGCTCAATTCTCCCAAGAAGAAGGTAGAAAACTAAACTACAACATCATAAAACTTAAATCAAAGCATACTATTTATAGAAATAAAGAACGGCAATCTATATAAGGAAATACCAAAAATAAAAATCTATATAAGGAAATACCAAGAAGTTTTATTCACTCCATCTTAAGTTGGACATTTGCTCCAAGAGTCCTCCCCTTGGAATGGAGAAGGAACTCTTATTTATACATGAATTTGATTTGAAACTAAAATAAAACAATAATAAATTTAGATCCACATTTTTCTCATGTGGTTACAACCATTTGATAAAGATTAGCAAGTCAAACATATCTCCAATATCTATGTAATCAAATCCTATCCAAAGATCCATGATTCTTCATGATAGGTTTTGTGTCCTTTATACGCCTTGTCTCCTAAAGTACCTAGGTTGAAAGACCAAGAGAAGAGTTGATGTTCATCAATTTAACGTTTGTAGTCACCCCGACACGCCCTATTCTATGGAAAGGTGTGTCATACTTTAGGTGATGCGCTTTGCACATTAGCAGAGGGTGTCGGTGACGATGTTTGCCCCTGCAAAGGTGCATCACCCTTCCACTGGCATGTTTTTTCCTTATGCAAGGTGCGTCGTTGTTGGTTAAAAAGGATAAAGAGAAGCTTCGAGCGAATTCTTGAAGATTGGATGTTGTGGAGACTTATCCCTACATATATGGGAAGGTGGCATTAGATCCCCTTACCTAGTGGTATTCCCTTAAGCCTCTCCCATAAATCCTCAACCTCTCCCATCTCTTTAGCCCTATATATATGAACCCCCTCTCCATTGTAAGGGGAGGAAGGATAAAGTACCCATATGCTGGTGGAATTTAGCTAGGAGACCCTCTTCATCCAAAAGGAGACTAGAAGGATAGAAGGCTTTGATATTTGAGGTAAGATCACTTGAGTTAGTGTTACAACGTCAAGGAATTGGTTGTAATGTCCCTACTTTGTATTTGTTGCAAATTGCATTTAATATAAATATTTTTCCATAAACTTGTTATGTGTATAATGTTTAGGATCAACCTCTTTGATTGTTGATCTAGTTAGATTCATAACCACATGCTTTCATATTGTTCGTTTGTTTCCACTTGCTCCTTCTTGTTTTGCAGTTGGAGATCAAGGAACTGTAAGTAGATCAAACGAGGAGAAAGGAACTGCACTTATGAGGTAACTTGCTTTCCAATAGACCTTGCAGTTTAATCTAACTAGGAAGGATAATTATATTGTGTCTTCATTTTGTTCTAGATCTAAACCATTTAGACTAGAGAGATCAGTTTTTGTTTGCATTGACCGATTGTCTGTAAACAAAAATGGAGACCATACTGGGGATCTTATAGCTTGTAGTTTTGGTTTGTTTACAATTCTTGTTTTTGATTTATTTTGCCTCTAATAGCATCTCCCTCCACCATATCGGATTATCAGATAGCTTTTGGGCCATCCAGACTTTGATCAAGATTTAATTGAGCCATTTCTCTTTTTGAACTTTGAGAGTTTTTATTTTTCTGAGCTTGGATATCTCCTGACGCATTTGGGGAGTTCATTTCTTGTGTCTGTCTCACAGTGCTGCACTCTCCTTTAGAGAAACCTGCGTCGCTGACGCCTTCTGCCTGTTTTCAGCCCGCATCATTGACGCGCTTCCTCTGTTTGCAGAGAGCGTTGCTGGAGCTCCCAACGCTCTGGTGTACCTTTACAGGGTGCGTCGCTCCTCCTAATTTGGTGCATACTTTGAGAACTCTCTTACTTTGATTTTTGGCTTGATTATTTGGATTCTCTAGGTTGTTTTCATAGTCTCAGAGCCTCCTAGGGACATCATGCTTTGTCCATTGGTTTACTTCCTAGGGACATCATGCTTTGTCCATTGGTTTACTTTTCATAGTCTCAGAGCCTCCTAGGGACATCGTGCTTTGTCCATTGGTTTACTTTGAGAACTCTCTTACTTTGATTTTTGGCTTGATTATTTGGATTCTCTAGGTTGTTTTCATAGTCTCAGAGCCTCCTAGGGACATCATGCTTTGTCCATTGGTTTACTTTTGAAGTTTAAACTTGATTTGGGTCCTTGTTAGTCAAGTGGATGCACCTCTCATAGTGGGAAATTTCAATCCCTCATGAGCGCATTCAGTCTTGTGACTCCCTATCAGACCATCTGATATGTTCAGTTTGACTTCTCACCCCCCCCAATAGGTAGCTTTTGCAATTTTTGTAATATATTTTGTGTGTTTGGAGATCTTGGGTGATTTACATTTTTGCGAATTTCTAATTGATAAAATATTTGCAGTTGAAAATCTCTTTAGTTATCTGAATTTGGATTGAAAGAACATCATAATTCTCATATTTATTTGAGTTCTTTGGTTTGAAAATAAAAAAGTGCTTATCATTTCCATTTTGAGCTTGTTTCTTAAAATTGGTTCAAAGAGTTTTTATCTTTTGAAGTGATCATTTGAGTAATATTTGGAAAACAAAAAGATAGTAATGCTTAGGAATTCTTGGTTGTAAAAAGTGCTTTTATCTCCTTCGAAGTTATTAAGTTTCATTTGAACTTTCTCAAAGTATTTTGAAAGGTAGAAAAAATTTGAGTGTTTTTGGTTTTCTCTCCATCTCTTTTGGTCTTCATTTCGGAATTTGATTTAGTGCATTTCAAAAGGGAATTCTTCTTTTCGTTTTTGCTTGTAGATTTGCTTGAACTTAAAGGAAAAAGACAAAAATAGTTTGGATTTGGTGTGTTATGCTTTTCATTTTTTGTTGGATTGTTGAAAGAATATTTTTATGTCTTTTGGTTAAATTGAAAGTATAGGTGTTTCGTTCATTTTCCGTTATCAATAAATTAAAAATACTTCTCCCTATCATTAGTTAGTTTTCATCAAAAGAGAAACGAAGGCTTCCATTGCATGTAGAGTAATTTTGCATCTTTTTAAATTCCAAGTCTACACCTCATGCATCCACTTAACCGTCAAGATAAAATTTAATGGTAGCTTAGGTTAAAATTGTATATAAACTTGTGTGTTAATTTAGAGATGTGTTCCAATGTCTTTAAGTGTGGCAGCTGTCGTTATTTGCATGCACTACATCCCGAGGGCTTGAAGTTATTCCACGTACCAATTGGTATACCGAACAACCTTTCACATACCTTCGGGTATATAGAAAGGTACTTCATGTACTCGATAGTATATCGGAAGGCTCCTATCATGTGGTTGTGCATTAGAAAACACCACTACGGATTTGATATCCCACGTACCTTGTGTATATCAGGAGACCCTATTAGGATTCTTGAAACCTTCTGAGTTAAATTTTGGCCGTATTGGCATAGCAATACACCAATAACAACACTCAGGGAGATACTACACACATACTACCAGGTAGTCGGGTTATACGGTCAAGGGTACGGTCCTAATCCTCCCTGGTTAGTGCTCTGAAAAATTGGGCTGAGTATAACTGTTGGAACCTGTAGTATATCTCGAGTTGCGACGCCTTGATAATATTGCGAGATTCCAGACTACTGAATCCCACCTACCACATAAGTTTTCTTGCAGCTTTAGTTTGAGTAGATCTTGAAGTGTGTTTTTTCTTTTGTATAAAACTCTTAGGATAAGTTTTGTTTCATCCATCCTGGTTCATCAACCTTTAAGAAAATCATGTAGAATTTTAAATATGCCACCTAAATATCCCATTAACCAGGAGGAGAACTTAGGAGAAACTATAGATCAACCCTCCACTTCTCTGTCACACGAAGAAGGCACTTCTACCTTAGAATCGGGAGTGAACTACTCTCCTCCTGCAAATCCACCAATCACTGATCCTACGAGACCTTTGATGGTGGAACAAACTCCTACACATGACAAAACCTTTCATCATTCGCTTGAAGGACATCCCGACGCTACAGACTGGATTTTTAGCCAGCCCTAGGATGACCCAATATCAATAGCCTTTGGTCCAACAACATCGTTCTGGGACACTTCTTTAGGTCAACATGTTTCTGATTTTGGTTCATTTCCGATGGTGGAGACTCCACCACTCTAGTTTCCTCCTTGGATTTTGGATGACCTCTTTCTCGTTCCAGTTTACGAAACTATCAAACGCATAGGGACGTTCGGTAACCAACTTAGATTCAAGAGTTTCCCCCCTAGGTCCAATCCAGAAGTACCAATTTTTTAACACCATTCACTTGTATGTTATTTTTCCTTTTCTTCATTAGGAATATCTACGTCGATCATGTCCAATTATGATCTAGGCCAACAATATTTTCCATCTAGTACTACTCCACACCATTTTACTGGCTGTACACCTTATTTTACCCCAACAAATGGATCGAAACCTTCAGCTACTATTAACTACATGACTGGAACACCACATCCACCACCTCCACTGCAAAATTCGAGTGGAATTTATTATCGATCTGCTAACCAAAAAATGAGTGGAGGTCATTCCTTAGTTATTATTCAACCAATGGGTTCGGTTCAACCTAATATTAGTGGGATACATACCTTTGCTGGCCAAACTCCAACAAGTGGATATTTTTCAACTGGGGGGAAACCCCTAGTTACTGGACAAGACCTAAATGGGGGACATCATCCAATTAGGGGACACAACGTGAGTGGATGAAATTATTCACACATGGAATATAGCATGTTTGGAAGTTAACCCCCAACCACGGGAAAACCTACACATCAAATGGGGGGACCATCCAATTGGACCCAACCCCCATGGGGCCATATATACCGGAGCAATCATAACATTTCTATAGGTCCAAACTATTCAGGAAATATTTTCCCTAGATTACCCTATCCAGGAAACATGAACACCAGATGGGGGCATCATAATGTTCCACCAACTAGACCTCCAGCCAGTGGACCACCCCCCCCACCCCCACCTGTCCCACATCCTCCCCCACCACTTGTCCCGCCTCCACCACCTCCACCCGGAGGACCCCCATACGGAGGCGGTGTACCTCCCCATTCTGGAAGAGGTTCCCCTTCCGTTCCACTTGGAGGACCTCCATATGGAGGTGGTGGACCTCCCCATTCTGACGAAGGCCCCCCTTTTGGTCCACCTCCTCCTTCAAGAGGCCTACCTCCATCTGGCCAACCCTTTACGGGAGTACCTTACGATCAGTCAATTCACGGTCCTACTGGTACACAGATGCCATGTCAATACTACCATTATCTGCATCCAAACCAATAGTTACCATTTTTGGCTACATTAGATCTTCCAGACTTGTCTCATTTGACTAACGATCCCATTCAACATGGCACAAACTGGCCACTGATTCCTGTGAAGTTACCACCAGAAATTCCAAAATTCGATGGCAAACCCAATGAGGACCCAAAAAACCATGTAATGAATTATCATCTGTGGTGTTCCTCTAAATCCCTCATGGACAATTTTATCCATTTGAGTTTGTTTCAACGAACCATCATTGGCACTGCTGCGAAGTGGTACATTGAATGACCACCACATTCTTTCGCCGATTTTTTATCGTTAGCTATGGCTTTCCTGACTCATTTCCAATTACCGATCTGTTATGAAACTGGCACAGACCTTTTGGCATCCCTTCAAAAATCCACCACTACTCACATTTCCGATCACATCCATGAGTGGAGAAGGAGGCGTCACCTTATTAAAGATCCTATTCTGGACCAATTACTAGTCGATTGGTTTATGAAGTCCTTACTTCCCATCATAGCTAAAGATGTGGCTATGGGGGGGTTTTTACGGAAGAACAAGCCATTTCACATGCCCAGTACTTAGACTAAGTTTATGCTCAATCTGGCGCCTTATACGATATCATCCCTAACGCCTCATGCCCCACATACGACCCAACAAAACCCCCTACGGAATCACATGTCGATGTAATTATTGGTTTTGTTCATGCCTAGTATGCTACACAATCGGGAGGATCACAGAACCACCATAGTTCAAATCCACCCTTCCCATAGGCTGGTAACAACACTAACCAATCACCCATCCCGGCTTCCACTGCCAAAGTGAATTCAGTGCAATCTACTTCACCTCAAAAATTCAGTTGTAAAAAGAAGAACAAAGGGAAATCCAAGAAATATTCTAATTGGAAAGAGCCTAAGAACAACTCTGACGACACCAAACAAAAACGAAAGTTTAAATATCTATTTCTACTGTGCAGTGATGATCACTTCACGAAAGAATGTCCACATCGTGAAGAAGTGTAGAAGTTTATCAAGGGAAACCCCACACCCGCAGTGCTAACTGATCCCTTCCCCATACAACAACAACAAATGATCGCACAACCACTGCCTCCTTCTCAAGGAGAACCATCCACAACCGCCCATGTTCTCATGATGCAGAGCGAAACAGTCAACTTATCTACCTGATCGCGCACATACAACTCTATACCAAATAAGGAATCCAATGGAGGTAATACTGAAAAATAATCCACATCTACATCTGATACTCCTTCTTCACAAGGTCCTCTGACCATTGAAAATCCTTTTCTAAATATGATAATGCATCCTCCAAAGAGCACCATTCGAAAAGTCATTTTCAATCAAACACCTGGGCCGCTCAAAGATACAACATTGTAGAATATCTATCCCGGGCCCCCTGTGCTATGTCAACGCTTGAAGTCTTGTAAAACTTCCCAAATCAGTGTAAGACTTTTCTATCCACTATAGGAGCTGTAGATCCTGATTCCTCGAACACCATCATGTTCAAACTAGAGTACTTAAAGCCGAGACTTTCCCACCAACTCGCGTTTCAAATTTTTACTAACGTCTCTGGGAAAAGTATCCATCGTACCGTCTTGGACGAAGGAGCCTCGACTTCCGTTATGTCTCTATCCTGTTGGCAAGCCATTGGCTCTCCTGAGTTGAACTGTTCTCCTACCACATTGAAAGCATTCAATGGATGTGGATTCCAACCACATGGGCTGTTACAATCCTTATCTATAGAGTTGGGTGGGAAGACCGTTTCCATTAACATGGAAGTAGCATCCTCCCCATTGGATTATAATTTATTACTTGGTTGAAATTGGTTCTATGTCATGATTGTGGTCGCATCCTCTGTCTTCCGCGTCATGCAATTTCCCTACCAGGGGCGAATTGTCACTATCGACCAATTGGATTTCTGTACGTCATACACCACTACTCATCCCGCAGATAATGTCCCTCTCTTGGTCCACTCTTCGTAGATATATGAGAGTGTGGGGGTAGGACTCCTCAAAGACTCATCTTTGATGGGGGTCTTTCCAAAACCTGATCCCCCTAACCATGTTGCCTCAGTGAACATGATCTCCTCCATGATCCCAACCTCTTTCGACTCGAGCGACCAATGGGTTGTGCCCGATCCAGATCATCTTGCTTTGATTGGAGAGATGATTCCTCTTAGCCCCGTCGAGGCCACTTATGAGGCCATCCAATCAACACCTGATCTTCCATATGTTCACTCTTTAGTGGAATCCAACCTAGGTTCTCTTCCATCAAAACGGAACTCATCCTTACCATCACTCAATCCTCTAATCCAAACCTTTCATTCCGATGAATCAATTATTAAGATTATGAGCGCAAATGAGCCTCCATGGGAAGACCTTCATCATCGATCATCTTTTTTTCCGCCGTTAGATATGGTAGAGAATTCCATTCATACTATTGTTTCACTGGATGTCTTATCTTGACCCCAATCTCTGATTCTAACCCAGGACATGATAACAGAGGGAAATCTAGCCAATATTATACCTACCATCACTATAGACATCTTGGTCGAACTTGGAATCGTGGAGAATATCCATATAGGCCAAACTTGTTCTTCTGATGAACTTGTAACTTTTACGGCCTTATTCAAACAATTCTGCAATGTATTTGCATGGAGCTACGAGGAAATTCCGGGGATTGATCCTGCCATTGTTATGCATGAGATCCAGACATATCCCGATGCAAAACCTATCCGACAAAAACTATGAACAATGCACCCTCAGAATACTGCAACGATTAAAGCAGAAATAGAAAAGTTGTTGAAATATGGATTCATTTATCTTGTTCCATTGATGGATTGGGTCTCTAATGTTGTCCCGGTTACCAAAAAACAGGGAACCATTAGAGTTTGTGTCGATTATAGGGACCTAAGCAAGGCTTGTCCAAAAGACAATTACCCTACCCCATTCATCGACCAAATCATTGACAATTGTGCCAGAAGTGTTATCTTTTCATTCATGGATGGATTTTCCGGCTATAATCAGATCAATATCCACCCAGCTGACCAACATAAAACTTCTTTCATCTGCCCCTGGGGAACATTTGCATATCGCAAACTCCCCTTTGATCTTAAAAATTCTAGTGCTACATTCCAGCGGGCCATGTCGTACGCTTTCCATTATGTGAAGGATTTTGTGGAACCCTATCTCGACGATCTACCAACTCATTCACATTGTCGTGACTTCCACATTAACCATATGATGACCGTATTCCTCATATGTCGACGGTACAATATCTGTTTAAATCCCCACAAGTGCATATTACCCCTATATCATTGTGGTGTTGATTATATTCTTTGTTGATGTTTAACTCGTGAGGATTCCGAGCACATTCTGAATGATTCTCACTCAGGGGCATGTGGTGGTCATCTCTCTGGGATGCCTACAACTTAGAAAATATTACTCGTTGGATACTACTGGCCATCTATCTTCAAAGATTGCATTGAAGCGGTCAAGAAGTGTCCTCCTTGCCAGCTTTTTCAATATAAAAAGTGCTCACACCCAAACACACTTCATCTTGTTATCGTCGTTGGTCCCTTTGCAAAATGGGGTATCGAATTCATGCACTGTAAGCCTACCTCGGCCGGGGGCATGGTTATGTCATCGTAGCTATTGACTACTTTACCAAGTGGGCCGAGGCTATGCCTACATACAAAGAAGACGACGAAACTGCTACACTCTTTATGTTTAACCATATCATTGCGAGATTCAGATTTCCTCAAGCCATTGTTATTGACCATGGATCACATTTCTAGAACAAGATAGTGGGTGAATTAAGTGCTAACGTGGGATTCTGTCATGAAAACTCCACCCCCTACTACCCTCAATGAAACGGGCAAGTAGAGGCCATAAACAAGGTATTGAAACTATGATTCAGTGTATGGTGGGTACTCACAAGTCTATTTGGCATGTGATGCTTTTTTCAGCCCTTTGGGCATATAGGACTTCCATTAAAACTGCCACTGGTTTCGTACATTTCCAATTGGTGTATGGACTAGAGGGAAGTATTGCTTATTGAGTGTGAGATTCCATCACTAAAACTCATTGTCGAACATTTACCAAACACTACTGCCGAGGAAGAATGCTTTCTATACTTGGAAAAACTCGATGAAACCCATTGTGATGCCGCCTTAGCTAACGAAGCACATAATAAACACATCAAGGCCCAGTACGACAAATCTGTGAAACCTCGTATCTTTAACGAGGGTGATTTGTTCCTCACGTATGCCAAAAAACACGATAAGCTTGGGGCAGGAAAATTTGAGTCCATGTGGCATGGTCCATATGTGATAAAACATGTATTGGAGAAGGGATCCTATGAATTAGTTGATTATGACAGGATACCTTTAGGGGAGCCTCGCAATGAGATCTACCTGAAAAGGTACTATGCTTAAGTCTTTTTGCATAAGTACTTTGTATATACTATACATGACGTGTGTTTTTTTTTGGTGTGATACTTTTATTTAGTGTGTTAGGATCTCATCATTACGCTTATACCATGTTCTGCTTGGATGTGCATATGGAAACTTGCTGTGGATTCGTAGATGGCGCTAGCCGACACACCGTCAACCTCGCTTCGGTAGCCTGGGTACTCTATTCCCATGCCAGTGAACTCATAAGATCAAGAGGAACTTGCCTAGGTTTTTCCACCAACAACGCTGCTGAGTACCACGCAATGATTAGGTTATTGACCGACTCTTTTTCCTTGGGAGTAGACCACATCGTTATCTATCTCGATTTACATTTAGTGGTATCTCATTTGAACCGTGTCATGCGATCCATGACCCCACATTACTCTGTCTATTCCAGCGAGTACATTTCTTGTAAAGGTCCTTTGAATCCATTCAATACCTACATATTCCGAGAAGCATGAACGCAGTTGTTGATTCCCTAGCTAATTTCATATTAGATTGGTATATTGCACATTCATAAACACTTTTATTAAAAATATGCATAAAATGACATAACATGTAATCTAACCATAGTGTATAAGCCAACATCCATAAAGATCCCAAAATCATCATATAAGACATAGTATATAAAACCGCTAGATAGTGTTTTGTCTATATATATCATGATGTCCGGTAAGATACAAAAATGGTACTGATACAAAAAGCTGAAGCTCATAAGCTTTCGGTAGATTCTATCTACAAAATATGAAGCCTATGGCCTTCAATACATACATCATACATAAGATCTATCCCTGAGGATGCTCGTGATAACATATAATGGCTCGAGCCACTCTACGGAGTTGCTGGCCAAAATGTCTTGAAACCCCAACTATACTACGCTGGTAATGCCAAGGAAGGTCATCGATGCAGATGTCAGGGACATCAACTGTCAAAATCTGTAGGTTCTCCTCCAACTCATCTAACTCCTTGGACGCATCCTCCCGAGCCTATGCTATATATCGGAAAACTCTTCTCCTCTCGATAAGAGAAGAACCTACTAGTCTAGATGGGCCAACATCTGCATAAAACATGTATGAACTATCAGTGCTACACAAAAAATTTAAAAACCATAAAATGCGTAAAACCAACAGGAGTTTTATTCTTACCCATGTCTCCCCACTATTCCCCCGCTGGAAGAGCTAAGTCCAGGTCTCCCCTAAATTCAGTACTTGCATACACGTAATCCTCAATCACGAGGAGCTACCCGCGGAGCCACATAAAGAAGGTGGGACCATAACTGATAATAGGTCCTCCGCATCCATGGTGGGCCATAACCTCCGACCATCGGACCATATGAGGATCTCACGGATCGAGATCATCCAACTCAACCTGTGGTCTCTGTAGTGGAACTCGCTCTAGAAATAAAGAGACCATGATGGATCCATATCCAAACTGCTTAAGATCACCCATGCGACACTTGGTGAGCTGATCCTTCATATTTGCGAGGAGTCCCTCACACCAGTTGAAGACTGTCGGTGCCATACACTCAATGGAATATAGCATGTGGGACTTGGTGGCCTAATGAGCATCCTTGTTTTCCACCACTCACTCTATGGTAAAGAGCATAGTCCTCAGGGGTCAATCTCGTATGTTCTTGATGGAAATTTTCCCAGCAAGTATATGTGTCCCTGGTGTACAAAAATGTGCCACTTGACTCTCTATCGACTAATCACTACCCCGTGTCCTGGATAGTGAGACTGGGGATCCCCATCTAGATAACCCCGTTAGAAAATAAATATATTCCACATCCAAGGTGAGGATGTGGGCACCTACTCTGAAATGTTGTTGATTTGGATCCCATAGCCTGATCAAGTAATCTAGCAATTGTACTTGGTCCCTCATTCCCTGTACATGGAAGAATTTTAAGAGTCCACATCCTTGCAAAGCGTTCATAGAATGTGGATCATTCTCCTATTGGGCATCTTCGAGTTCGTGCTCTCTTTCTTTCCACTGGACCATGGTATTGGTTGAACTCTACATAAACATGGATTAAACACCCATTATTTCCTTTTCATGGAATTACATTGGGTCTTTTTGGCCCCATCTTTTAATTTTAGTTGTGTAACTGCGCTGACGCAACCCGCATTTGCGGACAGTACGCCGTCGACATGCTTCTCCAATGGGGAAAGTGCATCAGACCCCTCTCGACGCACTTCCCACAAGGGGAAAGCGTGTCTCCTAGGGCACGTGCAATCCCCTCCATTTTGAGTCCAAAAAGACCTAAAAAAGACATTTAGAGAAAAAAATGATCCATTGAAAAGGTAAAGCATAAGTTAAAGGCCTACCTACAACTCACAGGGCGTGAAACAACTGATATTAGCGTCTGCAATCGACGTTGGAAAAACGGGCTCCAAAGAGGTTTTTTTTTACTATTCCAATGTGGTAAAAAACATTTGGTAAATAGTTTTTACTATGTCAACATTTTATATAAAAGAAATGGAATATTCCTTTACTGATTTTTCTTTTATGGGGTTTTTACTATATTTGGTGTCATTCTTGCATTTTAAAACCTCATACCGGATTCTAACTAAGTTTCTGGAGCTTGCATATAAAAGGTGATGTTTTGATATTGTTGGTGACCATTGTGCACTGTTCATACTTGTTATCAAGTGTGAACGAGTCTTCGAGTGTTTTTATGTCATCATCACGCTCGTTAAAATAAAGTATTAACGACATCAATCTCACTCTTTTTCCCTTCTCGTGCTCGTAAAACCATGAGAATAAGTTACCAAGTTATGGTTTATCTCTTTTTCGGGATCGTAAAACTACCACGAAAAAGGAATCCCTCTGGATTTCTTCTTTAAGCTCTTTTCAGACTCCCTAAATAGGAAAAGATTGCCAAGCAAACTTGATTTTTTCACGCTTGTAAAAGTATTTGAAATAACGTTTTTTTGGTGATAGTTTACCCCCTTTTCCGGACCGGAAGGATTATTTACAAAAAAGGAGCGCTCTGGTTAATCCTAACTGGAAGAGTTCTCTCTCATATTGTTTTATCCTTTTTAGGATGAGGAGACTAACTTTTACGAAAAAGAACCATCTGGAGTCTTCTTTAGTTCTTTTCAGACTCTCTAAATATGAAATGACACCGAGTTTTACTTCTTTGGGCTCGTTAAAATATGACATTGAAGGTCCCTTATTGGGATGAACCCCTCCTGTCTCAGGTTCGTAAAACATTTGAGATTGGACTCATACGAAGGATGAGCTATAACGAGCATTTGTTATCCTCCTCAAGCTCGTTAAAAAAACAAAGAGGTACTCATCAATCATGATGGGGAATAATGGAAAGAGTTTGCATTATTTGTAATCATGGAAGTACTTAATCACTCTTGAACATGGAACTCGTTTACATTTCATTCAAATGGATTGGATAATCTGCTTGTCCTCGAGTCTCACCAATTCCCTGATTTATTTTACTCCTTTGAATAATCCAAGGAATTCTTTCGTCATCAGTTGCATTAGGTATAGGTGTCAATATAGTCATGTCAATGCTTCCAAGTCATGCCATTCCATGTTCAAGAGAATTCTATTCATTGAGACAATATTTGCAGTCATTATACCTTCTATCATGTCGATCACCTCTAAGTCAGTATCAAGCATTGCTCTACAGTATGATTTGCTCCAAAACATCTTTGATTGTGTTTCGTGTTAATGATGGGGGAAACATCATGGCCCTCCTTTGATGGATTTTTCCTTGTCGACTTCAACACATCATCCAAGGATTAAATCTAGAAACCAATCAAGTACCTTGGGCCTGCATGCCTTAATGGAAGGTTACCTCGCTTTCAACAGTAAGTTCACATCATTGAATTCTGATTGAAATATTCCACTGAGTGTTCAACCTCAACTCATTGATTCACATTCAGTGGTATGTACTATGATACCTTGGGAATCATTGGCATCAATGGTGATTTCCCTCGTGCTTGTTAACGATATACATCAATGATCGGTAATCAAGTGGTTTCTACCATGTTCGACTTCAAAACATTGTAATCACATGGTTAGATTCGTATCATTGCGGGTTCATCTTGAAGACCTTGGTTTAAGTCATGTATCTCACCCAGGTTGCGATGGAGATTTTTTTTTCATATCACACGGATCCACTTTGTATTGTTCATGGTTGTGTTATCATCTCATCATGTATTTACATTTGTGTCTAGTAGCCATGATTGTGTTCAGTCAGTCTTTACTACCATGGATCTGCATTGTATTGGTCGGTAGCCATGTTATGAGTCATTTGAGACATGTATCTCAGATTCAGTTGTACTGCAATAGTCTTTGTTCATTATTCCAGCCAATGATCTTTTCCTCAATCCTGCATATTGCAAAGCATTTCACTCGTTCTATTTTACCAGCTTCATGCTTTGGGGGGCATTCTGTTACACCAAAATATCGTCATGATAGGTTTTTTGTCCTTTATACGCCTTGTCTCCTAAAGTACCTGGGTTGAAAGACCAAGAGAAGAGTTGATGTTCATCCCTTTAACTTTTGTAGTCACCCCAACGTGCCCTGTTCTTTGGAAAGGTGCGTTAGACTTGAGGTGACGTGCTTTGCACATTAGCTGAGCATGTCGGTGACGTTGTATGCCCTTGCACAAGGTGCGTCACCCTTCCACTGGAGCATTTTGTCCTTATGCAAGGTGCATCGCTGTTGGTTAAAAAGGATAAAGAGAAGATTCGAGCGACTTCTCGAAGCTTGAATGGCGTGGAGACTTATCCATACATATATAGGAAGGTGGCATTTGATCCCCTTACCTATTGGGATGATCCCTTAAGCCTCTCCCCTAAATCCTCAACCTCTCCTATATCTTTATCCCTATATGTATGAACCCCCTCTCCATTGTTAGGGGAGGAAGGATAAAGTACCCATATGCTGGTGGAATTTGGCTAGGAGACCCTCTTCATCCAAAAGGAGGTTAGAAGGCTTTGATCTTTGAGGCAAGATCACTTGAGTTGGTGTTACAACATCAAGGCATTGGTTGTAATGTCCCTACTTTGTATTTTTTGCAAATTGCATTTAATATAAATATCTTTCCATAAACTTGTTATGTGTATAATGTTTAGGATCAACCTCTTTGACTGTTGATCTAGTTAGATTCATAACCATATGCTTTCATATTGTTCATTTGTTTCCACTTTCTCCTTCTTGTTTTGCATCTAGATATCGAGGAACTGGAAGTAGATCAAACGAGGAGAAAGGAACTGCACTTATGAGGTAACTTGCTTTCCAATCTACCTTGCATTTTAATCTAACTAGGAAGGATAATTATATTGTGTATTCGTTTTGTTCTAGATCTAAACCATTTAGACTAAAGAGATCAGTTTTTGTCCGCATTAACCGATTGTCTGTAAACAGACATGTGTAACTAGGCACCTCTTCTTACTTGCATAAAACAAACACACTTGCATAAAATAAAATAAAATAAAAGACTACCATGATCCATTTGGAGTGAGCTCAATTCTCCCAAGAACAAGGTAGCAAACTAAACTACAACATCATAAAACTTAAATCAAAGCATACTATTTAGAGAAATAAAGAATGACAATCTATATAAGGAAATACCAAGAAGTTTTATACACTACATCTTAAGTTGGACATTTGCTCCAAGAGTCCTCCCCTTGGAATGGAGAAGGAACTCTTATTTATACATGAAGTTGCTTTGAAACTAAAATAAAACAATAATAAATTCAGATCCACATTTCTCTCATGTGGTTACAACCATTTGATAAAGATTAGCAAGTCAAACATATCTCCAAGATCTATGTAATCAAATCCTATCCAAAGATCCATGATTCTTCTCTATCCAAAATATGTGAATGATCCTCCCAAATATATAGAAAAAATTCCACACTTGAAATGGAAAGTCGAATTTGACCACACGGACTGCATTGTTATTGAAATTGTCTATTACCAGAATTTGCATGTTACCAAGATTCACCTGTTACATGATTTTGCAAGTTACAAGATTTCACCTGTTATTGGATTTTGTCTACTCATGTAACAATTAAAAAACTAACCCAATTCTCAAAGATAAGTGAGGATGTGCTATTTTTATAACATTTAATCATAAACCCACTTAAAATACTAGAATAAATGCACTGGAAAATATCTTGAACCTAATCCCGTATAAAACATTAACATGGAGTAAAACAAGGTTACGTGAAAACAAAAAATGATTAAAAATTGAAGGGAAGGTTATGAAAAAGATGGCATTTTGGTGACTCAACAACCACCATGGTATTGAGTGGATGCCACATCAACTTCCATTACTCACACTTGTGGAGCTATTCATGTGAAGAATTTTAAGAAGATTTTAGAGGTTCCAAGCCCTAAGATTAATTAGGGTTGAAGCATATGGAACCCTAACCCTAACCCTAAATGACTATTAATAAATATTAAATATTGGGATGTTTGGAAAAAAAGGGGTTTCATTCTCATTGTATTTTATATTATTTCATTATTAAGCAAAACATATGAGAAGTACTATACATTAGTCCTACTTGATTTACTTCTTGATGTTTTGTCACCATGTTTCTTTTGAACATTTAAGTTTAATCAAAACAAATTAACAACGAATAGATAAACTGATAATTAAATGAGACCCTAAAATAAAGACCAAAGTTAATATGATCAAATTCAAAGGTTTGATTGATCCATCTATATTCCCTACTTTTGCCCTTATTTTAGGTAAACAATATTATATGATCCATAAGGATTGTAAGTCTAGGTTAAAAATATATCCCTAGAAATCCTTGCACCTCTAAAATATAGGAACCATGCTAAAAAGTGCCTATAAAGTATAAGAACGATACCTAATTTGATATTAATATATATAGTTTTTTCCTTTCAAATCGTTTTGAAAAATTTAATCAAAATCACTCTTAACACAAAAAGAGTGGTTGACATGATTGTTTCCATGTCTCTCTTTGTATTTTTATTAATTTTGAAAACATATTTCTTGGTATTTTTTGATAGATTTGTCAATATTCTATGAAAATTTAATTTATTATTTCTATGTGATTCGCTATTGTTTGCATAACATAATGCTCTTGTTTGTAATGTTGAAATTTAGAGCAAAATCAAATGATGACTTTTATGTCACACGATATACTATTTTATTTTTATTTTTATTTTTAATATTAGACATGTAGATATCATCTCAAGCCTTTATTTGTTGATAATTTTATTTGATGCAACTATTAAGGATATTTTTTACAACCCTTAATTCCCCATTAGTTAATAGGTGAAAATTTGAACTCCTTTGTGGAAGATGTTGCTCGAGATGGTGCCATTACAATTAATGTCTTTCTTGGGTCATTAATGCTCTAACCTAATAATTAGGCTATCCTACACTTTCCCATAAGGCCTAAATTTATACCATAAGGCATAAGGTGATGGATGGGCCTTATTATGACTAATTTACTAAATATTATAGCATATTGGTTTTAAGAATTTGTAAGAAGGAAACATGAAAGGAGGAAGTGATTCTAGCCATGATTCCAAGAAAATTTACTAAATATTATAGCATATTGGTTTTAAGAATTTGTAGGAAGGAAACATGAAAGGAGGAAGTGATTCTAGCCATGATTCCAAGAAAGGTTCAATGGAAATTTGTTGGCCAAGTCTTCAACAGTCTAATAACATTCTATTTGATAAATTTCTTATTAATACTATATTTTATGAATACATGTATGTTTATCATTATCTTAAAGGGCATACATTTTCAAGATATTTTCTAGGAAGGCCATTAAGACATAAGTAAAGGAGGTATGGATCCAAATGGTTGGTACTACAATTCCAATGAAAGCTTGACTAAGGGGATTTTATATTTTTCATATAAGTAAGTTTCTCATTGTGTTAATGTTATCTCTTACAACACCCATATACATATACCTTGGTACTTTTCTTTACATAGTATGAGTCATTTTTATCAAACAAAGGCACCCAAGTGTGTGTGCTACTCTAGTATCAATTTCTAGGCCTTTCAGTACAATTTTATGATTTTTAAGACATATTTTTGCATTGGTAGAAAAATTTATCTATCACAATCTTGTGTTGTTTTCTAATCCTCGACCTCAAAAGACGTTCTTCCTTAGGTTTAAATTGTATAAGGAACTCAAATAATTTGTGTACATCTAGGTTGGGGGAAGGTGTTGTATCATCTTGTAAGGTATATAAAAATTTGAAATATGTGTTTTAGGTGTCGGATACTAGACCATTATTTTTAGAAATCTCATCTCCTAGCTAACCTAGAACCTTGGAAACACTAGTTGATATTTCTCCACATTTACATCCCCAAAAGGCCCTGGCCACTAGTGAAAAATAAGGTTGGGTTCAAGTGGTTGGAAAAGGCGATGAAGCTCTTCCTAATATAAATATATTGCTCCATAGTCCACAAAAAAGAAGACTTTTTCCCCAACTAAAGTAATGCAACATGTCAACTTTCCACTTCCTATAAAGGGAATGGTCTTACAAACTAGGATTTTCCCTCTTTCCTTAACTCCCAATATACTATAAGACTTAGGAACTAAGAAGCCCAAAATTCATATGTTTTTTTTTTGTAAGTAAGAGAGAAAATCCTTCTATTCAACCAAACTAAAAATACATAGTGTTACAAAGAAGTTGCCATCTTTGCCCGAAAGGGTAAGACAAAGGGCAGCCACCCCCCCAAAAATCGGGGGAACCACTGAAGAGACCACTGGAAAAACAACAAGACACAAGGCTAATGCTAGGGGGGATGATCAGTTCATTGAGTGAACCGAGGAGGCTCCCTTCTTCCCTTTTTCTTTCGAACATCAATCCAACCTGTGGAACAGGAAGGAGAATCCGTCTTCTTTACCAAGGCCAACTGATTAGGGGGTACTTCCTCTCCATGAGCTGAGGGAGCTGCATGTCCTTCCTTATCACTGTCGGAATGATCTGATTCATGAGGACGTTTCTGAGCCCCTAAAAGCGGAGCTATGGTCATGACCATATCGTTTGGTTCAACACTTCCAGGGGGAGAACGCCCTGGCTGAGCAGAGAGATCAAAAGACGGAAAATTTGTTGTTTCAGGGTGAGGAACAGAGACTGAGGGCCCGTGAGAAAGATCCTCAGCTGGTTGCTGCACATCAGTCGGGGTCTAAAAAGGAGCGGCTAAAGGCGGAGGGTCAAAAGAACCATTATGCTGTTGTTTGCTGGCCGCAGAAGAAGATGCTCGACTTTTGCAGGGTTTTGGGTCTTGCCACCCATTGGCCTTCTTCCGTGGCCCAAAGGATGAGGGAGGGGTCGGGGTAACCGGACAAGATGCCTGGAGGTGCCCTATTTGTTGACATGAACGACATCTGAAGGCAGTATTCTCATAATCAATCAGTTGCATGTAAGGTTCCCCCTCAATCCAATCGATAAAGATCTTATCCCGCAGCCCTTGGCTGAGGTCGATTTCAACACAAATGCGAGTGTAAGTGAAGAATCCCTTTGATGTACGTTCTGTGTCAATCCTGATAAACCTTCCCAACGCATTGCCAATGGTGGTTAAAAAATCAGGAGTATAGAAATGCAAAGGTAAATTAGGGAGTCTTACCCAGATCGGAGTAGTCATAGCCTTCATTGTCAGGGGGTTAAAATCGGGGAACCATTTCTGCAGAGAAAGACCAGATCTGCCCCAGAACCACGGCCCTTGCTCTAGCACTCGTTGACGGTCCTCCTCATTGGAAAAGTTGACAATGAAGAAACCTTTGGAACAGAGGAACAACTCAAGATCTGGTGCCCAAGTTTTACTGATCCATTCTCTTAACGCAGAAGCAGCAGGCCATAGTCCGTTGAATCGAAAAATGAGGGCCCTTTGCTCATAGATAGAAGCATAAGCAAAGACATGGGGATCTTCTACCTCAGTAGTTGGAGGATCAGTGGGCTGTTCCACCATGAAGGTAGGTCCTGAGAGCACCTTTGCTCCAAGAACCTCTGCCTTGGATCCAAATGTAGCTGCAAACCCTGTTTTCACCGCTTGTTTATAAGAGTTGGGGGGAATGGAAGAAGGATCCCCTCCCCGCAGCCGAGAAACTAGCGAAATGGTAGTATTCTTAAATGACCCATAGCTATGAAGCGAAGCTCCATCCTCCAGTTGTCGTCCCTCGAAAATCAACCTTAGGAAACTAGTCGAAATCCCTGTTGCCTGCAGTATCTTGAATTTCAAAGTAAGCACGCAGTCCTGGGGGTGAGCCTTCAGACAAATAGAGGTGCCATCGAGGGCCCTCACGAAAAGAGGGAAACCTGCATCTCCATCTGCCTCTACCGGAGCTAGAAGAGGCGCCCTCTGCTCCTGTGGCTGCGAATGCCGGCCGCAAGGTGGGAGACTGGGCGAAGGGCCGAGGGATAGAGCGATCAGGAGGAAGCAAGGGTCTGGATCAGGCTCGTAGAGGGACGGAAGACTTCGAGCTCTGTTGCAGGTGACGACGATGACATTGGAGGCGAGAAGGTTCCTGCATAGGGTTTCCATCCTTTTCTCTTTTGTTGTTGCTTCAAAATTCATATGTTTTATTCTTGATTTCAAGTCTTTGTTTTTAATTATGTGTTGTCACCAAACTTTTCCTTTAGATGGTAAAATTTATGTAATAGATTTCCACATTGATGGTACTATGTAATGAATTTTGCATAATGGAATGTTAGGGGTCTCATGAACCCTTGCAAAAATTCATGGTTTCAAACAATACATAATATGATTGCAAATTTCATGGACTATACTCACAAGAAGTGAAAATTATTGGTTCCATACTCAAGATGCCCTTAATACCATTTGGTTGGGAGATATAGCTTTTTATTCTTATAACCACAAAGAAAAAGGGGGGGTTTTTACTAGTCTTTCCAAGATGGGATTATGCTCTAATAAATCATGGGACTAGTTCAACACCATTTAGTGTGGGTTATGTTCAATGAATAGACCCATAGGCACTAGTGTTACTAGATGTTCCTTCTGACCCTAAGGATTTTCCAGTGCAATTTTTCCCAATCAAACAAGGGTTTAATATTTTTCCTAATCAAAATAAGAGTTTAATAGCTATTGTTTTTTATAGTAAAAAAACGAGGCACTTACTAAATTGCCAGACATTGTGAGGTCAAATTTATCTCCTTGGGGTCGTAATTGTCTCCTTTGGGTCGAATTGTTTCCCGTGGGTTCGACTAGTTTCCTTTGGTCTCCTTGGTGGGGTCGTATTTGTCTCCTTGGGGTTGTTGTTTGCAGAGTGGGTGATCCGAATATTAGGGTGGCTTATAGTCTAAGTTTGGATGTGAAAGTCAAAAGCCCATATTTTTATTAAATGTAAAAGGGAGCATGATGGACATGTAATTAATGGAGTTAGTTATTCAAAGTTGACATTGTCAACAAGGCACCTTATAAAAGGGTAGTAGGGAGAGAGTTAGAGCTGGGATGGAGAGGTCCCAAAATTGGCCTCATTGCGTGTAATGGTTCATCTTAATGGAATCCTTCTTCCCCAACTCTTTCTCTCTTTCTCATTTTTTGTGGTGTATTTGATTCATGTGTTTCTGTCAATGTTCCTTATATGATTTTCATAGCAGATCTATATGTTATCTCTCCTCCTCTCTCGACATTCAAGCCTTTTGGGTCTCAACCCTCAAGATCCATATCAAATTGATGTAATATAATTGTTGTTTCCACCGTCTACAACAACAAGTCTCTGAACACGAAGTGTGCTGGCAGCTCTATGTTTACCATTGTTACAGAGACATATAATAGCACAACAATAAATGAGGCAATATGTAATTCCATCCTTTTTACGAAAGAAATGGATTTGATTTGTTGCAGAGAAGTTCGAGTAACAATGGAAGATGCACCCGAGAGTCCTTATATAAGAAACCCAGGATGACCGAATTGATCAATGTATTTGTTGGAAACAACTATAACTTGTTCATGACTTCTAACTTTGATCATTGTCATTCATCCGACCATGTGGTGGTATGCATATTTCTTTCATACAGGGGTAGTGGTTAATCATAAGGTACAAGCATGATGATATAGGGGTAGTTGTTAATCTTAATGTACGAGCGACTGTTAATCATAATGTACAAGCATGTTGATACAAAGGTAGTTGTTAATCATAATGTACGAGCATGACGATGGCTCATTGCCACACTTGCTGGCACACTGTTTAAGGACGATGTCATGTCCTTGCTAGTGAATGAGAAACTATATAAACTATTTTTTAAAATAATTTAAATAAAATAATCATAATTACTAAGTTGAACTATAATCGAATTTTAAAATTAAAATAGTACGAATCAAATTAATGCAAAAACCCGTCAATATATGTCTAACGACATAATAAAACAATTTTTTATATATAAAAATTTCTTGAATAATTTTTTTAATTATATATAATAAACCAACAAGTTTGATATAAAAAATTCATTACAATCTTATTAATTTTAATAATTTAAATTATAAAATTGAATTAAATTAATTTGTTTATATATTTTGAAATTTACAATGATAAATGAATATTTTGTATCATCAATGTTTATTTATAGAGAGTTTGAATATAATATAGTGTAGATTTTAAATAATTAATGGGTAAAGAATAAAAAAATCATAAATCAAATTAATTAATTAAGAAAACAAATTAAGTAATTAAATAATTGATTAATCAATTAATCATTGAAATTAAACAACTTTTTACTAAAATAAAAAGTTCAATTTCATTGAGATAAAATATATGCGCTTAAATAATTCATTCAATTTTAATAGAGTAATAGAGTATCCGTTACATGGGTAAAGGGGTAAATGGATATTAACAACTTTTCTTTTGATTATGAATGTATTATAGTACATGGGTAAAGGGGTAGGTGGAGATAAAACACTTTTCTTTTGATTATTGATGTATTAAATATATAGTTGATTATATATATGTTAAATATATAGCTGATAATACGGATGTATTATATAGTTGATTTTATATATATGTTAAATATATAGTTGATAATACGGATGTAATAGAGTATGTGTTACATGGGCAAAGGGGTAGGTGGAGATTAAAAAAACATTTTTTTTTGGAAAGTGGGGAATGGGGTTAAGGTAATTATTGGTAAATTTTATGGGTTAGTTGGTGTTGCAGAATATTATAGGTTGTTTGAACTTGTTATAGAAGTTATTAGAAATAAAGGTTTGTTTTCTTGGGTTAGGTAATATTAGTAAAAATCTTTGGGTTGGTGGTGGGGAATATTATAGGTTATTTGAACTTGTTATAGAGGTTGTTAAAAATAAAGGTTTGTTTTCTCTTGATCAAGCTAGGAATTTGATGAATGGGTATGTTGGTGGTCATAAGTGGCTCCGAGTTGAATATTTGTAGTTAGATGGTATTCAGGTTGTTGAATGGAATCACTATTTACATGGGTTAGATTATAGTGGTATTTTTCTTTCAGATGAAGAGGATCATTTGTTTTGGTTTTGGAATCACTGCAAAGTTGCTTATGAATCCATTTTCTATGCTCAAGTGGATGATGATAGTAGGTGGTGGTATTTTGTTTCCTGGAAATGGAATTGTCCTTTAAAGATAAAACTGTTCATTTGGTTGGTTTTGGCTAATAGGGTATTGGCTTGGGACAATTTCTTAAATAAAGGTGGTTATGGATCTAATGTTTGTATTCTTTGTCTTTATGGGGAAGAAATTGTTCATTTGGTTGGTTTTGGCTAATAGGGTATTGGCTTGGGACAATTTATTAAATAAAGGTGGTTATGGATCTAATGTTTGTATTCTTTGTCTTTATGGGGAAGAAATTGTTGATCATTTGTTTGTTCAGTTCTTTTACAAAACAGATATGGAGGGAGGTCAATGATGTGTTAAAGATCAATAGTCCTTGGGTTTCTATCTCTTTTGAAAATAGCCTTTTAAGGTGGCTAGCATATTTTTCAGTTTATGTGCATAAAGAGTTTCCTTGTTTTATTTCATGGGGATTTTGGATTCACAGAATTCAGTTGTTGTTTGAAAGCAAAGCTATATATAGCAATTTGGTTGTTAGGAAGGTTTTGGGTGCCTATAAGGAGGCTTACAACCCATCTCAGGTTGTTGTTGGTAGGTTTCTTCAGGATCCATCTTTTGTTTGGAAAGGCCCTGTTGGTTATTTTGATGGAGCTTAACAAGGTCAGAGGGGAAAGTGTGGTGCATGTATGTTTCTTCAGTTGGATGATGATCATGTATTTGAACTCAAACTTGGTTGTGGCTCTGGGACAAATGCTAGGGCATACTTACTTGCCCTATGGGGTCTTTTATATTTTGTCAATTCTCGTAATTTTATGCATCTCAAAGTGTTAGGTGATTCTAAAGTCATTATAGATTGGGTTTTGAGAAAATCTTGTTTTGGAAGTAATGGCTTTAAGGCGATGGAAGTAATGGCCTTAAGGTGGTGGAAGCAAAAGATGAGATTTATGCATGATTCTTTCAAGGAGTTATCATGGTCTCATGTGTTTAGGGAGTTCAATGTCGTGGTGGATGCTTTATCAAAGGATGCTCTTTCAGTCTTGGTGGGGTTTCTTTCCTACAAGGAGATGCATGATGGCTTTGTGGTTTTAGAAGGCTTGTTGAATGTCTTTTAGACTAGTTAAAGTTATGAGTTGTGCTTTCTTTTTGTAAAAGTTTTTTCTAACTCATGGTTGGGGCTTTTTGTGGATTTTTTTATCATTTGAGAAGTTAAGGTTTTTGGTTAAGGTTGCAGGCTTGTTAGTTAACCTTTGTTATTTTGGAAGGAGATAGAGATATAGGTTGGTTAGTAATTTATGGTAGTATAGCAATAAACTTTATCAATATATGTATACTTTGATTCTTAATGAATAACAAATATATGGTTTTTTTTCTTGTAGAAAAAAAATAGTTAATTATATAATTATTTCATGATATATTTATTTAAAATACCAAGTAAATCATTTCTTAAAAAAATATTTTGACATAATTTTTTTCTAATATATTTAATAAAAAATTTACACTTAATTTTTTATTTTTTATCAATACAAATTTAATTTATAATAATCCATACACTAAAAATTAATATATTATTAAAATTAATTTCTTTAATTTTATTAATATTAAATTTTTTTAACAAAATTAATTAAAAGTTCTCAAAATTAATTAAAAATTCTCATTTTTTTCAATTAGAAATTGCGAATGCTCATCCATTCATACAAAATATATATATGGAATTAATTTTCTTAATTTTAGTAACATCACTAATTTTTTTAATTAAATTAATTTTGAGGGGTCTTCAATTAGAGAGAATGTAAGCATTGACATATATATTTTATACTTTTATAATTTATTTTTTATTATCTCAATACTTTTAAGATAATTGCAGAAGAGTGTCGCAATATTAAATCCAATCTCTTTTGCTACTTCATGGATTTTAGGAAAGCTTTTAATATAGTGCTCAAAAGTAACTTTTGGAATATATTAGAAGAGCTAAAGGTTCCTTTAGAGTTGAGAGATACCACGATAAGATTGTACGAGAAAGTCATTTCCAAATTTAAGAGTTCCAAAGGCTGGTCAAAATATATTAATTGTAATATTGGATTCAAACAAGGATGCCCCCTCTCCCCTACCCTTTTTGGCATTTACATCGATAAACTAGAAAGTTGTTTGGAAGTGGCAGGTTGCACAGGAACGAGCTTAGCTGGAATAGTCGTAATTCTCCTTCTCTATGACGATGATATTGTTCTTTTGGCAAGGAGTCCCTCTGACCTTGATACTCAATTAAGGATTCTCAAGGATTTATGCTCTAACATGGGTATGTCTATTAACATGGACAAAACCAAACTAGTTATGCTTATCAAGCCTAAGAAAGACACATATGCTAATTTTGTTTATGAAAATAACAACTTGGAGGAAGTGCCCTCTTACAAAGTATCTCAGAATTTATATCCATCACAAGCCCAACTGGAACTATAGCACTAAGAAGAGGATTAATGGAGGGTGGAAAGCTTATTTTGGCCTAGAAAACAACTGCAAATTAGTAAATCTGGTAATGTGGGATAAAAAGAAGTTCCTTTTTGAAACTCTCATCACTCCCATTATCTTGTATGGTTGTGAAGTTTGGGGGTGTAGCATCTCTTGAGAGTCCTGGAGAAAGATAGAGCAATTTCAAAAACGTTTTATCACGTATAATCTCAAAATTAAGAGCAACTCGCCATATCCTATTCTCCTTATGGAAGTGGGTCTCCCACCCATTGGAAGCATAGCTATGTATAGATACTTGATGTACAAGAATAAGATAAATGACATGGAAGACCAGAGACTCACTAAAATTGATTTAAATTCTAGTTAAGGCCATCTTTGGCTCAAGAGAGGTTGGTACAAAGATTCCATGGCTTGGTTAAGTCATCGGGGATTGACAAAAACATTGCTTTGCAAGCTATCAACAACCTCAAAAAAACTATCACATATAAATTCAAAGCGAGAATGTGGGACGAGAAAGAGTTGGAGGGTAAAAGAAAGTTAAGATATTACAAGGAAGTCATTAATCCCAATCTGGAAGACCAAACATACTTCTCTATCTTAACAAGTTCAAAGAATAAGATTAATACAGCCAAGATAAGAACAAACTCTCATGAGCTTCATAGCAAAACAAGATGATGGAAAATTCCTAAAACACCATGGGAGGAAAGGATTTGCCAGCTCTGTGAGTTCATGAGCATTGAGGATGAATCTCACTTTCTTTTAGAGTGCCCTGCGTACACCCACATTCGATCACAGTTTCCTAATCTTTGCTACAACTCTAATCTCCATGATCTTCTAACTTGTCAAATGGGAACCTAGGAACACTTCTTTATCAGTTTTTCCTTCATAGGAATCAAATTTTACAAAAATCCAAGTAATTGATTTATCTTCTCTTAAGGTACGATAGACCAAAGGGTCTCAGTGGATGTTAATCAGCATCATCATCATCATTACACCAATAGGTGTATATATCTTAGAATTTGGGGTGGACTACCATCTACGCTTTTCCTAGATTGAAGGAGGATGGGACAAGTGTACTGTCTAGATTGATTTTATGGTCGTTGTTCAAACTTAGAAATAAACAATTATAAAAAAAAGAAAAATAATTGGTAGTTGATGCATGGATAACTCGTAGCATGCATGCATGGATAACAAGTATTGACATACAACCCATTTAACTAAAGAAGGTAGTCGGGTAATAGGTAGCTGAGGCATAGACAACAAGTGATTACAACTAAGCATGAAGAACAAGTAACAAATAACTTATCCATGGTACTTAACTTGTGACCTATCGATATTCACCAACCACAAGTTAAGTGGTTGTGCTAGTAAATATATATAAAATATGCTCGATAAAAATGTTAGTTTTTTATTTATAAAATATAATAAAATATTAATAATGAATATGATTTCGTGGTATATTTGATTAAGTATTGAGATTTTATGTAATTACCTTGCCATGAAATAAAGTTCTAACGCAAATAATATTTTCTAGTTATTTTGTGGAAATAAGACTTTGTATGGGAGAGAGGAGGGGATGCGATGATATAAATTTAGTGAAATTATATTGTAAGACCTTGTTCTAACATTTTTGAAATTTATAAATTATTATTTTATATTTATGTGTTTTATTTATATTTTATTTTTCTATATTTTGAAGAGGGGTGAGATTATAAAAAATCGTAAAAATTAAGATTTCGTTTTAACATCTTTATTAAATATTTTGAAATTTATAAAGTATTATTTTATATTTATTATTTCAAACCATTTTTAAAGTCAAAGCTTTTGCGTGGACATGGCCATAAAAGAATTCTCATATAAAATAATTTTGGAAAAAGGGCTTTCAGGGACCATCGAGATGTTGCTTGTGCAAAAAGAGTGATGAACTCATATAATACATCATGTTGGAATGCCTCTTTGCTAAGGAAGTATGGGGACGGCTCAGAGAGACCTGTTAACTATCCTAGTTATCCCTATTAATAATGAGGAGCTTATATTGTTATGGCAAAAAAAGTACCCTAAGACCTTTGAAAGCAAACCACTTATTAAAAGAGTGTGGAAAGCCTTGCCATATTACATAATGTGGAAAAAATGGTTTGTAAGGAATTTCAGGATCTTCAAGGAAGAAGAAATCGGCCCTAGATAGGTTGTAGCTCAAGTTTGGGGTCTACTGGGAGAAACTATTCTTCAAAAAGGAAAGTCGAAGCAAGCCTTTGAGGCTTTGGAAATCCAGGAAAGGAATTGGCTAAAATCCCAATTCTTGATCAGCCATGAGGCACGCACCATAAAAATCCAAAAACCAAAGACTGGGCCTTAAGAATGACCGATACAGAGTTCTATGAACGGATTTCAGAGTAGAAAGTAGAGCATTCTCTTATTTGATGGAGCCTTGCGAGGCAACCTAGGGGCGGCCGGAGCGAGAGGGGTTCTTCTTGGCCCTGAAGGAAAACGAGAATGGAAGTATGCTTGGGGTCTGGGTATAGTGAAGAACAATCAGGCGGAGGAACTGGCTCTATGGAAAGGTATTGATCTAGCTTTGGATAAAGGTTGCCTAAATATTACAATCATAGGGGACTCAAAGATGATCATAAAATGCATGAGGTCCAAATCTCCGCCTAAGGATCTCTACCTAAACAGAATAATCACCAGAGTTCTTTTTAGGTGTGAAAACTAGATCAAGTTGGAAGCTTTTCATGTTTTGAGGAAACAAAACAAGGAGGTTGATTTGCAAGCTAACCTTGCATGCTCCCTAGCCCAAGGCATATGCAAAATAGGGTAAAATTATCAGTCAAATCATATCCCATAATGGTTTATTGTGGACGCGCCAAAGTACACTTGGTCCAAGCTGTGGTGTGTATGTGGCCAATAGATGTGACAGTTGCCAGCAGACTCCGGCGTGGGATAATTGGCACTCAAATCGCCCCATTTTTCCAGCGATTTATTCCTTAGATTCAGTTATAAAAACCGGCGGAATCGTGGTTACACCCCAATTACTGCGGAACTATGCCCCTAAGGGTTTTGGCCCATTTTAAGATGACCCAGATTGTCGAAATTCCAAAAAAATAACGAGAAGGGGTGGAACTGTGCCTTGCCGAAAAATTTTCCGTCGCCGACAAGGGGCGATTTGAGTGCCATTTATCGCACGCCGCAGACTCCACCATAATGACGCAAGATGGCATTAGGGTAGTGCACATTCACATAAAGGATCGTCAAGGCTAATAGTTCATGTGTTGCGAAAATGATGAGCCCATCTGATCACTCCCCCCATGAAGTGTGTGGGAAGGAAATGGAGATTAGAAAGGATGGCGATGTGCTCATTCTTATGGTGGCATTTAGACGAGAGTGGCGAGAAGATTAGGAACGAAGGATCTGCACCAGGGGGGAAATTAGAATTGTTGGTGGGTGGCTTCAATCACGGTTCGGTGTAGAGCTGGACTCATGGTAGGCTCCAGCTCAAGGATGTAGATGTCTCCAGCATAGTACGAAAGAAGAATTACAGACTTGGAGGAAAAGATTGGGTTTTTGCTGTACAATCTCGAGAGGTGGAAGCAAAATATGGAATAGAGAACTGAGGAGGAGATAGGGAGAGTGAACATGAGACATGAAGAAGCTCAAGCAAAATTGGAGAGGGCCAATTCAAAAATGGCTCTGATGGAGGTGGAGATAAGATGCTTGTGTGGTTGGAGTCAAGAGTAGGGAGAGACAATTAAAGACCTTCAAGACTCAGTCATAAATTTGAAGCAAAAGGTGGTGCCAAGGGTTTGACGAGTGGAACATCAAGCGGCTTCGTCGATAGGGTCGTTGGGGACATGGCAGGGGAAAGAGTTAGAAGAACCTTCGATCAACAATTCTTCTATCCAGGTCCAGCAACCTCAATCCAACACCAACTAGTCGATAGCACAACGCCAAGTAGTCAGACCGCATCTCTCCAGGTCGTCGGGTTCTTCAAATTATCATGTTTTTTTAAAGACAATGTGTTGTAAATGTCAATTTTGCTGCAATAGTTTCATAAGGGTCTATACTAACATGTTTTTTTATAATGTAAATAACATTAGGCTAAGATGGACAAATATCAGAGATATAGGTAGCTCTGAAATTGAACAGACTAAAATATTGCTCATAAATTTTGAACTGTATTTGGTTGGACATTCTAGCCGCAACCTCCCTTTTATATAAATATTCTCGATTTCAGTTAATATATATATATATATATATAATTGAAATTTTTGTTATTGTTTTTTTTGTAATTTTAATTTTAATCTTAATTGAAATTAGAATAACTTTTTAGTAAAAATTAAAAATATGATTTTTTTAAATGTTATTAGAGATATAATTTTTTTATATGTATTCCATGTAAACATTATTCCAATAAATCAAGACATTACACATTGGAACAAAAGATGTAATTGTGGACATTATTAAGGATGTTAAAGAGGACACTATGTTTGTAGAACATGGGTGGATGACAAAGAGGACACTACAACCTCATCGAGTCTAACCATTAAGATTATGTGTTTCTTAAAAGTCATAAATACTAGGATAGAATATATGCACTTTTATATACTTTAATAATTATTATAAAATATTATTTAAAACTTTATTTAATAAACAAATGGAATATTTTTAGTTAGAATTTTGTAAAGCCATTAATAAGATGTTAATTAATATAATGCTATTTTAAAACCATCTAAAAAGCAAATGGAACATTTTTAATTAAAAAGCAAATGGGACATTTTTAATTAGAGTTTTAATTGAAATGTTCCTAAAGACATTAACAAGGTGTCAACTATAAAGCTTAATGGGAACCTTATAAATATAAAAAATGATAATTACTAAAGTACCACTGATATGTATGCCATAGCATGAATCAAATGACATTTTAATGATAACCCATTCACGACTTTTTGGTAAAAGTACAAAATCAAAATCTGGACTGATGATGAGCCAGCATCTGGTTATTCATATGTTTATTTTTTTATTGTAATGTTTGATATAACTTTGTGTGTTAATATAAAGTTGATTTAAAAAAATTAAAAAAAAAAAAAAAAAATTTAGGTAACAATTATTTTGAACTATTGTTTTTGGTTAAATAATAATAAGATATTAGTTTTTTATTTATCACTCTTAAAAAAACATATACCTGTTATTTTAAGATTGGTTTAAAGAAAAATTGTTTCCTCTCAACGTGTGATAACTGGCACTCAAATCACCTTGATTTCCTGTGACAAATCACCTCAATATTCAGGCGACAAATCACCAAAAAACTGGACAATTTGAGTGCCAGTTATCCCAAGCCTTTCCTCTCCTAATCTTATTCAAATATCACTTTATAACATATTTATTTTTAAGATCTTTATGTATTCGTATGCATATTTTTTTTTAATTATAATTTTATTTACTTTTTTATATTTTTAAAATATTTAAAAAAATCTAAATTATAATAAAGAAAATCAAATCAAATCATTATAATTCAATACTAAAAAAATATCAATCAGTTCTTCATATAATAGTAAATAATTTTAAAAAATAAAGAAGAAAAAGAAAAATATAAATTAATAAAATTCATATATAATATTAATTAATATAAAAAAATCTACATCAATAATATAAACATAAAATTTTCTTTATTTTCTTTATAATCCTAATTCAAATGCAAAGAACATTAGACTGTCTCACTTTAACAACTAAAGTTTATAGGCCAAAAACATTAAAAAAAACTGTGACAATTCATATTCCACATTAATTTATTAAAAAAATTCAATGCAAAATCCTTTAGCAACGCATAGTTCTAAATCTTTTCTATCTGCGAAATCCCATATCGGTTAGATTATGAGTTGACCAATCTCAACAACTCAAGAAATTACAAACAAGTCGGACAGCAATCTTCCCACCTAATGAATCTAACACTTAAACAAAATTCATTCCCTGCCATTTTTTCTAAATTTTAATTGACCGGTTAAGAAGCAAACATAAACTTCAACCAGGATTTGACTATTCTATCATTAATGGTTGGTAGATGAGGCATAAGTACACCAACAAAGTCATAAGAAATTTCAATGCAGGTGATTGAAGAGACAGATCAGAACTGCAATGATGGCATCTGCTGCTGCAGTGACGTTCATGGAGACCAACATGGCAATTCAGTCTTATGATTATATTTATCGGCTTCTTCAAATCCAAAGATGACAAATAGTACACCAACCTTCATATATTTATTCATGGGTGTGTTTGCATTTCCACGGTTTGTGAACTGTATTTTCTAACATGTGTTCTTGCAATGCAATAAAGGCTGTAGTCAGGTCTAAGGAAAAACAAGGTGTAGGTGTTCAGTTGCTGTATTTGAAGTTGGTACTATTCTCTGTATTTGTAAATTCATATTGAGGAGTTGACATTTTTCTGTGTATATTAAAATTCATATCTGGAAGTCGGTTTGTACGACTTCGTTATATGTTTGTGTGTTTAGCCTATAACAGGACTGGTATTAATGAAGTTACGGTGTCAGAGGATCATGCTGTTAATATATTGTTGAATGCCTCCTGAACTGAAGATAGTACGTTTGTGTTTTTGAATTTATGTTGGCCTTTTATGAAGCAAGTGGCTGCATATCTAGAGAAATTTAGGGGATGAATTCCGTGCAGATGAAATTATCAGAAGAAATGAAGCTATTGGTAATACTGATAATCTTGCCCTGATTGATGTTTTAAGTGTTTGTTAAGGATAATCCAAGAAATGGTGTCTTGTATAACTTCTATAACATACAGAGGGTGGGGTGTCCTTCAATGGAAAGCAAGGTCGCTGCTCAGATAAGAACCCATTCATTGTTGGAAGGAATTTGACAGGTACTAAATGGAAATCACTTTAACCCAGTAAAATGTTTTAGCCTTGACGATCTCTAATAGTGATTGTTATGGGTACCAAGGATCCCTAGGGATTCTGGATTTTGAACTCTATAGCTATTGAATCAACGCTTAGCTCATCTGATTGTCTTGAGAAAACTTAAAAGATTGTGAAAATACATAGGAGCTTCATCTCATAGGCAGGTAGGAGGAAGGCCATTTCAATATATTTATGGATTAGCATGCAGTATGATGCCATTTTTGTCATCCATGGCAGAAAAATGGCCAAAGAAGAAAATGCTTGAAAATGTCAACCTTCGAAGGTTAGAACCTGATGTTTCCCAAGCCATGGACGTCCAGGACTTCAGGTATGAAAGTAGAATTTGAATATGAATTGTTATTCATCAACCCAACAAGGACTCCTTGGGAATTTACTGAGCCTAGGGTTTGTTTGGATTTTGGTCCTGGTTTGGATTTTTATCTGGCAGGATATTTGTGGCAACATGGAACGTGGGAGGTAAAATTCCAAATAATGGGGTTGACCTCAAGGAATTCCTGCAAATTTCAGATCCTTCAGACATATATGTTTTGGGGTATAGGTTCTCTTTTTCCTTCTTTTTTAGCACTTTCATTTTTTGAAATATGCATATCACACTTCCTTAATACAAAATAAAAATGGACATCAATAATGGTAGGCCATGGAGCGAAAGGGCTCCCTCCCTACATAAGTAAGGAGGACAAGCATGTCTGCTTTGGCTCTGATCTCAAGAGAACCTACATCTTTGCTTAAAAATTCCATCCTGGATGAGATCTGTGTAGCCATATCTAATTCAGTAAACTGATAAAGCTTGCAGAGAGGAGACTGCTTTTCAGAATTCTCTTTATAATAATGGGAAAATAGACACTGATCAATTGTTAACAGGATGCTTTCTCTGTGTTTGTCGGTCCAGGTTTCAGGAAATTGTGCCTCTAAATGCTGCAAATGTGTTGGGTACAGAGAATAGTGGCCCTGCTGCTAAATGGGTTGCCCTTATTCATGAAACACTCAATAATTCACCAGGGACATGCACAATCAGAAGTAACAGTAGACCTTTATCATCTCTTGGAGAAATGTCTAGAGATATGACGGATCAAATTAGTAGTCTGCATTCAGATTTTGAAATTCCAAAAACGGTCAAGGATTCGTCTCTTTTGCAAAGTGTGTCTTTTAGGCATTTGAACAGCAGCTTCAGATCATATAGTGAAGATGTCAAGGCCAGGCCAATGTTGAAACGGCTGTGGAGTGTGTCTGACCGCATCTTATTGGGCAGGACAATCAAAAGGACAGATTCAACACGCAGTTTTAATTCAGCTTCTTCATCTGAAGACGAAAACAGTTATCGTGTGAGAGATTTGCCTCTCTTCTCTTCAACTTCAAGGAGCTCTTCATCAAAGATTTCAGAGCAGAGGAAATACTGTTTAGTTGCAAGTAAACAAATGGTGGGCATATTTCTCACTGTGTGGGTTCGGAGCGGCTTGAGGAATCATGTACACAATTTGAAGGTTTCTTGCATTGGACGAGGGCTAATGGGTTACTTAGGCAACAAGGTGAGACACATGCTCAAGACTATTTTTTGTTGTGATGCTGCTTTTACCACTAATAAAAGGTATTCCTTGAGTGTTTCTGTTTCTGTTCCCCAACATTCTATGCCAAATAACCAACAAGCTGTTGCTTAGTGACAAAGTGAGAAAGCCACGCAGAATCATTGCCAGATTCATATTTCTAATTGAAGTGCAAATTTAATCTTTTGTTGCAGGGTTGTGTTTCAGTTAGCATGTCTCTATATCAGACAACCTTCTGTTTTATGTGTAGCCACTTGGCCTCTGGGCAGAAAAACGGTGATGAACTCCGAAGGAATTCTGATGTCCTGGAAATCCTCAAGAACACATACTTTCCACAGCTTCGCGGTTTTTCTGGAGAGAAATCACCTAAAACTATTGTTGAGCATGAGTAAGTTCTGAATCTACAAATTTGCACCTCGAAATATATTGCTGGAGTACTAAACTCTCGGCATAGTATATGGAGATTAAGAACATATTTTTTTCTCCAGAGAAGCAAGATTCTCTTACAGCTCAGGGTGCAAGAGATGTGTTACATGTCTTGTGGCACGTCTGCAATGCTAACAAATTAAAATGAAAAAATACAAACAATGAAAGTGCTGACCATAATGTTAAAAAAAAAGACTAGTGTAGACTTCTTAACCTGGGATCATTAAAGCAGCAAGAGGTTTGAACCTAAGTTTTCTTTAATCTCTTGGTGCTCAATATGTCCAGGGTTAATATGAATCTATAATAGTTTTTAATTTAAAGTCTAGAAACATTTAAATTGAAGTTTTGAATTTATGTTCAATACAGGTCTCTTACTTTTTTCTTAGATAGTATAGTAGTGAGGCTGGTAGTCTAAGTTGATCTGGTGATCAACTCTGGCAGTAAAGTTATTTGGCTCGGGGATATGAATTATCGAATTGCACTCAGTTATGGTGATACAAAGAAGCTCTTAGAAAAGAATGACTGGGAGACACTACTGGAGAAAGATCAGGTAGGTACCTTTGCTTCATAAAAATGTTGTGTTATATATGTCAAGCTGCTCTTGGTGCTAATGGGGGAATCTTTTCTGCATTCAGACATGTCGCACATATAACAAGTAATGCCTTTTTAAAGACTTAAACCTGGAATGCTTTTGACAGCTTAGAATCGAGCAGAGAGCTGGGAGAGCCTTCACAGGTTGGAATGAAGGAAATATATATTTTGCACCCACATACAAGTACTCCACCAATTCAGATCGGTATGCAGGTGAAAACTTGAAATCCAGAGAAAAGCGCCGCACACCAGCATGGTAAGTACAAGCAAATATATTTCCACTATTACACTTATTGTTATTCTGAGTCTTAGTGCTTTGATGACATAATTTCAGTATCCTTTTCGGTGTGGAACTAGATTGTGGGTGCCTAATCAGTATGGAGATACATTTGAGCCCTGTGCTTTGCCTGCTCGAAAAATTCTGGCATTTGTACAATTATACACTCCGTTGGTGTGTCGAATGCAGGTGTGACCGGATACTATGGTATGGTGAAGGGCTAAAACAGCTTTCATATGTTCGTGGTGACTCAAGATTCTCGGATCACCGGCCCGTTTATGCGATTTTCATGGCAGAGGTTGAAATGCTAAACACTGGTAAACTAAAGAAAGCTTTAACCAACTGATTTTTACAAAATTGAATTGGAAGAGCTCTTACGTTCAATACTGGCTGTGTTGAAGATCTGGAACCATAATTAGGTTCTGGTCAGTGGAGCCTTCCCAACATGCCTACTCAGACTCTACAAATCAAGGCAAGGACTAGTGTGTTATCTTTAAGTGGACTTCATGCTTATTTGCCTTATTTTGTAGATTCTTTGATTTTATTCAGCGTCAAGCACGGGACCACTGAATACACAATCCAATTTAACACCTCCATGGACATTATGTACTTGTGTTAACACAATTCCAAATCATTTGAAGAGAATCCATTCATGTTGTTTCTCCACTTCACTAGTTATTTTCAGAACATTAAGCGTTTTGTAGCATGAGTTTGGCTAAAAATACTTCCACGAGGAGGTTGTGACTCCAGGGGAACTGTGAGGAGCAATTTGCAATGCTCGTTAAATGGCAGTGAAGAAAATGAACTGTTCCTTGAGCTTATGCTGAACGGGCCGGTAAATCTCAGCCACTGCCCTTTATTCTGATGGCATGCAAAAATATGAATTCACCCATGAATCTCTTTTATTTAGAAGTTTTGTTCACACTCTTCAATAAATTGGAGCTGGATATATAAACGGAAGTTCTTCGAGAAACATACTTTGTGGAGCTGCACGGCAAAGGGTATCTATTCCTGGAAAGTTGCACATGGCTTATCCCTTTGAATCTCATGCAATCTCCAAAATGTTCTGATATTCCATTAATGCAAATATTCAAACATAGCAGATTTCAGAGTTATGTAAATTTGTGGATAATTTACCAAAACATAGAAAACCGCTCGCATATCAGAACTCAGAATTGTAGAACAATGACAACTATATTAAATCAAACAAATGTTCAAATACAGCATAATAGAAACAGCACTAAGCTGACGGCTGCCGTGTACGGCAAAGGGTCCCTCAGAAATTCTCATGGCAACCAGGGCAGATGACATATTTACGGCTCTAGGATTTTCACTCAGACTTGTGCGGGTGGAAGGTCCTTATCCCCTCACAGAAAAGTCTGATATCTGTAAAACTGCATACAAAGGTACTACATAAATTCATACATTAATAGGACTTGAAGAAAGAGAAACAAGAAATGAAGTAAAGGAAGTGTCACTCAAACTCCAGATTGCCTAACTGAACACCTCTGTACACTCTTAATTCCATAAGTATTATAAAGACAGAGTCCCAAACATAAGTATTATAAAGACAGAGTCCCAAACTAGAATGTACATGCACAAGGGACATGCACAAGGGACATGCAAAGCTCTATCACTTGGGATTTTTCCAAATAAAGTTTATCCAAAGCCAAAAAGCTAAAAGCTGAAGGAAAACAGTTACAACTTATATATGTTGCAACATGTAGAAATATTCCACACTTAAAGTCTGTTTTATTCCAAACACTCCCCTCGGACAAAAGTTTTACTAATCCCAGTTGTCCTCTATAATACAAAAACTTTTCCTAAGGCAATGTTCTGGTCATCATGTCTGTTGCCATTCCCTGAGTAGGCATATGATCTCCTCCATCATGAACTTTCTCCTACACAAACTGACACTGAGAAGCTGTATGCTTTGGCTTTGAATGGAATACTAGATGCCTGCACATGGAGACTTTGGCTAGCAGACATCAAAATTGTTGGAAAGCCTTGTCCCATGTCTATATCAACCATAGTAGCATAATTCGGTCGTATTGGCATTTCACGTACGGAAATTTGGAACAAATTCGAATTCGCCGAATATTCGGTGTAAGTGTAATACGTATATTCGAATTCCCCGAATATTCTTATTAATGGAAAATTAAAGTTTGAAAACCAATTTAAAAAAAACAAACTTAAACACTATAAAAAATAAATACCATTCTCTTTACACTTTCTTATTAAAATAATTATTAATAACTAGTTGCCGTCACTCACACTTGCCATATGGCAGGTTGTTGAAATTATATTTTTTTTGTTTTTTAAATATATTTGATTTTATTATATAAATATCTATGTACATTTATGGTATATTTTTGAATACTTGATTAAAAATTATTATATATAAGTCATCTACTTCAGTATTTTATTCGTACTAGATTATTTCATTACTTATTTTTTCCGTATCGAATTGAATCGCATTCATATCCATATTCGTACTCGAATAATACTACTATGATATCAACCATACTAAATATTGTGTTGCTTGGTATGTTGCAACATATTCATCTTCTATAGAAAACAACAACAATTGTTTTCTTCTTGTTGAGCCATGCCACTGCTGCATCAGCTAACATATAACAGCCACCACTCAATTATCAACTTGTGCTTATGCAACCTCTCTATCTAGCATCTGCGTATCCTATAAGCTGAAAACCGTCTTCACCATACACAATGCCATACTTTGCAACTCCTTTTAAATACCTCAATATTCTCTTTGGCTAACATCCAATGATCAGTACTTAGATTACAATTATATCAGTTGAGGCTGATAGCAGAAGAGAAAATTATATCAGGGCTTGTACATACCATGATATAAATAAATCTTCCAATTAGACTAAAATACAATTTATAATTTATAGCTTTGGATGGGTCATCATTATTTGCAAAGCTATGCATCTTTCCATTGGAGTATCGATGATTTTCGATCTTCCATGGAAGTTTCTTTCAACAGCTCTGAAATATATCTTTCTTTGCTTGGAAAATTAAGTCCTCTTTTTCCATCGCTGCTGATTTTTAGACCAAACAATAACTGGCCTCAACATAATTCACCATCTCACACTTGGATGCAAGGTCCCATTTTACATGCATTATAAGATTTTTATGAGCAACATATCATTGGCATATATCAAAGCAATGATAATGAAGTCTTCATCAACATAAAATATTGACTGTAAATGTTATCATCAACCTAAGATGAACAAAAGCAAGATCACAACGGGAAGAATCCTTTTTTTTTGTGTGTGTTAGGACTTTATTATAAATTTAGAGATTTCACCTTACACAAGAGGTTTCCTGGATCTAATACCTGTGAACTTCAGCCTGAGGGATGATCTGAAATATTAATTTACAATAACAAACAATGGACAATATTTCACTTCAGTACTTCAACCCATTACACTAGGCAGTCCAAGAGACAAGATACCCAACATATGACAACAAGTTTCAGCCCTTAGGGCACACTTTTCCAAGTGTATAACAGATCTAAAATCACTTTAATTACTGCAAATTTATAGCAATAAATATGTTTTATTATCTTGGGATGTATGTTAAATCACCTAACACTCTCAACCATGTGTTATACCAAATCAGCATGAACAAGAAGTGTTGGAAATTACCAATTCAAGAAGACAATGAAAGTAAAAAAATAAAAAAATGCAACTACACAATTTTGGACAGCTGAAAACTTCAAAGCTTAGAGATATATATATATGAAGTACATGCACAAACTCATAGCTTATCTCAAGCTGGTACAATCTTCATTCTCTCCAAAACCTTGGCTAGGGAAATCATGAAAACTCTAGCCACCAACACACAACAAGCGAGGATATATATGAAGAACCTGCACAAACTCATATCTTATCTCAAGTAGGTACAATATTCAATCTCTCCAAAACCCTAGTTAGGGAAATCATGAAAACCCTAGCCACCAACACACAACAAGCGAGGATCAACAACAACAAGTCCTCCTTGGCTCCAACATCAAGCTTGTATCAAACAAGCTCTCCACACTAACACTATTGTTTTTCTTAGGGTTTACAAACCCTAGCAATGTTGCATCACATAAGTACATGGCAAGATAACTCTTGCGCTAGCCTCCAAATCTACATATCCATCCTAAGATTTGAGTCCTCAAATCCTAGCTTTTCAACTCTTGCATCATCGCAAGCACCAAGACCTCTATGGAACATCAAGGATCCCGAGTCTTCTTCCAAAAAAGGATTCACACTAAGCTCAAGACTCATTGAGCTCATCCTTCCATGATCTCTCCCTAGCCTTGCATTCCAAAAGAACAAGGATACAGGATAACACAAAGCGTTAGCTCCATTCTCCATGTCTTCAACTAGGGTAGAAATTCTAGTGCTACAACAAGAGACACAAGAACCATCATCACCTCCAATGCCATGTTCTTCTCAAAGGTTTATATGCATCGCTCAAACCCTAGTCATCACAAGAGAAAAAGCTAGCATCACACAAGAACAATTTGTCCATGAACATCCAAGACATCTCTCCTTTTCCTTATCTTTTCAAAGGGTTTCCTCATGAACCCTAGTGTCACTCCCCTAGGATTTCCTCATAAACCCTAATGTTTGCAAGACAAGTACAAAGAAAAGTACAATTATGATACTAGCTACAAGAGCTCTCACCTCCCTTCTATATACAAGTAGGCAAGGGAGGATAACATAAAATACGTACATGTTTCATACAAGTAACTAACAAGGGAAACTGACATGGAGCACTCTACGAGTATGTACATGTGTCAAACTATGGTTTATCCAACCCATGAAGTGAAATGCTCTCCAAGCATGATCCTCCTTGGGTTCGATGCGCCTCTCCAAGATGGTGCACTCTCCAACAAGTTGTTAGTCCAACTCTCCCTCTTCCATGGTGGTCGATTATCCAAGGGCCTTTGTGCAAGGAACTCCTCTAACTGTGTGCCACATGGCCTTTCATGTGCCTAATGCTACTCTCACATGTGGCAATGTAGTCACTAAGCTCCAATGATCCTCCTCAACATATGTGTCTAGTTCCACCACCTACCTTCATGAAGTATGCTCCTCAACCCAAGCATCCTTAATTTAGTGTCCAACCTCCAAGGTGTATATCACATTGTCTAGAATTTCATGTTAAGTGTTATCCTCTAACTTCCCAATGCTCCTCCTCCTAGGTAGGTACCTCCCCTAATCGAGCTATTGACTCCTTCATTTTGTGCACCCAATGGGTTATTCATCAATGGAGATCAAGGTAACAACTTCGTATATAAGGATGCCATGTCAACACTCTAACCAAGGTTAGGTATCCACCCAAACTTAGCCATCTATATGTCCATGAAGCATTGCCAAGGGGATAAGAGGCATAGGTACTCTCATAGAAAGGTGAAAACACTTTTGGAGTAACCCCACTAAGCTAACAATTTTAACATACCATGATTTGGATGCTTTCTTTAGCCCATACAATGTCGTTTTTAATGTACACAACTAATGCTTCGAGCCTTTAACTTCAAAGTTCAAACCCTTTTGGTTGTTGCAAATAATTATATTCATTTAAATCTCCAAGGAGAAATGTTGTTTTGGCATCCATTTGTTGTCCTCAAAGTTATATCCAATTGCAAATGCCAATAATGTCCTTAAACTAGTCATTTTCACAATTGGAGAAAATGTTTCAGGAATACCCCTTCTCAACAAGTTTGGCCTTGTACATATCAATATTACAATTTGCCTTAGTTTTGATTTATAAACCCACTTACAACTAACTGATTTCTCCCTTTAAGGAGTGGACCCAGGTCTTATGTCTTATTTTTCAAGAGAGAAGCATATTATTTCTCCATAGATGTTCTCCATTCCTTGCAATTGTTATCAACAATTACCTTTCCATAAATTTTAGTCTATAATCACGGAAAGTTTTAGGGATCCATACTTATCTTAAGGTATATAAACCTTGGCAAATCTTACTAGTGCTTAAAATGACAACTATAAAATGTTTGGTGATATTTTTATCATAATATTGAAATTTCTAAGGATTTTATATAGTTTAGAGAAATCTTTGGCGAATTTTAGAGTAATATAATTATATTCTATAGAATTTGGGCGAATCATTTTCAGAAAAAATGAAAAATTGACGAATCCTTTTTTGGAAAAAAACTTAGGAAATTGGCCCATGGGTGGAATTCGACCACTAAAATTTCCCATTTGTTACAATGGTTCTTAAAGCATAAAAATGTTGATATAATCAAAAGCAAAAGGTGCTTCCTCGCCTTCCTAATTTTTCCACATGTTTAGTTTCTCTACTATTGATCAGCATTTTCTTAAACCTTCCAAGTGAGCTTTCTATTTCATCTGGGAATAATCTTTGTGTCAAGGTACCAAGATGCTCATGTACTATGTTAGGATGTTATTGTACCTCAATTTCTTGAGTTTCAATTAGAGACACTCCCCTTGCAACCAATGTGTCCACATCTCTCAATCTTCAACATCTTCAACTTCATGTTCAAATTTTTTGTTGATTATTTTATGGCTCCTTTTGTTGATTACTATTGGATTCTTCAAGCAATACAATTTATTCACATTAGCAAGATCACAATTGGTCTTATCATTAATCTTAGTTCGCTTACTTTTGTGAGAGATCACATCAATGTTGATGTGTACCTTTTTAGTTTTGGGATCATACAATCTCTACCCCTTTGTTGCATTAGTTTAGCCAACAAGAATGGCTTTCACACCTTTTGTGTCAATTTTGTTTCTTTTCTCATATGGGATTTGCATGTATGCAACACACTCGAGCACCTTTTAAGAATTCAACATTTGGATTTACTCTAGTACAATATTCTTTTAAAGTTTTCCATCCACTACCACAATGAATAATCTATTCTACAAATGTGTTTTTGTTGAAACAACTTTTGCTTGTTATTTTCTATCTAGCCACTTTGTATTATCATGCATTTGCTTGCTTCCTTCCCTTAATGTTCTATTGTTCCTCTCATCAACACCACTTTGTTGAGGGGAATATGGAGTTGTAAATTGCTTCAATATGCTGACTTTCTTGCAAAAGGATTTGAGGGATCCATCAATAAATTCTTTGACATTATCTAATTTTAGTGATGTAATGTTTTAACCAATTTTCTTTTTAGAAATAGCTTTTAATTGTAGAATATAATTAAATACACTATGTCGTGTCTTTAGGAAATACATAATTTTTTTTATACTAAAAATTTTCAAGCACGAATTAAAATTAAACAAGATGTAATCTAGATTTGTGTGTTTAGTAGTGAAGCATGGGCTCACATTCCAATGAAAAAATGAAAGCATTACAACCTAAGAGTGATAAGTGCATTTTTGTTGGATATTTTGAAGATCCAGAAGTTTATAGATTTCTTCAACCTCATTCCAATGAAATTATTATTAGGAGAGATGTCAAGTTTGATGATAGCCTCTTGGTCCACATGCCTGATTCAACGATTATGCCATCATTTATTCCCAACTTTTCTTCTAGTGCTCGTATTCTGGTTCCTTCTTCTTCAGATGAATTTGATGGTGAGGATTAAAATCCACCTCTTCCTACTCACCTTCTTCTAGTTGGGTCCATTAAACATAAACTTCTGCGAGCACTACAACTTCCTAGATGGGTACATACCACACAAGAAGTCACTAGTGACCTTGCCAATGATCCTATAGATTAATGTTATGCACATTCATAGTTCCAACAAGCCTCCTCTCTTTTGGCTCAAGTTTCAAAGACTCATGATCCAAAAACATTTGTAGAAGCTTTTGGCCATCTAGATTGGGATGAAAAACAAATGAAGACTATCGTTCCTTAATGGCGAATGATAATTTGGATCTTGTACCTCTTTAAAAGGAAGAAAACTTGTCAAATGTAAATTGGTCTGTAGAACTAAGTGTGCATAAGATGTAAGTGTTAAAAGACACAAGGCTTGGTTAATTACCAAATAATTTTCTCAAGTTGAAGGGATTGACTATAATGAAACCTTTTCCCCTGTAGCTAAAATGAATTTCATCTTCTTGTTATAGCCCTCACAACTTCATATAAATGGGAGGTCCATCAAATGGATGTCAAATTTTCCTTCTTGCCTGAGGAATCGCAAGAAGAAATTTGCATGGAACAACCTTCTGGCTATGCTTAGAATACCTTCAGCTTTGTTTGTCACCTTAAAAGTCTCTCTATGGCCTTAAGCAAGCTCCTCAAACTTGGTATGCTAAAATGGATAGCTTTCTTCTTGACACCGAATTTTCTAGATATCATTCTAACCCCAATGTCTATACAAAGAAAGTGATAAACCATCTTATAATACTTTTTTTATTATGTTGATGACTTTATTCTCACTTGTGGTGACCCCAAAATTTTAACCCATGTGAAATCCAACCTTAAGATGAAATTTGAAATGATAATCTTAATAAATTTGTATTATTTTCTTGGGCTCCAAGTTGTCTTGCAAACCAAGGATGAAATTTCCTTTTCCTAGTCAAGTATGCATGCGACCTTCTTTGTGTAGCGCCCCATATTTTGACTAGGCGTGTTTATCAGTCAGACATATCGCACTTTATTCGTTTATTATCTGTTGGACTCAACTAGACTAAGTAAACTATATTTCTTGCACATTAGACCTGATTATATGTTGTTGCTATGTTATGATGTTACTATGCTTATGATGATACCATGATTATGATGATTAGGATGTTATTATTCTCATAATTTTATTATGTTATTATGTTATGATGTTATAGATATCATGAGATTCCTTTCTTTCATATTGACAGTGTATGTTTAATTGTCATCCTTGATGAAATGTGATATATATGATGTAGTACGTGGATGCCAACCCATGATGTGATCGGTTCAATGATTATATGTGATGAATGAAATGATGTTGATAATATGGGTCAGTTGATGATCAAATGGAAATATTTGTTATGAATATACGGTTGCAAAGTACTAATCCATAGGACACAGGGGCTATGTAATAGCCGGATACTTGATATGAAGTATGGTATAGTACCTATTTTACAGAGAGCCTTGTTTACCAAAGTTGATGATATGATGACACATTCCAATAATCTCGATAGTAGCAGAGTATGGTTTTGATAGGGTATAGACCCATGATGTTGAGAGGGATGATTGTATGTTCCACCCTATGTTTCTATAATACACGAGGTCGTGGGAGGGCCATGTTGAGACACACTCCCCAAGTTGTTGTGATGACGACGGTTGGATGCCTGCTAGGAGACGCTAGGTCCACTAGTTAGCCGATGCTACCGCTCTCAGGTTCTATGTGGCCAGGTCAATATAGCTGACATCCACTTTTGTACTAGCAGAGGAAGGATACGGAGGATGTGGACGTAGGTTAGGATGGGAGGATATGTTAATACTGTTGAGGGTTGGGTATCCCTTGATCTTGACTTACTGGTAGTAGGTAACTCTTCCTTGAAAATAATCGATTGATTAATTATTAAGAATATGGAAATATAATGATGTTATAATTTGATTGGTTAATTGTTAAATGAGTAAAAGATACTAAAATGCTTATGTTGAATGTATGTTTGTTATGTCTGCACGAATGATTTTGATTCCATCAGTTAGTAAATACACATAGGGAAATAATGTTTTCATATAGTACATATATGATCTGTGCATACGTTGGCCACGCATGCACACCTTGCACATGTACACTAGTATTAATATGAAAAATGATAAACATGATAAAGGATCATAATGTTGTTTTGTATAAGATTCAGTCGTGCATTAATCAGGTTCGGATAATGACTATTTAAGTCATGTGAATATGTATAAATAGGTCAATTGATTTATTTAAGTAAGCCACTTATAACTGATGCATTGGAAATTAATTATTGTTGCCTTAAGATAGTTGTAGTTAGTAACATAGTTATTGCTTGGTTTACACCAATAGCATTATTCCGTTTAGCATAAAATAAATTGATATATCATAGTTCCTTTCTTTAAACGAATTATTAATATTATTATTGTTAGGACTATTACTTGACAAACATAATTTGTGTTGATTGTTTAAATAAATTGTTCTATTATCGGGAAAGTTTACATGTTTGATTGAAAAAGAAAGAATATTGGTATAAGTAGAATAACCTAATATGATATGATTGAATGATTTTAATATTATTTTATTCAAATGATATGATTATTAAACTTATTTTGTAAATTAAAACATGATGGTGAAATATGCTTTGTATTGAATATTAAGCATCTCCATTATGAAAAGTCAAGCGTGGTATTTATTATTCTATCCTAAAAATTTAAAACAAGAGCGGTGGATTGAACTGTCAATTTGTAAATAAGCCTCGTAAAAACCAATAGTGGTCATTCCAAGAATAAATAAATAAATGGGGTCAGTTTGACAGGCCCAACATAATTAGCACTTTATTGTTTAACTGCACGAGAATGAAAAAGATTCGGTAAATATATTTAAATAATATTTATTCTTGAATAGTGGAATATCGTTAATGATTGTGCATTCCAAGACATTGAGTGAGGGCACTGGAGTAAGGCTGAAGCAAGGAGGGGGAAAATTTGGATATATAGCAAAGGTCTTAAGGAGGAAAAGGGGGATGGTTTTCTTTTGGGGAGAATGACTTAGTATTGTTATAAAAGGAGGAAGGCCGAGGAGGGGGAGAACTCGAAGCTTTGAGGAGGTGGGAAAATCGAAGATGGAGGAGGGGGTTAACTCAGATAATGATTTTGGGTTTTGTGAAACTGCACTATTGAACTATGGAAATGTACCCAGGAAAGTTGCTCTCGGGATTATTGGTTTGTGGGCTCGGGGGCTAGGAAACTCGTCGGTGTCCTAGGGCCAACACGATAAGAGCTGGTCGGTAGGGTGGTTCATCCATTTTGGTAACAAGGGCTTGGACAGGAAATTGAAGGAACCTACGAGATCTGCATCAAACTACGGGGTCTACAACAACCACCAGTGTTAGGTAATCTACATAGTAGAACTTAGTTAAATTTTATGAATTATCTGTATTCTAAATTTGTGCCGAAAATCATGTGAATGAATGGATTATTACAAAAGTCGGAAATGAATATATGTGTATTCTAGGAAACTTTTAGATGCATAAATCCCTACAATATTCTACAATATTATGATGTAAAAAAGAAGAAGAAGATAGAGATTAAACAAAATAATCTTGGAATTTTCATTAAACTAGCTAAACGAGCTGTAGTACATAACAAATAAAGAGAGTAAGATTTAGTGCCCTTTCTGAAGGAGGATCACTACACTTTGTCACTTTCATATGGAAGATTGCAAAGTAGCCTTATCTCTCTTCTAGTATGGAGTCAAACTTGTTGCCACTTGTACTAGCCACTTTATACTATCAATTAATTTGAAGCCTTTTGTGTGTTGACTTAGACCTATCTTGATATTTCCTTGAAGTGGGATAAACTCTAGACCGTTTGCACATTTATTGACAATTTTCACCGGAATCCGGCAAAGGGGAAATTGTTGAAATTGCGATTTGGGTTGCTTGAATTGCAATTTTGGTTGTAGGAATGGATTCAGTGACCTTGATTACCCTTGGGGCACCTCGATTATGCAATTCTAGCAACCCAAAACTATCATTTAAGCAATTTCAGCCGAATTTTCGTCAGAAAAATCGTCGGATTCTTGGTGCAAACAGTCTAGAGTTTAGCTTACTCTTATTTCCTTTGTTGTTGGTATGCTCGATATATGCAAACTCTTGATGAGGGCCATTAGAAAGAAATACAAATGATACTTTGGTATATTTGGGGTACAACTCGGTTTGTGATACATTATCGTTCATGTTGGGGCCCTTTGTTGGTTTGTTTCACTAATTTTGATTGGGCTAGGAACTTTGATGAATGGAAGTTTACTATAGGTTATGTCTTTAGTCTTAGTTTCAGACCTATCACTTGGGCTTGAAAACAACATGGCTTTGCTATTTTTTCAGGAGAAGTAGAGTATCGAGCAACAATTAATGCAAGTCAAGAATCCTTGTGGCTTTGATGCATACTTTTAAGATTTGGATTCCAGAAACAACATCTAACCACACTCTAGCGTGACAATTAGAGTGCCATCAAGTTCACCAAAGATCCAATTCAACATTGACACAACAAAGACATTCAACTACACATGCATTTCATTAGAAAGCTTATTCAAGTTTGCGTTCTTGAAGTGCGCTATTTCCATATAGATGATCAAGTTGCTAACATGTTCACTTTCCTTACTATATTGTGTCACCTTTGTAAATCCTTCTATCTTATCTCAAATTGTTCGTAAGGGATAATGCTAGGATAATTAGACATTAGGAGTTAGTTAAGATCAACTCGGTCTAATGTATTTTTAGGTAAACTCTGTTTTAAGTGTTCATGTATAGTTATTTAATATGGCGGTAATGATTATGTTTTAGACATAAAATGATTCCATGGTTCATCTCTCCTCAATACTAATGGCTATATTGATTTGTGGCTTAATACTCATTGGTCTATGATATTTATTTAAAGAGCTTGGAGGATCATTTGTTAATGATTGATTGTGAAAAACTCATATGTAATTTTTTTTTTTTTATAATTAATATATTGCCTCAAGTAAAGATGTTGACCATAGACTGTTTTTTCTTTAAGTTTTAACAATCTAATTTACACCACACCAATGTTTGTATGAACTATTTATCTTAATATATTTGATATATGTCACTTCGTGAAATTTGACCTGATCGAGGAGTATAACTACATTCCTCCCAACTACCCAATCTATTAATTAATCTTAACATTTGATTTAATTCTAAGAAAATTCATAAATCAATGCCGTCACCTGTCATTTGATTTAATTCTAAGAAAATTCATAAATCAATGCCGTCACCTGTCATTTGCACAGCAGCTCTTTTCTTCACAGAAGATAAAGATATGAACTTTCTACATTCTAATCGAAAGCTACGTGAATGGTGCATGTACCCAAGTCATTGAATAGAATCTAGTCTCCATTTCTGAATGAAAGTAAATATGTGGATAGATGGGTAGGTCAACAACATTTCTGAATATTGCTGTGCATTCACAGCACACAGAATTAAATTTATAATATGCCATAGATATACCGCTGTGTTAACTTCGGCAATTGGCCACTCAGTTTCTTGTTTCAAAAGGAAAGTAGGCGCCGGAATCGCTGGCAGCCATACAACAATTCGGTGAGTGTCGTTAGCAGTTTGAATGTAATTATGGTAATCCATTGACTTGTAATTTCAAAGTTTCAACTTTGAAAATATCAACGGTTTAAACAGTGGTGGAATTTGACGGATAAATTGCTACGGACAATTTAGCCGTCATGACTACCACTCCACCGTATATCATAAAATAGCTTTTGAAACTTTAAACGTGATTTGAAATTTAACCCTGGGTTTGACCATTTAATCTCAATTCAATTTGTATAAGTGTCTTCTTCAAATACGTTTTTAAATGAATTGTTTTTAAAAAGTTATAAGCTTTAATATATCATAATCTTTATGTTAATTAGATTAGTTCCAAGGAATTGGTTGTGGTGTGAATATGTTTGTTGTTTATCCTTTTAGACATGCTTAACTAAAGACAAGGGAGTTATAGATGAATTTGCATATGGTATACTACTCGCTAAAATTTTACAAATGAAGTATTAAACTAAGTGGACTTTGAGTGGCCTTATTGGTTAGAAGTCATAAAGGGAATGATTTCATTTTGCTAGTTGAATGGATAGTCCATAAAGTTAATCCCTAAAAATGAAATTTCGGGAAAGGATAAGTTCCCAACATCCTTAAATAAGGAGAAAGGAGCTTGTAGTGAATGGGCCAAAGGAACAATACATTTTTTTTTGTTAGTTCGAATTTATATTAACTGAACAAAAGAGAGTACATAAGCAGTCAAGGTAGGTCCGCAAAGCTCAAAATAGAGATGCAGACCATAGTTCACTTCTTATCATCCTAGAGCTGGAGAGAGTGTCTTTGTTGTCCTCAAAACAAAACCCAACTGATCCCCCACAAGATGGGGGTTATGACCTTGGAGACAAAAGACCATGAACTTGCAAGAAACCAAACCTAAGATCGACACTAGACTGAACCAAGAGACTAAGGACGATATTACCAAAGATATAAACCAAAATAAAGCCCAATTCATAACAAGATCAGAGGAAAGAGGCTACTATGGAATCTCGGTGATGTCATTGTCGGTGCTGGGAGAAGCAGTTGCCGAAGCTCGAGCCACCGCATCCAGGTCTCATCTAAAAACCAGTTGTTTGCCCACGAAATGCTTACCGACCAGCTCCTTGGCTAGTGCATCCAGTCTATTGTTCATGTTGTCATTCATGGCCGCTTGGTTCTGGCCCAGGCGCCGCAGGTTTTGAAATATTGTAACTTCGAAGAATATTCTATTGTATTTTATTGTTGTAATTTATTTGGAGATGTTTTATTCCTCCGCCGGGATGTCATTATTGTATTTGATTATGTAAAGTCATTGAGGTAAATCCCCCCTTGTAACTCGGGGCAATAGATCCCCTTTGAGTAATTTGTAATGGGGTGTTTAAGTCCCCTAGAGAAGTTGGCCTAGTCAGCATTAGGTTAAGTTGTTAGGGGTTGACCTAGTTAGGAAAAAAGTCAAGTGAAAGATAAAGTATAAATAGAAGTGTTGTGCTCCTCATTTTGGACACGCACACACTTGTGTAATTTGCAATGGAGAGAGAGAGAGATATCTGCAAGGAGAAGGAGCACTTGTTTAGAGTTTTGTCTTTGTACTTTTGATCATCTATATTGAGGAATTTTTGTTGGGTTTTCTTCCCCTAGAGGGTTTCCCAAGATAAATTTGTGTCTCTTGTGTTTATGATGTGCTTGTTATTCTTTCAATGATCATGTATATGCTATTGTTGTGAAATTGAATTGAATACTGATGTTATCTATATTAGCATTTTAAATCTTAACAACAGGTTGTCCTCCAGGTGCGCCAAGTGATCATCAACCGTTAAAGGGCATCCTTCCATTTGGATGTGGCCAGCTAGGCAATCCTCGAAGGCCAGGGTTAGCATTGATTTCATGGCCCAGAATAAACCCAGTGTACGAGTATGCTTGGTTTCTCGAGTGCGTGACGCTCCAGTATCTTCTATAATGCCATCAAAAGTCTGCTCGAGTTCCTAAGGATCAAGACAGGGTTTTTCGTGCTTTGAACGCCTCTCCCAGTGCTCAGTGTGGTATCTGGCCTGGCGACTAAGCTTGGTCTCAAAGAATCCTTTAATATTTTCCATATTCTGCTTTGCAAGGGGTGCGTGAGAGAGGCAAGGGTCGTTCAGAGTGTGACATTTGGTAACCTTGGTGCAGACCATAATGCCAACAAGCTCGGGAACCAGATTGCAAGCCGACAAATTGGTGGGGAATGTGCAGTTCCCATAGTGGGCATCAAGAGAGTAGAAACCAAGGTGGCTGAGAGGTGGTTGATTGAAGACGTAGTGCATCTTTCGAGCCCTCGCATGCGTCGTCAGACTGTGCCAGTATGAGAAGAGTTGCCTACATGATTCATGATGGAATGTCTACAATGGAACTGGAGTGAATGTACCTCCGACTGCAAAATCGTTGTGATGAGCGGAAGTGAGGGAGGATTCATAGTTAGTCATTTGTTTGTCTAGGTGAGTGGGGTGGTAAGGTTGGCCCCGCTCTCCTTGTCATCTTGCATTAAAGATTTCGCTCGGGACACACATTTGTACGAAACGTGTTGCCCATAGTTTGACACCCGTCGTGGGGAGCCAAAGGAAAAATACTTGCTAAGCTTTTGCAAATGGGATAGAAAATTAAGTGAACCTAGTTCCCAACATCCTTAAATAACAAGAAAGGAGCTTGCAATGAATTGTTCAAAGAAACAATACTTACTAAAGTTTTGCAAATGAAATATAAAGCTAAGTGAACTTCATTGTGAACTTGACAATAGGGAAAAACTCCATAGTTAATTTCCCTTCAACGAAAGTTAATTTGGGACCTTCTTGAGAAGCTTGGGTTCCTAGGAACAAGCCCCCTAAGTGATCATTAAAGCTCCACAATTCATCATTGTATTCACTTAATGTAATGAGTGTTACATATAAGTATTAAATAAACTATTCAAGACTTAGAAAAATTGATCATTAGTAAATAACACTCATGAAAGATTAATTATTATGAATAACGTATTAAATATTCCATATAATTAATCTTGAAAAATAACTTCATTTCTAAAATATATATAGTAATATATTAAACAATATTTTGATGTTCTTAAAAAAACAATATTTTGATATATTGTATTTTTATTTAAAAATGTTATTGCCAAACTAACATTTTAATTTTAATAATTTAATGAAGAAATTAAACTCTTATTTTACATTATTTTTTAAAATAAGTTAAAAAGTAGACAGAGTATACATACTCACAAATAAAAACTTTGGTATTTATTTGTGGAGATTATCTTTATTGTTTTCTCCACGATTGCAATTATTACTTGATAACGACTTCCTTTTCTTTAATAATTTTCTCTTTTAACATCTCTACCTCCCACCCAATCATCATGATTCATTACCTCATTGATGATGCATCTCTAAACCACTCAACTCAACCGACTCTACAAAACACTCAACTTGCCATAGCTTTATACATCTACCATCATTATGGTTATGGGTACATCTTCCATTCCTTGGCATGTACCGGTAAAGCTCCCCTACGAATGCATATGTCCAACATAACCATGATTCTTGTGCCATATGGATTTGTCAATTTCTTGAGTAGGTAGTCCATCATAATTCATATGTTCTAGAATAGAACTAGTATATTTCAAAGCGGAGAAATGAAATGTTGAAGAGAACTTCGATATGTTGATAAAATAAGAGAAAGTTGTATGTATGTAGATACTATAAGTTTATGTGTTGAAAGCAAGGCTCGTGAATCTATGGTAGACATAGTAGTTGATGAAATTTAAAGGAAAATTCCAATGCAAGTACTAATAAGCAATAAATAGAAGCCCATGTAATCGATGACAAGTTAAATGAAATGTACATTAAATTGTCATACAGTGTAGATACTATAAGTTTATGTGTTGAAAGCAAGGCTAGTGAATCTATGGTAGACATAGTAGTTGATGAAATTTAAAGGAAAATTCCAATGCAAGTACTAATAAGCAATAAATAGAAACCCATGTAATCGATGACAAGTTAAATGAAATGTACATTAAATTGTCATCCAAGAAAGTATACATATGTGAGTAGGCAATTATCAAGTTTGATTGTAATTATATTGGCAATCAACATTGGTATTTTCATTTGGTAGGGGGAGTGCAGGGATTGAGGAGTACAGTTTTAAGTGTGAAAGGGATAGAGAATGAAGGCATGCCTCTTTTTTTCTTTTTCCTAAGTGTGACATACGAAGTGTCTTTCATCTTTGCAAAAGTGGTCGAAGGAGAAAGATTGTGCAATTCACATTCCTTCTAATGGTGTAGTACGTGACATTGCCATGAAGGTCAAGCCTTGACGTTCAATGTTACCAATGTCAATGGTTGACCTTGTTAATGCCAATCCTTGGGATTTATGGATAGTCAATGCCCAAACCATCTTTAGGGGGATTTGTTTATTGTTACTTCAAGTTATGGGTAGAATTGGTATGTGCTTTGGTTGAGATTGGTCCCATTGAGGGCCAATGTATTTATTAAATGCCATGACAACATAGGTTGGCAACTTAGGAGGGCTAGATCTAGACGTGTATACAATTTGCACTACCACTCCAAGTGCACCATTTACTAGTCCTAATTGGACCCATAAATTGCAAGATAACATTAGTCACTACCGCACACAACAATATTTCTTTTTCTAGTTGATGGTCATCATTTTGTTGTGCATATGAACCATTGGTGAAATCTACGATAGATCGTGCAATAGGCATAACCAATGCTTGGAGCATATATTTGTTATGATTGTTTGCAAAAATGTTCGTTTTAAAGAGATGGATTGTTGTGTCAAAGTTTGAATGCTCTTCTGTTGACAAGAATCTACCAGTCCAGACTAGAGGAGGCTCCATTCTTCTAAGTTTGGTGTCGCATTGTGGATGTTGGAAACAAAGTTGGGTGGCATCGTGTTAGGAACCTATGTAAACCCTTCTCTTTACTATGTTAGTATATTGTTGTTGGACGCATATGCTTTGTAAGTCGTCCCGTAGTATTTGTTGATCCGTAGTTTATATTAGCCCATAGTATTGACCCATAGTATTGGACGCATATGCTTTGTAAGTCGTCCCGTAGTATTATATGTCCCATGGTTTAGACTCATGGTATTGGGCATAGACTTAGTATATAAGTGTGTGTTGAGGTCATTGAAGGCACCGTGAAGTTAATTGTATTGAGCTTGCTCAAAGGAGGTTGCCCCCTCGAAGTGGCCCGTGATCAATATAAAAGTGATTCTGTTCTATTATTTCTGCTATTTCGCATATTCTTATTAATTAATTGTTGCAGGTGCATCACATCTGGTATCAGAGCACTTTCCTTGGCACAAGTGGAAATTTTTTTTCTTTTTTTGGGCGGTGACTCTCAGATCAATTTCTGAAACTTTCTGCACAAAATCAGAAGAAATTGATTGCATATCTGAATTCCTCTTTCAAAAATACGCAGTTTCAAAAAAAAAATCATCTCATTTGGAGTTCTAAAAGTGGAGATATCGCGGATTTAAAATCAGCAATTTTTCAGAATTTCGGTGACGGCCGCGGAAATTGCGGCAAGAAAATCTTTTGACCGAGTGCCCAGATTTCTATTCCGCTTTCATGAGTAGAAGCAAAGTGGTTGTTCCAGTTCCGAAAACATGCTATAATAGCAATTCCGAGCAATATAGATCCGGTTTTTGAACATTGGGTGGAATTTTTGCCCAAATTTTTTTTTATTTTTTTTTTATTTTTTTATTTTTTTTTTATTTTTTTTTTTAATTTTTTTTTTTTTTTATTTTTTATTTTTTATTTTTATTTTTTAATTTTTTTTTTCTGTTGCATGTTCGGATCTGGGAATAATCCCTATCCGCTCAACTGTGGGAAGTACTTAGGCATAAGCCCTAAAACTCATTTTGAGGAGTACCACAGGAACCCCGAAGTAGCTGGCCATTGAGAGGACCTGCCAAGCGAAAAGGGCAACGACCCCTACCTGATTGACTAGTTCCTACCCGTGAGGTAAACCAAGAGCTGTCGTTTGTGGCAAAGCGGTTATCAGTTTTACCTGAGCCGTGGAGTGAGGGGTACTGCCCCAATATGCAAGCCGTCAGACAGCATTGGTGGCCGAGTGAAAACCCTGAACTGTTAGGAAGCCGCACATACCTGGGGTCCATATCTACTTTCAGTCTGAAATATTGTCGATCACCCGTGCAGGAGAAAACACCATGGAGGAAGCACTTGCAGCCATCCAAACCAAACTCCAAGATCTGGATGAAAAATTTCTCAGCCTCCATCTTCAGCATTCAGCCATGAACAATAACCGACAGCCAGAATCTTTTGCAGCCACCGGGTTCTCTTCTTCCAACAATTTTTGTGGGCCGAAGCTTGATTTTCCTCGCTTCAATGGTACTGATCCGACTAGATGGATATACCGAGCAGAACAATATTTCAGTCTGCATAATACTTTTGATGTCCAGAAAGTTCCACTTGCATCCTTTCATTTGGAACAGGACGCCCTTCAATGGTACCGTTGGTACATCAAAGCTCATCCCGAGCCAAACTGGACAGATTTTTGCCAACTCATTTTGCCACGATTTGGCCCTAGTGCTTTCGATGATTTCACAGGAGCACTCACTAAACTTCACCAAATTGGCACAATGAGAGAGTATCAGACAGAATTTGAGAAATTGGACAACCACACAGAAGGATTGTCTGATAAATTCTACAGGAGTTGTTTTATAAGTGGTCTCAAGGATGAAATTCGCTCAGAGGTCAAAATGTTTTGTCCCAACACAATGATGGAAGTCCCAGGGTTGGCTAAGCTGGCTGAGGACAAGATTGCAGCTCAACAACGCTCCAAACCCACCCTTGTTCCCTTCAGAAATATGGGTTCCCAACGACCTCCCATCACGCCTTCTCCTCAACCAACTCCTATCAAGCATTTGTCTGAGATAGAAATGCAGGCACGCCGAGAAAAATGGCTTTGCTATAATTGTGATGAGAAATTCACTCGGGGACATAGATGTGTTCAACAAAAGCTCTATCTCTTGGATGTGGATTCTCCTCCTGCCTTAGAACTTGGTGAAGAAGCTACGGATACAGTGGATGATCAGATCGACATTCAACAACCGCCTGTTGACACCCCATTTCAGGACGACCCACCTAAGATCTCTCTCCATGCTGTAACCGGCGTCACCACCCCACAAACAATGCGGGTCAGGGGATACTTCAAGAAGCTCCCTCTTACCATACTCATTGATTCTGGTAGCACTCATAACTTCATTGACCCTCAGATTGCCAAAGAGACTGATTGTTTTGTCCATCCTTGCTCTAACTTTGAAGTCATGGTTGCCAATGGAGGCACCTTACCTTGCAAGGGGAAGTGTCACAATGTGCGTATCTCTATGGAAGATTATAACCTACGCTCTGACATGTTTTCCTTGCCCTTAGGCGGATGTGATGTGGTTTTGGGCGTTCAATGGTTACGCACACTTGGCCCCATCTTATGGGATTTTGCTGGACTTTGGATGCAGTTTAAAGTCAATGGGGCACAACACAAATTTATGGGCTTACAACCAGTGTCTCTCTGCATCATCAGTTCACATCGCCTGGAAAAAATCCTTAAGAAGAATTCACATGGTGTCATCGCTCAGCTCAATTCCATTCAGATGCACCCATCAACAGTCTCCACTACTTCCTTGGATAGATATGCAGGTATATTTGCTGAACCAATGCGCTTGCTACCTTCACGAGACCTTTCCGATAAGACTTTAGCCACATCTACCTCTCAGCAGGAAATGATGGCTATGTTGCATGCAGTACAGAAGTGGCATCCATACCTATTAGGGAATTATTTCTGCATCAAGACTGATCTCCCGAGTTTGGAAAATTTTCTGGAACAATGGGTCTCCTCCCCAACACACCTGAAATGGGTTATCCAACTCATGGGTTATCCCTATGTGATCACTTACAAGAAGGGTAAGGACAAAATGGTGGAAGATGCTCCTTCTTGCACAATTGTTGACCCAGTTTCGCTTACAACTCCTTCTCTGCTTGTTCCAAATTGGGTGTAATATGTTCAACAGGGCTCTCTCTTCTATGAACTCCATGCTTCTTCATCAACAGGGCACTCTGGGTTCTGCAACATGTATGACCAAGAACAATGTAGCTTCTTTTGGCAGGGACTAAAAATCCCAATTCAACAAATGGTGGCTGACGATGATACTTTCCAAGTCAACAAGGGTGAAATGACACTCCTTTCGGGATTGCTCAAACCGTTGCCCATCCCTAAACAGCTTTGGCCAACTATTTCTATGGATTTCCTAGCAGCGCTCTGGTGGTACAATACCACATCTCACAGGACACCATACGAAGCGGTCTATGGAAAAACACCACCAGTTCTTCTTCCATACACCCTTAGCAGCTCCCCAGTTCAGGCAATTGACTCGGTTCTTCGAAACCGCGATCAGATTCTTCTCATTCTGCAGGACAATCTTCACATGGCCAGAATTCGCCTGAATCAACAAGCCGATCAGCACCGTTCTGAGCGCATTTTCCACGCAGCTGACAGGGTTCTTCTTCATCTACAGCCTTCCAAGCAATCCTCCTTGACACTCCAAAGGCGTTAGTGGCCTGAAATGCAACCCGAGGATGCTACCGGGGAACCACTCCTTCAGCTTCTGCAGCAATTTCTCCACCCAAAGCTTTGAAGACAAAGCTTTTTCTAAGGGAGAGGGGATGTTAGGAACCTATGTAAACCCTTCTCTTTACTATGTTAGTATATTGTTGTTGGACGCATATGCTTTGTAAGTTGTCCCGTAGTATTTGTTGATCCGTAGTTTATATTAGCCCATAGTATTGACCCATAGTATTGGACGCATATGCTTTGTAAGTCGTCCCGTAGTATTATATGTCCCATGGTTTTGACTCATGGTATTGGGCATAGACTTAGTATATAAGTGTGTGTTGAGGTCATTGAAGGCACCGTGAAGTTAATTGTATTGAGCTTGCTCAAAGGAGGTTGCCCCCTCGAAGTGGCCCGTGATCAATATAAAAATGATTTTGTTCTATTATTTCTGCTATTTCGCATATTCTTATTAATTAATTGTTGTAGGTGCATCACACATCGGTGCCCCTTTAACGGAAGATTGTTTCCAAAATGATTACAATGGTAAAGTCTGTCCACAAACACTTCCTCGGAGTTGCTCGTACATATAGAGGTTTGTCCATCACAGGTGGGAGTTGGCCCAAATCACCGACAATAATTATTGAATGGTTGTCGAATGAGTAATTGTTTTGTTCTGGAAAACACTCACATAATCGACTCTCAATCTGCACAAACAATTTAGGCCCCGTGAAACTCCATCTTATCAATGAGGATAAATATGTTTCATTTCTTCTTGGAACACTGATAGGGCCTATCCATGTAAAGACTTCATGTCCTTTATAAGAATCTAAAACCTTGCATGTATAGTGGTTAAATTCCTCGTCACTTTGCATCCACGTCATAATTTTTTTTTATCAATGTAATTATGATCTTGTGGATAAAAGTTAATAAGACATTCTGACCATTGTAATTAAAAATTCAAAATTATTATAATAAATGTAAATCCTATTTACAGAGTATCCACGTCATTAATCTTTTCAATCATGTGAATTTATCTGATCATAGTGATTGAGTTTTTCAAGACTTCTTAACCATAGAAAAGTTTCAGTTGGCCATTTACCCATTGTTTTAATTTCAATTGTTTTTTTTAATAAATTATTTTTCATTTTTTCGATGGGAAACAATACAACAACTCATTTATGGATTTGAATGCCAAGAATGGCTTCAAATTGGTGCTTCATGTCTCCAGCAACTTATCTTCATCTTTTCCCAACAATTGAATAACCTCCAGCAGTGCCCGACAGATGAGTTAATTCAACAATCCCAACTGTGCACAGAAATGATCCAACATTCATTGAGAACCCATTGTTGTTGATTATGCGTAGCTGCACAAAAATAAACTCGACGAAACTTTGACAATGGGAGAATAGCTGCTGGAGTCACGTCATGATCATCAGACTCATCTGATTGGCTTGCCATCTTGTATTGTAGAACATAACAAAAGGAGACTTGTCTTTACTCAAATCCATCAATATAATCTTTCTTATATTTGACAAAACAAGAATATTGCATATCATCTATGATCTATCCAATGCAGATATTGTTGTAAGTGAAAGCCCAGATATTGTTGTAAATGAAAGCATTCAATAAGGTGATTTGTTAAATAGTTTTTTTTTTAAGATAGTAGTCACGGGGATTTACACTTGTAATCTTCTATTTACAACTTTTTATCTCATTTACTCATTACCAATTGCTATAGTGTCTTTTACTCAACGCTGTGAGAACAATTCTCCCTTTAAGGAGTGGACCCGGATCTTATGTCTTATTTTTCAAGAGAGAAGCATATTCTTTCTCCATAGATTCTCTCCATTCCTTGCAATTGTTATCAACAATTACCTTTCGATAAATTTTAGTCTATAATCACCGAAATTTTTAGGGATCCATACTTATCTTAAGGTATATAAACCTTGGCAAATCTTACTAGTGCTTAAAATGACAACTATAAAATGTTTGGTGATATTTTTATCAAAATATTGAAATTTCTAAGGATTTTATATAGTTTATAGAAATATTTGGCGAATTTTAGGGTAATATAATTATATTCTATAGAATTTGGGCAAATCATTTTTAGAAAAACAAAAAAATTGGCAAATCTTTTTTTGGAAAAAAAAAACTTAGGAAATTAGCCCATGAGTGAAATTCAGCCACTAAAATTTCCCATGTGTTACAATGGTTCTTAAAGAATAAAAATGTTGATATAACCAAAAACCAAAAGGTGCTTCCTCACCTTCCTAATTTGTCCACATGTTTAGTTTCTCTACCATTGGATCAACATTTTCTTAAACCTTCCAAGTGAGCTTTCTATTTCATTTGGGAATAATCTTTGTGTTAAGGTACCAAGATGCTCATGTACTATTTTGGGATGTTAGTGTACCTCAATTTCTTGAGTTTCAACCAAAGACACTCCCCTTGCAACCAATGTGTCCACATCTCTTAATCTTCAACATCTTCAACTTGATATTCAAATTTTCTGTTGATTATCTTATGGCTCCTTTTGTTGAATACTATTAGATTCTTCAAGCAATACAATTTATTCACATTAGCAAGATCACAATTGGTCTTATCATTAATCCTAGTTCACTTACTTTTGTGAGAGATCACATCAATGTTGATTTTGATGTGTGCCTTTCTAGTTTTGGGATCATACAATTTCTACCCCCCTTTGTTACATTAGTTTAGCCAACAAGAATGGCTTTCACACCTTTTGTGTCAAATTTGTTTCTTTTCTCATATGGGATTTGCATGTATGCAACACACTCGAGCACCTTTTAAGTATTCAACATTTGGATTACTCTATTGCAATAATCTTTTAAAGTTTTTCCATCCACTATCACAATGAATAATCTATTCTACAAATGTGTTTTTGTTGAAACAACTTTTGCTTGTTATGTTCTATCTAACCACTTTGGATTATCATGCATCTGCTTGCTTCCTTTCCTTAATGTTCTATTGTTCCTCTCATCAACACCACTTTGTTGAGGGGAATATGGAGTTGTAAATTGCTTCAATATGCCGACTTTCTTGCAAAAGGATTTGAGGGATCCATCAATAAATTCTTTGATATTATCTAATCTTAGAGATGTAATGTGTTAACCAATTTTCTTTTTATCCATAGCCTTGAATTGTAGAATATAATTAAATACACTATGTCTTGTCTTCACGAAATAAATAAAAGTTTTTTTATAGTAAAAATATTCAAGCACGGATTTAAATTAAACCAGATGTAATCTAGATTCTTGTTTAAGTAGTGAAGCATGCGCTCACATTCCAATGAAAAAATGAAAGCATTACAACCTAAGAGTGATAAGTGCATTTTTGTTGGATATTTTGAAGATCCAAAAGTTTATAGATTTCTTCAACCTCATTCCAATGAAATTATTATTAGGAGAGATGTCAAGTTTGATGATAGTCTCTTGGTCCACATGACTGATTCAACGATTATGCGATCATTTATTCCCAACTTTTCTTCTAGTGCTTGTATTCTAGTTCCTTCTTCTTCAGATGAATATGATGGTGAGGATTAAAATCCACCTCTTCCTACTCACCTTCCTCCAGTTGGTTCCATTGAACATAAACGTGTGCGAGCACTACAACTTCCTAGATGGGTACATACCACACGAGAAGTCGCTAGTGACCTTGCCAATGATCCTATAGATTAACGTTATGCACATTCATAGTTCCAACAAGCCTCCTCTCTTTTGGCTCAAGTTTCAAAGACTCATGATCCAAAAACATTTATAGAATTTTTTGGCCATCTAGATTGGGATGCAAAATAAATGAAGAGTATCGTTCCTTAGTGGCGAATGATACTTTGGATCTTGTACCTCTTTTAAAAGGAAGAAAAATTGTCAAATGTAAATTGGTCTATAGAACTAAGTGTGCATGAGATGTAAGTGTTAAAAGACACAAGGCTTGGTTAATTACCAAATAATTTTCTCAAGTTGAAGGGATTGACTAGAATGAAACCTTTTCCCCTGTAGCTAAAATGAATTTCATCTTCTTGTTATAGCCCTCACAACTCTGTATAAATGGGAGGTCCATCAAATGGATTTCAAATTTTCCTTCTTGCTTGGAACAACCTTCTGGTTATGTTTAGAATAAATTCAGCTTTGTTTGTCACCTTAAAAGTCTCTCTATGGCCTTAAGCAAGCTCCTCAAACTTGGTATGCTAAAATGGATAGCTTTTTTCTTGACACCGAATTTTCTAGATGTCATTCTAACCCCAATGTTTATACAAAAAAAGTGATAAACCATCTTATAATACTTGTTTTTTTTATGTTGATGACTTTATTCTCACTTGTGGTGACCCCAAAATTTTAACCCATGTGAAATCCAACCTTAAGATGAAATTTGGAATGATAATCTTAAGACATTTGTATTATTTTGTTGGCCCCCAAGTTGTCTTGCAAACCAAAGATGAAATTTCCTTTTCTTAGTCAAGTATGCATGCAACCTTCTTTGTCACTTTCATATGGAAGATTGCAAAGTAGCCTTATCTCTCTTCTAGTATGGAGTCAAACTTGTTGTCACTTGTACTAGCCACTTTATACCATCAATTAATTGGAAGCCTTTTGTGTGTTGACTTAGACCTATCTTGATATTTCCTTTGTTGTTGGTATTGTTCCTCGATATATGCAAACTCCTGATGAGGGCCATTAGAAAGAAATACAAATGATACTTTGGTATATTTGGGGTACAACTCGGTTTGTGATACATTATCATTCATGTTGGGGCCCTTTGTTGGTTTGTTTCACTAATTTTGATTGGGCTAGGAACCTTGATGAATGGAAGTTTACTGCAGGTTATGTCTTTAGTCTTAGTTTCAGACCTATCACTTGGGCTTGAAAACAACATGGCTTTGCTATTTTTTCAGGAGAAGCAGAGTATCGAGCAACAATTAATGCAAGTCAAGAATCCTTGTGGCTTTGATGCATACTTTTAAGATTTGAATTCCATAAACAACATCTGACCACACTCTAGTGTGACAATTAGAGTGCCATCAAGTTCACCAAAGATCCAATTCAATATCGACACAACAAAGACATTGAACTACACATGCATTTAATTAGAAAGCTTCTTCAAGTTTGCGTTCTTGAAGTGCGCTATTTCCATACAGATGATCAAGTTGCTAACATGTTCACAAAGTATCTTACAGAAACAAAGTTTTCCAAAATTTGATCTATGTTATGAGTTCAAGAAGTTGTCATTAAGGAGGGATAGGCTCAAATGCCACTTTCCTTACTATATTGTGTCACCTTTGTAAATCCTTCTATCTTATCTCAAATTGTTCGTAAGGAAGAATGCTAGGATATTTAGACATTAGGAGTTAGTTAAGATCAACTCGGTCTAATGTATCTTTAGGTAAATTCTGTTTTAAGTGTTCATGTATAGTTATTTATTATGGCGGTAATGATTATGTTTTAGACATAAAATGATTTCATGGTTCATCTCTTCTCAATACTAATGGCTATATTGATTTGTGGCTTAATACTCATTGGTCCATGATATTGATTTATATTTATTTAAAGAGCTTGGAGGGTCATTTGTTAATGATTGATTGTGAAAAACTCATATGTAAAATTTTTGTTTTTTATAATTAATATATTGCCTCAAGTAACCATGTTGACTATGAACTGTTTTTTTTTAAGTTTTAACAATCTAATTTACACCACACCAATGTTTGTATGAACTATTTGTCTTAATATATTTGATCTATGTCACATAGTGAAATTTAAACTTAATTGAAAAGTATAACGACATTCCTCCCAACTACTAAATCTATTAATTAATCTTAAGGTTTAATTTAATTCTAAAAGAAGCATTTAAATTAAATTCACAGCAGCTTTTCTTGACAAACTGTTGAAAACATAGAAAGCTACCTGAATGTTGCATGTACCCAAGTCATTGAATAGAATCTAGTCTCCATTGACCCATTCCCTCAAATGAATGAAAGTAAATATGTGGATAGATGGGTAGGTCAACAATATTTCTGAATATTGCTGTGCATTCACAGCACACAGAATTAAATTTATAATATGCCATAGATATACCGCTGTGTTAACTTCGGCAATTGGCCACTCAGTTTCCTGTTTCCAAAGGAAAGTAGGCGCCGGAATCGCTGGCAGCCATACAACAATTCGGTGAGTGTCGTTAGCACTTTGACTTGCAATTTCGAAGTTTCAACTTTGAAAATATCAACGGTTTAAACAGTGGGGGAATTTGACGGATAAATTGCTACGGACAATTCAGCAGTCATGTATGACTACCACTCCAGCGTATATCATAAAATAGCTTTGAAACTTTAAACGTGATTTGAAATTTAACCCTGGGTTACACCATTTGATAAAAAAATCTCTTGAAATTCCAATTGCATCCTTACAAGGAACCCCCTCCATCGTTGTTGCTGTTTCACGCAACTTTTTATTGAAAAGAAAGTTGTGTCAAAATATTACAACAAGTATCAGCGGAAGCCGCTATCCACCCCATAACAAGTGTCCAAATGACGTTGTTCACAAAGGACAGTTATACAAAATATCAAAGGGCAAAAAACAAGGGTCTTTGGGCTATCTATTGTTTCCAACAAGGTCATAACCCTTCAAGCTTAACAACTGAAAACCATAACACAAGATAACAAGCTGTACATATGAGCAGGAGAAACAACAAGCAACATCTAGAAAAAATTCAGGATGCCTGACTGAATTCGAGAACAGGAACGAAACTCATCAAAACAGATGATACCATCCATCTCTCCTATAGTGCGTTTCGACAAATCATCGGTCGAGGAATTGTATTCCCGAAAAACATGCTGGAAAGAAATGGACTGAAAATCCATAATCAAGGAGCGGGTCGAGCATAACCAATGGCCCAATGATAATGAAGAGATAGATGCAATCCCATTGGCCCAATCTACAATAACCTTTGCATCACCCACCATGCAAAGAGCACCTAACTCCAAGTTCTTGGCAAAGAAGAGTAACCCCCAGTTGCGACGCCCCGTCAAAGAAACCAAACGGAGCAAAGAGATCGTAAGACATATATCTAATCCTTCTAATCTGCCCAGAAGCAAGGGGCATGTTGTAAATGCTGAGAAGAGCCTGAACTTTAATACTAACACGTGTCAGAGACAATAGAAGGCCTTCAAATAAAGAAAGATTCCGAGCCTTCCAGACCTGCCAAACGGTGAGAATGGGAAGGTCCAACCACAGACAAGGGAGTCATAGATGAATTTGCATATGGTACAGTACTTGCTAAGATTTTACAAATGGGGTAGTAAACTAAGTGGACTTTATTATGGAGAATTTTGTACTTGGACGAGTGACCTTATTGGTTGGAAGTCATAAAGGGAATGATTTCATTTCGCTAGTCGGATGGATAGTCCATAGAGTTAATCCCTAATATCCATAGAGTTAATCCCTAAAAATGATATTTCGGGAAATAATGAGTTCCCAACATCCTTAAATAAGGAGAAAGGATCTTGTAATGAATGGGTCAAAGGAGCAATATTTTTTTTGTTGTAAGTTCGAATTTATATGTTAACGAAACAAAAGAGAGTACATAAGCAGTCAAGGTAGGTCTGCAAAGCTCAACATAGAGATTCAAACCATAGTTCACTTCTGATCATCCTAGAGCTGGAGAGAGTGTCTTTGTTGTCCTCAAAACAAAACCCAATTGATCCCCCACATGACAGGGGTTATGAACTTGGAGACAAAAGACTATGAACTTGCAAGAAACCAAACCTAAGATCGACACTAGACTAAACCAAGAGACTACGGACGGCATTACCAACGATATAAACCGAAATAAAGCCCAATTCATAACAAGATCAGAGGAAAGAGGCTACTCCAGAATCTCGATGATGTCATTGTTGGTGCCAGGAGAAGCAGTTTCCGAAGCTCGAGCCACTGCGTCCTGGTCTCATCTAAAAACCAGTTGTTTTCCCACAAAACGCTTACCGACCAGCTCCTTGGCTAGCACGTCCAGTTTGTTGTTCATGTTGTCATTCATGGCCGCTTGGTTCTGGCCCAGACACCGCAGGTTGTCCTCCAGGTGCACCAAGCGATCATCAACTGTTAAAGGGCATCCTTCCATTTGGATGTGGCCAACCATGCAATCCTCGAAGGACAAAGTTAGCATTGATTTCATGGCCCAGAATAAACCCAGTGTACGAGTATGCCTGGTTTCCTGAGTGCGCGACACTCTAGTATCTTCTATAATGCCATCAAAAGTCTACTCGAGTTCCTAAGGATCAGGACAGGGTTTTTTGAGCTTTGAACGCCTCTCCCAGTGCTCAGTGTGGTATTTGGCCTGTCGGCTAAGCTTGGTCTCAAAGAATCCTTTAAGCTTTTCCATATCCCGCTCTGCACGGGGTGCATGAGAGAGGCGGGGGTTGTTCATAGTGCGGCGTTTGGTAGCCTTGGTGCGGACCATAATGCCGACAAGCCCGGGAACTAGATTGCAAGTGGGCAAACTGGTGGGGAATGTGCAGTTCGCAGGGTGGGCGTCGGGAGAGTAGAAACCGTGGTCAAGAGGTGGTTGATTGAAGACGTAGTGCATCTTTCGAGTTCTCGCATGCGTCGCCGAACTATGCCATTATGAGAAGAGTTTCCGACATGATTCATGATGGAATGTCTACGGTGGAGCTGGAGCGACCGTACCTTTGACTACAAATCGTTGTGATGATCGCAAGTGAGGGAGGATTCGTAGTTAGTAATTTGTTTGTCTAGGTGAGTGGGGTGGTAAGGCTGGCCCCGCTCTCCTTTCCATCTTGCATTAAAGATTTCTCTCGGGGCACACATTTGTACGAAACGTGTTGTCCGTAGTTTGACACCCGTCGTGGGGGAGCCAAAAGAACAATACTTGCTAAGGTTTTGCAAATGCGATACAAAATTAAGTGAACCTAGTTCCCAACATCCTTAAATAACAAGAAAGGAGCTTGTAATGAATGGTCCAAAGAAACAATACTCACTAAGGTTTTGCAAATGAAATAGAAAGCTAAGTGAACTTCATTATGAACTTGACAATAGAAGAAAACTCCATAGTTAATTTCCCTTCAACGAAAGTTAAGTTGGGACCTTCTTAGGAAGCTTGGGTTCCTAGGAACAAGCCCCCTAAGTAATCATTGAAGCTCCACAATTCATCACTGTGTTCACTTAATGTAATGAGTGTTGCATATGAGTATTAAATAAACTATTCAAACTTTAGAGAAATTGATCATTAATTAATAACATTCATGAAAAATTAGTTATTATGAATAACTTAAATATTAAATATTCCATATAATTAATCTTGAAAAATAATTTCATTTCTAAAATATCTATATAGTAATATATTTCTCCTTAAAAAAAACAATATTTTGATATACTGTATTTTTATTTAGAATTTTTTTTTAATCTTTTCTAAATAATTTTATAAAAAAACAATATTTTGATATATTGTATTTTTATTTAAAAATGTTTTTTTTTTTTATCTTTCCTAAATAATTTTATTAAAAAATATTCTCAAACTAACATTTTAATTTTAATAATTTAATGAAAAAATTAAACTCTTATTTTACATTATTTTTTAAAATATTAAGTTAAAAAGTAGACAAAGTCTACATACTCACACAAAAACTTTGGTATATATTTGTGGAGATTATCTTTATTGTTTTCTCCACGATTGCATTATTACTTGATAACGACATCCTTTTCTTTAATAATTTTCTCTTTTAAATCTCTGCCTCCCACCCAACCATCATGATTCATTACATCATTGATGATGCATCTCTAAACTCAACTCAACCGACTCTACAAAAGACTCAACTTGCCATAGCTTTATACATCTACCATCATTATGGCTATGGGTAAATCTTCCATTCCTGTGCATGTACTGGTAAGGCTCCCCTACGAATGCATATGTCCAACATAACCATGATTCTTGTGCCATATGGATTTATGATTTTCTTGAGTAGGTAGTCCATCCTAATTTATATGGTCTAAAATAGAATTAGCATATCTTAAAGCAGGGAAATGAAATATCGAAGAGAACTTCGATATGTTGAAAAAATGAGAGAAAGTTGTGTGTATGTAGATATTAGAATTAGCATATCTCAAAGCAGGGAAATGAAACACCGAAGAGAACTTTGATATGTTGAAAAAATGAGAAAAAGTTGTGTGTATGTAGATAATATAAGTTTATGTGTTGAAAGCAAGGCTAGTGAATCTATGGTAGACATAGTAGTTGATGAAATTTAAAGGAAAACTCTAATGCAAGTACTAATAAGCAATAAATAGAAACCCATGTAATCGATGACAAGTTAAATGAAATGTACATTAAATTGTCATACAAGAAAGTATACATATGTGAGTAGGCAGTTATCAAGTTTGATTGTAATTATATTGGCAATCAACATTGATATTTTCAATTGGTAGGGGGAGTGCAGGGATTGAGGGGTGCAATTTTAAGTGTGAAAGGGATAGAGAATGAAGGCATGCCTCTTTTTTTCTTTTTCCTAAGTGTGGCATACGAAGTGTCTTTCATCTTTGCAAAAGTGGTCGAAGGAGAAAGATTGTGCAATTCACATTCCTTCTAATGGTGTAGTACGTGACATTGCCATGAAGGTCAAGCCTTGACGTTCAATGTTACCAATGTCAATGGTTGCCCTTGTTAATGCCAATCCTTGGGATTTATGGATAGTCAATGCCCAAACCATCTTTAGGGGGATTTGTTTATTGTTACTTCAAGTTATGGGTGGAATTGGTATGTGCTTTGTTTGAGATTGGTCCCATTGAGGGCTAATGTATTTATCAAATGCCAGGACAACATAGGTTGGCAACTTAGGAGGGCTAGATCTAGGTGTGTATACAATTTGCACGACTACTCCAAGTGCACCATTTACTAGTCCTAATTGGACCCATAAATTGCAAGATAGCATTAGTCACTACCCCACACAACAATATTTCTTTTTCTAGTTGATGGTCATCATCTTGTCGTGCATCTGAACCATTGGTGAAATCTACGATAGATCATGCAATAGGCATAGCCAATGCTTGGAGCATATATTTATTATGATTGTTTGCAAGAATGTTCATTTTAAAGAGATGGATTGTTGTGTCAAAGTTTGAATGCTCTTTTGTTGACAAGAATCTACAAGTCTTAGGCTAGAGGAGGCTCCATTCTTCTAAGTTTGGTGTAGCATTGTGGATGTTGGAAACAAAGTTGGGTGGCATCAGTGCCCCTTTAACAGAAGATTGTTTCCAAAATGATTACAATGGTAAAGTCTGTCCACAAAAACTTCCCCAGAGTTGCTCCTGCATATATAGGTTTTTCCATCACAGGTGGGAGTTGGCCCAAATCACGGACAATAATTATTGAATGGTTGTCGAATGAGTAATTGTTTTGTTTTGGAAAACACTCATGCAATCAACTCTCAATCTACACAAACAATTTAGGCACCGTGAAGCTCATCTTATCAATGAGAATAAATACGCTTCATTTCTTCTTGGAACACGGATAAGGCCTATCCCTGTAAAGACTTCATATCCTTTATAGGAATCTGAAACCCTGCATGTATAGTGGTTGCATGATAAGATCTTACACGCTGTTGAGGTAAGGTGTTGAAAGTCAACCCTCTAACATAGCTCTTGAAAAATCAACCCTTTAACCATTTAATGGTCATAAATCTTGATTTTTTAAAAATGTACATGATGGTCATACATGGTCAAAAAACAAAGTGGTTCAATTCCTCATCACTTTGCATCGACGTCATTAATTTTTTTTATCAATATAATTATGATCTTGTGACTAAAAGTTAATAAGACATTTTGACCATTATAATTAAAAATTCAAAATTATTATCATAAATAAATATCTTATTTACAAAGTATCCACATCATTAATCTTTGCAATCATGTGAATTTATTTGATCATAGTGATTGAGTTCTTAAGACTTCTTAACCATAGAAAAGTTTCATATGGCCATTTACCCATTGTTTTAATTTTAATTGTCTTTTTTAATAATTTATTTTTCATTTTTTTGGATGGTAAACAATACACCAACTCACTTATGGATTTGAATGCTTAGAATGGCTTCAAATTGGTGCTTCATGTCTTTAGGAACTTATCTTCATCTTTTCCCATTAATTGAATATCTTCCAGCGCTGCCCCGTAGATGAGTTAATTCAACAATCCCAGTTGTGTACAGAAATGATCCAACGTTCATTGACAATCCACATCAGCACATTAATGGCATGTAACAGATCATCAGTGATTTTGACAATGGGAGAATAGCTTTGTTAAATATATTTTTTTGTAAGCTAGTACCCACGGAGATTTAAACTTGTAACCTTTTATTTACAACTTTTTATCTCATTTACTCATTTACCAATTGCTCTACCCATAAACTTATGAAAAAACTTTAACCAACTTTATCTCTACAATCATCACTATTATATTTTTGGTTGAATTGCTTAATAATCCGCTAGCTTTTATAATTTTGTTTTGTTTTTCCTTGCATTAAATTGTCAAAAAGTGTCTTTTACCCAACGCTGTGAGATCAGTTCGCTTCTCTGTGCAATTATTGAAAGACCAGCTTGCTTCTCTGTGCAATTACTGAAAGCCTGTGGTGCATGATAAAATATCTCACACGGTATTTCTTTAAGTGCAATTCTTTTATGATGATGAGTGACATATCAAAATCAAAATATTTTCATTCAATACCGAGATTGTTTTTTGGTTCAATAATAAAAGCTCTCTATGTGTTTTTGAAGTGACAAAATCGAGTTATGAAACTTTTATCTTATCATGTTCATTGAAGGTTAAAGTTTAAACAAGTGTCCTCACCAAATGGATTGCAACGTACATAAATCATATCAATTTTCTAATCACAAGATCCCATTTTTTTAAAAGAATGGTGAATATCATATATAGTTATGCCTTTATTGTATTGTAGTGGCAGAAAGGTCTATTGACCTCATGAGGTTAGATCACGAAACTAATGTGCACTTTAAACAAGCCCATTCCAATTCATACATATCTTAGGTGATATTTTATTTTAATTTCTTAAATTTCTTATCTATTTATCTCTTCTCGTTTATAGCTATACATAGCCATGGATGCTTCATGAGTGATAATGCATTTAGTAACATTGCTACTAGTAGAATGACAATGTAACATTGTGTTAAACTTGTTAACAAGATCTGGTTAGACTTATATTTCTCTCGAGTGAAACCTTTCAACCAACTAGTGATGTAAGTAGGCCTTCATCTAATGCAATTGAACATCTAAACCCTTGACAAGCCTTGGAAAATCAACAATATGATTAAATGTTGGAGATCTGGAAACTATGGACTTGAGATTTTCTTCATTTCAATCCACTAAAATGACAATGATCGTTTCATCATACTCTGTTACAATCCGTATAAAGGCCAAAAACACTTGTATATTTGAATCACTACACATCTTCATTTGAGTGTAGGATTTCATTGAAGGGCTTTAATTTTGCTGAGGAATAATAATTATCTTGCCAGTGTTAACTCCTGCTATGAATAATCTTCCATAAATTGATGTTGTCACCTCTCCAAGAATATAAAGAGCAAACCAATGGTTTCCAAATTTTTGAATGCATTTGTTTGGCCCTATATAAACTACAGTGCAAGAACACCTAGCAGAATAAGCAAAGAAAGAAGGCGAGAGGGCAAGTTGAAATGCATGAAGAGAGACAATAAATATTTTTTACGAGGAAATAAGCATTTTTTTAGTACTTCCAGCCACTCTATGGTATCAATATGGTATCGACTTAACTTCAAATCATTATACATGCCATATATAGAAGCAATTGTTGTGTTTAGGAAGCAAGTGAGCATAGAAGTATAGTGTTTACACTCATATCATTCTACAAAGGAAGGTAAGCAATTAGAGTAGATAAGTGGATCCTTGGTTGGTCTGCTTTGAATGAAATTTTTGAGGTTATGGGCTTTGATAGAAGATTACCACTTAAATCGATATATAACAAATTAGTTGACGATAAATCTGGAATGCTTCCATTAAAATGATTATTTGGAAACTTCAACACTTGCAAGTATGGGAGTGAAGCCAATTGATAGGTTAATGAGCCTGTCAAATCGTTGTGGCCAAGATCAAGTAGTTTAAGACTTGCACAACCTGCCATCTACTATGGAATTTGACCATCTAGTAAGTTGTCATTAATTTCTAAGTATGACAATCCAGGAACACTCCCAACTGTAAAAGGGATGCTAAACAAATTCACAACCTAAACAAATTCTTCGAGAAATCCAGAAGAATCTATCTAGAAAGCGAATTATGTGTAAGATCTAGAGTCTGCAAGATGTTTAAAGCAAAAACTTCTATAGGAATGCTTCTATTTAACCAATTGTAGCTCAGATCGAGACTCCAATCCTATGAGGTTAGCTAACTGAACAAGTATGTTTTCAGTAAGCTAATTCTTATTCAATGCGAAGTGGGTCAAATTTTTCTAATTTAAAAATCATCAAAATTATGCAAAAACTATATAAAACCCTTGGAAATTTGAAAATTCTTTAAAAAAATATCGTCAAACATTTTATGGTTGGAAATTTGATAATTAGTAAGATTCGCCAAGGTTCTACACTTGAAGAAAATTTTAGATCCTTAAAATTTTCGTCGGTTTTTTACAATTGATCACTACTTGGACATAACCTACATGCGCTCGATTCTCTCTGAGGCCGTGAAGTTATTGAGTTGTTTGTTGTCACAGTCACAAGATTGATGGAGGACACACACCTACAAATAACAGTTGGAGTTTGAGTTCAATTGCTTGCTTTATGGAAGTATTCAAACTCTTTGAAAAGAAAATTGCAATCACATTTTGAGCTTTCAAAAGGGAAAATTTCCAAAGAACAAAAACATCTTTGATATGGAGAAAAATTGAATGGATCCCCTATAGAGATACCCTCCTTGTCTCTTAAGATTAGATTCCTCACATGATGATTCCACTGTGCATCCCAAAATATGTTGCTAGCCTGTTAATCAAAGGGTCCACTAGCCCATTGTGAACCCTCTAAATCTAGCTTCTAAATGTTGAATGGACGAACCATTGATGGTGACGAGGAGTTTAGGATGGTATCTCAATGATTAATATTGGCCAATTTAGACCACCAGATTCAAACTGTTGAGTGAGATTGCTAGCTCACCACAATCAAAGAAGGAAGATTGCTTGAATCAAAGGGAAAAGGGAGAATGAATGGTAAATAAACTAGATGAACCAAATGTCTTTGCTACAATACCAAGAAATGCTTGACAAAGGTACAAGTTAATGAGTCCAACATGAAAATATTCAACACTTGAATCCAGATATACAAAAATGGAATTGTATGCCTCAATTAAAAGAATTTCCATATATATGAACATTTTTTACAATGAGGAGCCTTTTTAATTTCAGATTTAAAAACTTATTTTCTATGAAATTACAAAACATTTGTAGATTTGACAATAAAGAGGAATAGATCTATAGATTTTCTTTAAGATTCACAATTCTTTTGGGAAGATTTCAATGGATTGAAGATCTATAAAGTATATAATGTATCTAGACTCAATTGAAATAATGACCTTTTATTAGTCAACATTTTAGAATTGCAAATATTTTTCTTGATTTTTAATAACAAAAGAAATACCTTCTTAAAGACATTCCTTATTTTTGATGAATAAATCTAGGCTTGAGATTTGGGAACTTCTTGATTTGATTATTCATTACTATGGCCTTCTCATTCCCATGGCTTTGATACCATGTTGAGTTCACAAAATTCCACGTGTCCTTGACCGACAATGCAAGGATAATCACACAATGTCAAGGATGTAATGTTAGATTTTTAACTTTTAATCTATAATTATCTATGATCTTACTAAGAGAATAAAAAACACAACATAAACACAAGAGACACAAGATACGCAAAGATTTTCCTCGAGGAAACCATAAAGGAGAAAACCCCGCAAGTTCCTCAGAGATAGAATGATCACCAAAACAATGTCACAAAGGTAAACCCCAAAAATAGAGATGGTCTTCAACATCTTCTCTCTTCTCCACTAGTGGGAACTTGTCCTCCTTCTCACTAATGCGAACTTGTATGAGTGAGTGAATGAATAAATGAGAGAGCCTAGCTCTCTATTTATACATTCACTTCCACTTTAACTTTACCACTTGACATGTTGGCCCCAACTAATTCTAACTAGGCCGAATCCTCTAGGGGACTTAAAAACCCCTTTACATTTGAGTCTAGAGGGATCTATTTACCCGACGTACAAGGGAGAATTTACCTCAATGACTTTACATGACTAAATGTAATAATTACATCCCCGACCGAAGGAATAAACATCTCCATCGGAGGTACAAATAAAATACAATAATAATTATAGTATACAATACAAGTGAATATCTTCCGCAGTTACAATAACATTAACACTCCCTCTTAACTAGGAATTTATTCTCTTGACACAGTCATCAACACATCTGGACACAAGTCTTCGTCGCTGAATCAACAATGTTGGAACATCATCATCAACACTAGATCATCGTTGTCACTGCTGATGCAATCCTCGTCATGTCGACTATCCATTGGTGCTATCTCTCAATTCTACTCGTCATAGGAATTTCTACAGAGCCAACCCTTTTGTTGATGTATATGTAACTTCGGAATGTATTTCATATATGTATATTGTATTCCTATAGAGATGTTATTATTCCTCTATACGGAAGTGTTGTCATTTATATTGTAAGTGTCGTAACTTATACTTGATGGGTTATTAGACCACCCTATTGGGGACCGGCCATGTCATCATTATGCTATGTGGTTAAGTTGAGGCCAACCTAGTAAAGGTTATTAGGCAAGTCAAGTCATGTATAAATAGAGTGCAGGAGGCACTCTATTTGATCATTCACTTTCTCACTCATACTCTCATTGGAGAGTGGCGCACTTGTGGAGGAGGAGAAGTTGCTGCTAGGAGGACTATCTCTTATGCTTGGGTTGTATCATTGCTCTATCTATCTCTGAGGAAGTTGCAGGGTTTTTCACCTTCTTGGTTTTCCCCGGTGAAACTCTGTGTCTTTTGTGTGCTTGCATTATTGTGTCCATGATTGATATGTTGTAGATATGTTGTACATGTTATTCTCTCAGTTAAGATCCTAGATTAGATTGAAGTAAATTATGAAAAACTAACATGGTATCAGAGCTATCCTGAAAGAAGGCATGGTATGGCATTTATGACACTTGTTGCACTTGCGAAGCTAGGGCTTGATATAGAAAAAACCAGTCATCGTAGCACTTTCGCTATAAATCCATTTCGGCAAGGTTTCAGGATCGGAAACTCTTACAAGTCGAAGATACGATCCCCATGTACCTTGTGTCTGAAGCACAACTTCTAATTCGTTGTACTTTGTGTTTTATGATCTGTAAAATCTAGGGTTTCTGCCTCTTCCAGATCTCAGTCATAAATAGGTGACCTAGGAAAAAAGGTCACAACTTGGGCTAGGAAGATCCAAATGAAATTTAGTAAAAAGTGACAGGTATGGAACGGACTGTAGTTTCTCAGGTAAGGTTTTCAGAGGCCGAAGTTGAACCAGTGACACGTGGCACGCCGTACAAGTTTTCTCTACTGTTTTATCCCATAAACAGGTCACGTTGTGACACTTGGCATAACTCTCTCTCAGAGAATCGAATTGAGGTCAGACCTATGGGGTTGGAAAGATGACAGGTCGGGATATCACAGGTAGACTTTTCAGACCCTGTGGATTCGTAATTTCGGAGTTAGACCAGAAAAAATCAGGTGCATATTTCTGTCAAAACATAATTGGATTTTGAGCACCTTCATTCATGGCTCCGAGAATTAGGGTTTCGAAGAAAGTTGGTATTTTTGTAATCGGAGACCACGGCTAAATGCTACTCATCAAAATTGAAATTTAGAGACCAAGATCAAATTTTTTGGTTGGGTAGAAGGTCGGGCTTGATCAAACCATAGTACGAGACTTTGATCGAAAAAGTGAAAAATTAAGGCTTCTACAAAATGGGAATTTTTGAAATCTGTGACCATAGCTGGAAGCTCCTTGGAAAAATTGAAGTTTAGAGATTTGGATCAAACTATTTGGTTGGGTAGAGATATGGGAAACTCAAACCCTAATTTAGGGTCCTCCCTAGTGAATCCGGAAGATTGAAAAGCAAATTTGAGGGGTGATAAGTATTTAAATTGTCATTTCTTGTATATTTGATTGTTTAAATAATATTGTTCAATGATGTATATACTTATGTTCCTAGATTTAGGATGTGTATTATGCCTATTAGGATATTTGCATTAATGAACAGTATACTACTAATATGCATGTGATGGGTAAGTGGCCTATGGCATTGTACAACATTCCATTGCTACTTATCTAGAATGAAACCTCTTTGCTGACATGTTGGGAGTTGTGCACACTCTTAACAATGTTCTGGTAGAGATTGGAAGGCATCTAGAAAGTTACGGGATATGGATAAATGTTGTATTGAAGCATTGGCTAAGATAATTGCTTGACTGTATGACATATTTATTTATGTGTAAGAATTTGTTCTGAAAACTATGAGATGTTTCTAATCATGCCATTTAACTTGTCTTGTAGGAAAGATCGTATAACATCACCTACAAAAGAAGGACTACAACATTTGTTCCAGCAACAAAGTTATCTATTGAAGATATTGAAGTTCCCAGGATTTGGGAAGAATGCCATGATTGAGGAGTACCAGTCGATCATGAAGAATGATATTTGGGATGCAGTCCCAAGACTTGAAGGGAAGTCTGTTGTGACTTCCAAGTGGATCTACAAGATCAAGCATGCTGCAGATGGCAGCATAGAAAAGTACAAAGCAAGATTTGTAGCTCGTCGCTTCTCCCAGAAAGAGGGAATAGACTATGAAGAAACTTTTGCTCCTGTAGCCAGGTACACTTCCATCAGATCAGTACTTTCCCTGGCTGCAGTGATGAAATGGAAGATACACCATATGGATTTCAAGACAGCTTTCTTGAATGGTGTAGTCGAGGAGGAAGTGTATGTGCAGCAACCACTCGGGTTTGAGACACACGACAGAGGGACTCATGTGTGCAAATTGAAGAAAGCCTTGTATGGCTTGAAGCAAGCTCCTAGGACTTGGTATGGTAGGATAGACAACTTTCTATCCAGTTTGGGCTTTACCAAGAGTAAAGCAGATTCCAACCTTTACTACAAGGTTGAGGAAGGAAATCCTATGATACTACTCTTGTATGTGGATGACCTGTTTGTAACAGGTGAGGATGGATTGATTGTCGATACCAAGAGGAAGCTTGCTGCCGAGTTCGATATGAAGGACTTGGGGATGATGCACTATTTTCTAGGCATGGAGGTGTGGCAGAGTGCAGATGGGATCTTCCTTGGACAAGGGAAGTATGCAGTAGAGATCCTGAAGAGGTTCGGGATGATGGACTGCAAGGCCATGGCCACATCTATGGCATCGAACCTGAAGCTTCCGTGTGATGCTTCATCTGATCCGGTTGATGTCACTGTGTATCGTCAGATGATTGGGTCCTTGATGTACCTGACGAACACTAGACCAGATATTTGCTTTGCAGTGAACACATTGAGCCAATTCCTGACGGATCCCAGAGGTGTTCACCTGATTGTTGTAAAGCATATTCTGAGGTACCTGAAGAGTACAATTGACTATGGGCTCAAGTATGATGCGAATCAAAAGTTTAACCTGCAGGGTTATGTTGATTCAGATTGGGCAAGCAGTGCTGCAGATAGGAAGAGCACATCTGGGTGCTGCTTCAGTATGGGATCAGGTGTGATCTCTTGGTTTAGCAGGAAGCAATCCTGCGTAACACTAAGTATGGCCGAGTCAGAGTATGTTGCAGCATGTTCGGCTAGTTGTGAGGCAGTATGGCTCTGGACGCTACTGTCTGAGTTATTTGATCTCCCGTTGAAGGCTACTGGTATCTTTTGTGACAACCAGAGTTGTGTGAAGATGTTTGAGAACCCGGTGTTCCATGATAGGTCGAAGCACATTGAGATCAAATATCACTATATCAAGGATATGGTGCAGAGAGGAGCAGTGAAGATCCTGTATGTTGCGACGGACGAGCAGATTGCAGATGTGTTGACGAAACCACTAGCCAGAGTGAAGTTTGAGTACTTGAGAGAGAGGCTTCGTGTTCTTCAGATTGAAGACACTTCAAGGAAGAAGTGATGGACACATTTGCAGGAGCCATTCCAAGCATGGTGAGAGGAGGATCCTTCCCATGGCTGTGGATGTAAGCACTGGATGATAAGCATAAGGATGATGCTCCAGTTATTGCTCTGTATATGCATCATGTTGGATGCTTGTTATGATCAGTTGGATCATGTATATGTATATGCATCATGTTGGATGTTGGTTATGATAATTTAGATCCTGTATATGTATATGCATCATGTTGGATGCTTGGACCATGTATCTGTATATGTATCAGGTGGATACGTTGTATGATCAGGTAGATCATGTATGTTGATATATATCAGGTGGATCATGTATCTGTGTATGTATCAGGTGGATACATTGTATGATTAGGTGGATCATGTATGATGATATGTATCAGGTAGATACTTGGTATGCATCAGGTGGATGCATTATATGATCATGATGATCATGGATGACGAGCTTCAAGATGTTGCTCCAGATGACATGCATCAGGATGATACAATGATGATGATCAGGATGATCATGTGTACATCAGGATGATGTATGGTGAGTATCAGGTTGATACTCTGTGGCTGTGGAACAGGTTGTGCAGATATGCATATAATCCAGCCCTGGGAGGTTTGCAGATAGTCTTTCGAGGTTTTTCCTATGGCATGTAATGTGGCCCTGGGATATCTGGAAAACGCTCTTTCAAGGTTTTGCTTTGGGAGGACATATAATCCGGCCCTGGGAGATTTGCAGATAGTCTTTCGAGGTCTTTCCTATGGCATGTAATCTAGTCCTGGGATATCTGGAAGATGCTCTTTCGAGGTTTTGTCCTATGACATATAATCCGGCCCTGGAAGATCCGATAGGTTGAGCTGTGTACTCGTAATCAGTCCCGGGATGCTCTTTCGAGGTTTTGCCATGACCACATGTAATCCGTCCTAGAGATCCGGACAGGTTGTGCTAGTCACGTAAAAGGCCTCGGATGCTCTTTAGAGTTCTTGTTAAGTCAAGACACTCTTTAAAGGTCTTGTGGTGGGAGTCACATATAATATAGCCCTGGGAGATCCGACAGGTAGAGCCGTGTGCTCGTAACAGCCTGGATGCTCTTGCAAGGTTTTGTGATGCACGTAATAAGTCCTGAGGATTCCACAGTATGGCCAATGATGATGAAGACCTGCAGGTGGTGGGCCTACATCCAGTATGAAAAAGGGTTGGCTCTGTAGAACTTCCTATGACGAGTAGATTTGAGATTGATTGAGATAGCAGCAGTAGTGACGATGACGATGATCCAGAGAAGAAGACTTGTGCTAGCAGATTTGTGTCGAGAAATACCTTCCTAGTTAAGAGGGAGTGTTGATGTATATGTAACTTTGGAATGTATTTCATATATGTATATTGTATTCCTATAGAGATGTTATTATTCCTCTATACGGAAGTGTCGTCATTTAAATTGTAAGTGTCGTAACTTATACTTGATGGGTTATTAGACCACCTTGATGGGGTCGGCCCTCTATAAGTCATGTGGGTTAAAGGGTTATTAGACCACCCTATTGGGGGTTGGCCCTGTCATCATTATGCTATGTGGTTAAGTTGAGGCCGACCTAGTAAAGGTTATTAGGCAAGTCAAGTCATGTATAAATAGAGTGTGGGAGGCACTCTATTTGATCATTCACTTTCTCACTCATACTCTCATTGGAGAGTGGCACACTTGTGGAGGAGGAGAAGCTGCTTCTAGGAGGACTATCTCTTATGCTTGGGTTTTATCATTGCTCTATCTATCTCTGAGGAAGTTGCAGGGTTTTTCACCGTCTTGGTTTTCCCCGCTGAAACTCTGTGTCTCTTGTGTGCTTGCATTATTGTGTCCATGATTGATATGTTGTAGATATGCTGTACATGTTATTCTCTCAGTTAAGATCCTAGATTAGATTGAAGTAAATTCTGAAAAACTAACACCTTTTTCATGTTGGATGTAGGCCTAGACCTCATGTAGGTATTCATCATCTCTACGAGCAAGCAATCAAGTAGGTACAACCCAGGACCAGTCATTGCATTGCCTCTACAAATACCTGTGTCTCCTACTATCACCTCATCGTCTTCAGATCATCTCATCGTCACACGGATCATAGCCCAGATGCACATCACACAACACTTACATCAACGGACATGGGAGGACCAACCTACCACCATTCGAGAGAGGCTCAACACTTACATCAACGACCATGGGAGTACCAACCTACCACCATGTCGAAAAGGATCTGCACTTACATCAACGACCATGGGAGGACCAACCTACCACCATGTCGGAAAGGCACTACACTTACATCAATGGCCATGGGAGGACTAGCCTACCACCATGTCGGAAAGGAACGACACTTACACCAATGGCCCTATGAGGACCAACCTACCACCATGTTGGAAAGGCTCGACACTTACATCAACGGCCATGGGAGTCCCAACCTACCACCATGCCGAAAAGGATCGACACTTATGCCAACGACCATGGGAGGACCAACCTACCACCATGCCGGACTGACCCATGTGCATTTGCGTCTTCCAGACTCATCACTTCCCCTTGGAAGGACCCTCGATCTGAAGAACACCAAGCTTCTCTTTGAAGTACTCAAACTTCACTCTGGCTAGCGGCTTGGTCAACACATCGTTTATCTGCTAGTCCGTCGCAACATATTGGAGCTTCACTGCTCCTCTCTAACCATATCCCTGATATAGTGATACTTGATCTCAATATGCTTTGACTTGTCATGGAACATTGGGTTCTCAGACAACTTCACAAAACTCTATTTTTCACAGAATATACAAGTCGCCTCTAATTGAAGATCAAACAAATCAGACAATAGCTTCCTAAGCCATACTATCTCATAACTAGTGGAAACAAGTTGCAACATACTCTGATTCAGATATACTCAGTGCCATGTAAGACTGCTTCCTGCTAAACCAGGAGATCATACCTGATCCCAAACTGAAGTAGCAGCCCGAAGTGCTCTTCCTATCTGCAGCACTGCCTGCCCAATCTGAATCAACATAACCCTGCAGGTTAACCTTTTGATTCGCGTCATATCTGAGCCCATAATCCACTGTACCCTTTAGGTACCTCATTATATGCTTTGCAGCAACCATGTGAACTTGTCTCAGATCCGTCAGGAACTGGCTCGAAGTGTTCACAGCAAAGCATCTGTCTGGTCTCGTGTTTGTCAAGTACATCAACGAACCAATAATTTGTCTGTAGCCTATGGAATCCATTGTCCATCATCTTGAATCCCTTCGGGATCTCATCTACATATTTTTCTTGGACAAGGAAAATATCATCTGATCTCAACCACATGTCTAATCGCAATAATCATGCCAAGATTATTGAACTCTAAGATATTCTCCCTCTGAGGTGGAGTCCTCCCTTGGTGTCTAACATCATGCACTCTCTGCATCCATCTGTGAGCTTCTGCGAGAATCAAGCTATTTGTATATATAGCAACCATCCTCAACCTTGTAGAAAAGGTTGAAATCTGCATCACCCATGGTGATCATCAAAATCATCAAATAACTAATGATTCCGGGTGCCTGTTGAACTCGTACAAAGCCTTCTTTAATCTTTTGTAAGAAGTTATCCATATCATTGGTCTTTCACAATGTCAATGGGAGCTAGAATATTTATTCCAAGATATTCTCCTTATCGGCTGGGCAACAAGTCCATATGTTGTCCCATGTCTAGGGTGTCTATCCAAGGCCTCACACATATATGTGCCTCAAATATTAGTGGCTGCTCCACATACACTTCATCATCCAGGAAATTTGCCTTCATGTTCTCCTGATGCAACTTTTATTTTATTACTACGACTATCATGAGTATAGATCTAGTAGAAGTGTATCCAATTCCCTCTTCATGTGAGAAACTGCAAGCCATAGACCTTGCCTTGTACCTCTGTAGTATGTTTGATTTGTAAGACTTCTTGCTGAACAATCATCACTTGTTCTTCGAAACAAGTGTTCATCATCCTTCTCTTGTAGATCATAGCACACGATCTTTCCTACAAATCAAATTAAATTACAAGATTAGTAACACTTCATAATCATCAAATCATTTCAATAATAACCTTTTATGCATACTGATATGATTCACATAGTTATGCAACTATCTTGGCCAATGATTTGGCACAACACTTTTCCATATCCCGTATGCATACGGTGACTATCTAGATGCCTTCCATCTCTACCAGAACATACTATCAAGAGCGTGCACTGCTCCCAGCATGTTAGCAAAGATGTTTCATTCTAGACAAGCAACAATGGAATGTTGTCCAACACTATTGGCTACTTACCCATCATATGCATATTAGTAGTACTTTGTTCAATTCTATATGAATGCTTACCCTATGCATGATACATTTTTTTATTCTAGGAATACAAATATGCATACAACTATTAATATCATTAACTATTCAGAGTTCAAGAAGTAATTCAAATACTTATCTTTTTATGTTTTGTGGGGTTGCCTCCCTTTGGATCTTTGCTTCCTTGAGATTGCCTCCCTCTTGATATTTGTTTGGAGGTTGCCTCCCTCTGGATCTCTACTTCCCTTCCATGTCATGATAGTATCATGATTTTGTGTCTTTGAGATTTTATCCATCCTGTAGCACTATGCACCCTTAAGTGTGCACTAGTTTCATCATTGTGTCATCCTCAAGATCTCATACATAATCACACATTCATTAGTATAATCTCAATAAGATCAAAACACTATAACCCTAAAAAATATTAAACACGTACGGTCATAATCATTTCATACACAGGTAATTTATCATGAGCATTAATAGTCAAGGTTTCATGGAGTACGTCTTTTACTCATGCATATTCAAATTTGACCATAGGACTCTTCTAGTTTGTTAGATCATTAATCAAACTAAGAAACACAATATGCATAAAGCCTTGATTAACTAAACTCTATCTTCAAGAATAATCATTATCAACCATATGAAAGTATAATTATCTAAGATACTAACACAAAGTAGGATTCTAAATCGATATAGGAAAACATACCTGGATTAGCATGCTTGCTAGTTATGTCTAACATACCCAAACAATATCTTCTTTGTTCTCTTCAATGATTTAGAGACCTATGCTAGTAACCTACATATCTCATAAGTTAAGCATAGTAGAACCAAATCATACATACCTCGTAAGTAGAGCTTCTATGTGATCAAAGACTATGGATGAGTCTTTGTCTTCATGTCATCATGGTCATATATTCTTGATCTACAACTTGATTTGTCGTTCTTCATGTACCTGTCGAGATTGCTTGTAGTCTTCTCTATAAGGGTAAAACCCTAATCGTCCAAGGTAGATCACTTGTAAACATTTTATATAGATTCATGGTGCTAGGATGATAGAATACCAGTTCCATTTAAACCTCCTTCATTGCATCCCTATGAGTCTCCCAACTTTGCTAGGGTTTCTTCTTACTTGTAGAACCTAGAAACCCTAATTTTCAATCTCCTTCCTCCCGCAACATTTTGATGGAAGATTAATATCTATGATGAAGGGACTCCAAATCCATTTTCAAAGTTTCCAATGTTTCATCAGGTGTCTCCAACATTGTATCAGGTCCTTCCATACCTAAAAAACTGAAGACCCTAAGTGAGAAATTCTTCCTCCTCTTTTTTGATTTCCTATGTTGAGCCATTTCAGATGTGTCGTATTGTTTCTGGTGTATCTCTGAAATTTTGGATCCCTAGGGTCTGAAAATTCGGCCTGTGGTAGCCTCACCTGTCATATTTCTAACCCCACATATTTTAGCATCATTGAATTCCCCATGAGAGAGATATGCTAAGTTTCCCAACATGCCCTGTTTATGGGATGGCACAACATAGCAAATGTGTATGGCGTGCCACGTGTCACTTTTTCAACTTCGACCTCTAATATTCGTACCTGTGAAACTACAATCCGTGCCCAAATTGTCACGTTTTACGGAATTCCATTTGGAGCTTCCTAGCCCGATATATGACCTTGTTTCCTAGGTCACCTGTTTAGGGATGCATTCTAGAAGAGGCAGAAACCCTAACTTGCACGGATCATATCTCACAAAATACAACGAATATGAGGCTGAAACTTAGACAAAATGTACATGAACATTTCATCTTCGGCCTGTCCAAGTTTCAGATTTTGAAACTTTGCCAAAAGTTATTTATAGTGAAAATGCCAAGATGACTAGTTTCCAGAAATGGAAACCCTAGCTTCCCGTAGCTGCACAATGTCTTCTTCTCAGGTTAGCTCTGATACCATGTTAGATTTTTAACTTTTAATCTATAATTATCTAGGATATTACTAACAGAATCAAAAGCACAGAATAAACACAAGAGACACAAGATACGCAAATATTTTCCTCAGGGAAACCATAAAAGGAGAAAACCCCGCAACTTCCTCAGAGATAGAATGATCACCAAAACAATGTCACAAAGGTAAACCCCAAAAATAGAGATGGTCTTCAAGAGCTTCTCTCTTCTCCACTAGTGTGAACTTGTCCTCCTTCTCACTAATGCGAACTTGTATGAGTGAGTGAATGAATAAATGAGAGAGCCTAGCTCTCTATTTATACATTCACCTCCACTTTAACTTTACCACTTGACATGTCGGCCCCAACTAATTCTAACTGGGCCGACTCCACTAGGGGACTTAAAAACCCCTTTACATTTGACTCTAGAGGGATTTATTGCCCCGAATTACAAGGGAGGATTTACCTCAATGAATTTACATGACCAAATGTAATAATTATATCCCCTACCAGAGGAATAAACATCTCCGTCGAAGGTACAAATAAAATACAATAATAATTACAATATAAAATACAAGTGAATATCTTCCACAGTTACAATAACATTAACATGTAAGAAGGGCAATCTTTTCCTAGGAAATATCTAACTTTTAGAAATACTTGATTCTAGGAAATTATATTTTATTATGATGCTAACAATAACAATGGAGGTCTAATAAGTAAAAGGTTATGTTTGCCAACTCAAAACCATAATAATCATTATGTTTTTTTTTTTTTTTTAATGTTTGGCTTCTCATTAGTTTATCATTGAAAATTTTCCAATAAAACCTTTTGTTCAACTCCTTGATATAAAATTTTCATTTTTAAGAGTTGGAGATTAATAAGTTAAGCACATTCAAAACAAAATTGCTAAAATTCAACCATAAGTTAAGCAAATTCAAGACAAAATTGCTAAAATTCAACCATAAGTTAAGCAAATTCAAGACAAAATTGCTAAATTTCAACCATGGCTTATATTCTAAAACTAATTTTTACTATCCCTTCTCATTTTGATTGTGTAGCATACAAAGAAATAACTGCACTATACATGCTCTCAGTGAGAAAGGAAACACATCAAGTGATTTTTGAATGGGACATGAAAGGTTTGGAGTATACGATTAAGTGTAATGGATGGAGATTGACAAGCATTTAAGTGCATTGAACTCAAAATTACTAAAATTCAACCTTGGTCTATATATAAAAGAATAATTTTACCATCCCTTCTCATTTTAAATGTGTAGCATCCAAAGAAATAACTACATAATACATGACTCTTAAAGAACTACATTATACATGGCTCTCATAAGAAAAAATAAAACACATCAAATGATTGTTTAAAGGGACATGAAAGATTTGGCATATATGATGGTAATGATCGTTGATTGGGACATGGAAGTGTTGTCACATCCATAGTAGCATGGAGCTACCATGATTGCAGACCAGTTTTGAGCACATTTTTTAGCCTGTCCTATACAGTCCCATGCAGGAGATCAACAACATACGAGCACTTAGATGATGGTCATTCTTATATTAAGTGGATTCAGAGCATATACACAGTCAGTTTCATGCCAGGACTGAGTCCCACGACCCCAGGTCGGAGACTGAGTTAGCCATGTTTCACTTAGCCAGAGCATATATAGATGATTATGGTGCCCCATGATGCATACAATAGCAGTGTTCCAGTGCCTCTCATATGTTTACAATTGCAGTAGCAGGTATATGACCTAACATGTATACAGTTATTGTACTTGGATGTTGATTTTGCTCTTTTATTTATCTTAGTAGTTGGACTAAGTATATGGTGGCTATGCATTGGTGATCTTCTATATTGGTTCCTAATTGATGACCTAGAGTAGGAGTGATTGATTCTCTTTCAGTGAGAGGTTCTTATGTATACTCATTGGTCTCCTTCCCTTTCATAGTATGGACTTGGTCATTCCCTAGTGTCTTTGCTAGTCATGGCATCACCTTCTCACTGTCTCCACCCATCTGTTATCTTCCAACTTTGGTTTGAACCTTAACTTGAGACTTTGACTTGTGAGATTGAGGAGCCTTTCCCCCACTTTGACCTATGTATGCGATAGAATTCATGTTGTTTTTTGTCTCAGTGTTGAGTTATGCGACAAAACTTGTCGAAGCCTTGACCCTTTTGGGCCGAGAGAACCCGTCGGTGTTGAGTCCTGAGCCTAGGTGAGTTGGGAGTCTGAAGCCTTGACCTATCTGGTTGATTGCCCCCGATGTTTGGTCTTGATTGTGGATGATTCCCGTTAGTTGACCCCATGATTCACTTCTAGGCCAAGAGTACCCGCTGGTAATGTGACATGAGCTAAGACTAGCTAGTTTCCCGAGTTGTGTCAGATAGACTTGAAGAAAGTGATCCTATCATCATCACATGCATTGGTAGGTATTTCTATATCTTATGAAATGCAAATGAAATGAAATGATAAAACCCTGGATGAAAGTTGCAATTAGTTGTGCTTTTAAGCACATGTAAAACTCGAAGGGGCATATGTGAAATGAGCCAAATAAAGCAGACACACATAATTGAATATCTAAATGATTGGTGGCCATGATTTTGATGTGATGATTGTTTCCCATGGAGCCTACGAGTTTTTATGTGGTGGATCAAGGGACAACTAATTCTAAGTGTCCCCTAGAACCTTAGAGTTACAGTTGATTGTGCACCTAGTTACAATGGTTCTAGAAAAGGTCCTCATGGAGCCTGCATCAGGCTTGGATGTGAGCTATATGACACTTGTTAGAGTTGAAGGGACACTTCTCAATCAACTTACCCATTTGTGAGACACCCCCCTTCCCTAGTGTTATCTATCATATACATGTCACTCTGGATCTCCTTGTATCCCTTCTCTCTGAGAGATCACTATGTTGAAGTCAAAGGTCAAATACCCTTAGCCTAAACTTGTTTTATCCACCTCACCCATAACTAGCAAAATGGTCAAGTCTATAAATGAGTATACACTTGAGGCTTTTACTTGGAGTGATGTATTGCTTTGATCTAAACTTATTGTTGATGATTTTTATTTATGACCGTCATTATAATGCCACTTAATGATTTAGTCTTGCTAATAATATAAATAAGGGAGCATATTTCATCCATTTGTATATGCATGAGCAACTATTCTCAGTCTGGGTCATTATTTTGATCATTTGTGACTTGGTCAAACTAGTTTGACCAAGTCAACAACAAGGTCCCAGATGAGTTTGGCTGACAGAGTTTGATTTTAATTTTTTAGAGCCTTTTGATGTTCATTAGATGGTTCCATGCTACATACAATGATTTTTCATGGTGGCTTACATTATTTTTATTATTATCAGCATTTACAGGCCATATTTTTATTATTTTGGCATGGATGAGCTTCCAGATGTATTTCTTGATGGACATATGGTGTATGAGTACTCATTCCTAGTATATTTGGACATTTTGAGTCCATTGGTGCACTCATATCTTAGTTTAGGGAACATGTACTTGATGATATGGACATTTTACTTTCCAACAACTGAGTACCATGGAAAAATTGCATAATTAAAGTGAATATGGCTAGCAATGAATTTGATTTGGCTAAGTGGGGCAAGGAAATGGCATGATTTTTGTTTGAGGGATTATATTGATGCTCTAGACACCTTCCAACATGGTCTACATCATTGTTGGGGTCCGCATTATTTTATTCTTCTCTTGGGGGCGTCATCTTCCATAGAGGGGGCACACTTCCTAGTTGTACCATGATGATTACACGTTGTATCTTATGTTGATGTACGAGGGAGTGCTAGTGGAGAGACTTTGGACCTATTAGCACCTCCTCACTCCTAAGTTGCAGGAAACTTGTTACTAGGCCCCGTACCAGGCAGGAAACTCGGAAACGCGTTTGGTACTCCTCAGAAACGCGTTTCCGATCGTGCCACCACGTTTCACGTGGATGAAACATGGGTGGTACGACTGGAAACACGTTTCTGTGTCATTTTTGTGGGTAGCAAACCTATAGTGGAATGCTATTTCTTCCAATACACAACTTCAACATTGAAATCCCTAGAAGAATCAACGACAAAGAGATCCTTAAAAAGTAAGAATGTATTAGTTTCCACATTCACGAAGTGGATGGAAGGGGCCCCAAGGCTCCAAGTAAAATCCAAAAACCTATAGCCAAGGCTATTGTCTTTTTAGACCATGCCCTAATGCTAAATTTTAATAATATTTTCCCAAGCTCCAAAACAATTGATGCTTAGAGCAATAGTAATTGGACTCCAATAATCTCAGGAGGCATAGAGTTCTTTTACTATGGCAAAGGTATTTATTCATTTGCATGTCAAAGTGTAGAGGCTCGAAATAAATTTTTCAACAAGGATCCTTGGTTTATGCACCCTAATGGACTCTACCTTAACCATTGGTCCTTGGCCTTTGAACCAAAAGAAGAGGTACCCATGGCTATCCCTGTCTAGGTCAAAGTTCCTTTCCTACCCATAATCTCCTAGGACTCTCAAATGCCATAGTAGAAAGGAATACCCTAGGGAAGCATACTAACAAATATGAACTTAAAAATGCAATGTTTGCATGTGCCAAAATTTGTGTGGAGGTAATATTAAAAAAGGATAGTCGAAAAACATAGAGCTAAAAGTAACAATTGGATCCATATCCATAAGTTCAATCATGAGCTAAATGTAACTTATGCCATGAGTATGGACATTTTCCCAAATACTACTAAAAAAAGACCCTCCTACTTTGCTACTTAGACTCGAGAAGATGGGCTCAAAGAATTCTCTAACCATGAAAAGACTCAGATAAACAAAAAATCAAAAGCAAGCCAAAAATCAAGGCAAACTCAACAAAAGATCAACAACCACTCCCCAAAAAATCAATTAATCAACGTTTGAAATACTAGGAAAGCAAGGTGAACAAGAAGAGCATGGAGTGAATAAGAAAGGCCCAACAATGTCTTCTCCTAATAAATTGTAGGGACAAGGACTATTAAGAACGAAGGGTCAAGGCTCCCCTCCCCAACCTCACTATCTCAAAAGGATTCCAAAGTGATAAAGTAAATAATCACACGTAGAACAAGAAATGAAGTCTAAATACATGTTACTCTACAGATTTTCTGTTGCATGCCTTTCAGGATGTACCAAAGTGAGGGGGTTGTTTTCCATCGTAAAAGGTCAAGTCTGGGATTTCTTATGTAAAAGTGTTGGTCTAGTGGGGCTCAAGACCCTTGGTCTAGTCATGGATAGTTCTCTTGGTTCCCATTTCAAGGAGTATTGGCCTTGTGGCTTTACCGACTACCCCTTGGAATTCCCCCATCATGTTGGGAATTTGTGCCCCGGGTGAGTGGTCCGATGCTTCTTGAGATGGACCCATTAAGACACATGGCTCAGGGTATCCTAGCCACTTATGTTTTTCTATGTACAGGTGATTGTTTGTAAGGGTTGTCATACCCGATCTTAGCACAAGTCATCTATGCCCACTTGGACCTCTCTTTTGATGTATTACCCCTCCTCTTGGTCTCTTGTGTACAAATGAAGATGGCGTCATCCTTTAAAGAAGGCCTTACCTTGCTAAAAAGGAGGACGTTGAGGGACAAGCACATCATTGGGGTTAGTTGGGGCATGCCATCCTCCTTTAGGCTCAACATTCCACTTGGTTGAAACCATTTGCATCACTTTATCATTATTTTTAGTCTTTTTGTAGTTTAGTCTCTTGCTTGTGGGTGACAAACCCTAATTTTAAGTTATTTTATCTTTAAGTAAGGTAGGCTCTAAAAACTAAAAAAGACTAGGACGCCTAATATAAAAAGGTGTTCCTACTCTCATTTATAAACAAAACAAGGGTTCAAAGATGATATGTTTATGTTTTCTCTTGGTCTATTAGAGCTTCTAAGGCATGCAGACCTCTTTCTTTGGCATACTTTTCTTGTGATGAAGTTTGGATGATGGAGTTTTTAGGGTTTTTCTATCTCTCAAGGTTGATCCATTGAATGGTTGTTATAATTCAAGGCCAAGGGAAGACCTAAGGCTTTTCTCTTGCTCTTTTCTTGGTGGATGTTGGTAAACGATCTTTTAGTTTTCTTGTTTGACGTTGCTCTTGTGCACCTTAAGCAAGACAAAGTTAGGGTTTTTCTTGCATCTTGGAGCTCTCCATATCAGAGCCTTAGAATTTATTATTTGCCCTAATTAGGCTAAGTCTACTTTGACCTAACTAGGGTTACTAGTCTTTGCCCTAATTGGTAAATCTTGAATAACCAAATTGAGGGACATTAACCTTGCTCTCTTATTTCCCTAGGGATAAGGACTAAGGTCTAACCCCTTCTCTTTAACTTTTTAATCAAATTTATATTGTATATATTACAAAAAATACAAAAAAATATAATATTTAGAAAACCATAAGAATATAGAAAATTAATATCTAAAAAAATATCACGAATTTTGGAATTGTGCTCCATTAGAAAAGTGTGCCCTAGTATGTTTTCTTGTGGATCCTTAAGGACTTCCCTTTCTTGTGGTTGGATTGAGAATTATATTATGTTTTGTGTTATTTAGGGCATTTTTCAGATTTGGTATAGTAGGTAAAGCAGGTACATTAGTCAAATCAACAAGCTTTGAAGGCCTAAAATAACAAGGAAAATGCCTAGGGTTGATCCCTGGGGGATTGGACACTTGTTGGAAAAGTTTTAAGCGGATCCACCATCTATTTGAGGGCTAGTATGGGCTTAAACTAGATCTGGTCAAACACTTTTAGATCTGATTTAGGGCTTCCTTTCACCCTCTTGAGTCATGTTATGTGCCCTAACCCTCAAGGTACATGTTATGTGGTAAGTTGGCATTGTTTTGGTTGGATTTCATCTATTTTTTGAAGTGTTATTGACTTTTGTAATTTCATAACAACAATAAGATATTGAAGTTATCTATCTTGAAATTCATAGTAAACTGTTGTAACTCCTCCCTCTCACTTAGTGTCATTATATGTTTCATTGTTTTGATTCCATAAGGAACCGATCTTAGCTGAGAGGTTACTTGAGAAGGGTATTTGTGTGTTGTTGGAGTGATTGCAGATATTTTTTACCAATATTAGGGACTCCCCCTTGGTATTAGGACTTGACCTAAGGTGTTGAGAAATTGGTCTATGGTGACATTGGGCCCTGGCTTCTCATGTGCTTACCCCTCATAGCACCGGTGTTCGTGACGTTGATCTAGGGTGCTAATTTGAGCGGTAACACTACCTAGACAAATGCCCTCCCATTTTTCCAAAGTAACACCAAAAAAAGGGAAATAAATTTACAAAAACCATGGGAGGAGAAGCAACCAAAAACAAAGTTCTATGAGCCCAAGCAGCCATTCAACAAATCTTGCTTCTAGATCTAAATCTATGTAAGTCATGAAAACCCTCTCTTGGAATTGTAAGGGGATAGGACAAGAAATAAAGGTAGAGTAAGACAATAAGATAAAAAAACAATCAAACTTGATGCTTCTTTGGTAAACAAAACTCTCCAAATATCCTTTGTGGATGTCAATAAATTTGTGTGGAAAGGTTGTCAATGTAGTTTAGATAAATCTCGAGGAGAATCCAAAGGATTAGTGGTGTTATGGTCCTTGATGTTGAAGATGAATAACAAATAATATGTCTAAGAATATGTAGAAATTTCTTGAATTGAGGTTATCCAATTCAAAAATTTCATCTCTTTCTCAGAGGTTTCTTGGATGTTAACCCTATGAATTTTTCAAGCTTACGACTGTTATGAAATATAAACAAAACAAAAGCTACAATGAACTATATTTCAACTCTTAACATCCCAATCAATTAGGCAATTCAAGAGAATATATACCAATGTGTTTGAATAAGTTTCATCCTTCTAGGGCAATCTTATAATGCATATATCAAATCTGAAATCACTTATGACAGTTTTACATATAGCAGCAAATATGCCATTGTATTCTTCAATATAAATGTTAAAACACAATATACAATGAGTTCTCATTTTTTTGGAGGTTACATTTAGTAGCTGTTTTTACCTCCATTTTAAAAAATGGTGATACCAGTATTGCCCATTTTGTGTTTTTTGGGGGGCTAAAATTACAACTTTCTCGTAACCACAGGTGGTATTGTTGCAATTGAAACCCTAAATTGACCCCTAGATTGAAAAGTGAACCTCCTAGAATCGACCTCATTTTATTCGAGGTTAAAATTTAAAAATCTATAACTTAAAAAAACAAAATAAAAAAATGTAAAAATTAAAATTCAAAATTCAAAATTAAAAAAATATTAAAAAAAATTCAAAAAAAAATTCCAACATTATAAAATTTAAAAAAAAAATTAAAAAAAAATATAAAAAAATCAAAATGAAACATTTTTTTTTAAATGGAAAAAAGTTGTTATTTTTAAATAAAAAAAAATCTAAATTAAAAAAAAAACCAGTAAATTAGAAAAAAAAACTAAAAATAAAAAAAAACTTTATAACAAATTTAAAAACGAAATATTAAATTAAAAAAATTAATAAAAATAATTAAAAAACTCCGTCCGGTCCCATCCCCGTCCCCCTCTCGTCCCCATCTCCGCCCCCTTTCCCCTTGCTTGGTCGGGCAGGGAGCGACATCCATGATTTAAAAAACGAAAAACAAAATTAACATTTTTTTACACCCCTCCCGCTTCCTCCCATCTTTTTTCAAATTTTTTTAAATGTTTTTTTTTTAATTTTTATCTTTTTGTTTTTTATATAAATTTTATAATGTTGTAAATATTTTTTGAATTTGTCTTTTTAATTTTTTTAAAAGATTTTTAATTTTTAATTTTTGTATTTTTATTTTTATTTTTATAAATTTTGTTTTTTTAGGTTTTTATTTTTAAAATTTGAACCTTGAATAAAAAAAGGGTGGTTCTGGGGTAAATTTAGAGTTTCGATTGTAATGACACCAGCAATGATTACAAGAAAGTTGTAATTTTAGCCCCCTCCAAAAAAAGGGGGGGTGATACTAGTATCGTCACTTTTCGTTTTGGGGTTGTGTTTTTTGGTGTTTTTTATGCAAAAATATGAATTTTTATGGCTAGAGTTCTTGTTCTTTGTATATAGTTCTCATTCTATTGTATACTAGGTTTTAAATCATTTTAACGCATTTTCCCTTAACTTATGACAAATCAACAAGTCATATCGTGTTGGAAATTACAAACCATGAAGAATATATATGGTTGAAAATCAAATCAGCGCATTACACAAGTATTGCACACTGGAAACTTGATTAATGTCATAAAGATGAAATTCAAGTACATACCATAACCTTATCACAAGGCTAGTACAATCCTAGCTCACACAAAGGAGATCCAACAAGCATGCATCACACAAGCATGTCCTCCAAGGAAAGATATCTCTTTTTCTCTTCTCCAAGTACAACATAGGGTTTCATTTCAAAACCCTAATACCCAAATCTTAGGGATGAAAACCTAACCCTAATCTTCAATATGCTCTAGGAATTATTTTATTATAAATGGTTTCCGTAAACTCAAGAAATCCTACCATATCTGAGAGAGAGAGAGAGAGAGATTTAACGAGGTGGGGGGGGGGATATAATAATCAAGCTTCACATGGCCAATGCTTTCAATGGGTTGAAAGAAATTAAAAGTTTTAAAGGGATTTAATGTTAATGAAAGTTGGATATTATTGCTCTATGCTTGTAGAGGAAACCTCTATGTAGCTCCCTTGATAAATAGAAGGCTAGCAAGGTTCTTTCAAGCCTCAAAGGGACTCTGACAAGATTTCTCTCTCTCTCTCTCTCTAATAATATATTCTCATGGAAAAATCCCTATAGAGAAGTCTAGAGGGAGCTTTCCTCCTCCAAGAATTGAAATAATGTAAGGGGTAAAACCAATTAACCACTTAGTCACAATTCATGAGTGATACTTTACTTCTTGGAGGAGCCTCTACAGTGATGGCTCGAAGGTTCAAAACTGAATGGAATGTTTCTCTCCATACTTCAAGGGAAGAACTAAATAAAAATAAGTACAAGGTATTCAAGGGGTTGTGTATGGACCTCCTATAGATAGAATTGTTGGCATCATAGAGTTTTAATTTAAAAAGAAATAGAAATCAATCTAGTGCTTGTATATTCCCCTTACCTATGGGAGGCTATCCTTTAGTCCGTGGAACACCATAATAAGGTTGAGGGTAAAATAAGCTCTTAAGGCTCTTAATAGTTAACATTTCCAAGCTGCTATTGTTAAATAAGTTCTCTCCTACTATATTGGTTCTCAATGTGACCTATATTTGTAGGGGCAATTGAAAATATTTGAAAAAAGATTAAGGAACATTTTATGGAGAGGAGGTGTCACCCCTCATATAGCATGAGGATTGTCCTAGTTTAAGACCCTACCTAAGCAAGTTGTGTTCGAAAGATTTTGGTTTGTAGCCAACATGTTGTTTCTTTGATGCATATCTGTTTATGGATTATTACCTTGGTGGCATCATCATTCCATATGTTGGAACCTTGGATGTTTGAACTTGATGGAGCACTAGCCTTGATGAGGGCCTTGCATTCTCGTTTACTCATTTGTTTACCCCTAACACATGCATTGAGAGGAAAAACCACCAACAAAGGATTTGCCTTTAAGTATTGTGGCGCATTATGTGATTTGGATACTCATTGAGGTGGTGCATTGGTTTCCTTAACATGTTGGCATTTATATTAGTATTTGAGCACTATCGAGAGAAAAACCCATCAACTTAGGGGTTCCTAAGGTTTTGGCGTGATGGTTTATTTAATGGATGACATATGTTCTTGAGAAGTGCTCCAATTATGCTTTGGGATCCTTGATGGGGAAATGCATCTCTTGAGGGGCATTCCACTAGTGCACATTTTCTTAGAGCGCTCTCCTCTTTTTCCCATGGATTTGGATATAAATTGTTGGTATTGACACATGTTTTGGGGTTTGTTCACATTGGCTTAGTGGAACGTTTCATCCTTGATGCACATTCCCCTAGGTCATCCCTCTTTTGTCCCTTGGAATGAGGAGAGATGGTTGTTCGCACATGGATCTATGCCTTGGCACATTATTTAAGGTCACCCTACCTTTGGAGGCTGTTATAACAACCAAAGGGGTCACTATTGAACACATATATATGAGATCCATTGTTTGGGGATTTAGTTCTTGCATTGGAGAAAGCACCCTAACTATTTTTTCTATCTTTGGCATTGTTTTGGCATCTAAAGGTTGTTGACTCCATCGATCATTGCAATTTGACACATTAATTAAGGAGGCATAATCAATCTTTGGAACATTTATCTAGAGTGCAAGGATTCATGAATTATTTTATACTATAAGGTTAGGTCAATGTGGTCCCAAAGCCTTTTGCTTGCACACTTTTCAAAGGTATGCCTCGTCCTAATGAGTATTTTATGTTATATGTTGGTCAAGGGCCTTTTTGGAGAAGGACCTCACAAATATTTGCTATTTTAGGCATCTTTTTGAGTATTTTGAGGGGTTTGACTCATTACACAAGTAGAGTGCTCCCCTTTTCATGGTATCTTGGCACCCTTATAGGGGAATCATAACTACCATTTACACACAATCCTAGTATGCACCTCTTCTAAGGAGTATTTTATATTTTTTGGTTGTTGAAGGGTCACATTAGAGAATGCTCCAAGGAAGAAGAATAACACATGGTACAAGGAAATTGTTGGCATAGTCAAATTGAGCTTGGTCCAAGGAGGCATTTTGCATGAGAAAAGGATAGGTGGCTCCCTACTTTATTTTTTCCATTATTTTATTGTTGATGTGTTATTTTAGCCATTTTCCTAGGAAAAGATCATGTATCTAGAACCTTTATTAATATTTTATTGTAAATCATTTGAGTTCTATAAAATGATGTGCTCTCACATTTGCTAGACATGGTTGGATTAATAGAAGACAATCTTGGAGTCTAGTTGAATATCTTGTAAAAGAAATTTGAATGTAAGGGTTATTTCTTGTAATGCAAGACATTATGTTTTTTCTTTTTCTTTTATATCTCAAATTGTTGAATATTGTTGCTGAAAAGTATTTGCAAAAAATTGTTTTAAGGGCTAATTATAAGGGGTAATACTACTCCATTAGAAGGGCTTCAATGTGTGTCTTCTCCTCTTAACTGCCTTTGGCATTTTACTTTTGAATATGTTGATGCAACAACCTTCATCTTAGTTAGAGTTGTTGCAAATTTTCATTTTCAATGTAAGACAAACCCTTATTTTGGTTGTTTGTCTACAAGGATCACCTTAATCCAATGACAAATAGTCCCTTTTTACAATTATAAACAACAAATTAACATTGATTGTAGCATGTTGTAGCAACTCTCATTTTGCCCTAATCATTTATAAAAATCAGCTCTCTAATATTAGCATCTATTCATAAAAGAAGCATTCCTCTAAGATTAGTACCTTGAGTTCACTTGTCCTAATTAGATAGGTATTGATCTTGGTCCACCATCTCTTTCCTTTACAAAGTATATCTTAAACATATTTAAAAAAACCCCTTGTACCAGAGGAATGTCAACCTAAATTGATTGGGAGAGGGCATTGGGCATTGTTATGGTGAAAATAAATTCCTCTTAATTTCCCTAAGGCTACACTTATGTTGTAAAGCTTTACCAAGTTTAGGTTTGGGAAGTAACAAAAAGGAAACAAAACAAATTGGAAAAGTTCTCCCTAATATCTTGGGGCAAGGTGAAGCTAACCAAAGAATCAAGAGGCTTAGGTATTTAAGACTAGCTAGCAAAGGGCGAAGCTCCTTTGGAATCTGATCTTAAGCTCTCAAGCGTGGTGAAAACAGTTGCTTCTTAAAAAGCATTGTAACACTACAGATAGAAGAAGAATTATAAATTTTTGGAATTATACGTCAAACTACTCTCAATCCTGAAAAGTATTGTGACAAGGACTCACTCTTATCAATGATTAACTTTATTGAGACCCACGTGGAGGAGAGCAATGTCTTGGCAGAATTTAAAATACACAAGGAGGCAAGGTAAATGTGAACAATGTCAACTATCTTCAAGAATGACTCCTCTCAAAACCTCCTTACATTGGCAGATTTGTCCATATAGAAAGAAGACAACCATTTCTAGAATTGATAGAAGAACATGTAGGTTATCGTCCTTCCCTCTATTCGGAATACATCTTCGTTCTTTGAAATTTCAAAGGAAGTGCTCTTGCGTCAAATCTGAGTATGGGGTTCTACAAGAGTATATACACAATAAAAAAGGGTTGAATAAGTTCCATTAGAGATTGGATGGGAAGCTATTTATGATGGGTTTCTCTGCCAAAAGTAAATATCTTCACGTGGTTTTTAGCATAGTAGCAAAATATGGCCGTATTGGTAGTTGCTGTATGGAAATTCGAACCAAGTTAAAAATACAGCGAACATTCAAGATGATACGGGTTCGGTACAGTCAACCATTTATTTACCGAATTTTGATAGAACTGAATTCAGATAGAATTCATATTGGTACTATAAAATATAAAACTCCAAAGCGTGGCCAACTAATAAAAAAAATTAAGAAAAAAATTTAAAATACTTTTTCAAATTCTTATAAATTTACCATCCCTCAATCAAAAAAATAATTGTGAATCAAAGAAAATAGGAATTTACCATCATTCGAACAAAAAATAATGTGCTTTATTACTATTTCGTTATTACTATTACATGTAGTTTTCTAATTTAAGTTTTATTTTATATGTAATTGTTATTTTAATTTTATTATTTATTATTTATTATTTATCAAAAAATAAATTTATGTAATTTCTTTATTCTCATTTTTTAAAGTCATTTTATATAAAAATACATTTGTGTAGTTTTAATTTTTATTTTTAAAGTTTTCAATGAATAATGAGTGAGATGTTAAAATTTGGAATGATTATATATAATCTTATTCTTTTAAAATTAAAATTGCATATTTTTTTGTATTTATAAGATGTCTACTCCCGTATTTTAGTCGTACTTGATTTTTTTGTTACATATTTTTTCCGTATCGTATCCGAATCGTATTCGAATCCGTACTCAAATCTTGCTACTATGGTTTTTAATAGTAGCACACAATGGAATTTTAACTGCAGTACCACCCACACTTGAGAGCACGTGAAATAAAAGGACCCCAGGTGTCATTCTGCACCTAAGCAGAGGAATCCTCTCCCCACACATTTCTCAAGTACACGGTAGAAAAAGAGATTTGGACTCTGTTCTTTTATGAAACAAACAAACATCCAAATATGGTCACAAAAGACAGGGTGCTTTTATCTTAGAAGACCTCATATGAAGGCTCTCTTCAAAAGAAGTCTCTGGTCTAAAAGACTTGGGGGCTCCTCCTCAGATACATGTTGTGAAAAAACCATAAACCTGCTCAAAGAGTATTATTCAAATTACAAAGTTGAATATTAGATACAACCTGAATTCTAATGAAGAGGCATGGATAAAGAAGTAGGGCTTGCATGTGGAGCCTAATCCAAGAAGATAAATCTTCTCAAAGGAAAGTGTTCACCTTGATCCGATGGATATGGACTGATGAGTCCATTCTGGTTACACCTACTGTTTGTTCTTCGACAAATCAGCGAATGGCAACCCAGGATCAACTGGTGTAGGAGGCTGTTATCTTCTCATCTTGGTTTATTCATTATTCGAAACTTCCGTTCATTGGTTTGAGTAGTTTTAAAATAGCCCACAACTTCTAAGGGCGAAGTTTTATAGTGAAAGCTCCATTAATCAGGGGAGTTAAAATTTCGGCAAATTTCCTACTGGAATTGGGTAACAATTTTTGCCAAAAAAAATTGAGTTTGTAACTTTATCCACTTATTAATTTACTCCCTGGCAATATGCCAATGAGTCCCACATCCACAATGGCATAATGACATAACATTATAATAACTCGGGTAGGTACACTTCGTCAACATCAAGTGTGACCTCAGAGAAGTCCAAGATAGAACGACGAGGAAGACAGAAACCGACCAAGTTCAGGGTGGCTTCAAGGTCATTCGGTGCTTTCATGTTTTCTGTCTATACTAGTTTTGAATGTGTATAGTATGTTTCTGCATAATTTCTCTGTCATGAAGAAGTCTCGCTAGTAAACAAAGAGTTTTGGATATGCAGGCAGTTTAAAACTGGATTTGACTTTTGAAAATCTGCTCTTATGTATTCTCGTTAGGGGTATAGGTGGCCAGTGCTTTGAAGTAATGGAAAGATTATCCATTTTGTTCCTATAGAAAAATTGCAAAACAAAACACACATCATTCATCACATTTTTTTGCAATTAAATGTAAGAAACTCCAAAGAACAATGATACGAGACTAAATTTCTCCAGCTTACTTTGGAGATGAACTGACAACAACGAATAATGGGCAGTGGTAAATATGAGCTTTGTTGCTCAACCAAAACATTGATGTACAGAATGCTTTAAACCTGATGTGTACTGTTTATAAGGTAGTCCAACGTACAAAAGTAATCTATTATTACTGTCCTGATTGACAATTGCCTCTATCAGAACCAAACTTATCAAGATGACTGTCATTTCTTCTCTAATAGCTGTCTCATTGGAGTTCCAAGTTGAATAAAAATAGATGGCCTTTTAGATAAGCTGCACCACACAACAGTAAATGAAAAGATATTATTAGTTGCAATGATTTCGATACATCAAATAAACTTCTGATGTATAGTAGGTTAAAACTTAAAACTGCCACTATTGATGAAGGTAAGAATGGGCAAGCGTAAAGTTTGATTGTCACAAGACCAAAAACCTTAAATCTAGAAAATGTGCATCCATAGCCATTCCATCACAATATTCAGGCCTTCACAAAATTATGAGATCAAACTCTACATTCAAAACCATTTCTATAAGAAAAATACCTTGTGCTATTGTCGAAAACCTTATTTCCGGAGGCAATGGAAGTGGGCTTTGAAAGCATGGTTCAGGAATGTCTTGAATCTCGTCAGTATTCATCCGATGTGTAAAAATCAGAACTCTGAGCCAAGCCCTCCATGGGCGAACCTATAATTGTATTCTTAAGGAATGAAATATCAGATGCAATTTGAACAAGTGAAAATAAAAATAAAAACACTTTTCTTTCCAGTCTTGGACTAAAGCTGATTGTATTGACGCCAAGGAAATTAGTAAATAGTTTCAGTAACAAGAGAGTAGATAAAGAGAATCACAACTTCAAACCATGTGCTGTCTCACTGCTCGGGAGTTGATAAAGAGAATCTCAACTCAAACCATGTGCAGCGTCACTGAAGGCAATTGCGGAAAAAGCGTATGCCCTGAAAATTTTAAAACATCACTACTCGAACAAGGAGGAGCTCCAAGTAAGATTTCATTAACAATTAAATTGGATCAACTGTAATGCTTAACAATATACCTGCAAGGCAAAAATGACATCGCCCTCATCCACCTTTAAGGTAACCCTTCTCAGCTTGTCTTCTCGGGCGTGACCCAGGTTAAGGATTGCCTAATTCACGGTGCATATACAGGAAATATTGTGTCATTCATATTAGTCATGCAATCATTCCTTAAAATAGATTGCAAAATGTTTGCTATTAGACTTTAGTCATACCTGATCGTTAAGAACCCTGCACATACTGGAAAATTCAGGCACAGTAAGAGACTTGATAGAAGTTTTCTTACATAAGTCCAAGTATGCTGCATTCAGCTGCACCCAAGACGTGAAAATTCGAAAAACACTAGTAAAAAGGTTACTAGAGACAAAAGACATCCGAGTTATTACAGAAAACAAACATATATTTGGCAGAACTATATAATCAATTGACCTAGAGGCAACAAATCTCCATGATGTCCCCTGTCATTGGGGCTGTCACTGGGATGTCTCCAGGGCACCCCCATAAATGGTGACACCATTGCATCACTTGACCCCATAGATTTAATGTACCCGAAAAAACTATAATAGTATATTAATTAATTAGTTAAACAATAAACAATGAATGGCCACCTCTACCGGAAGAGACCTGACTTATTATTTTAATTGTATAAATATAGGCTCCAGCATTATGTAAAGATACACTTGGAATATATATATATGTTTCCTCCAAGTGGTGTCAGAGCCAGAACCTGGTAAAAATTACCAAACCTGATATTTCTCAACCCAAAACTCTCACGGTTTCTGGTTACAATAAAAAACAAGAGTAACAATACTTTTAGATAGTGACAGTTTGCATAGTTTCATCGATACTAGAACATCAAAACAATTAAATATGTTTGTCTAGCCTACCTCCGACTTTCAAGTTGCAATACCGAGGAAAAAAAACCACTTCATGCGATGAAAAATGTCACAAGGTAGAACTGTCTATTAATAATTACCAATTAAAGTCTCACCTATGTATGCCATGGTAATCGGGGCCCGGGGGGTGTTGACATAGTATTAAGAGCCCAATGGATGGCCACAATTGGTAAGGTGGAATTAAATTTACAAAACCATTCGTAAGATTTTTTGAAAACTGAAAAAATATAACTTTCACGGAATTAGGAGGCCAACCCCCCAAATACTCCCGTCCATCAGAATGAAGAAAATGATTAATAAAGGAGCGCAAGCTTATCTCTTACATTGTTATTCAATGGAGGGAGCTCCTAACAAAATTGATGATCCAAAAGGATTAGATGAGATTCTTGGAAAATATAGTATCGTTTTTCAAAACCTGCCTCGTGGTCTTCCTCTCCATTGAGCCAGAGATCAAATCAAAGAATTAATCTCTGGATTGGCACCAGTGAGAAGAAAATCTTATAGCCAATCTCATAGACACAAAATGAAAATTGAATGCTTGGTTCAAAAATTATTGGATTGTGGGGTTGTAAGCCAAAGCAAGAGCCCATTTTCAGCACAGATCATACTAGTAAGAAAAAAGGATGGGTTCTATAGACTTTGTATTGATTATCGAGCATTAAACAAAATTACCATTAAAAATAAGTTCCCCGTTCCATTTGTCGATGAACTATTGGATGAGCTCCATGGTGCTAAGTATTTCTCCGAGCTTGATCTAAAATCAGGTTATTATTAGATAAGGGTTCAAGAGGAGGATATTCCCAAAATTGCCTTCTGTACCTGTTAGTCCCCAAAGGTAATGTTATCACACCATAGTAGCTGGGCTACCATGTTTGCAGAGCAGATATCTGCAATTTTGTGAGCTTTGCCTTTGCATATATTCAATGAGATCAGCTATGATGAGCAGTATTATTTGTTATCACTCACACATCAGAGCATCTTTCAGTAGACCTTATGCCAAGGCTGAGTCTTAAGACCTCAGATTTGATGCCCGATATGATCTTTTATTTCATACAGGGCAGTGTTTAGTATTTCAGATGCAGTGTTCTCAGTGGTGTTAGTTGGTCCAAGTTACAGTTTTTGATATATGACCCAGTATGTATATGATGTGCATTTGATGTTATTATCTTGTTGTTTAGGTCATCTTGATAGCATTGACTTGGCATATAGTAATTATGATCTAGCAGTGTATTAATGTTAAAATGAAATTGGTTGTTATGGATTATATGCATGATTTTATCACTGACATATGGAAACTCTTGTTTTATACTTGTTGGTCTTTACCTTCCTAGAAATGTGGACATGATTCCTATTGTCTTTTTGACTTGCTAGCTTAGGCACCATTTCCACTTGTCTCCATCCATCCATTTATCCTTCCTCATTATTGGTCTTTACCCTGACTTACACCTTGACTTGTGGTCTTTACCTTGACTTACACCTTGACTTACCTTTGGTGAGTTGGATTTTATGCCTTTATCATTCTAGTCGGTTTCTCCGATGTGTGGTTTTGTGCGGAATTCCCCCTAGTTGCTTGAGTTGTGTTGGCTAAAACCTGAAGCAAATAATACTACCATCATATACATATGGAAATTAATGTTATATCTTGTGAAAGTATATTTAAAATTTCATTAAGAAACACCCTAGATGAGAGCTTGAGTAGTTGTGTTGCTAAACACATGCAAAATCCCCAAAAGGGTTGTCAAATGAAATTAAATGGAAACTTGAAAGCACCCTAGATGAAAGCTTTAGTAGTTGTGCTCCTAAGCACATGTGAAATCCCCAAAAGGGTTGTATAGGCCTAAAGAAAGCAGTGGATAAATAAATGCTAAATCTAAAGAACTGTTGGCCAAGGAATTGTAATGTAATGATGTGATTTTGTAGACATTTGCCAAGGTTGAATAAACACTTCTCTAAACAACTTACCCATTTGTGAGACACTGCCGTTCCTTGTGTATCTTTGTCCAAAACATGCTTAAGTGTGTAACACCATTTCCCTTGTCCAAAGTATCACTGTGTCAAGTCAATCAAGTCATCCCCTTTTAGCCTAGCCTTGCATCCTTAGCCTTCACCCTCTGCTAGCTAATTGATCATGTCTACAAATGAGTATATTCTTTAGGTTCTTCTTGAAAGTAAATTATTAACTAACCTACTATTATTTATTAACTGCCAGTAAAATGATACTTAATGTTTTAAAGTCTTGCTATGAAAATGATTTAGAGAGCATGTCTTAACCATTTGCACTTGCAGTAGCATGGCCTCTTTGGCCAGGGTTGTATTTTGATCAGTTTGACCGGTCAACCTTGGGATCTGTGATGAGATGGACCACAGTTATTGTATGATGTTGATATATGGTCCTTTATGCACCTTTTGATGATTCCATATGATGGGCACAAATTTCAGATGATAATTGATGCAGTTTTTCACCTGTTGACCAGTTTGGCCATGCTGATGTGGCTTGTCCAACTAGAGCATTGGAGGCTAGTCGTTGCTTAGGGCGCTACAGAGGAAGGGGGTGGTCCAGCCACTTGTTTTTGCCATATTACCCCCCTTCCAGACATGATGGAACAATCAGTTTCTCAGCGCAGGTATCAGACAGTGAGCTATGGGTAGTTTGATGGTTTTTCAGGAGGATTAAAAATGGAATAAAAAGGTCATAAAGGAATTCGATTTGGGCAATTGAGGCAAGGTTTTGGCATGAGGTCTACTTTGAGGTCATCTATGGTGTATCCCACTCCTTCCAGATCAGTTTGCAGCAGTCAGTGGGGTCCACACAGTTATCAGGAGGCCTTTTCATGCATTCTTCTCTCTGTTGATGGGGACAGGATTTGATCATTTGTATACTTGGACATGACATTGAGTCATATGTTATATTATTGTGCCATGGGGTGATGCTAGTGAAGGGAAATAATACCTCCTAGCCCCACCATGTGCTCATAGTCACTTGTCCTAGTCTTATGTTGTGGCATTTGTGTTTTTAGCCACCCCCATCTAGTGCACACCCCTCCTAGTCATCTTTTGGTGAGGTTGCACTCCCTCATGTGAGTGATCCATGTGATATTTGTATCGGCTCATCTTATCCATTGATTATATTGTTTTATCTTTTGATCTCAACCACTATTTTTCAAAAGTGGTTTAGAGTTTTGGTCTCCCTCATCCTATTTAAGGAAGAGACACTTATATTGTAAAGGCATCTAGAGATTTTTGGCTCTTGGCTACCGGAATAGAAGAAATTGTTTTTTTGGCATTTTGGATCTTGATATGGGTGTTTGGTTATGGTGATTGTAAATGCTTTGTCTATTGCACTGGAGGATATTTTGTAGCTATCTTGTATTTTTTTCCACTATTTTGATTTAGAGGTGAAGAGGCCGATTTGGAGGAGTGTGCATTGGTGGGGAGGCTTGCCCTGCGAATCTTCTGTCAAATCGTGGATCAAACAGGGAGTGATTTTGTCTTTGTACCAATCATTCTTTGTCTTTTACTTCTAGCTTGTATCTACCCTCATTTTGTTTGACTGATTGAGCTTTGTCTCCTTGGTTTTGCAGGAATAGAGGGGCACACATGTGGGCTTGGGCAAATCGCACTAGCAAGAGAATTGCAAAATCTTCCATTTGATCTTTGGCAAAGTAATCCTCGTCATAACCGACATTCATCTCATCATCCAGATACGCTTGAAAGGTACATATTCTACTTCCTTAGCTTATCCATTATTTCTAGATCTCAAAACCCTTAAAAGTCAAAACCCTCATTTATTTTTTTATTTTTTAGATCCACTTGGATCTAGAAATCTTCTGGGCTTAATAATTAAAACCCACCTCTAAAATCAACATAACATTCCCGATCTAAAGTTTGGTGGACATCCGACTCCATTTGCCCCCCGATCTAAGGCACTAGTCCTCTCTTGAGGAAGTTGCACTTCTTGGGTAGGTGGCCATTTGCTAGATTCAAGTCGTGGGTATTGTTCATTCTTTGTTTAATCGTCAAAACCACATCATGGCAAACCCCCTAGTGCTACATCACTTCAATTTTCACCTTGTGGACCCCATTTGGACCATTTTCCTTATTTTAAGGGTGTGCCCCACTTGGGTACTTTTACTTGGCACTATATCTATCTAGATATACTAATTTAACCTCATAAGTGGCCTTTATCTCTCCTTGGTTGAATATTTGTCCTTCCTTAAGCCTCTTCAACCAAGCCCTAACTCATTGGGCCCAATTATCCATCCTAGATTTAGATCCAATCTCATCTTGGTCTGCTATTTTATCATCATCACATTTCCCTAGGAGGTCTAGGTTGGGTTCGCTAGCCTTCATTGGCTAAGCTAGGGTCTCCCCCTTGGTCTTTCTTAGGCTTGATCTAAAGTGAAGAGTGCCTCGGTTAACGTGACACCCAGCTTGCATTGGGAACCGTGGCATCTCTTGGGTCACCTCTTTAGTTGTCCACACCTCTACCATCCTAGATAGGATACCTTTAGAGACAACTACAAGTTGTGTGATAACAGGTAAATCAGGTTGAAATGATGTATGCCCGGCATGATAGAAGCTCAATTATTTAAAGATATTAGAGCTATATCTTTTATGCAATGTGTTTTGGATACATTCTCAAAATTTCATGGTTGGATTAGGTTATGCACAACATTAACTAATGTAGAGACATTTTGTAGAGAAAATTCACAGCATTCAACTGACTATATGAAAAGGTGAAAGCGAATTCAACAGATGGAGTACTAGAATTATTCAAGAAGTGACTGTGAAGGACAAATTTTTTGAACATAGATGAACTTTGAACGTACTGAAGCCTCAAGATGAGGAATTTCAGCAATTCTTACACATTGTAAAGTATAAAACATAAGGAATGAAGGGAACACAACAGGATTTTATATGCCTAATATATGCAGGAAACTCCTTGCGATTCTAAACCAGACATAAAATCTTTAAAAGATGTAACAGAGGAAAAAAACTTTATGGATCTTTGACAAATCTTTTATCTTCAAACATCATGAACATCAATGACATCATAATGAGATCGAATGCTGCATCAGACTTCCATTAATCTCATGAATCTTTACATGGAACACAAAATGGAATAACAATGGAATCAATCAACAGAGGAAAAAACATCTCTGCAACAATGTTGTGTCTTTAATCTCATACATAGCCAAATTACAAGGGCTAAAACTGTCACTCAACTCTACAAAGCTAGACAGAGAAACTCTCTACTAAAATTGCCATCCTTTTAGACAGAGTCTAATGCACTTTTTATAGAGTCAGTAAGTAACCAAATTCAGTTTCTTACATCCTAATAGAAAAGTAAAAGACTCGATTTACTTTTTACAAAAAAGATTTTTACATTTTTGCTTTACAACATTTATTGCTAAACTTAGCATATTTAGTTCTTTTTGTTGGTAGACTTCTTCTTGCCCCTCATGTAAACATTCTAATGGCCAGGTGGCTGCCCTATTGGCCCTACTTGAGGTATGCCAGCTTAGTTCAGGAGGAGGATATTCCAAAAATTGCCTTTTGTACCTGTTATCACACCATAGTAGCAGGGCTACTATTCTTGTACAGCAGATATCTGCACATTCCAGAGCTTCATTTATTCCAGAGCATGGCTATATATATTGGATCACTCATGATCAGAGCAGTACATTATTCAGATATTGTATGACCTTGTGTCAAGGCTGAGCCTTGAGAGTTCAGATTGGATGACTGATGTGACCACTTATCCCATTACAGTTTCAGTTCAGTGCCTAGAGATGTACTTCAGCAGTGTTTCAGATGATGCATGATGATTGCTATTATGATGATGTTGTATGATCTATGGATATGTTCTCACTGACAGTGGACTATTAGCTTGTTGATTTACTCATGATTATAGCATGTGCTTGGTATATTATTCCTGATGTGGCAAACTATTTAAAATGAACTGTAAACCTTAAAATGGACAATTGCTTGCACTTTTAGGTCATCTAACAAAACTTACTGGTATTTCACCTTACATAGATATGGTCTTTCCCGACACCTGTTGTCTGCTAGTGTAGGCTCCATATCCACTTGTCTCCATCCATACATGACCTTCCTGTTTGACTTTAAACCCTGACTTGTCTTATTTGACTTTCTGATACTGAGGACTTCCCCATTTTTCTACCTCTGTGTTTGGACCGCATCCCTGTTTATTCAGTGTCTCGGCTCTGAGTTGGTGACAGAACTTGCCTTTGGTGAGTTGGATTGTAGGCCTTGGCTCGAACTCCCCCTAGTCACTTGAGATGTTGTTGGCTAAAACTGAAAGCTCATGTTCTACCTGTGGAAACTAAATAAATTCGCCCATGGAAACAAAAAAAAAAGGGCAAGAGCAATGAAAAGCTAAAAATACTCCTCGAAGAGTATAAAGAAAGGTCCAAAAAGCAATAGTTCTTAAAAGCTATATCTAAACAATTGCTGACCTTGTGAATATATAAAAAAACATGCCCTGGATGCAAGCTGCAACTAGTTGTGCTTCTCAGCACATCTGAAATCCGAAGGGTTATGTAGGCCAAAAAGGCCATGGAAATAAATTGAATGATCTTAATGAACTTGGATCAACTTGATGTAGACATGATGCCTAAGTTGAATAAGCACTCTCTAAACAACTTATCCATTTGTGAGGCACAGCCATCCCCCGTGTTCTTTTGTCCAGCACAGAGTTTGTAGCTTCCCCCTTCTCCCAGTCCAAAGTATTGTTGAGTTAAGTTAGACAAGTCAAACCCTTGGCCCAACCTTGCTCCTAGCCTTCATCCTTCACTAGCAGTTTGACCATGTCCAATGGGTAAGTTTGTCATTTGAACTAGTGTGCAAGTAATTTTATATTATCACGGAATATGTTAACTTAATTAATGCCACTGAATGGAATTTATACTTTGAGCTTAGCTATGAAGTGATTAAAGAAGCATTGTCTTAGTCTACTGATGTGATTTATCCTTGATTATATATATTCTTGGGATCCGTGATGATGTGGACCATGTATGATGATTATTGGTGATGATTTATGGTCCCACATGTTTGATGATGATGTCATATGATGGACATATGATACAGATGATGTTTGATCCAGTTCAGCAGGTTATTATTATTACAGATCAGCAGATTATACATTGTCCATATATGGTGGACCCTACAGCTGGCCCATTAGGGCAACCCAGGGTGTATGAGTACTCATTCCTAGTGGATTTGGGTCTTCTGGATCCATTGAGACACTTATCTTTCAGTTCCGGGCACTTCTGGCAGTGATTGATGCAGTTTTACACTTGTTGACCAGATTTGGGGCTGATTTCCCAGCCTGAGCATCAGGGGCCCCGAGAGGCCAGTTCACCTAGGGCGCTGATGATGGAGGGGGTGGTCCAGCCACTTGTTATTACCATTTATCCCCCCTCCCGGAGAGCCCGGTGGGCTCAGATGGACAGCGCTAGCACCCTAGGAGGCAGTTTTGGCACTTTCACAGTTCCCGAGGCAGTTAAAAAAATGGGATAAAGTGGTCACTGAGGAAATCGATTTGGGCAATTGAGGCAAGGTTTTGGCATTTGGTTTTCACAGAGGTCTTCCAGGTTGATCTCACTATCTTCCAGTCATTTTTCATCATGTGGGTATCTCCAGATTGATCACAGGAGGACATTTACTGCTCGACTATCATGGATTCTGAGGACAGTTTTGGTCATTATTATTATATTGGACATATTTTTATTATTTCATTGTGCCTTGGGGTGAGCTAGCAAGGATTTATACCTCCTAGCCCCACCATGTGCTTATTTTATCATGTCCTAGTCATCATGAGGTGGATTATTGTACTTTATACCCCTCTTGTGGGATGACGTCACCCTCTATTGTACCATTTAGTGAGGGCGCTATTGTTATGTTGAGTGATCCATGTGATATTATGTTATGGATTCATCTTAGCCATTGATTATGTTGTGAGATCTTTTAATCTCAACCACTCATTTCAAAAAGTGGTTTTGAGATCTAGGGTTTTGGTCTTTATTATCCTATATAAGGAGGAGACCCCCTCATTGTAAAATCATCTAGAGATTTTTGGCTCTTGGCTCTTGGAATAAAATTTCTATCTTTTGGAGTACATGCTTGGATAGGAGTGGATGTTGGTTGTTTCGATTGTAAATGCTATTGTCCATTGCACTGGAGGATCTTTTGTAGCTTTCTTGCGTATTTGCCATACTTTATTTGCAGGTTGAGAGGGCGACTTTGACAAGTGCGAATTGGTGGGGAGGCTTGCCCTTCAAGCTTGGAAGAAGTCGTTTTGGGTTTGACAGGGAGTGGTTTTGCCTTTGTGTCAACTATTCTATGTTTTTCTCTCTCTTGTTTGCATCTACCTTCAATTTGTTAAACTAATTGATGCTTTGCTCCTTGGCTTGACAGGTTAGAAGGAATCTCATGTGGCTTGGAAAAATCGATTTGGCAAGAGGGCTTCAACAATTCTCCATTTGATCTTTGGCAAAGTAATCCTCGTCTCAACTAGCATTCATCTCTTCATCCAGGTATGTCCCAAGAGGTATGATCTTCTCTTCCTTGAATCTTCCATAATTTCTAGATCACAAAAACCCTAATCAAATTAAAACCCTTGTTTTTGGTATTTCTTAGATCTACTTAGATCTAGCCCTCAATTTGAAAAGATATTGAAAACCCACCTCTATAGCATCCACCCCTAGTTGGATCTATAATTTGGTGGTGATTGGCTAAGAATTGACCCATTTTCTAAGACAAAAAGCTCTCCTTGACCTAAAGCGCACTTCCTTGAGAGAGGCTTGTTGGGCTAGATTTAGCACATGGGTATGTGAGATCCCGCTTGATTTGACAACTAGACACTTGATAACACATACCCATATCCTTACTTTGGTGAAAACTACCTTGTGGACATCTCTCCATGTTTTGAGGGGTTGAAACCCCCCTTTGACCTTCTTGGCACCTTAAAACCTAGATCTACCAAGATCTACCCATTGGATTCATTTGAAACTTTGAAGGAACATAGATCGGGGTACTAGCACCCCGGATCTACACTTTGGTGGCCATTGGACTTGGCATGGTCCACCAAACCCACTTTTTGCCTCTCCTTGAGAAAGTCGCACCCCTTGGGAGTTTTGAGTTGGACCACTTCTAGGAAGTGGGTGTTGGAGATTTTCGTAGATTTGGAATGCCCATGCCTTGAAACCTAGGTCTAGACTATCCTTTTGCCCCGATCTACCTTGGGGATTGCATTCCTTGTTTTAAGGAATTGTGGTCCACTTTTGGTCATCACTTAAAAACCTAGATCTAGTAAGACCTAACCATTGGATCACATCCATTTCACTTGACTTGGCTTCTAGGTGTCCCGATCTACACTTTGACATCTTTCTTGACTCCATTAGCCCACTAAACAAGGCACTAGTCCTTCTCCAAGCAAGGCGCACTTCTTGGGATTAGTGTCCAACCCTAGATCTAGCACATGGGTAATCCTAGAACCAACTCCAACTTATAAATTTATCCTAGATCTAACCTATAGTACCACCCTTCAACCATACCTTAACCTTTAGGTCCACTTAGCCTTGCATTGGTTTCCGTAACTCATCATTTACCTACCCTTAGAAACCTTTGTTTAGGTCCAATCAACTGTGATTGGGGTATAGGGTCTCCCCCTTGGTCTAGTTATACCTTGACCTAAAGTGAAGAGTGCCTCGGTTGACGTGACTCCCACATTGCATTGGGAACCGTGGCATCTCTTGGGTCACCTCTTTAGTTGCCTGTCTCCTCTACCGTCCCGGATGGGATACCTCTAGGGGCAACTACAAGTTGTGTGATAACAGTACCTGTTAGTCCTCAGAGGTAAATCAGGTTGAAATGATGTATGCCCAGGCATGATAGAAGCTCAATTATTTAAAAATATTAGAGCTATATCTTTTATGCAATGTGTTTTGGATACATTCTCAAAATTTCATGGTTGGATTAGGTTATGCACAACATTAACAGATGTAGAGACATTTTGCAGAGAAAATTCACAGCATTCAACAGACTATATGAAAAGGTGAAAGCGAATTCAATAGTTGGAGTACTAGAATTATTCAAGAAGTGAATGTGAAGGAAATATTTTTTGAACATAGATGAACTTTGAACGTACTGAAGCCTCAGGATGAGGAATTTCAGCAATTCTTACACATTGTAAAGTATAAAACATAAGGAATGAAGGGAAGACAACAAGATTTTATACGCTTAATACATGCAGGAAATGCCTTGCGATTCTAAACCAAACATAAAATCTTCAAAATATGTAATCTCTAACAAATCTTTTATCTTCAAACATCATGAACATCAATGATATCATAATGAGATCGAATGCTGCATCAGACTTCTATTAATCTCATGAATCTTTACATGGAACACAAAATGGAATAACAATGGAATCAATCAACAGAGGAAAAAACATCTCTACAACAATGTTGTGTCTTTAATCTCATAAATAGCCAAATTACAAGGGCTAAACCTATCACTCGACTCTACAAAGCTAGACAGAGAAACTCTCTACTAAAATTGCCAGCCTTCTAGACTGAGTCTAATCCACTTTATATAGAGTCAGTAAGTAACCAAATTCAGTTTCTTATATCATAATAGAAAAGTAAAAGACTCGATTTACTTTTTACAAAAAAGATTTTTACATTTCTGCTTTACAACATTTATTGCTAAACTTAGCATATTTAGTTCTTTTTGTTGGCAGCCTTCTTCTTGCCCCTCATGTAAACATTCTAATGGCCAAGTGGCTGCTTTATTGGCCCTACTTGAGGTATGCCGGCTTAGTTCAGAAGGAGGATATTCCAAAAATTGCCTTTTGTACCTGTTAGTCCCCAAAGGTAAATCTGGTTGAAATGATGTACACCCGGGCATGATAGAAGCTCAATTATTTAAAGATATTAGAGCTATATCTTTTATGAAATGTGTTTTGGATACATTCTCAAAATTTCATGGTTGGATTAGGTTATGCACAACATTAACAGATGTAGAGACATTTTGCAGAGAAAATTGACAACATTCAACAGACTATATGAAAAGGTGAAAGCGAATTCAACAGATGGAGTACTAGAATTATTCAAGAAGTGACTGTGAAGGACAAATTTTTTGAACATAGATGAACTTTGAACGCACTGAAGCCTCAGGATGAGGAATTTCAACAATAGAAGAAATCCTATGAGCCAAACGTCACCTGAACCTCCTGGAATTAACTGGTCGGAAGAACAAAAAGAGGATGATTTTGAGTACCCCACTCATAGTGAGGAGGCCCAGGATTCTCCTAGAAACATTAATTGGGTCGATAATTTGGACTTTGACAAGGATTTTGGACGAATTCTAATAGATCAAGAAGAAGAGAATGTAGAAAGTCTTAGTCCTAGTTTTCTCGTTTTTTCCGCAGAACAACCTAAGAGTAGTGGCCAAGCTCCTATTAGGATTTATCAAAGAAGAAAGGATGTCCAAAATCCTACTCCTTTCATCGAGAGGAAAAATAGTGAGAAGCCTAGCCCAGTGAGTGAGCCAACTTCTATTCTCCCTGAGTATGACTTAGACATCAACATTGAGAAAGAATTGGACAAGGTTATGCAAAATGTTCCACTCACTGAACTAATGAAAATCCCTTCTATTAAAGAACAAGTGGTAGAGTTTTTTTAGAGTATCCTTGAAACTACCACTAGGCATGGTGAGGATCAATCTCTTCCAGACTTGGAACCTAGTGCCATGGTTGAAGATGAGGATGATCCTCCCATCAACATCCAGACAACCTTGTATGAAAGGAAGAACGGTGGTCACCAACCTTTTTATCTTACACTTCATGTAGGTGACCTCCTTCTCCACAACTGTATGATGGATTCTGGTGCTTCCATGAATGTCATGCCATTACAAGTTATGGAAGCTATGGGATTAAAGATAACTAGGCCTTAGGGGAATGTATGTGGGATAGACTCGAGATCGTTATCACATACATAGTAGCTAGGCTACCATGTCAGCAGAGCAGATATCTGCATTTTTCTGAGCTTTGCCTGTACACTTATTCAGTGAGATCAACTATGATGAGCAACATTATTTATGATCACTCACACATCAGAGCATATTTGTATCAAACATTTAGTAGACCTTGTGCCAAGGATGGGCCTTGAGATCTCAGATTTGATGACTGATATGACCTTTTGTTCCATACAGATGCAATGTAGTTTTCAGTGTTTCAGATATAGTCTTCTTAGTAGTTGTAGTTGGTTTAGATTACAAATGTTGATATATGACCCAGTATATATGTGATGTGCATTGATGTTATTACCTTGTTGTTTAGGTCATTTTGATAGCACTGACTTGGTATATGAAAACTATGATCTGGCAATATATTAATGTTAAAATGAAATTGGTTGTTATGGACTATATGTATTGTTGTATTACTAACATTTGGAAACTCTTGTTGTATACTTGTTGGTCTTTACCTTCATATGAATGTGAACATGATCATTTAGTGTCTTCCTGACCTGCTAGCTTAGGCACCATTTTCACTTGTGGCCATCCATCCATTTGTCCTTTCCCACTTATTGATTTTCACCCTGACTTACACCTTGACTTGTGATATGGAGGATCTCCCCGCTTCTGCCTCTGTGTTGGACTTGCACCCATGTTTATTTTGTGTCTCGGCTCTGAGTTGGCGACAAAACTTGCCTTTGGTAAGTTGGATTTTATTCCGTTATCATTCTAGTTGGTTTCCCCGATGTGTGGTTTTGTGTGGAATTCCCCCTTGTTGCTTGAATTGTTGTTGGCTAAAACCTGAAGCAAAATGTACTACCTTGGAAACTATTGGAAGCCCAATAAAAAGGGTTGTGAAATGTAATGCAATGAAATGCTTTGAAATGCAAATGCACCCCGGATGAAAGCTGTGATTAGTTGTGCTTATTAGCGCATGTGAAATCCCAGAGGGGTTATATTAGGCCTAAAAAGCAATGGATAAATGTATGCTAAATATAATGATTGTTGGCCATGAAATTCAATGAAATGAAAGGTCCTAAAAAGCACTGGTTAAACAAATGCTAAATCTAAAGACTGCTGACCTTATGTGAAACTTTCCTCACTGAGCCCGCAGGCTATGATATGAGATGGAGCAAGGGACAACTAATTCTAAGTGTCCCCTAAAACCTCAAGTTATGGTTAGCATGACACCTAGTTCATGGTGGTTCTAGTAGTAGACATTTTTGTCAAGGTTTAATAAACACTTCTCTGAACAACTCATCCATTTGTGAGACACTGCCATTCCTTGTGTACTCCTTGTCCAACACATGCTTAAGTGTGTAACACCATGTCCTTCATCCAAAGTATCTCAGTGTCAAGTCAGTCAAGTCATCCCTATTCAGCCTAGCCTTGTATTTTAGCCTTCACACATTGCTAGCAATTTGATCATGTTTACAAACAAGTATATTCTTGAGATTCTTCTTGGAAGTAAATTATTTAACTAACCTATTATTATTTATTAACTGCCAGTGAAATGATGCTTAATACTCTGGAGTCTTGCTATGAAAATGATTTAGAGAGCATGTCTTAACCATTTGCATTTGCAACAACATGGCTAGCCAGGGTTATACTTTGATCAGTTTGACCAAGGTCAACCTTGGGATCCGTGATGAGATGGACCAGTGTTGTTTTATGATATTAATCTATGGTCTTGTTATCACACCGTAGTAGCTGGGCTACTATTCTTACTGAGCAGATATCTGCACTTTTCAGAGCTTTTCCTTTACAGAGATCAGTTATGATGAGCAACATGATTTGAGATCACTTACAGATCAAAGCAGTGTATATCAGACATTGAGTAGACCTTGTGCCAAGGTTGAACCTTGAGAGCTTATATTTGATGACCGATATGACCTTTTGTTCCATACAGTTTCAGTTCAGTGCCTAGTGTTCTGGATGTTATTATTGCAGCAGTGTTTCAGTTGGTTCTAGATGATGATTATGTATATGCACTGATATGACTGCTGGACTTATGATTGTTATCTTTGATTATTATCTTGTTGTTTTAGCCCTCTTCATAGCATTGACTTGGTATATAACTCATGATGTGACAGTATTATTAATAAATGAAATGAAATATATTGGTTGTGTTTAATAATAAATTGGATGTATTACTTGCACTTAAAGGTTCACTGACTATACCCATTGGTTTCATTACCCTCAGATGAGAGTGAACATAGTCTTTCATGACAATTATGTCTGCTAACTTAGGTTTCACATTCACTTGAATCCATCCATCCATGACCTTCCCTATTTTTGGCTTTCTCCCTGATTTGCCTTTTTGACTATTGATATGGAGGACTTCCCCTTTTCTACCGCTATGTTGGATTGCATCCATGTTTGTTTTGTGTCTCGGCTCTGAGTTGGTGACAGAACTTGCCCATGGTGAGTTGGATTTTATGCCTAGATCATTCTAGTCGGTTGCCCCGATGTTTGACTTAGCGCATAATTCCCCCTAGTCACATGAGATGTTGTTGGCTAAAACCTGAAGCACTTGTACTATTTATGGAAATTATTGGAAATCTCTTATGAAAGCCTATGAAATTAAATTCTAGAATGTGTTTCTAAACACATGATGAATAAAGGCTAAAGCACTGAAATGCTAAAATACCCCATGAAGGGTATAGAAATGTCCAAAAAGCAATGGCTAAATAAATGCTAAATCTAAAGATTGTTGACCTCATTAATGTAAATATGCCCCAAATGCAAGCTGCGATTAGTTGTGCTTTTTAGCGCATGTGAAATCCCAAAGGGGTCATATAGGCCAAAAAGGCCATGGAAACTAAATGAATGATCCTAATGAACTTGGATCAACTTGATATAGACATGATGCCAAGGTTGAATAAGCACTCTCTAAACAACTTACCCATTTGTGAGGCACTGCCATTCCCTTTGTTTATCTTGTCCAGCACAGTGTGTAGCTCCCCTCTTTCCCCGTCCAAAGTATCTCTTAGTTGAATTGGTCAAGTCATCCCTTTGTCCTAACCTTTTTGTTAGCCTTCGCCCTATATTAGCAGTTAGACCATGTCCATTGGTGAGTATGTCTTTAAAGCTTTGGTGCAAGTAAAATATAAATAACACTAAATATCTATGTATTAACTGCCACGTGATTGATGTTTATTCTTTAAGTTAAGTTGTGAATATGGTTAAAGGAACATGTCTTAGTCATTTGTTATGATCTAGTCCTTGGTTGCATTTTGACCTAGTCAAACATAGTTTGACCATGGTCATTCTTGGGATCCGTGATGAGATGGACCACTTGTGCTTTATGGTGTTGATTTATGGTCCCACATACACCTATTGATGATTCCATATGGTGGACATGCTTCAGATGACGATTGGTGTAGTTGGTCATTTTTATTATTATTTCCAGATCATCATATTTTACACTGTCTGGATGTGGTGGACCTGTTATCACCTAAACTGTAGTTACCCCTATGGATGTATCCAGTCATGGATGGCAATAGGGAAGGGCAACTCAAAAGGTGCAACCACGATCACCTCGACCTCCAATATATGGTTGTCACGCCAGTCGAGGCAACCTTCACTTTATGTTATCTAGCCCAGACAACAAAGGGGGAGACCCGATCTACTCCCGACAGGAGAGATCAAAACCAAGACACCAAATCAGGGTATTTCTAAGTGAAGTTAGGTGTATGGTTTATCCTAGACCTTATAGGTTGAAGTCACAAGCCAAGTGAGGGGTTCAATAGGTATAGCTTTGGTTCATAGTTGATGTAAGAGTGACTTATAATGTTTGAAGTGAGATCTAGGGCTAGTGTACTAGTTCAATGTCAGAAGACCCACTGCCTTGGGAACCGTGTCCAGTGCAGGGTAGTTTAAGGGTTGTATTGGGGCTAACTAGTACAGATGACAAGCTTGACCATGATACATGATAGCTTCAAGGGTTTAGGTCACCATGCATAGGTCAATCCACAAGTCAATCCAACAATCTAGGAAAGTCAAATTAACTTGGAGAGAAGCCAGTGCCTTGGGAATTGGGAAGTGGAGTCAAAGTAAGGTTGACTTGTGGTTTAGGACTCCTAGTACATGGGACAAGTAGGCAATAGAGGTCTTGATGGATGAATGTGTCTAGATCTAGGTTTGACCCAAGTGGACCACAATCCCTTAAAACAGGGAATGCTATCCCCAAGGCAAGATTTGACAAAGTGATAGTCTAGACCTAGGTTTTGAATTATTACGGTTTCAAATCTCCAAAAATCTTAAGTACCCACGTCCTAGAAGTGAGTCAACTCACTTCTCCAAGGTGGTGCGACTTTGCCCAAGGAGGCTAAAAAGTGGGGTTAGGTGGGTCAAGACAAGTCGGATGGCATCCAAACTTTAGATCCGGGTAGATCAGTCAAGTAGGAGTATGGATCTCTAATTTCGTGGCAATCCAACGGCTAGATCTTAGTAGATCTGAGTTTGACTGTTCCAAGTGGTCCAAAATGGGGATTAAATCCCTTAAAATGTGGAATAGGGCCCACAAGGTGAATTTCAGGAAAGTAACAATCTGGGTGTATGTTATTGGATGTGTAGATGACAAATCAAGTGGAATCTCAAACACCCACCACCTAGATCTAGGTCAACTTGCTCAAACTAGGAAGTGCGCTTTGCTTGGGAGGAGCTAAGTTGGCATGGGAGGGGGGTCAAACGGAAGCCAATCCTTACCAAACTATAGATCCGGGATGCCGTGGATGCTATAGAGGTGGGTTTTCAATATTATGCCCAACAACCCACTAGATCTAAGTAGATGTGAGAAAATGTAAAATGGGGTTTTAATTAATTAGGGTTTTAAATGTTTTTGACAATTGGATAGATCATGGAGATAGAACTTACCTTGAGATCATACCTGAGTGATGTGAATGAGATGCCTTGATGTTGAGGAAGATTCCCGCAGAGATCAAATGAGAGATTGTTGATTTGCTTGCCGAATTGATGCCCTAGCCCACAAGTGCGACCTCCTCTACCTGTCAAACCAAGGAATAGCGATTCAATTAGTAAGATCAAGCATGGAGGAAATACGAGAGAAATGCAACTAGTAACATGAAATAGAAGGTCCTGGGACAGTAATACTCCCTGTTACCAACGAAGAGCTCCAAAGAAGAAGTAGGGAGAGTCTTCCCCTACCAATACCTCCTCCTCCAAGCAAATCGGCCTCCACCTGTAGATGCAAAATCGTGGTACAAAGATATGGCAAACAAGATCTCCAATAACTCAGTGCAAAGGAAGAACCAACGAACGAACACCAAAAAACATTCACCACAACACTGGAGATAGATGCAATAATAATTTTCTATTCCAATAATCCAGAGCCAAAAGTCCTTTTACAATGAGAGGCTCTCTCCTTTAAATAGGAAGGAGAGGCACCAAAACCCTAACCACTTTTTGAATGAGTGGCTAAGATTAAAAGATACAAATGTCTAATCAATGGTTGAGATGAGCTCAATAATAAAATACATGGATCACTAATAAAATATAATGTAAGTGGACAAAATCGCCCTAGAAGAGGGGAATCCCACCAAATCATGATGACAAAATATCATAAGAGGCTTATGGTGGGTCCAAGGGGTAATTTTATCCCTCCTTGGTCAATCCCCATAGCACAATAATCAATAAATAATCATCAATGTACCAAATCATGCCACCATAGTCAAATCGTAGGCCTCAAAAAAGACCTCAGAAATCCACAGAAAATGCCATAAGTGATGGATGCGGGCCCCGATGAAGCTGAAACTGCTGGAGAAGGTGTGGAGGACCCCGATCTATCATCACTGATGATCCCATGCCATAACTTTGCCTCAGTAGCCCAAATCGATTTCCTCAATAGCCATTTCTACCAACCTTGAAATGCCTCGGGAAGCGTGAAACTGCCCCAAACAGCCTCCTGGAGTGCCTGCGCTGTCAAGGTGAGGGCACCAGTGTGTCCGGGAGGGGGGTAATATGGTAAAAACAAGTGGCTGGACCACCCCCTCCATCATCAGCACCCTAGGTCAACCGGATAAAAATCTCATCTGCTCTGACAGGGCCTCCGACAGACCAAAACTGCACTGGGACAGCCTACTGAGGCTCAATCATCACTGTAAGTGCCCGAAACTGAAAACAAACTATCCCATTGGACTCAGAAGGTCCAAATCCATCCAAGATGTGTACTCATACACCATATGAGTCTCTGCATGATCAAAATAAATATCCAATATACCGGAACAAGGCCAATAATAATGATCTGTAAATGACCAAATACTGCTGTAACCCAAGAATCATCATCATAACCCTGTAGCTGCTGCATAGAACCATCATGTATGTATACATAGACCATATATCATCTATCCATATCATCATAAGGTCTAACATCTCATGTCCCATGGTCCTCCATGGTCAAACTGGGTCTAACCAAGACCAAATATAACTCAGACCATCATCCAAGGCTGCTGCAAAGTGTCAAGGTTAATACATGCTCTACAACTTATTCAAATAACAATTATAACACAGAGTAATCATAACTGGCGATCTAAATCCAAATATATAGTGTCGTTAATTATTATTATTACTCAGACTAGACTTTCAGGATCATACTCACTTCATAGCTGTGATCAATTTGCTAGTGAAGGGTGAAGGCTGAAATAATTGGCTAGGCTAAGGGATGACTTGACTGACTTAACTTTGTGACACTTTGGCAAGGGAAAGGGAATATACACCATAGTATATACTGAATGAGCAATAACACAGGGAATAGCGGTGTCTCACAAATGGATGAGTTGTTTAAAGAGGGTTTATTCACCTTCACAGATGCGCACAATCCATAATACAAATAAGGCCAGCAATTGTTTAGATATAGCATTTAAGTTCTATTGCTTTTGGGCCTGAAGTTTCCATAGCCTTGATCTATGTGTGTTTATAAACACATTGCATAGATTTACATTTTTTCTTTAGGCTTTCTGCTGCAGGTGTGTTTTTAAGACACTTGTTTACCTGAGCACTTCTAGGTGTGTCATGGACAGCTTGTTTACCTAGGTATTTATTTTCCAAAATATATAACATTTTATTTTCATTGCCATGTTCATTTGGCATGCCTCTCATTCATGTGTGTTTAGAAACACATTGCATGAATGGGCTTTTCATACAAGATATAGCATTTCATTTTTCCAGATTTTGTATTCATGGCAGCACTAAAAGTTTCAGGTTTAGCCAACACAACTTTAGTGACTAGGGGGAATTCACAAGGAACTCCAACTCACCATAGGTAAGTTTTGTCACCAACTCAGAGCCGAGACACAATAAACAGGGAAGCTCATCCAATACAGAGGCTACAGTGGGGAAAAGTCCTCCATGCCACTAGTCAAGTAGTAAGTCAGGGTGATAATCTAAAAGGTAGGCCATGGATGGATGAAGACAATGAAATGATGGAGCCAACACTAGCAAGCCAAGGTATGGTGGAATGATCACCTCTATTCTCCCTAAGGAGGGTACATACCAATGAGTATGAATAGTGAACTTCTAAGTCTGAGTAGGGACAATATAATATATATAATAGATCAACCAGGTCCAGATATCTATATGATCGCCAGATCATGACACTGAGTGCTAAGACATGCTATAAGAATAAGTATAAAAGCAATCTAACCATAACACCATGATATACCTGCTGAGTCATATACCTGAATGCTCATCAACCTGTACCATCATCTGTCCTCTGGAACTACTGCTGCAACTCTGAACACTACTGACTGCTCTGTACAAATGGTATAATGGCTATATCGGTCATCTCTCTGAGTGTCCTGAGACTCAGTCCTGGCATGGGGAATACAACTGCTGTCCACAATATGATAGTGATCCAATATAGATGCTCATCTCAGCATCTCAAATGTAAGGGAACTGGCTGAATAGTGTACTGGAATGAGAAAAATAATGCATGGTAGCCCGGCTACTATATATGTGATAACAGGACCCTACAGATGACCCTACATGTTATCATGAGGTGTATGAGTACTCATCTCTAGTGTATTTGGGTCCTCTGGATCCATTGAAACACTTATCTTTCAGTTCCGAGCACTTCTGGGCATGATATTAGCAGTTTTCCACCTATTGACCAGTTTGGGCATGCTAGCGAGGCTTGTCCAGCAGGAGCATTGGAGACAAGTCGTTTCCTAGGGCGCTACAGAGGAAGGGGGTGGTCCAACCACTTTTGTTTACCATTATACCTCCCTTCCAAACAACCTGGTACACTCAGTTTGACAGCGCAGGCACCCTGGATAGAAGTTTTGGTCATTTTCAGGGTTTTTAGGAGTATTAAAAAATGGAATAAAGGGTCATTGAGGAATTCGATTTGGGAAATTGAGGAAAGGTTTTGGCACTTGGTCTGCTCAGAGATCATCCATGGCTACAGGAGGTCTTTTACTGCATGTCTCTCTCATATTACGGGGACAGGATTTGATCATTTGTATACTTGGACATGTCATAGACTCATATTTTATATTATTGTGCCATGGGGACATGTTAGTGAAGGGGATTAATACCTCCTAGCCCCACCATGTGCTCCTAGTGACTTGTCTTGGTCTATTTGTTGTGGCACATGTGTTATTAGCCACCCCCATGTATGACGTCACCCTCCTTAGGGTCTTTTAGGCTATGACATCATCACTTAGTTGAGTGATCCATGTCTTATATTGTATTGGCTCATCTTAGCCGTTGATTAGATTGTTATATCTTTTGATCTTAACCACTAGTTTTCAAAAGTGGTTTAGTGGTTTAGGGTTTTGGTCTTCCTCTCTTATAAAAAGAGAAGAGCCCCTCATTGTAAAGGTCCCTTTGTAGCTCTTGAAGATTGGAATAGAATACTATTTTGTGGATCTATTTCTCTTGTCTTGATGGATTCTTTTGCAAGTTGAATATACAGTGTTTTCTCTATGTATCATTGTGGATCATGGGCTACTAGTCGTTTTTCTGCAGGGAGGCCAAATTGATGAGGAGGAGGACGATTTGAAGGGGGGCATTGTTGGGAGACCCACATATCATTATTGTATCTTTGTGACATAGTTGATGCTTTCTATTACATCTCTTCATCATTTTCATAATTCTTTTACTTGGCTTGTTTCTAACTTGATCTTGTCTTGTAGGAGGAGGACGATTTGGTTATCTTTGGAGGAGGACGTTTTGGTTTGGAGCACTAGATCTCACTCTTGAATATACACATAGGGGGAATGCTATAAATTTGCAAAGTGGCCACAAGCATTTGAGGTATGTTCTACAAGGTATGTACCTAGATCCATTCATTCTTCTTCATTGGTCATAAAACCCTAATAATCAAAACCCTCATTTTACTTTTTTTATAGATCTACTTGGATCTAGCTTGGATTTGGGTATAAAACTAAAAACCCACCTTATTAATAAACACGACAATCCTGATCTAAAGTTTGGTTGCAATTGGCCCTCATTTGACCCATTTCCCAAGGCACCTAGGCTCCTAGCCCTCCTTGAGGCAATTCACACTCCTTGAGAAAGGCTAGTTTTGCTAGTTCCTAATCATGGGTAGGTGAGATTCTTCTTGCATTGAATAGATCAACCTTGCAAACCTACCCCTAGTGCTTCACATTTGGGATTTTTACCTTGTGGGCCCCATTCCTCATTTTGAGGGTTGTGCCCCACTTGGGTCACTTTGTGATGCATTAGATCTATGGAGATCTAGCCATGGCATGTACTTGATCTTGAAAACCCACCTTGATTATCATCTTAACAATCCCGATCTACAATTTGGTGGACATCCGACTCCATTTGGCCATTGATCTAAGGCACTAATCATCCTTGGGATAATTCGCACACCTTGGGTAGGTGGCCATTTGCTAGATCCCATACTTGGGTTATGCTATTTCTTCATCAAAACCTCTAGATCCATGTTTGTTATCACATCCATGTTAGCTGGAGCTACCATGCTGCAGATTGTGTGGTCGGGGACCATACTATACTTTTTTTTTCCAGATCAGAGATCGGATGCCTTCAGAGGAGGCACACAAGTTTTGTTCAAATTGCCCCGTGCAGACATATCAGTGGGGACAGATGGTTTATTGTATTGTCCAGACATGTATACATTATTGCCTACAGAGGCACCCTTCTTTGCCAGGATTTGCACATGCCCATTGAGACAGTTGCCTAGCCATATTTTGATAGTGCTACAGAGTATTGCTGGTTTACCACTTATTGCCCGGATTCAATTGAGATCCAGTTTCAGAGTCAGCTTCAGCAGCAGGTATAGCATTTGATGTTCTGTTGCTCATGTTGTTGATTAAACTTGTTTATACATGATAGTACACTGACTTTGCATGTGATGTTTGATATGGTGATCTAGTTGTCATTATGATGTATTATTGGGCCCTTGGTGATGTTAGTCCACCCCCTTCAGTAGGCTCCTGTTTATGCACACTGGATCACCTCCCCACTATTGGTATAGACTTGGTCATTTAATCCCCCCTAGGCAGCTGACTTTGGATCCACCTTCACCTTCTCCACCCATTCGACTTATTCATGATTGGTCTTTTCCCGACTTGGATTTTGATTTGTGACCTTGAGGATCCCCTTCCCCACTGATCTCTGAGTATGCCACGATTCCCCGCCTTTTGTGCCTTGGCTCTTTAGTGTGTGAGATGCACTCTCAAACCTGGGATTTGCTCCTGTCGGTTGCCCCCGATGTTGCAATGCAGTATAGGAGTGTGTAGCCCTACCGGGTGTTCCCCATTGGTCATCGAAGCACTTATACTTACCCCCATTACTCTGCAGTATGAGCACCTTGATTATATCTATTGAGATATGTATGTATCCCAAAAGGGCCTTGATGTAAAAAGAAATGAAGAAATGAAGAAATGTAAAGCAAGCCAAAAAGGCTATTGTAAATGTAAAATCTAGCCAAAAAGGCTAAGTGAAATGTAAATGTAAAATCCATGCAATGTGTTTGTAAACACACATGGACACAGGTCAACCGTACATATCAACTTTGTAGTGGTTATTTCCTCACCTAGTCCTGCGGGGTAAGGAGGTGAGAGGGAGCAAGGGACAAGCTCAAGATTGTCCTCTAGAGTCTCAAGTTACGATTTGTCGGACACCCAGTTTGGCGGCTCTAGAAAAGATCCTCACGGAGTCTTCTGAAGGCACGGATGTGAGTTGTAAGATATTTGTTAGATGACTAGTGGCGGTTTCCCTGCACTATACCCATTTGTGAGGCACCGCCCTTTCCTGTGTTTTGTCATGGTATGCTCATCTCAGTGGACCCCGCTTTCTCGATTCATCCAAAGGGCCACATGATCTTTGTCCTTGTCATCCCGTACCTTTCACCCTGTTTTCCACATCACCCAAAGTCAGCTAGGTGGTCAAGTCTATAGGTTGTGCAACGCAATTTGAGTCTTTTGGATGTGGTGGCCCCACCTCACCAGGGGCCTCCTATTTTTGAGATATTATGTATTGTTGATCACTATATTGGCATCATATTGTTTAGTAATGTACTAACATGTATAAGGAAGCCTGTCGCTTCATATTGCATATAGGTATTCAGCCAACACTATGTTGACCAGATTTGACTTGGTCAAACTAGGTTGACCAGGCCAAAAATGGGCCCGAAAAAATGTTGCGACCAAGATTTCGATTTTGGTCAATTATTATCTTCAGGGGTCCCACATGAACCTCCAAGCATCAGAATTTGAAAATGTTGACGCAGCGATGAGATTTTTAATTATTATTGGTCATTAATGACCCGTTTTAATTAAAAATCATGGATTTTGGGCAAACAGTGCCCAAGTGATGGACCGTGGTCGTTCAAGTGACCATGTCTACTATTTTTGGGGTCCACGATCGCATTACAACAGACGGTTCGACAATCCGGGCACTATAAGTGGGTCAAAAGCCCAATTTACACCTTCAGCAATAAAAACCAGCAGTTAATTACATGGAAAATAAAAAATTGGCAAAGGCAACTATGGCAAATGGAAAAGTCAAAGGCTGGCTAATATAAGGGTGACTTATAAGGTAATTTTGGTAATGTTTAGACATTGTATGAGGTATTGTGGGGCCCTCTCTTGGACAGCTCACTATAGAGGTCGAATTTGCCCATGGGGGTGTTTTTCTCCACCTAAGCATTTTTGATTTGGTTGATTTGATGTATGTGGGACCTTGATGTATTGAGTTGGGGGGATAAAAAACCCTATAGACACCCCCCAACCTTGGCTTATGTGTTGTATGGCCCCACAATGGGCCCCTCTCTCTCCACATGTGCGCTCTAGAGGGCAACTCGCACCCCCTCAAGGAGGAATTGTTATCACACCATAGTAGCAGGGCTACTATTCTTGTACAGCGGATATCTGCACATTCCAGAGCTTACATTATTCCAGAGCATGGCTATATATTTTGGATCACTCATGATCAGAGCAGTGCATTATTCAGATTTGTATATGACCTTGTGTCAAGGCTGAGCCTTGAGAGTTCAGATTTGATGACTGATGTGACTACTTATCCCATACAGTTTTAGTTCAGTGCCTAGAGATGTATTACAGCAGTGTTTCAGATGATATTGGATGATTATTATTATGATGATGTTGTATGATCTATGAATATGTTCTCACTGACTGTGGATTATTATCTTGTTGATTTAGTCATGATCATAGCATGTGCTTGGTATATTATTCCTGATGTGGCAAATTATTTAAAATGAACTGTAAATCATAAAATGGACAATTGCTTGCACATTTAGGTCATTTAACAAAACTTACTGGTTTTTCACCTTACATAGATATGGTCTTTCTCGACACCAGTTGTCTGCTAGTGTAGGCTCCATATTCACTTGTCTCCATCCATACATGACCTTCCTGTTTGACTTTAAACCCTGACTTGTCTCATTTGACTTTCTGATACCGAGGACTTCCCCGTTTTTCTACCTCTGTGTTGGACCGCATCCCTGTTTATTCGGTGTCTCGGCTCTGAGTTGGTGACAAAACTTGCCTTTGGTGAGTTGGATTGTAGGCCTAAATCATTCTGGTCGGTTGTCCCGATGTTTGGCATTGGCTCGAACTCCCCCTAGTCACTTGAGATGTTGTTGGCTAAAACTGAAAGCTCATGTTCTACCTATGGAAACTTAATAAATTCGCCCATGGAAACAAAAAAAAGGGCAAGAGCGATGAAAAGCTAAAAAAAATACTCCTCGAAGAGTATAAGAAAGGTCCAAAAAGCAATGGTTCTTAAAGGCTATATCTAAACAATTGCTGACCTTATATATATTTGAAAAAACATGCCCTGGATGCAAGCTGCAACTAGTTGTGCTTTTCAGCACATCTGAAATCCGAAGGGTTATGTAGGCCAAAAAGGCCGTGGAATAAAATTGAATGATCCTAATGAACCTGGATCAACTTGATGTAGACATGATGCCTAAGTTGAATAAGCACTCTCTAAACAACTTATCCATTTGTGAGACACAGCCATTCCCCGTGTTCTTTTGTCTAGCACAGAGTTTGTAGCTTCTCCCTTTTCCCAGTCCAAAGTATTTTTGAGTTAAGTTAGACAAGTCAACCCCTTGGCCCAACCTTGCTCCTAGCCTTCATCCTTCACTAGCAGTTTGACCATGTCCAATGGGTGAGTTTGTCATTTGAACTATTGTGCAAGTAATTTTATATAACAACGGAATATGTTAACTTGATTAATGCCACTGAATGGAATTTATACTTTGAGCTTAACTGTGAGAGTGATTAAAGAAGCATTGTCTTAGTCTACTGATGTGATTTATCCTTGATTATATATTCTTGGGATCCGTGATGATGTGGACCATGTATGGATGATTATTGATGATGATTGATGGGCCCACATGTTTGATGATGATATCAGATGATGGACATATGATGGACATATGATGCAGATCATGTTTGATCCAGTTCAGCAGGTTTATTACTACTTCAGATTAGCAGATTATACATTGTCCATATATGGTGGACCCTACAGCTGGCCCATTAGGGCAACCCAGGGTGTATGAGTACACATTCCTAGTGGATTTGGGTCTTCCGGATCCATTGAGACACTTAGCTTTCAGTTCCGGGCACTTCTGACAGTGATTGATGCAGTTTTACACTTGTTGACCAGATTTGGGGCTGATTTCCCAGCCTGAGCAGCAGGGGCCCCGAGAGGCCAGTTCACCTAGGGCGCTCATGATGGAAGGGGTGGTCCAGCCACTTGTTTTTACCATTTACCCCCCCTTCTGGAGAGCCTGGTGGGCTCAGATGGACAGCGCTAGCACCCTAGGAGGCAGTTTTGGCACTTTCACAGTTCCCGAGGCAGTTAAAAAATGGGATAAAGTGGTCACTGAGGAAATCGATTTGGGCAATTGAGGCAAGGTTTTGGCATTTGGTCTTCACAGAGGTCTTCCAGGGAGGCATCACTACCTTCCAGTCAGTTTTCACCATGTGGGTATGCCCAGATTGATCACAGGAGGACATTTACTGCTTGACTGTCATGGATTCTGAGGACAATTTTGATCATTTATATTATATTGGACATATTTTATTATTTTATTGTGCCTTGGGGATGAGCTAGTAAGGATTAATACCTCCTAGCCCCACCATGAGCTTATATTGTCATGTCCTAGTCACCATGAGGTGGATTTTGGTGCTTATGTTTCTCTAGTGGATGACGTCACCCTCTTATTGTACCTTTTAGTGGGGGCGCTACCATTATGTGGGTGATCCATGTGATATATTGTTATGATTTATTGTTAGCCATTGATTAGATCTTGAGATCTTTTAATCTTAGCCACTCATGTAAAAAGTGGTTAGGATTGTACTCTCTCCCCATCCTATTTAAGGAGGGAGCCTCTCATTGTAAAATTCATCTAGAGATTTTTGGCTCTTGGCTCTTGGAATAAAATTTCTATCTTTTGGAGTACATGCTTGGATTGGAGTGGATGTTGGTTGTTTCGATTGTAAATGCTTTTGTCCATTGCACTGGAGGATCTATTGTAGCTATCTTGCATATTTGCCATATTTTATTTACAGGTTAAGAGGGCGATTTTGGACAAGGGCGAATTGGTGGGGAGGCTTGCCCTTCAATCTTGGAAGAAGTCGCTTTGGTGTAACAGGGAGTAGTTTTGCCTTTGTGTCAACTATTCTATGTTTCTCTCTCTCTTGCTTGTATCTACCTTCAATTTGTTAAACTGATTGATACTTTGCTCCTTGGCTTGACAGGTTAGAAGGAATCACATGTGGCTTGGAAAAATCGATTTGGCAAGAGGGCTTCAACAATTCTCCATTTGATCTTTGGCAAAGTAATCCTCGTCTCAACTAGCATTCATCTATTCATCCAGGTATGTTCCAAGAGGTATGATCTTCTACTTCCTTGAATCTTCCATAATTTCTAGATCATAAAAACCCTAATCAATTAAAACCCTTGTTTTGGTATTTCTTAGATCTACTTAGATCTAGCCTTGCTTTTGAAGAGATATTGAAAACCCACCTCTATAGCATCCACCCCTAGTTGGATCTATAGTTTGGTGGTGATTGGCTAAAAATTGACCCACTTTTCAAGGCAAAAAGCCCTCCTTGACCCAAATCGCACTTCCTAGTGAGAGGCTTGTTTGGTTAGATCTAGTACATGGGTAGGTGAGATCCCACTTGATTTGCAATCTAGACACTTGATAACCTACCCCCAGATTCTTACTTTGGTGAAATCTACCTTGTGGACATCTCTCCATGTTTTAAGGGGTTAAAACCCCCTTTTGAATTTCTTGGCACCTCAAAACTCAGATCTACTAAGATCTAGCCCTTGGATTGACTTGATTTTCGGGACATACATAGATCGGGGTACTAGCTACTGGGATCTATAGTTTGGTGGCCATTGGACTTGATTTGGTCCACCAAACCCACTTTTTAGCCCTCCTTGAGCAAATTGCACTCCCTTGAAAAAGTGAGTTTGTCCACTTCCAGGAGGTGGGTGTTTGAGATTTTCGTGGATTTGGAATGCCCATACCTTGAAACCTAGGTCTAGACTATCTTTTTGTCACGATCCGCCTTGGGGGTAGCATTCCTTGTTTCAAGGGATTGTGGTCCACTTAGGGTCATTACTTGAAAAACCTAGATCTAGTAAGATCCAACCATTAGATATCATTTAGCCCACTTGATTTGGCTTCTAGGTGTCCCGATCTACACTTTGACATACATTTTGACCCCATTAGCCCATCCAACAAGGCACTAGTCCTTCTCTAAGCAAGTCGCACTCCTTGGGAATTGTGTCAAACCCTAGATCTAGTACATGGGTACTCCTAGAATCAACCTAGAGTCATAGATCTAGCCTTTATCCAACCTATAGTACTAACTTCACACATAACTTCACCTTGTGGGCCTACCTAGAACCATTTCACACTTCCCAAGAAAACAAGACCCACTTGTGTAAACACATGGTACTATACCTAGTCATCATACCCCATCATGTGGCCTAAACCATACATAGGTTGAAACACTAACAATCTCTTATACCACCTTCAACCATTCCTTAACTCTTAGGTCCACTTAGTCTTGCATTGGTTTCCGTAACTCATCATTTACCTACCCTTAGAAACCTTTGTTTGGATCCAATCAACTGTGATTGGTTATAGGGTCTCCCCCTAGGTCTTGCTACACCTTGACCCAAAGCAAAGAGTGCCTCGGTTGACGTGACTCCCACCTTGCCTTGGGAACCGTGGCATCTCTTGGGTCACCTCTTTAGTTGCCTGTCTCCTCTACCGTCCCGGATGGGATACACCTAGGGGCAACTACAAGTTGTGTGATAACAAGAATCTCCTCCATTCGATTTGGTTTTTGGGAGTTGATCCCATCCCTTCATTTTGGAGGGAATAGGGTTTGAGGAGTGGCCTTTCTCTATAAGAGAAGGCACTCACCCATTGTATTCCTCTCTCTTGGCATTTTAGACTTGCAATAGAAGAGAAAACGTTGTGCAGCTCTTGCTTGGTTCTTGTGTGATATTCTCTTGAGATTGTTGATTGCCATACTATCTTGATGCACTAGAGTAGATTGTGGATGTTTTCAGCATTGTATTTCTCACCATTGTTTGCAGCAAGCACAAAGTCTTGGAGGAGGGCGCACCATTTGGCTACCACTATTGCTCCACTCTCCAGGATCAGGAACAAAAGGGAAGTGTTTTTTCCATTTCAGCCAAGCATTTTCTCTCATCTTTTATTTGTATTGCTGTAGATTTCACTTGCTTGTCTTACTGATTTGATCTATGTCCATTGGTTTTGGCAAGCAAGGTGGACGAGTTGGTGGGAGTGAGCAAATCGAATTCAACTGGGGACTTTTACAACCACTTCTATTTGATGTTCGGGACGTACAACCTCATCAAAATCAAAGATATCAGCTGGTTCCAAGTAGGTGTTTCATCTTCTTCTCTTGTATTTCAATTTATAGTTTGTTGAAGAGAGTAACTCACATTTAAAACCCTAAAAATTAAAATCTCTAAAATCCACTGTTATAATTTATTTTGCTTGTAAACCCGCTTATGAAACGTTGTCAAAAGCCTATATCTTAAGTTTCATAGAGTTTCGACTCCATTTACCCACTTAACCAGGCACTAGTCATTTTCTGAATTCACCCCACTTCGGCAAACTGGCCAAACTCGTTGTTGGGTATTTTTCTGGGTTCTAGGTACTTTAGATTTGGATTGAAAACGTCATTTTATCGCAATAAATCAAGTATCGTTTGTTGGAAGTGATTATAAACGCTAATTTCTCGCTGCCCTAGGTCCATTTAACTCATTATTTAACCTTGTCTTGGGCAATTTTACTTCAGCATTTCACTTCCATTTTATTGTATCTCCTTAGACTATTTCAGCCATACAATCACTAATTTAATCTTGTCATCGAATCACTTCTGATTGCTGGTCACTTTCTCCATCACCATTATTTCACTACTTGTGTCCATTAATTGGCTGAAACTAGACTTAGGAGCTCATCTACACTCACTCCTTGTTTTTATCTCTTATTCTTTTGGGGTTTGGGTGTATTTTTGTCTCTCAACCATCATCGGTTGAGTGGGGTCTCCCCCCTGACTTGGCTACGTGCCTTGTGTGAAGTGACAATAGCCTTGTCCGGTGTGACTTCCGTTCTTTGAGCGGAGGACTTGGCCATTGCTGGTTACACCTTCCTAGCTGCTCACCCTCTACCATCCTTGTTGGAACACCTTTCACTAGCAGCTAGAGTTTGTGTGATAACATTTTTGGCTTCGCTGCCGAGGAGGTAGAGGCCTACTCGTGTTTCTTGAGTTTAAGTGTTTTTCCCTTTTGTTTTCTTTTCATCTTCACATCTACACTTAAACTCTGATTGGCTGATTTTTGTTCTCATATACATAATTATTGCAGCCAACACATTTTTGTCTCATTCACCACTTCCCCTACGACATTCCACCTTCGGTGAACAAGGTTCCCAAGTTCACCTGGCGACTCCATTGGAGGCCGAACCCATCCGTACAATCTACGTAGCCTTGATCGTTCTGACACATCACATAGTACACCTATCACTTACGTCAAACGAAACCTTAGTGAGCACTCCCTCAACTTGTTTTGGCAGGCTGTCAATTCTACAGCCTCACCTAGTGTGGTACTGCCACCCCCTTCCATAGCTCCCAACCCACGAAATTTGAAAATATAAGTATAATTAATTTCAAAACTTCTAGTACAATTTTTCAGAAGATGATATAGAGGCCACAGAACTAGTTCTATCTATTGCAGTACATGAATGTCCATAAATAAAACTATATACCCAGATTTATTCATTCCACCACAAGAGTTAGCAAAATAAATAAATTAAATACTTCAAACCTGTTTTCGACGGTTGGTCTAGCGAATCGATGGAGTCCTCGAAGTGGTTGCCGCACGATCCAATCAAATTTCCTGACGAAGCACCGAGTGACCCCTTGGTTGACCTCCCTACCGTATCGGAGTTATTCTTCTTCACCCCGAACCCCCGAGCAAGTGGGGTCGTAAGAACACACAAGCTAGCCTCCCGAAAGGATCTCCCAATCCCCATTCCGGCTAATCCCAACTCCAATGATCATAACATAATCCAAGATTATGATGACCATCCAGCATTAGGGAGCAAGAGATCCTTTCTCTCCTTCTCCTCCCTCATTATATAGCAAAAACCTGTGTGACATGTGTCTGTCCATGCACACATTTAATTTAATTTAATATTTTAATTTCCATTATTCTTAAATACATGTGTCTCAATGTCTTCAATGTGTACCTAATTCCCTAAATTAGTGGGAGTTAAATGTAGGAGAGTTCTACTCCTCTTTTGTTTCTCAAATAGTTTACTAAAAACCTTTTTAGTAAAATAAAAATAAAAAGATTTGTTATTTTTATTTAATTGATAATGAAATTTATAAAAGACAAATGTTTCTTTTATTAAATAACATCTAATATAAATATTCTCTTTAGTTCTTTTTATCTTTTATTAGAATATTCTCACTTGAAGTTAACTCCTATTATTATTCAAATCTAAGAGAACTTTCATAGGAATTTCTAGTTTGGTTCTTAATTTATTCCTTCAATAGAGTAGATAAATAAAATAGTTTAGACTAAACTAAAAAGTTTTATTTTTAAACAGAAGAATAATGAATAAAGTGTTCTGGTATTTGTCTTCTTAATTTAAAGTCACCTGTTTTTTTTTTATGAGTTTTCGATTTCTTTATTTTAAATAACAATTATCTTTCTCTTGTCCAGGTGCCTCTTTGGCGGGCCCTTCCAACAGTTTCATTTCTTCCTTCTTATGGGGAGTACTGCGTAGCGACCGGGAACCGTTACCGCGATCTCTCAACTATGCTCCTTGGAGACTAAGGGATGTTGAGGGATAAGGATCTCCTTATTGCGCGCCCCTCAACTCATCGTATGCGACCAAATCATTATGGCCTTGCCCGTATGGCACACGCTTCCTCGGGTGAGCTGAAACGGCTTCACCTGTGCGTGGATTGCTAATTCAGGGTCGACAGTCAGTCGTCGTATCCTTAAGTGTTCTTTCCGTTCTTACGACCCCGATAATTCCATTGTGGGTCAGTTGATAAATCGTCTTACCTGCCACTACACACACACTCAAACGCATATTAGTAGCGCTACACTATAAAACATTTGTATCATTCTTTTCAGTATCTCAGTCAGTCGAGTCTACTAAACATTCATCATTTTAACATTATATCTCTGTCAATTGAGCATACATCATTTTCATTTCAAGAAATTTCAACCTTCATCATTTTTCATTCTAAATCATTTTCATCATTCATCATTTTCTTTATAAGCATTTTCAAAGTAAATTCAAATGGTTCGTGTTTTACTTAGCTGGTTCATTTCAAAACTAGTACCCTCATTAGTCTAATCAGTTAAAATACCGAGGCGGGCATTACATACAGCCCCTCTTATTAAAACTTCGTCCCGAAGTTAAGTCTCATGTGCTTCCACAGTGAGTTTTCTCTTTCTTTCCACATTCATTTCTTCAACATAACCACAATTTCATTTCCTCTTTTCTACCATCATATAAGTATATCTCTCATAATTGACAATATAAGTAAATCGTACCTTTCATAGTGTAGCAATCCCCACAGCAGTTCTCTATTGGCTCATTAATTGCAACCGAATTTTAAATCGTCCATAACAAATTCCTTTCATTCAGCAACATTATATCATTTATGTAAATCCTTTAAGCACTAACACATTTCCACATAAGGAATAAAATCTTCAATCCAAATTTCTTCCTTTTCTATAGTCACGTATAACTATCATATATTTAAAACAATATCAGAAATTCAAAATAAGAATTAACCCTTCCAAATTCCATTCTTCAAAACATACCTTAGCCATTCATAAACTAATCTTGCATACAACTTCTCCCTTCTCATAATCCAAAGTATAATCAAATACTGGAGTGCCATTTACTTAGTATAGCTAAAAGTGTAATCTCAAATTTTTATAAACAAAGTTTATGTGGAGTTTTCTTTTCTTCCTAGCTCAAGTACAGCTAAAATTCTATAGTTCATCGTAGGTATAACCTCTCTCTTTTCACAATCCAAAGCATGATTACAAACTAGTAGTGCATACCTGCGAAGCCATCACCTTGATTTCAGAAAATAAGCATTTACAACCAATAGATAAAATTCTTGACTCAAGACCCCTCATCAAAATATATGAACCCTGAATTCCATTCAAACTCACATACTAGCAAATTAGAGAAGAGTAATTCTAACCTGTTCGAGAAGTTGGAAGTATCCTTGCTGAAGGAGAAGAAGTAGAAACCGCAGCTCTGATTTTTCCACGTCGACCTCCATGCATCGCTCATCGTAAGTCACAATCTCCCATTATTAAACATTATATATTCATTCCTTCTTGATAGTAAATCATAAGCATCCCACCTTCAAAATTATCTAAGCACTTCTTTCTTAAATTCATATATGGTCATTACTTGTCATCTATCCTCAAATACATCCACAATAACTATGTCTTACATGATGAAGTATGAAACATGCTCTCTGAGTATTAGTGTGTAAGAAGACACTTGATAAATCTAACTCATACATTATGTCTATAACTTAACAAGAACTTGACATGATGCATTATGATTTATGCATTCCAATTATAACCCCAAGGGGAAGTATTATATACCAAATGTAATGAACCTCTTCCTAAGCAAGTGATTTTTTTTTTTTTTAAGAAATTCTTCCATCCACAATGTATCATACAATTACATATATTACAAATTCCAATATATGTACATAGTGTAATAACACACTTGTAACAAGTCAAAAAACCATGCTCATTCAAATGTGATTCTCAACTCTACTAATTATTTGATTAATTGATTATGAACCAATATACATCTGATAATAATTAGGAGAGACTTAGAAATAATGCATTATATATCATTTTTAAATAGCATACCATCTTCATGCTTATCTAAAAGTATGTGACTGAAACCATGTTTATTTACTTTTTAACTTATCATACATAAATCCCTATTACATAAGACAAATCATATCTAAGGAACATAATTTATTTGCTGAACAACAACCAGATGGCTAACGTTGGTCCACGTGCCTATTATCACACCATAGTAGCAGGGCTACTATGCTTGCTTAGCAGATATCTGCACATTCCAGAGCTTCCATTATTCAGAGCATGGCTATGATGATTGTATATTTTGTGATCACTCATGATCAGAGCAGTATATTATTGAGACTTATGTTTGACCTTGTGTCAAGGCTGAGCCTTGAGAGTTCAGATTTGATGACCGATGTGACCCCTTTATCCCATACAGTTTCAGTTCAGTGCTTAGAGATGTATTGCAGCAGTGTTTCAGATGATATATGATGATTATTGCTATGATGATGTTGTATGATCTATGGATATGTTATCACTGACTGTGGATTATTATCTTGTTGATTTAGTCATGTTCACAGCATCTGCTTGGTATATTATTCCTGATGTGGCAAACTGTTTAAAATGAACTATAAATCATAAAATGGACAATTGCTTGCACATTTAGGTCATTTAACAAAACCCACTGGTTTTCCACCTTACATAGATATGGTCTTCCCTGACACCAGTTGTCTGCTAGTGTAGGCTCCATATTCACTTGACTCCATCCATACATGACTTTCCTATTTGACTTTATACCTTGACCTATCTCATTTGACTTTCTGATACTGAGGACTTCCCCATTTTTCTACCTCTGTGTTTGGACCGCATCCCTGTACATTCAGTGTCTCGGCTCTAAGTTGGTGACAAAACTTGCCTTTGGTGAGTTGGATTGTAGGCCTAAATCATTCTGTTCGGTTGTCCCGAAGTTTGGCATTGGCTCGAACTCCCCCTAGTCACTTGGGATGTTGTTGGCTAAAACTGAAAACTCATGTTCTACCTATGGAAACTTATAAATTCGCCCATGGAAACTAAAAAGGGCAAGAGCGATGAACAGCTAAAAATACTCCTCGAAGAGTATAAGAAAGGTCCAAAAAGCAATGGTTCTTAAAAGTTATATCTAAACAATTGCTGACCTTATATGTATTTGAAAACATGCCCTGGATGCAAGCTGCAACTAGTTGTGCTTATCAGCACACCTGGGATCCGAAGGGTTATGTAGGCCAAAAAGGCCATGAAATGAAATTGAATGATCCTAATGAACCTGGATCAACTTGATATAGACATGATGCCTAAGTTGAATAAGCACTCTCTGAACAACTTATCCATTTGTGAGGCACAGCCATCCCCCATGTTATTTTGTCCAGTACAGAGTTTGTAGCTTCCCCCTTCTCCCAGTCCAAAGTATTTTTGAGTTAAGTTAGACAAGTCAACCCTTTGGCCCAACCTTGTTCCTAGCCTTCATCCTTCACTAGCAGTTTGACCATGTCCAATGGGTGAGTTTGTCATTTGAACTATTGTGCAAGTAATTTTATATAACAAAGGAATATGCTAACTTGATTAATGCCACTGAATGGATGTTATACTTTGAGCTTGGCTGTGAGAATGGTTAGAGAAGCATGTCTTAGTCTACTGATGTGATTTATCCTTGGTTGTATATTGTTGGGATCCGTGATGATGTGGGCCATGTATATATATACCTATTGATGATGATTGATGGTCCCACATACTTGATGATGATATCATATGATGGACATATGATGCAGATGATGATTGATGCAGTTCAGCAGATTTATTTATTACTTCAGATCAGCAGATTATGCATTGTCCATATATGGTGGACCTTACAGTTGGCCCAATAGGGAAACCCATGGTGTATGAGTACACATTTCTAGTGGATTTGGGTCTTCTGGATCCAATGAGACACTTATCTTTCAGTTCCGGGCACTTCTGGCAGTGATTGATGCAGTTTTACACTTGTTGACTAGAATTTGGGGCTGATTTCCCAGCCTGAGCAGCAGGGGCCATGAGAGGCCAGTTCACCTAGGGCTATGATGATGGAGGGGGTGGTCCAGCCACTTGTTTTTTCCATATTACCCCCCTTCCGGACACACTGGTGCCCTCACCTTGACAACGCAGGCACTCCAGGAGGCAGTTTGGGACAGGTACACGCTTCCCGAGGCAGTTTTGGATTGGTAGAAATGGCTACAAAGGTATTCGATTTGGGCTACTGAGGCAAATTTTTGGCATGGGATGATCAGTGATGATGAGTGGGATGTCTTCCACACCTTCTCCAGCAATTTCAGCTTCATCGGGGCCCACATCCATCACTTATGGCACTTTCTGATGATTTCTGAGGTCTTTGGAGGCCTACGATTTGTCCATAGAGGCACGATTTGGTATATTGATGACTATTTTATTATTATTGTGCTATGGGAATTGACCAAGGGTGGCTAAAATTACCCCTTGGACCCACCATAAGCTTAGTATTATATTTTGTCATCATGATTTGGTGGGATCCCCTCTCCTAGGGCAATTTTGTCCACTTATTGTTATATTTTATGGTTGATCCATGTATTTTATTGTTGAGCTCATCTCAACCATTGATTAGATCTTTTGATCTTTTGATCTTTTAATCTTAGCCACTCATGTAAAAAGTGGTTAGGATTATGTTCTCTCCCCATCCTATTTAAGGAGGGAGCCTCTCATTGTAAAATCATCTAGAGATTTTTGGCTCTTGGCTCTTGGAATAAAATTTCTATCTTTTGGAGTACATGCTTGGGTTGGAGTGGATGTTGGTTGTTTCGATTGTAAATGCTTTTGTCCATTGCACTGGAGGATCTATTGTAGCTATCTTGCATATTTGCCATATCTTTTTACAGGTGGAGAAGACTTCTTCAACAAGTGCGAATTGGTGGGGAGGCTTGCCCTTCAAGCTTGGAGGAGGACGTTTTGGGTTAAACAGGGAGTGGTTTTGTCTTTGCACCAACTATTCTTTGCTTATCTCTTTCTTGCTTGTATCTACCCTCAACATGTTAAACTGATTGATGCTTTGCTCCTTGGTTTTGACAGGTTAGAGGGACTCTCATGTGGCTTGGAAAAATCGATTTGGCAAGAGGGCTTCAAAAATTCTCCATTTGATCTTTGGCAAAAGTAATCCTTGTCTCAACTAGCATTCATCTCTTCATCTAGGTATGCTCCAAAGGTATGATCTTCTTCTTCCTTGAATCATCCATAATTTCTAGATCATAAAAACCCTAATTGATTAAAACCCTCATTTTTGGTTTTTCTTAGATCTACTTAGATCTAGCCTTGCTTTTGAAGAGATTTTAAAAACCCACCTCTATAGCATCCACCCCTAGTGGGATTTATAGTTTGGTGGTGATTGGGTTAAAATTGACACACTTTTCAAGGCAAAAAGCCCTCTTGAACCAAATCGCACTTCCTTGGAGAGGCTTGTTTGGTTAGATCTAGCACATGGGTAGGTGAGATCCCACTTGATTTGCAATCTACACACTTGATAACCTACCCCTAGACTTTTACTTGGGTGATTTCTACCTTGTGGGCATCATTCCACATTTTAAGGGATTAAAACCCCTTTTGAATTACTTGGCACCTTAAAACTCAGATCTAGTAAGATCTAACCCTTGGATTGACTTAATTTTCTAGATCCACATAGATCGGTGCCTAAGCTACTTGGATCTATAATTTGGTGGCCATTGGACTTGATTTGACACACCTTATCCACCTTTTTGCCCTCCTTGAGCAAGGTCGCACTCCCTTGGGTGAGTGAGTTTGCCCAATTTGAGGACGTGGGTGGTTGAGATTTTTGTGGATTTGGAACGAGCATACCTCGAAACCTAGGTCTAGAGTATCATTTTGTGATGATCTGCCTTGGGGGTAGCATTCCTTGTTTTAAGGGATTGTGGTCCACTTGGGTCATTTCATGAAAACCTAGATCTAGCAAGATCCAACCATTCTATCTCAATTAGCCCACTTGACTTGACCTCTAGGTGTCCCGATCTACACTTTGACATACCTTTTGACTCCATTAACCCATCCAACAAGGCACTAGTCCTCCTCAAAGCAAGTCGCACTCCTTGGGAATTGTGTCAAACCTTAGATCCGGTACATGGGTACTCCTAAATTCAATTTAGATCCATAGATCTACTCATTACATATCATCTAGTGCCAATTGCATCCATTAATTTCACCTTGTGGGTCCACTTTAAGCCATTTCACATATCCCAAGAAAGTAGGACCCACTTGTGTAGCACATGGTACTATACCTTGTCATTATACCTAATTATGTGGCCTAAATCATACATTGGTTGAAACACTAACAATCTCTCAAACCACCTTCAACCATACTTTAACTTCTAGGTCCACTTAACCTTGCATTGGTTTCCGTAACTCATCATTTACTTATCCTTAGGAACCTTTGTTTGGGTCCAATCAACTGTGATTGGTTATAGGGTCTCCCCCTAGGTCTTGTTTCACCTTGATCTAGAGCGAAGAGTGCCTCAGTTGACGTGACTCCCACCTTGCATTGGGAACCGTGGCATCTCTTGGGTCACCTCTTTAGTTGCCTATCTCCTCTACCGTCCCGGATGGGATACCACTAGGGGCAACTACAGTTGTGTGATAACAGTGCCTTCGGCCATATGGCTAGAGCTTCACCCTTCAGCTTTGCTCAAATTTAGGGTGCTCCCCATGACATGCCTGAGAAGTATTTTGAAAAGATTCTGAAGTTTAGTGGGAGCACAGCCATCACGATTGAAGATCACGTCGAATCTGTGTGGCAACAGATGGAGGCCTATGGGGCCATCGACGAAGATGTATTCATGAGAGGTCTTTTTATGTCACTTGAGGGCGATGCCCGCAAGTGGTTTGATCGGTTACCTGCCGGATCAGTCACTGGTTACGATGACTTCGTGACCAAACTCAATGAACTGGTTTGATCGGTTACCTGTTCGATCAGTCACTGATTATGATGACTTTGTGACGAAACTCAATGAACAGTGGTCGGTCAAACTAGATGGCAAGTATTTGCTTAGCCAGCTATTGGGAATTAAGAAAAAGGAAAACGAAACCACTCATGAATTCAACATCAGATTTGATAAAGTTGTGGCCCAAATACCTGAAACCATTCGCCCCAAGGACCCTTCTATCCTCATACACTACTTAGATTCCTTCGAAGGATGGTTAGGATATCACCTTAAAGACAAAGAGCCGGCTACTCTTAAGATCGCCCAGGACAATGCACGCAAAACTGAAGCAAACGCTGCGTCCATGGGAAAACAAAACTTCTTTGACCATCACGCTCCTTCCTCCTCACACACTGATTCCCATGCCCGCAAGGGCAAAGAGCCTGCAAAGGAAGACACAAAGTTAGGGAACATTGAGAACATGAAGGAAATGATTAAGACCCTCACCCTTCTTATGAGAGACCAAGCTAAGAGTAGGGACTCAGACAGATACAAAGCTCCATACGACCCCAAGCCGTATTAGAACCCTAACAGGAGGCCCACCACTGAAGAGATCAAGAGACCCCCTGTAGCTCCTGAGACCCCTGACACAAGAGCCATTCACTGGTGCGAGAAATGTGAAGACGAGCACCCCGAGGCCGAATGTAGCTATGTCAAACCAGAAGAACTTGTAGAGAACGTCAACTTTATTGATGACACACCTTTCGATCTAGATTTCGGCCGGATCCTCATTGAGGAGGATGAGGAAGAAGATGTCGAAGAAGAAGTAGGCCCCTCTTGTTTACTGGTTCACCCTGTGATTGATGATCCTCAACGAATCAAGATCTATAGAAGACACAGGGATCAGCCCAGGCTTGCACCTTTCACGGAGAGGCACGAGGCTCCCCAGCCGGACCTCGGTACTAGCCCCCATTTTTCTGAAGAGGCCTTTGGGTATAGCATAGAGTTGGAGAAGGAATTAGCCAAGATCACGCAAAAAATTCCCATGTCTGAACTAGCCAAGCTCCCTTCAGTCCGAAGCCAACTCATCGATTTCTTGGATAGCATCCCCTTGGAAAGGGAGTTGTTCACTACCGCTGCAGTCGTCCCTAGCTCCCCGGAGATGTCATATGATGAGGAGAGGGACACGGAGGACCCCTCGATGTTTATTCACACTGCTATTTACAAGAGCAAGAATGGAGGGCACCAACCCTTCTATCTGACTCTCCTTATCCAAGGCATGTTGTTGCACAATTGCATGCTCGACTCGGGGGCCTCTATGAACATCATGCCGTTGCAAATCATGAAGGCTTTAGGCCTGGAGGTGACCCGCCCTTACGGAAATGTTTGTGGAATTGATTCCAAACAAGTTCCAACTCATGGCCTAATCAAGAACTTGAGGGCGGATCTTTTCTAGTGCCTGGATATCTCCACGCTTATGGACGTGGTGGTGATTGATCTTCCACCTATCTACGGTATGCTTCTGTCCAGAAAGTGGGCCGCCGGTCTAGGAGGGCATCTTCAGATGGACTTATCTTACGCCTCCATCCCTGACCCTAATGGGGTCTTGGTGACAGTGTACCGGGAGCCCTTTTACGAGGGGCACATTGAGGGCATGGAGGATGCCATGCGGAGGACGTACGGAGGATGTGAGCCAGGCCAGGAAGGAATGTTTATGGCCTTTGGGGATGAAAGGGAGGATATTAACGATGAGGCCACGTTGGGGCATCCATTTGAGAGGCGGCTCTCCAGCCCCACATTGCACTCACATGATGATGATTCTGAGGAAGAGGGCATCCAACAACTTAGCCACGAAGATCTTGAGAATGAGCTGACAGCTCCCCCTGAGGGGCATGAGCCTACGGAGACACAAGAGGGATCCCCCACGGGTCACTCTCATCCTTCGAGCCTCCGGGAGCAGTTGGCTCAGCTGTATCTAGACGATTATTCCACCACCGGGATTGAACAGTTGGAGTTCTCTCTGCCCACTGAGTTGAGAGCGATCACGCATAATTTTCCCGCGTATAGTGAAGAGGATCATGAGATGGAGGAACGTAGCGAGGACACTCCCCCTCCTCTGGAGGACTGGGAAGTGAGAGGGATCCCACCCCCGGAGGAGAGAAGCTTCAGAACAATCCCTAAGATGTTGGCCATCATGAGTGACAACCTTGCTAGACAGGCCAGAGGACTTCCCCCGCGCTACTGGTGGGAGGAGCCGCCTGATAGGGAGAGCGATTCATCTGATCAAATCTTTTTTCGGGAGTTCTCCCTTCCCACGGATGTTACAGGAGAATTTGAGCCATTACCGTTTGTTACCTCGCCTCCCTCCCCTCGTCCACCTGCCTTCCCGAGTTTCCTCTTTCCTGCTGAGATCCCTGTACCATTGGGAGAAGGGTGTAGTACGCATGCTACATCCTCGCCTTCTACCCACCCCTCCACCAGGAGCCTGTCTGCCTAGCCTCCTGACTTTTGGACTAGTGGAGAGACCGAGATACACGTTTCACACCCTAGGTCTCTTGATTCTCGAGCAAACCCGACCCTTGTGAGGCAGGTAACGCAAGAAGTGTTGGTAGGAGAGGTTGCGATCCCGCTTGATGGTGGGTCCCATAGATTCGTATCTCAGATCAGCCGTAGGGACCACCACCCTAACAATGGTGGAAACGCCGATGTGTAGGTTTTCCGCGATATAGGTGTGGACCCCCCCCTCAGTGAATAGGAGGACCTTTACCATGGGCGATCAGGTTGTCATACCAAGCCACGTTTTTCACCACATGGTTGGCAACCACAGCAGGCTTCTAGTGGGCCCTTTTAGGATTGAGGTTTGCGACAGGGACTCGTATTTTCTATCTATCGAGGATGGACATTACTTCTCCATCCCCGTGAGTAGTCACCACCTTCAGGGGTATGTTCCCGGGTTCACCCGGGGAGATATTCGTTGATCTTGAGCCTTATCCCTTCCCCTTTCTGCGCCTAATAAGCTCTCGAGAGTAACAACCAGTTGTCCTTCGCCTTTTACTGCCCTACCTTTGTTAGACAACCGGGTGCCCCTTTTGTTTTATTTTATTTGTCTTTTTCTCACTTTCTGACACCATTTTCCCTTTTTCTAGTTTGCTTTTGTACCATAGTTTCTTTTCAGTTATTTTTCGCTTTTCTTACAACTCGTGTCGACTCAATAAATTTAAAATGCTGTAGAGTACTTGTCATTATTAATATATTTTCCTTTCAGCATTGTCATTTTGTTTATTTCTGATAGATTATATTATATATTGTATGTCCTTACGAGCGGTCTGCAGAGATTGGTATAGCATCTGCATTTTACAGGAATAGGTGCACATGATGATGATGCAGATAGCATGTACATGCATGCGCTTTGATGATGATAAGAGGGGTGCTACGGACCAGAGATTCTGTGGTTCTCAAGCACTCTCTCCCTTAGAGCACTTGTCCCAACTGGAGCCAGATGTTATCACATCCATGTTAGCTGGAGCTACCATGATGCAATGCAGATTGTGTGGTCGGGGACCATACTATACTTTTTTTTTCCAGATCAGAGATCGGATGCCTTCAGAGGAGGCACACAGTTTTGTTCAGATTGCCCCAAGCAGACATATCAGTGGGGACAGATGGTTTATTGTATTGTCCAGACATGTATACATTATTTCCTACAGAGGCACCCTTCTTTGCCAGGCTCTGCACAAGCCCATTGAGACAGTTGCCTAGCCATATTTTGATAGAGTGCTACAGAGTATTGCTGGTTTACCACTTATTGCCCGGATTCAGTTGAGATCCAGTTTCAGAGTCAGCTTCAGCAGCAGGTATATGGTGCAGCAGGTATAGCATTTGATGTTCTATTGCTCATGTTGTTGATTAGACTTGTTTATACATGATAGTACACTGACTTTGCATGTGATGTTTGATATGGTGATCTAGTTGTCATTATGATGTATTATTGGGCCCTTGGTGATGTTAGTCCACCCCCTTCAGTAGGCTCCTGTCTATGCACACTGGATCACATCCCACTATTGGTATAGACTTGGTCATTTAGTCCCTCCTGGGCAACTGACTTTGGATCCACCTTCACCTTCTCCACCCATTCGACTCATTCATGATTGGTCTTTTCCCGACTTGGATTCTGATATGTGACCTTGAGGATCCCCTTCCCCACTGATCTCTGAGTATGGCATGATTCCCCGTCTTTTGTGCCTCGGCTCTTTAGTGTGTGAGATGCACTCTCAAACCTGGGATTTGCTCCTGTCGGTTGCCCCCGATGTTGCAATGCAGTATAGGAGTGTGTAGCCTCACCGGGTGTTCCCCATTGGTCATCGAAGCACTTATACTTACCCCCATTACTCTGCAATATGAACACCTTGATTATATCTATTGAGATATGTATGTAGCCCAAAAGGGCCTTGATGTAAAAAGAAATGAAGAAATGTAAAGCAAGCCAAAAAGGCTATTGTAAATGTAAAATCTAGCCAAAAAGGCTAAGTGAAATGTAAAAGTAAAATCCATGCAATGTGTTTGTAAACACACATGGACATAGGTCAGCCATACATATAAGCTTTGTAGTGGTTATTTCCTCACCTAGTCCTGCGGGGCAAGGAGGTGAGAGGGAGCAAGGGACAAGCTCAAGATTGTCCCCTAGAGTCTCAAGTTACAGTTTGCCGGACACCCAGTTTGGAGGCTCTAGAAAAGATCCTCACGGAGTCTTCTAAAGGCACGGATGTGAGTTGTGAGATATTTGTTAGATGACCAGTGGCGGTTTCCCTGCACTATACCCATTTGTGAGGCACCGCCCTTCCCTGTGTTTTGTCATGTTATGCTCATCTCAGTGGACCCCGCTTTCCCGATTCATCCAAAGGGTCACATGATCTTTGTCCTTGTCATCCCGTACCTTTCACCCTATTTTCCACATCACCCAAAGTCAGCTAGGTGGTCAAGTGTATATGTTGTGCATAGCAATTTGAGTCTTTTGGATGTGGTGGGCCCACCTCACCAGGGGCCTCGTATTTTTGAGATATTATGTATTGTTGATCACTATATTGGCATCATATTGTTTAGTAATGTACTAACATGTATAAGGAATCCTGTCGCTTCATATTGTATACAGGTATTCAGCTAGCACCATGTTGACCAAATTTGACTTGGTCAAACTAGGTTGACCAGGCAAAAAATGGGCCCGAAAAAATGTTGCGACCAAGATTTCTATTTTGGTCAATTATTATCTTTAGGGGTCCCACATGCACCTCCAAGCATCAAAATTTGAAAATGTTGAGGCAGCGATGAGATTTTTAATTATTATTGGTCATTAATGACCAATTTGAATTAAAAATCATGGATTTTGAGCAAACAGTGCCCAAGAGATGGATCGTGGTCATTCAAGTGACCATGTCTACTATTTTTTGGGTCCACAATCACATTGCAACAGACGGTTTGACAATCCAAGCACTATAAGTGGGTCAAAAGCCCAATTTTCACCTTTAGCAATAAAAACCAACAGTTAATTACATGGAAAATAAAAAATTGGCAAAGGCAACTATGGAAAATGGAAAAGTCAAAGGCTGGCTAATATAAGGGTGACTTATAAGGTAATTTTGGTAATGTTTAGACATTGTATGAGGTATTGTGGGGCGCTCTCTTGGACAGCTCACTATAGAGGTCAAATTTGCCCATGGGGGCATTTTTCTCCACCTTGGCATTTTCGATTTGGTTGATTTGATGTATGTGGGACCTTGATGTATTGAGTTGGGGGCATAAAACACCCTATAGAAACCCCCCAACCTTGGCTTATGTGTTGTATGGCCCCACAATGGGGCCCTCTCTCTCCACATGTGCACTCTAGAGGGCAATTCACACCCCCTCAAGGAGGAATCTCCTCCCTTCGATTTGGTTTTTGGGAGTTGATCCCATCCCTTCATTTTGGAGGGAATAGGGTTTGAGGAGTGGCCTTTCTCTATAAGAGAAGGCACTCACCCATTGTATCCCTCTCTCTTGGCATTTTAGACTTGCAATAGAAGAAAAAACATTGTGCAGCTCTTGCTTGGTTCTTGTGTGATATTCTCTTGAGATTGTTGATTGCCATACCATCTTGATGCACTAGAGTAGATTGTGGATGTTTTCAGCATTGTATTTCTCACCATTGTTTGCAGCAAGCACAAAGTCTTGGAGGAGGGCGCACCATTTGGCTGCCACTGTTGCTCCACTCTCCAGGATCGATAACAAAAGGGAAGTGTTTTTTCCATTTCAGCCAAGCATTTTCTCTCATCTTTTATTTGTATTGCTGTAGATTTCACTTGCTTGTCTTACTGATTTGATCTATGTCCATTGGTTTTGGCAGGCAAGGAGGACGAGTTGGTGGGAGTGAGCAAATCGAATTCACCTGGGGACTTCTACAACCACTTCTATTTGATCTTCGGGACGTACAACCTCATCAAAATCAAAGATATCAACTGGTTCCAAGTAGGTGTTTCATCTTCTTCTCTTGTATTTCAATTTCTAGTTTGTTGAAGAGAGTAACTCACATTTAAAACCCTCAAAATTAAAATCTCTAAAATCCACAGTTAGAATTTATTTTGCTTGTAAACCCGCTTATGAAACGTTGCCAAAAGCCTATATCTTAAGTTTCATTGAGTTTCGACTCCATTTACCCACTTAACTAGGCACTTGTCATTTTCTGAATTCGCCCCACTTCGGCAAACTGGCCAAACACCCTCTTGGGTATTTTTCTGGGTTCTGGGTACTTTAGATTTGGATTGAAAACGTCATATTATCTTAAGAAATCAAGTATCGTTTGTTGGAAGTGATTATAAACGCTAATTTCTCGCTGCCCTAGGTCGATTTAACTCACTATTTATCCTTGTCTTTGGCAGTTTTACTTCAGCATTTCACTTCCATTTTATTGTATCTCCTTAGACTATTTCAGCCATACAATCACTAATTTAATCTTGTCATCGAATCATTTCTGATTGCTGGTCACTTTCTCCATCACCATTATTTCACTACTTGTGTCCATCAGTTGGCTGAAACTAGACTTAGGAGCTCATCTACACTCACTCCTTGTTTTTATCTCTTATTCTTTTGGGGTTTGGGTGTATTTTTGTCTCTCAACCATCACCGGTTGAGCGAGGTCTCCCCCCTGACTTGGCTACATGCCTCGTCTGAAGTGACAATAGCCTTGTCCGGTGTGACTTCCGTTATTTGAGTGGAGGACTTGGCCATTGCTAGTTACACCTTCCTAGCTGCTCACCCTCTACCATCCTTGTTGGGACACCTTCCACTAGCAGCTAGAGTTTGTGTGATAGCAATGTCATAGCATACCTTTAGTGCCATCTCATTTCAACTTTGACCTTGTGAGCCCAACTTGGACCATTTTCCACTTTTTAAGGAGTGGGCCCCACTTGGCTAATTTTCATGGTACTAAGTCATCCTTAGATCTATTATTTTGAACCTCATAAGTGGCCCTAGTGATTCATTGGTTGAAACACTTGTCACTCTTTAAGCCTCTTCAACCACACTTTAACCTTGGGCCCACTTAACTTTCATAGATCTAGCTCACCATTGATCTCCTTGTTTCATCATACACACTTCCTTAGGAATCTTTGGGTTAGCGAGTGTTCATTGATTGGCTAGGGTCTGTTATCACATATATAGTAGCTGGGCTACCATACACTATTTTTCTGATTCCAGTACACTATGTGGTAGAATAAAATCAGGGACAAGAGGATATGCAAATAAAACATTGTTTTGAGAATCTGAAGGGTTTGAAAATTAGCAAGATTGTTTAGGTTAAAATCTCCTTCAGGTGCATCATTAATTAAGGCATCCTTTTCCCAACTTAAAGAATTATCATGAATTCGATTCAGATTACCATCTTCTAAGGATAAGTGAGACAAGGAATCATCAACATCATAATAGTGGGATACATCGAATTCATCATTTGCTTCCACTACAACAGCTAACGTAGGACGATTTTCCCATGGGTGAATGGGTTCAAGCCCTTGGCTTTCCCTCTCTCTATTATGGCCAATTAAAGAAAACCATTCATTTATTGTATAAGGAATTCTTTCACCACACCTAATGTCATCAAACTCATCAACTTCAAGCACAGGGTTTTCATTGACTTACTCTTGAATTACTTCATTAGCTTGTTTTTCATCTCTTCTCAATTCTTCCGAAAACTCATTCCTAAGCATTTCCAAATTGATTCTTCTAGCAATTTCAGCTATCTGGTCTTCTTCAAAAGAGGAATCAGAATCTTCCATTACCATGAACATATTTTCTATTTGATCATTTTCCCAAAGTTCATTTTGATCTTCAACAATATTAGCTTTAGCATTATTTAGCAATTCATCCCCATATGTGTTTTTAATCCCTTCATCAAAAGTTTCCAAATGCTTGTCATAGCAAGGTTCTCTGTTCACCCTAATTAAAATTCCGTTAGAGTTTGGAACACAGATAGATGAAAGATCCATCATAAGGTATCCACCTAAACTAGCTGCCCACTTCCTAGATAAAATCATTCCATATGCTGGGGGCAAATCAATCACTACTATATCCATCATAGTAGAAATGTTTGAACATGTAAAAAGATCAACTCAAAGGTTCTTGATCAACCATAAGATTGTACACGTCGGGAGTCTATACCACAAACATTTCCATAAGGTCTAGTCACTTCTAATCCCATTTCCTTCATGACATGTAAAGGCATAACATTCATGGCTGCTTCAAAATCCAACATGCAATTATGCAGGAGCATATTCTGAATGTGCAAGGTAAGGTAAAAGGCAGGGTGACCATCGTTCTTTCTTTCATAAATGGCCGAATGGATGTTTATTGTTGGATCCTTTTCAACTTTACTAGGTTGTGTTCCACTAAGGCTCTGTATATGACAGGATTCTAAAACGACCTCAGTAGTCTTCTCCTGGCCAATGCCATCAAAGAACTCCTCTACTTGGCTTCTGACAGAGGGCACTTTCATCAACTCAGTGACAGGGATATTACAAATTATTTTTCCTAACTCTTTCTTCATATCAATTTTTAAATCATAGTCATCAATGGAAAAATCTTCTTCTTCCTCTTTATCTTCATTAATCTCTTTGCGTTTATCAAGGAAAGAAGGTTGGGACTTATTTCTTCGTTTGTAAATTTGAATCTTTGGTTGTTCTTTTGGTTCTGGGAGATTTATGGCACAACATGAGGAGCTAGGTTCATCATTAACTTCTTCTTGCTCCCATGGCTCTTCTTCTAGAAGGATTCTTCCAAAATCATCATCAAAGGATAGATCATTAATAAAGTTGATGTTATCAGGTTGGTCATCAGGGTAATTGGTGTCAGAAGGTTCTCCTTCTGCTTCATCACACCAATTTACATTCTTCTTCTCAGAATTTTCTGGATATTCAGGTCGTCGTCTATTGTTATCTCCCTCAGGCCTTCTGTTGTTGTTCCAATAAGGTTTAGGGCCATAAGGGTTCCTATGTCTCTCAGGATAATGAAAATAGCGACACCCTTAGTCAGGACAGTCAATTGTCTCATCATCTCTTGCATGGTTTCTAACGTGTACTTTGATTCCTTTGGCTCACTCACAGGTTCCTTAGGCTTTTGAAGCTTAGGGTTAGATCTAGAAGTGGATGGGGCAAAGTGATGGAAAAAATTCTATTTCCCCATAGATGCTGCATTTTGCTCAACCATCTTTGCATTGAATTGGGCAGTCTTTAAGTCATTGGGACTTTTATCCTTCAAGTGATAACCAAGCCATCCTTCAAATGCATTCAAATAATGAATAACAATTGCTTGATCTTTTGGTTTAATCTCTTCAGGGATATTGGCTACAGTCTTGTCAAATCTTATATTAAATTCATGGACTGTTTCATTTTCTTTTTTCTTAATATCAAACAATTGATGTAAGAGAAATTTACCATCTAACTTTTGGGACCACTCACGGTTCAACTTTGTGACAAAATTGTCATATCCAGTGATAGATGCAGCAGGCAATCTATCAAACCACTTCCGGACATCTCCTTCCAAAGATGCCAGAAGGCCCTTTATGAAGACATCATCAGATGCTCCATATGCTTCCATATTCTCCCTGACTTTATCAATATGATCTTCAATGGAGATAGCAGACACTCCATCGAACTTGGGAACTTTTTCGAAATACTTTTCAGGCATGTCATGAGGGGCTCCCTGGATCTGGGAAAAATCTAAAGGAGATGGCTTAGCCTTCCTTCCAAAAATCCTAGGGTTCTGTGGAGGAGGAACATTCTGGTTTCCACCAGCGTTTGTTCCGGCCATTGGATTAGATGAAGTTGAAGGAGATCAAAAAAGATGACTCGGTGAAGATGGAGGATTAGAAATCTTCCAAAAGAAATTGGATGAATTCTCTTTAATTTGTCTTCAATTCCGAGTATAGGTTGTAGGGATTCCTTCAATATTAGGACGTTCTAAGAACTTAAGATTAATACATTGGGTTTGGTCCTCAGTAGAGTCGCGGGGTGGAGTCGCTAGGTGAACCACACAGGTAATTCACCGAAATGAAATATGTCGTAGGAGAGGTGAGATGAGTGAATTAAAATGGTGATTGAAGTAATTATGGAATTAGGAATGCAATCACCAAGGAAAAATACCGGATGCGATAAGATATGGATTAATGCACGGACACTCGTAGACACCGAAGGTAAGCCTCTACCTCCCCGGCAACGACGCCAAAATGTTATCACCAAACTTGTAGTTGCCCCTAAAAGGTGGATCCGTAAGGATGGTAGAGGGGATGGGCAACCAAAGAGGTGAAACCAAGATAGCCTCGACTCCCAATTGATGGTTGTCACGCCAATCGAGGCAATCTTCACTTGATGTTATCTTATCCCAAGACAACAATGGGGGAGACCCAGATCTACTCCTGACAAGAGAGATCAAACCCACACACCAGATCAAATCAATGGAGGATGAAGTACGTAAGGTGTAAGGTTAAGTAAACCCTAGATCTATAGATGAAGTCACAAGGTGAGTAATGGATTGGATCAAGAGGATTAAGCAATATAAATTTGATCCAACTTGGTTATGCAAGTGACTTATGAGGTTAATTACTAGATCCAGAATTAAGGTACCAACAAATGATATAAAGATCCACTTCCTTGGGAACCATGTCCAATGCAGGGAGGTTAAGAACAGGATTGGGGCTAACTAGTACCAATGGATATACTTGTTGACAAGTATGACAGTATCAATGCACCCAAGTCTCAAAGAAAAGATCAAAACACTGAAAAATTGGCCAAGTGAGGAAGTGCGCTAGGTTTGAGGGATTAGTGCCTTGGGGTTTGGGCCTTGTGGAGTCACCCAAGCATGATTCCTAGGAGAACCCACTTTGGGTTTGACCCGATCTACAATACCCAGAAATAGTTTTCCAATTGATCAAGGGATTTGATCTGTGGAATTTTCCGATTATTTTGAGTGAGGGTTTTAACAGTGAAATAATTATGCCAATGGATTGGAACCAAGAAATGGAGAACAAACCTGTGGATCTTACCTGAATAACCTTGTAGATGCCTTGATGATGATGATCTATGCAAGCCCGATCAATTTGAGAAGATTTGGATAAGTTTTCTATGAGATCGATTTGCCCCAAGGAAGCCAATGCGCCCTCCCTCCTGCACAACAAACGTCAACAATATCAGATTTGATGCATCAAGATAAAAATACAAATGATACAAGAGAAATAACAAGAAGATAGCATAGATCACAATCATACTAATGATAACCTCCTGATACAAGCGATGCCAAACAAGCGAGTTGAGGAAGCCCTACAAAAACGCCCAAGTGAAGTCACCCTCCTGTAGACAAGACAAAGATTTCCAAAAATATATAGATCTTACCACAAATACCCAAATGCTAGGATGCAATAGACTTTACAATCACCATCTAAGAACACCAGATGCAAAGGAGACCCAAGAATTTCCACAAGAAGTTTTTCTATTATCAAGATTCCAAAAGCCCAAAGACCCTTTACAATGAGAAGCTCTCTCCTTTAGATAGGATGGAGAGATACCAAAACCCTAACCACCTTTTGAATGGATGGCTAAGATTAAAAGATCAAAATGTCTAATCAATGGTTGAGATGAGCTCAACAATAAAGTACATGGATCAACAATAAAATATAACATATCAATGGACAAATCGCCCCTACGAGAGGGGGTCCCACTCAAAGTGATAAAATATACATGACTAAAGCCAATGGTGGGTCTAGGGGGTAATGTCTAACACCCCTAGTGTGTCCCCAAGGCACAATGACATCCTATGACCAAGATAGACACCAAATCGTGCCTCCCTGAGAAAGTTGTGAACCTCCAAAGGCTCCAGAAAATCATCAAAAGTGCCGGAGAGATGGGTGTTGGTCCCACTGAATGCTGAAACTGTTGTGAAAGGTGTGGAAGACATCACACTCATCATCAAAGATCATCCCTTGCCATTTCCTTGCCTCAGTAACCCAAATCAAATTCTTCAGTAGCCATTTTTGCCATTTTTAATCTACCTCGAGAAATGTGAACCTGCCCAAACTACCTCCTGGAGTGCTTGCATTGTCAAGGTGAGCCCACCAGGCTCTCTGGGAGGGGGGTAATATGGTAAAAACAAGTGGCTATACAACCCCCTCTAGCTACAGCGCCCTAGGTGAACCAATCAAATCATCCCTCTACTCTGACAGGCCCTCTAACATGGCAAAAGTGCACCAGGATGGCCAACTAAGGCCAATCGTCACTGTAACTACACGAAACTGAAAACAGTATGTCTCATTGGACTCAGAGAGCCCAAATCCATCTAAGGTGTGTACTCATACACCATATGGATCTCTGCATGATCATATCAAATATCCAATATGCCCAGATAGACCAAATAATTATAATCTGTAAAAGTGCTGAAAAACACAAATCATCATCATAAGCCTGAAACCACTGCATAGAACCATCCGGTGACCTGTACTAGACCATATATCATATCTCTGCATCATCTGAGGTCTATCCACCTCATGTCCCATAGTTGACCTTGGTCAAACTAGGTTTGACCAAGTCAACATGACCAATAATATGATCCAAGCTGTCATCAAACTGCTGCAAGTATCAAAGGTTAAAGCATGCTCTACAACTCATTCAAGTAACAGTTATAACAAGAAGTAATCATTTCTCTGGCGATCTAATAACCAATTATAAAGAGTTTTAAATATTATTTATGACTCAGACTAGACTTTCAAGACCATACTCACTTCCTAGTTGTGACCATTTTGCTAGTGAAGGGTGAAGGCTAAAACTGAAAAGGCTAGGCCAAGGGATGACTACTAACTTGACATTGTGACACTTTGGATATGGAGAGGGAATACACACTCTAGCGTATGCTGGATAAGCAATAACACAGGGGATGGTTGTGTCTCACAAATGGGTAAGTTACTTCAGAGGTGCTTATTCACCTTAGCAGATGCTCACAATCCATGTCAATACAAATGAGGCCAGCAATCATTTAGATATCGAGTTTAAGAACCATTGTTTTTTGGGCCTTTGAGTTTCCATAGCCTTTGATCTATGTGTGTTTAGAAACACATTGCATAGATTTACATTTATATAAGGCTTTCATTTCACATTTCACATTTCATAGCCAATTTCATTAGGCTTTCCTTGCATTCACGTGTGTTCAGAAACACTTGTTACATGAATGGGCCTTTTAATAGATATACATTTGATTTCCAAAGCCAGTTTCATTTGGCTTGCCTTTCGTTCACGAGTGTTGAAAAACACTTTCAAGAACGGGCTTTCAGATAAGATATACATTTCATTTCCATTTATTGTATTGATGGCAGTACTATTTGTTTCAAGTTTAGCCAACACAACCTAGGCAACTCAGAGCCGAGACACAATAAACAAGGGAAGCTCATCCAACAAAGAGGCTATAGTGGGGGAAGGTCCTCCATGCCACTAGTCAAGTAGTAAGTCAGGGTAATAAATAAATTGGAAGGTAATGGATGGGTGGAGACAATGAAAAATGATACCAACACTAGCAAGCCAAAAGATGGTGGGAATGATCACCTCTATTCTCCCTAAGGAGGGTAAAACCAATGAGTATAGGTCAAGAACTTCTAATTCTGAGTAGGGACAATATATATAATATAAAGATACAACTAGGTCCACATATCTATATGATCGCCAGATCATGATACTAAATGCTAAGACATGTCACAAGAATGAGTATAAAAGCAGTATAACCAAAACACAAGATAATACCTGCTGAGTCATATACCTGTGCATAATACTTTGAACCATCATCTGTCAACTGAAACTCTGCTGCTGCAACTCTGGGCAATACTGACTGCTCTGTAAATGGCTAAATGGATACATCAGTCCTCAAATCTGAGTGTCCTGAGACTCAGTCATGGCATGGGAATAACACTGTTGTCCAATATCAAATAGTGATCCATAATAGACTAAGTTGCCAGGGTACCCGTACCGGGGGGTTGCGCACCCGTACCAGTACCGGGTACCCGTACCGCCGTACCGGGTACTGGAACTGGTACCTCTGGGAGTATCGCTTAAGTATCGGGTACTTCACCCAAGTACCGGGTACTTCACCCAAGAACCGGGTACTTGGTTAATGATTCGAGGGTACTGGTACTTCAAAAAGGCCCACATACCGCGGGTTTGGGTACTCCGTGGGTACTTCCGACTGCTAAAAATTCAACAAACTGTCTCACAGAATCTGTAATAATTTGGATTATCTAGCATATTCCACAAACATTCCCATGATTCAACTGTGCTATACTTATACAGAAGCCACTCAACTTTGGAGATTGGAAATTGTATCTTTCAGCATGTAAAGCAGATCATGATCATTACAAAAGAAGATATAATCCAAACTGCTTATCAGCAGACAATGGGATTGCAAACTAATACAAAGACAGGGTATCTATAGATTTGTGCTCACCTTAATTTTCTTTGTGGTAAAATGTTACTGAATTCAGAAATGTATCATAGATTTTATATACTGTATTTTTGCATGAAATATGATGATTTTGCTGCTTTGATGCAGCGGGACTTGTTTTTATATTTTTTAATCCCACTAAAGCTTGCTCAAAAAACTGAACATATGACCCAAAATCCCAATGTCACAGGGTGATAATAGAAGATCAAGTGACACTTTGTGACTTTACAGTAACATTCTGTTGATTGCTCTACCATGTGTTTTGAGTACCGTCATGTTTTGTTTTAGCTTCTGTAAATAAAGGATGATCAGTGATCATGATTTTTTAATATTGGGTGTTAAATTGTTAATGGAAGTTGTGACAAAATTTAAATAAAATTTTAATATGATCACGATTTTTTAATATTGACAAAGGATGATCACGATTTTTTGGATGTAGACAATGGATTCATGGAGTCATGGACATATATCATGCTATTATGCTAATGATTCATATCAATATCAATATCATATATGTAATTTCAATTTGAATTAATGTGCAAGCAGCAATACCAATGTCAAATGTGTGTTACTTGTTGAAAACTTATTAATATAATTATTAATTATAATTTAAATTTGAAAATTTTATATATATATATATGTCTACAGTACCCCGACGTACCCAAGTACCCTCTTTCAAAAAGTGGCGTACCCGTCCCCGTACCCGTCCCAGTACCCGAGTACCCTGGCAACTTAGATAATAGATGCTCATCTCGGCATCTCAATGTAAGGGAACTGGCTGAAAAGTGTACTGGAATCTGAAAAATAGAATATGATGGCCCAGCTACTATATATGTGATAACATAAACCATAGGCAACACTTCATCGAGGAACAATTATTAACCCTTATAAAACTTAGGCATACCCTAAGTTGATGGGTTTCCACTCCATAGATGCACAAAGTGTTAGATAATTTCACCAATGCTAAGCAAAAATACTCCAAGTATGCCAATATCACTAATAACAGGAGCTTACATTATCAAGCTATCGCCCAATAGGAATATGCTATGTCATCCATCAAAACACCATGAAGAGATCTCATCCAATAGCTACCAGCAGCAACCCATCATCAAACAAATCAAAGGAGAGAAGCAACTCTAGGCTAAAGCTCACATGTACCCCAATCCATCCAAAGAATCATCTTGCAAGCTCGATCTTTGTGATCAAAATCACAAGTGTAACCCTCATACAATATGAGGGGTAATACCATGCAAGACAATTGATTTCATCCTAAATATAGTAATATTATATAAATTCAAATTGAATGAAAACATAAGAAATATCGGCCTAAATTGTTTGTGAAAAAACTTGAAACTCTGCTGGTTGAAAAACAAGATGATGGCATGCAGCAAATGGTGGACGACTCCTTGACAGTAGGGTCAGTTCTTTATAGAGTCAGATTGAATGTAATATTTCAGTCAAATGTCTATGAAAGGGGGCCTTCAGAATGCTAAGAGTCCCAGTTTCTCATCTTGATTCTCTTTATTATTGTACATTAGGACATTTACCATAGCAAAACCTATGTACAACTCGGTCTCCTTGTGGAAGTTTTGTCAAGCTTTAGTGCTCAGGAGGTATTCTAACTGTACCAGAACCAACTTGGCTCCATCTAGTAGTTTTTCCAACCAAAACTGGATATTAATAATGGCTGAAGTAGGTATGTCACAGTACCACCTCCTGTAAGGAAATATCTAGCAGCCTTTAAGGGAAGAAATTACCCAGCCTGAACTGTGTGCACAACCAATGGTGGGTAGCGTTCTGGAGACAGTGCCCTCCAATGGATTTTCACCCAGCATTGTCTGGGTAACCTTCTCCAACTTAAGGACTACAAGAAGTCGCGTCTGGGAGGCTTTCTATAGCTCAGCACACTGGAAAGGTCTAAAGCCACTAAGGAACTAGGCATAAACTAGTCCAAAGAAATTATAGACTAGCAGCAAAACAATTAAGTGCAAAACAAAGCCACAATATGTTACTTTCAATTTCACAAAGCTGGTTTCTTGGTCCACTCTTCAGGTGAGATTACATTTGCAGCAGCATTGAGTAGGGTGCCATCTCAGCTGCTGTAACAGCTTTTATAGACCATTGTTATGATTCAGGTCAAATGTAGCAACTCTGTTTACTACAAATAGGTTCACACTAGAAAAGAAGATTTCAATATAAATCTCGGCATGGAGTGCAATGTATCCAAGACCAAGAAGAGGTTGGGAACTTGGAATACAAATGTAGATACACTTGCACTTTGAATTACGCACATTATTTACGTGTGTCAGCAAAAGTGAATCTGTTATCACAACCATACATATAATGAATGAAAAGCATAACTTACCTCCCCTAATGTAGCATCCTTCTTCCTTTTCCGAAAGAGGTTGACTGCTGAGCATAAGACCATCTGCATTGTAGTAGGATTACTAGATTTCACAAATCAAACCTCCAAGTATCGTCAACATATAATAGAATCAGAAGAAAACTAATGATCTAATCTAAATGCAGTCTTATCTAATTTATGTCTTTGTAGTGTCCTTGGAGATGCTTTCTACAAATAAAAAAGAAGTCAAAACTTGGTTGAAAAATCTATGTTGGATGATAGGGCATACTTGCTGATGTTGTGGTAAAGATTGCATAGTATCAACAGCAGCTGATCGAAATGTCTTTGCCAAAGCCCTTGCCATATGGTCAAGTCTTACCTAGAAACCACATCAGCACACTCACCGAAATAACACTCTTGGAAAAACTTCTACATAACCCAAACCATTCAGAATTTTAAAACATGAAAGTGATAACTTGAAAGGAAAACGCCAAATGTTATTTGTGATATAGTGTCTCCCAACAAGTACTCTGTAGGATGCAAATATACCTTACAATATCAACTAGGAAAACCCACATAGAATAGTATAATGATTTCCATATTCACCAGAATCAATTAACAAAAAAAGACATTTATTTTCCACATTATACAAAACAGTATATGCAAAGATGTCCTTCGTAATACAATTTGTTTTGTACTCACCATATTCACATCTTGCTTCGTTATACTTTCCTCAACTGGGGAGCTCAACTCTATAGGAACAGTTTTTTTATTGGAATCTATATTTGAAAGATTATTGGAATTTCTGATTTCTTCTTCGAGCACCTCAACAGCACCCCTGCAATAAATCATAGTTTGCTGCAGCTCATGAATTGGAGTTGATTCAAACTTGAGGAGATTAATTGTGTTTTCACCTACATAAAACATTGAATGAGGAAGTAACATGAAACAGTTGCATGAAGAATGGAAACAGAAAAGGAGAGGTGAAAGCAGATACTAGAAAATTCTAAGCAAAAAACAGCTGGGTCAGGCATAGGAAGCTAAGACCTAGTACCGTAATTTTAAGTCCAGATATAAAAGTTTACATAATAAAGTATTTTGGAGTAATAAAACACCTGCACACAAAAAGAGCTTTTCTCATGTCGCCATTCGCAGCAGCAACTTTCTGCAATATTCCATTGCATATAGTAATTAGTATTGCTTTCAGGAAAGACAAACAAAATTGTCAATAGTTCATATGAATCAATCCTTATTTTCTTTACAAATCGCATACATATCTCATGAACAAGTAGATTTAGTGTAATTTAGCTGATAACATTTACAAGATTAGATCTGTTGCTCTCATATCACTGTCAAAAACAGCAAAGGCCCCAAGTCCATCAGCCAACAATATCTAGATTTGTGAATTAACTGCTGGTTCATCTAGATGGATAAGCTCACCATGCATGAAAGACAACCAACTGGCAGGTAAATGTGCTTATTTAGGGGACCACTTCTTTTATCACAACTACTTGACCTTTATGGTTTACCTATAGAAACACTCAACAGCATATGCTTCTATATTATATAAATCAGTATCATCACTCATACATCCATATCTGTCATTCATACAAGCTATAAGTAGAAATAGGTAATCAAAAGGAACAGTAATAAAAATAAAAATAAGAAAATCCCTCTTCTATTGCGTGACTTTCAGAGATTACCTTAAAGGCTTGAACAGCTGGTCAACATACAAATATTTGATCATACATTAAGCAACATTTGAGTAATAAACCTGTTATTCCAAATTCTGTTGGCATACTTTCGAACTTATTTTTGCTGCTGCAAGTGATCTATTCCAAACTACTGTGGCTCACTTCTTCTGTTTGTTGGGCCTTCTATATGATTCCAGTGATGTGATGATGTGATGATCATATATATATATATATGCCATTTTCTACATCTATACCATAACAGATGATGTATAATGATGATATATTATTGGATGCTGTATGTTACATGGTACCTGTTATCACATATATAGTAGCCGGGCTACCATTCTTTCTTTTTCAGATTCCAGAGCACTATTCAGCCAGTTCCTTTGCATTTGAGATGCTGAGATGAGCATCTATTATGGATCATTGTCAGATTATGGACAACAGATATATTCCCCATGCCATGACTGAGTTTCAGGACACTCAGAGAGAGGACTGATGTAGCGATTTAACCATTTATACAGAGCAGTCAGTAGTGCCCAGAGTTACAGCAGCAGTTTTAGAGGACAGATTTTGGTTCAGATGATGAGCATTCAGGTATATGACTCAGCAGGTATATTTTTGTGTTATGGTTATACTGCTTTTATATTCATTCTTATAACATGTCTTAGTATTTAGCATCATGATCTGGCGATCATATAGATATCTGAACCTGGTTGTACTTTATATATATATATATATATATATCATATTGTCCCTACTCAAACTTAGAAGTTCTTGGCCTATACTCATCGGTTTTACCCTCCTTAGGGAGATTAGAGGTGATCATTCCCACCATACTTTGGCTTGCTAGTGTTGGTCTCACTATTCATTGTCTTCATCCATCCATTACCTACCCAGTTTGTTCATTACCTTAACTTACTACTTGACTAGTGGCATGGAAGACCTTTCCCCACTATAGCCTCTGTATTGGATGAACTTCCCTGTTTATTGTGTCTCAGCTCTGAGTTGGTGACAAAACTTACCTTTGGTGAGTTGGATTTCCTTGAGAAGTCCCCCTAGTCACTAAAGATGTTGTTGGCTAAACCTGAAACTTTTAGTGCTGCCATTAATGCAAAATATGGAAATGAAAAAGTTGTATCTTGTATGAAAAGCCCATTCATGCAATGTGTTTCTCAACACACATGAATGAAAGGCAAGCCAAATGAAAATGGCTATGAAATATCAAATGCTATATCTGTTGTGAAATGTAAATATCTAGGTAAACAAGCTGTTTGTGACACACCTAGAAGTGCTTAGGTAAACAAGTGCCTTAAAAACACACCTGCAGCAAGAAGCCTAATTAAATGTAAATCTATGCAATGTGTTTATAAACACACATAGATCAAAGGCTATGGAAACTTTAGGCCCAAAAAGCAATGGAACTTATATCAAAAAGATTGTTGGCCTCATTTGTATTATGGATTGTGCGCATCTGTGAAGGTGAATAAACACTCTTTGAACAACTTACCCATTTGTGAGACACCGCCATTCCCTGTGTTATTGCTTGTCCACTATATGCTATGGTGTGTATTCCCTTGTCCATTTCCAAAGTGTCACCGTGTTAAGTCAGTAAGTCATCCTTTGACCTAGCCATGTTATTCTTAGCCTTCACCCTTCACTAGCAACTTGATCACAACTATGAAGTGAGTATGACCTTGAAAGTCTAATCTGAGTAATAAATAATAATTAACGACCTATTATATTTGGATTTAGATTGCCAGTAATGATTGCTAGTTGCTTTAATTGCTATTTGAATGGATTGTAGAGCATGTTTTAACCTTTGACACCTTGCAGCAGCTTGATGACAGTTTGAGTTATATTTTGGTCATGTTGATTTGGTCAAACCCAGTTTGACCAAAACTCAACCACAGGACATGAGGTAGCAGACCTCAGATGCTACAAATAGATGATATATGGTTTGGTACAGGTTACCATGGTGGGCTTATGCAGTGGTTTTAGGCTTATGATGATGATTTGTGCTTTTTCAGCACTTTTACAGATTATTATTATTTGGCTTGCCAGATATGATGAGTATTTATTTTGGACCATAAAGAGAATTATATGGTGTATGAGTACACTTCTTAGATGGATTTGGAAATTCTGAGTCCAATGGGACAGTCTGTTTTCAGTTCCAGGCAGTTACAGTGATTTGTTTAGCCTCAATTGGCTATCCTAGTGCAGATTTGGTCTATCAGAGGCCTTGTCAGAGCAGAGCAGAGATTGGGTGAGTTCACCTAGGGCATTGTGCATGGAGTGGGTGGTCTAGCTACTTGATATTACCATATTACCCCCCTCCCAGATAGCTTGGTTCCCTCACCTTGACAGCGCAGGCACTCTAGGAGGCAGTTTGGGCAGTGTTATCACATATATAGTAGCCGGGCTACCATACATTATTTTTCTCTTTCCAGTACACTATTCAGCCAGTTCCCTTGCATTTGAGATGCCGAGATGAGCATTTATATTGGATCACTATCAGATTGTGGACAGCAGTTATATTCCCCATGCCATGACTGAGTTTCAGGACACTCAGAGAGATGCCCGATATAGCCATTATACCATTGGTACAGAGCAGTCAGTAGTGCCCAGAGTTACAGCAGCAGTTCCAGAGGACAGATGATGGTACAGGTTGATGTGCATTCAGGTATATGACTCAGCAGGTATATTATTGTGTTATGGTTAGATTGCTTTTATACTTATTCTTATAGCATGTCTTAGCACTTAGTGTCATGATCTGGCGATCATATAGATACATGGACCTGGTTGACCTATTATTTATATTATATTGTCCCTACTCAGACTTAGAAGTTCACTATTCATACTCATTGGTACATACCCTCCTTAGGGAGAATAGAGGTGATCATTACACCATACTCTGGCTTGCTAGTGTTGGCTCCATCATTTCATTGTCTTCATCCATCCGTGGCCTACCTTTTAGATTATTACCCTGATTTGCTACTTGACTAGTGACATGGAGGACCTTTCCCCACTGTAGCCTCTGTATTGGATGAGCTTCCCTGTTTATTGTGTCTCGGCTCTGAGTTGGTGACAAAACTTACCTATGGTGAGTTGGAGTTCCTTGAGAATTCCCCCTAGTCACTAAAGTTGTGTTGGCTAAACCTGAAACTTTTAGTGCTGCCATCACTACAAAATCTGGAAAAATCAAATGCTATATCTTGTATATGAAAAGAATGCCAAGTGAAAATGGCCATGAAAAATAAAATGTTATATCTTTTGGAAAAATAAATACCTAGGTAAACAAGTTGTCCATGACACACCTAGAAGTGCTCAGGTAAACAAGTGCCTTAAAAACACACCTGCAGCAGAAAGCCTAAAAATAAATGTAAATCTATGCAATGTGTTTGTAAACACACATAGATCAAGGCTATGGAAACCTCAGGCCCAAAAAGCAATGGAACTTAAATGTTGTATCTAAACAATTGCTGGCCTTGTTTGTATTATGGATTGTGCGCATCTGTGAAGGTGAATAAACCCTCTTTAAACAACTCATCCATTTGTGAGACACCGCCATTCCCTGTGTTATTGCTCATTCAGTATATACTATGGTGTGTATTCCCTTTCCCTTGCCGAAGTGTCACAAAGTCAAGTCAGTCAAGTCATCCCTTAGCCTAGCCAGTTATTTCAGCCTTCACCCTTCACTAGCAAATTGATCACAACTATGAAGTGAGTATGGTCCTGAAAGTCTAGTCTGAGTAATAATAATAATTAACGACACTATATATTTGGATTTAGATCGCCAGTCATGATTACTCTGTGTTTTAGTAGCTATTTGAATAAGTTGTAAAGCATATATTAACCTTGACACCTTGCAGCAGCTATGGATGATAGTCTGAGTTGTATTTGGTCTTGGTTAGACCTAGTTTGACCATGGAGGACCATGAGACATGAGATGTTGGACCTTATGATGATATGGATAGATGATATATGGTCTATGTACACATACAGGATGATTCTATGCAGCAGCTACAGGGTTATGATGATGATTCTTGGGATACAGCAGTGTTTGGTCATTTACAGATCATTATTATTGGCTTTGTTCCGGTACATTGGATATTTATTTTGATCATGCAGAGATTCATATGGTGTATGAGTACACATCTTGGATGGATTTGGACCTTCTGAGTCCAATGGGACAGTTTGTTTTCAGTTCCGGGCACTTACAGTGATGATTTAGCCTCAGTAGGCTGTCCTAGTGCAGTTTTGGTCTATTGGAGGCCCTGTCGGAGCAGAGATGACTTTTATCTGGTTGACCTAGGGCGCTGATGATGGAGGGGGTGGTCCAGCCACTTGTTTTTACCATATTACCCCCCTCCCGGACACATTGGTACCCTCACCTTGACAGCGCCATCACTCCAGGAGGCAGTTTGGGCAGTTTCACGTTTCCCGAGGCATTTCAGGATTGGTAGAAATGGCTATTGAGGAAATCGATTTGGGCTACTGAGGCAAAGTTATGGCATGGGATGATCAGTGATGATAGATCGGGACCTTCCACACCTCCTCCTGCAGTTTCAGCTTCATCGGGGCCCGCATCCATCACTTATGGCACTTTCTGTGGATTTTTTGAGGTCTTTTGAGGACCACGACTTCACCTTGGAGGCACGATTTGGTATATTCATGATTATTTATTGGTTATTGTGCCATGGGGATTGACCAAGGAGGGATAAAATTACCCCTTGGACCCACCATGAGCCTCTTATGATATTTTGTCATCATGATTTGGTGGGACTTCCCCTCTCCTAGGGCGACTTTGTCCACTTATGTTATATTTTATGTGTGATCCATGTATTATATTGTTGAGCTCATCTCAACCATTGATTAGACATTTGTATCTTTTAATCTTAGCCACTCATTCAAAAAGTGGTTAGGGTTTTGGTGCCTCTCCTTCCTATTTAAAGGAGAGAGCCTCTCATTGTAAAGGGTCTTTGGCTCTTGGATTATTGGTATAGAAAAATATTCTTGTGGAAATTCTTGTGGTCTCCTTTGCATCTGGTGTTCTTAGATGGTGATTGGAAAGTCTATTGCAACCTAGCATTTGGAAATTGTGGCAAGATCTATCTTTTTTGGAAATCATTGTTTGTCTACAGGAGGGCGACTTCAACAAGGGCGATTTTGCAAGGCTTCTTCAAATCGACTTTTTTGGCATTCGCTTGTATCAGGGGGTTATCATTAGTATCATTGTGATCTATGCTATCTTTCTGTTACTTCTTTTGTGGCATTAGTCTTATCTCTTGATGCATCAAATCTGATATTGTTGACGTTTGTTGTGCAGGAGAGAGGGCGCATTGGCTTCTTGGACTAAATCGATTTGCATAGAAACTACCTCAAAGCTTCCAAATTGATTGGGATTGCATAGATCATCATCATCAAGGCATCTACAAGGTTATCCAGGTAAGATCCACAGGTTTTTTTCTCTTTCCTTTATCCAATCCATTGACATAACTCATAAATTGTTAAAACCCTAAATACTTCAAAACCCCCATTTTACTTTTTCTCAGATCTACTTAGATCTAGTGGGTTGTTGGCCATGATATTGAAAACCCACCTCTATAGCATCCACGGCATCCCGGATCTATAGTTTGGTGAGGATTGGCTTCCGTTTGACCCCTCTCCCAAGCCAACTTAGCTTCTCCCAAGGAAGGCGCACTTCACCATTTGAGCAAGTTGACCTAGATCTAGTTGATGGGTGTTTGAGATTCCACTTGATTTGACATCTACACATCAAATAACATACACCCAGGTTGTCCCTTTCTTGAAATTCACCTTGTGGGCCCCATTCCACATTTTAAGGGATTTAATCCCCATTTTGGACCACTTGGAACACTTAAACTCAGATCTACTAATATCTAACCGGTGGATTGCCACGAAATTATAGATCCATACTCCTACCTGACCGATCTACTAGGATCTAAAGTTTGGATGCCATCCGACATGATTTGACCCACCTAAACCCCAATTGAAGCCTCCTTGGGTAAAGTCGCACCACCTTGGAGAAGTGAGTTCACTCACTTCTAGGAACTGGGTACTTGAGATTATTGCAGATCTGAAACCGGAATAATTCAAAACCTAGGTCTAGACTGTCACTTTGTCAAATCTTGCCTTGGGGACTGCATTCCTTGTTTTTAGGGATTGTGGTCCACTTGGGTTAAACCTAGATCTAGACACATTTAACCATCAAGACCTATACTGTCCACTTATCTCATGTTGTAGGAGTCCTAACCATAAGTCAACCCCACTTTGACTCCACTTCCCAATTCCCAAGGCACTGGTTTCTCTACAAGGTAATTCAACTTTCCTAGATTGTTGGATTGACTTGTGGTTTGACTTAGGCATGGTAAACTATACCTTTGAAGACATCATGAACCATGGTCAAGCTTGTCTCATGTACTAGTTAGCCCCAATATAACCCTTTAACTATCCTGCATTGGACACGGTTCCCAAGGCAGTGGATCTTTCGACATTGAACTAGTACACTAACCCTAGATCTCACTACAAACATTATAAGTCACTCTTACATTCAACTATGAACCAAAGCTATATCTGTTGAACCCTCACTTGGCTTGTGACTTCATCCTTAGGTCTAGGATAAACCATACACCTAACTTCACTTGGAAATACCCTGATTTGGTGTCTTGGTTTTGATCTCTCCTGTCGGGAGTAGATCGGGTCTCCCCCTTTGTTGTCTGGGCTAGATAACATAAAGCGAAGGTTGCCTCGACTGGCGTGACAACCATACATATTGGAAGTCGAGGTGATCGTGGTTGCACCTTTCAGTTGCCCTTCCCTATTGCCATCCATGACTGGATCTATCCATAGGGGTAACTACATCTTAGGTGATAACATTTTGGCGCCGTTGCCCGGGGACGCAATAGGCTTACCCTAGTCCTTCCTGCATATATACGACACATATCTTGGTAGAAGAGTTAAATCTACCTGGCGACTCCCAATCGTGACTCCGCTGAGGAGCGAGCTCATTTACATCCTTACAACACAAGAAGTAAAGTAAACTTAGATCAAGTTGAAGGAACCCCAATCACATATCGTAAAAGAGATCCTAAAGCACAACCATCGAACTTCCTTTGGAAATTGGTTAACGATTCTCCAAACAGAACTTCAGGATCCCCTTTGACCAAGTCGGTTCCTCCCTCATCTCCTAGTTCAAACTTAAACACGAACTTACCAAATCCAATGGCCGGAACAAACCCGGGAAACCAGAATGTTCCTCCACCACAAGCTCCTAGGATTTTTGGAAGAAAAGCAAAACCATCTCCTTTAGACTTTTCCCAAATCCAGGGTGCACCCCATGACATGCCTGAAAAGTATTTTGAAAAGGTTCCCAGATTTGATGGAGTATCCGCTATATCGATTGAAGACCACATTGATAAAGTTTGGGAACACATGGAAGCATATGGAGCATCTGAGGAAGATGTTTTCATGAGGGGTCTCCTGGCATCCTTGGAAGGAGATGTTAGGAAGTGGTTTGACAGGTTGCCTGCCTCATCCATTGATGGGTATGACAATTTTGTCAACAAGCTAAATAGTGAGTGGTCCCGAAAGTTAGATGGAAAATTTCTCTTGCACCAACTTTTTGACATTAAGAAGAGAGAAAATGAAACAGTCCATGAATTTAACATAAGATTTGACAAGACTGTAGCTGTTATCCCTGAAGAAATTAGACCAAAAGACCAAGCAGTTGTGATTCACTACTTAAATGCTTTTGAGGGATGGGTTGGTTATCAGCTAAAGGATAAAAACCCAAATGACTTAAAGACCGCTCAATCAAATGCTAAGATGGCTGAGCAAAATGTAGCATCCATGGGGAAACAAAACTTTTTCGATCAATTTACCCCATCCACTTCCAGATCTGACCCTAGACTCCGAAAACCAAAGGAACCTGTGAGTGTGCCAAAGGAATCCAAGGACACTTTAGAAGTCATGCAAGAAATGATGAAACAATTAACTGTCCTAACTAAGAATGTGGCAAGTTTGAATGACCCTGAGAGACATAGGAATCCTTATGGCCCTAAACCTTATTGGAATAATAATAGAAGGCCTGATGGGGATAGGGATAGACGACGACCTGAGTACCCAGAAAATTCTGAAAAGAAAGAAGTCAATTGGTGTGATGAAGAAGAAGAAATACCCTCTGACACCATTGACCATGATGACCAACCAGAAAACATCAACTTTATAAATGACTTATCTTATGATGAAGACTTTGGAAGAATCCTTTTAGAAGAAGAGCCATGGGAGCAAGAAGATGATATTATTGAAGAACCTAGCTCCACATTTTGTGCCTTAGAACTCCCAAAACCTAAAGAGCAACCAAAGTATCAAATCTACAAACGAGGAACTACCTCCCAGCCTTCTTTCCTTGATAAACATAAGAAGATTGATGAAGATAAAAAGGAAGAAGAAGATCTTGTCATAGATGATTATGATCTTAAGATTGATATGAAGAAAGAGTTAAGCAAGATAATGTGTAATATCCCTGTCACTGAGCTAATGAAAGTGCCCTCTGTTAGATGCCAAGTAGAGGATTTTTTCAATGGTATTGGCCAAGAGGAAACTCCTGAACCGGTCCTAGAGTCATGTCATATCCAAAAGCTTAGTGGAACACAACCTAGTGAAACAGAGAAGGATCCACCAATAAACATCCATTCAGCCATTTATGAAAGAAAAAGCGGTGGTCACTCCCCCTTTTACCTTACCTTGCACATTCAAAACATGCTCCTTCATAATTGTATGTTGGATTCTGGAGCAGCGATGAATGTTATGCCTTTACAAGTTATGAAGGAAATGGGACTTGAAGTGACTAGACCTTATGGAAATGTTTGTGGTATAGATTCCCGACGAGTGCCATCTTATGGTTTGATCAAAAACCTTAGAGCTGATCTTTTCGCATGTTCAGATATTTCTACTATGATGGATGTAGTTGTCATTGACTTACCCCCAGCCTATGGAATGCTTTTATCTAGAAAATGGGCAGCTGGCCTAGGTGTATACCTTATGATGGATTTATCATTTATTTGTGTTCCCAACCCTGATGGAGCTTTGATTCGGGTTAACAGAGAACCTTGTTATAATGAGCATGTTGAATCTTTTGATGAAGGGTTGAAAAACACATACGGGGATGAATTGTTAAATAATGCCAAAACTAACCTTGTTGAAGATGAGGATGAATTATATGAAGTTGATCAAAGTATGTGTATGGTCATGGAAGATTCTGATTCTTTTTGGGAAGACAAGCAAATGATTGAAATAATTAGAAATGAATTTGTTGAGGAAATAGATGAATTAAGAGGACATGAAAATCAACCCCAAGATCACGAACAAAACAATGAAACCATTCAAGAACCTGCTATAGAAAATCACACACTTGAAGGGGTTGAGCATGGCATAAGAAATCTAGGAAGAGATGAGAGTTTGCTTGATGATCAAAGCATGGAACAAATTCCCCCAATAGAAAACCTTCATGAACAAACACACAATGAGGAGAACATTGAAAACCCAATACATGAAGATGAGTTTGATGATATTAGGAGGGGAGAAAGAATTCCTTTCACTGTTAGGGAGAGGTTTGCCTTGACCGATCACAATAGAGAGAGAGAAAGACAAGGGCTTGCACCTATTTACCCATGGGAAAACAATCTTGCAACATCTACTAGGGTCGAAACAAATGAAGAGCCTGAAGCCACTTATTATTCCGATACAGAAGATTCTTTATCTCATTTATCTCTAGAAGACGGTAGCCTTATTCAAGCCCATGATAACTCTCTAGGTTGGGAAGAGGACGCCCTAATTAATGATGCTCCTGAAGGGGACTATAATTTAAATAACCTTGCTATTTTTCAAACTCCCTCAGAGCCTCAAAGCCATGCTTTATCTACATATCCGCATATCCCTAGTTTCCTCCTACCATCTGAGTCATCTAGTCAACATACTCATGATCTTTCTCACATTCCTACTTCCTCCACACTTTATTCTGAGTCATTTTCTCCCAGACTAGAAAACATGGTCATTCCTGTTCCTTCAGGGGAAGGTTCTAGTCATAACACTGTCATATTTAGAGAGCCACCTCCCTTGGAAGAGCGTAGAGACTTCTTGACTGTAGGTGAGGTTGTTAAAAGAATTGTGTCTCCCCATGGGGAAGAGCCAAGTGAGGAAATCCAAGAAACAAGAAGGGAAATTAGGGAAATCCTTGTTGGCACAGTGGCTATCTCCTTAGATGGTGGTCCACCCAGAACTGATGCAGTTTCTTCTAGGAGAAACTCCAGGATTGTCACATCTCAACCGCAAAACCCTGCTGAAATCCATCCCATGCCTATTCGTAACATTGGAGTTATTCCTGAGTCAGTCAATAGAAATAATTTTCATACAGGAAGTCAAGTCATCATTCCCAACCATTTGTTGCATATAAGTTCGGGACAAGCTGATGACTTATGGGTTGGTCCTTTCACAGTAGAGCGATGCATTGATGGCATGTGCTTTCTGACCACTGGTAGTGGACGATGTATTTTATATCCTGTCCATCAGAGGGACTTGAGGGATCACATCCCTGATCCCACATAGTTGGGATCTCTCCACTTGCATTGCCTGGTAGAGTAGGTAGGTAGGAAACCAAATAAGCCTACTTAGGCAGTAGTTAGTTTTTTTTCAGCCATTGAGTCTGGCACCTTTTTAGTCTCTAAGCTCCTTTGTAAGCTCCTAGTTTAACTGAGTACCTGTCACTTTTTCTTTTCCTGCACAATAAATTTCAAATTTTGCAAATTATGTTAGTAATTTAATTTACTTTCTGCATATATATTTTATGCATTTATATTTCTGACATAGAGTAGATTTTATTTCAGTTGATTTTATATTTTTCCCACACATGCGGCATGAGGTATTTTTTTTTTTTTAGATGTTTGTGAATGCAGAAAATAGGTTGCAAGAATAAAAGCTGGAAATAAAATGGTAGAGTGCTGGATCGTGGATTCGAGTAGCAGAGTTCGAGGACCAGAGATTCTGAGGTTCTCAAGCGCTCATTTCAGCAGAGCACTTGTCCCAGCCGGAGCCAGATGTTATCACATATATAGTAGCCGGGCTACCATACATTATTTTTCTCTTTCCAGTACACTATTCAGCCAGTTCCCTTGCATTTGAGATGCCGAGATGAGCATTTATATTGGATCACTATCAGATTGTGGACAGCAGTTATATTCCCCATGGCATGACTGAGTTTCAGGACACTCAGAGAGATGCCCGATATAGCCATTATACCATTGGTACAGAGCAGTCAGTAGTGCCCAGAGTTACAGCAACAGTTCCAGAGGACAGATGATGGTACAGGTTGATGTGCATTCAGGTATATGACTCAGCAGGTATATTATTGTGTTATGGTTAGATTGCTTTTATACTTATTCTTATAGCATGTCTTAGCACTTAGTGTCATGATCTGGCGATCATATAGATACATGGACCTGGTTGACCTATTATTTATATTATATTGTCCCTACTCAGACTTAGAAGTTCACTATTCATACTCATTGGTACATACCCTCCTTAGGGAGAATAGAGGTGATCATTACACCATACTCTGGCTTGCTAGTGTTGGCTCCATCATTTCATTGTCTTCATCCATCCGTGGCCTACCTTTTAGATTATTACCCTGATTTGCTACTTGACTAGTGACATGGAGGACCTTTCCCCACTGTAGCCTCTGTATTGGATGAGCTTCCCTGTTTATTGTGTCTCGGCTCTGAGTTGGTGACAAAACTTACCTATGGTGAGTTGGAGTTCCTTGAGAATTCCCCCTAGTCACTAAAGTTGTGTTGGCTAAACCTGAAACTTTTAGTGCTGCCATCAATACAAAATCTGGAAAAATCAAATGCTATATCTTGTATATGAAAAGAATGCCAAGTGAAAATGGCCATGAAAAATAAAATGTTATATCTTTTGGAAAAATAAATACCTAGGTAAACAAGTTGTCCATGACACACCTAGAAGTGCTCAGGTAAACAAGTGCCTTAAAAACACACCTGCAGCAGAAAGCCTAAAAATAAATGTAAATCTATGCAATGTGTTTGTAAACACACATAGATCAAGGCTATGGAAACCTCAGGCCCAAAAAGCAATGGAACTTAAATGTTGTATCTAAACAATTGCTGGCCTTGTTTGTATTATGGATTGTGCACATCTGTGAAGGTGAATAAACCCTCTTTAAACAACTCATCCATTTGTGAGACACCGCCATTCCCTGTGTTATTGCTCATTCAGTATATACTATGGTGTGTATTCCCTTTCCCTTGCCGAAGTGTCACAAAGTCAAGTCAGTCAAGTCATCCCTTAGCCTAGCCAGTTATTTCAGCCTTCACCCTTCACTAGCAAATTGATCACAACTATGAAGTGAGTATGGTCCTGAAAGTCTAGTCTGAGTAATAATAATAATTAACGACACTATATATTTGGATTTAGATCGCCAGTCATGATTACTCTGTGTTTTAGTAGCTATTTGAATAAGTTGTAAAGCATATATTAACCTTGACACCTTGCAGCAGCTATGGATGATAGTCTGAGTTGTATTTGGTCTTGGTTAGACCTAGTTTGACCATGGAGGACCATGAGACATGAGATGTTGGACCTTATGATGATATGGATAGATGATATATGGTCTATGTACACATACAGGATGATTCTATGCAGCAGCTACAGGGTTATGATGATGATTCTTGGGATACAGCAGTGTTTGGTCATTTACAGATCATTATTATTGGCTTTGTTCCGGTACATTGGATATTTATTTTGATCATGCAGAGATTCATATGGTGTATGAGTACACATCTTGGATGGATTTGGACCTTCTGAGTCCAATGGGACAGTTTGTTTTCAGTTCCGGGCTCTTACAGTGATGATTTAGCCTCAGTAGGCTGTCCTAGTGCAGTTTTGGTCTATTGGAGGCCCTGTCGGAGCAGAGATGACTTTTATCTGGTTGACCTAGGGCGCTGATGATGGAGGGGGTGGTCCAGCCACTTGTTTTTACCATATTACCCCCCTCCCGGACACATTGGTACCCTCACCTTGACAGCGCCATCACTCCAGGAGGCAGTTTGGGCAGTTTCACGTTTCCCGAGGCATTTCAGGATTGGTAGAAATGGCTATTGAGGAAATCGATTTGGGCTACTGAGGCAAAGTTATGGCATGGGATGATCAGTGATGATAGATCGGGACCTTCCACACCTCCTCCTGCAGTTTCAGCTTCATCGGGGCCCGCATCCATCACTTATGGCACTTTCTGTGGATTTTTGAGGTCTTTTGAGGACCACGACTTCACCTTGGAGGCACGATTTGGTATATTCATGATTATTTATTGGTTATTGTGCCATGGGGATTGACCAAGGAGGGATAAAATTACCCCTTGGACCCACCATGAGCCTCTTATGATATTTTGTCATCATGATTTGGTGGGACTCCCCTCTCCTAGGGCGACTTTGTCCACTTATGTTATATTTTATGTGTGATCCATGTATTATATTGTTGAGCTCATCTCAACCATTGATTAGACATTTGTATCTTTTAATCTTAGCCACTCATTCAAAAAGTGGTTAGGGTTTTGGTGCCTCTCCTTCCTATTTAAAGGAGAGAGCCTCTCATTGTAAAGGGTCTTTGGCTCTTGGATTATTGGTATAGAAAAATATTCTTGTCGAAATTCTTGTGGTCTCCTTTGCATCTGGTGTTCTTAGATGGTGATTGGAAAGTCTATTGCAACCTAGCATTTGGAAATTGTGGCAAGATCTATCTTTTTTGGAAATCATTGTTTGTCTACAGGAGGGCGACTTCAACAAGGGCGATTTTGCAAGGCTTCTTCAAATCGACTTTTTTGGCATTCGCTTGTATCAGGGGGTTATCATTAGTATCATTGTGATCTATGCTATCTTTCTGTTACTTCTTTTGTGGCATTAGTCTTATCTCTTGATGCATCAAATCTGATATTGTTGACGTTTGTTGTGCAGGAGAGAGGGCGCATTGGCTTCTTGGACTAAATCGATTTGCATAGAAACTACCTCAAAGCTTCCAAATTGATCGGGATTGCATAGATCATCATCATCAAGGCATCTACAAGGTTATCCAGGTAAGATCCACAGGTTTGTTTCTCTTTCCTTTATCCAATCCATTGACATAACTCATAAATTGTTAAAACCCTAAATACTTCAAAACCCCCATTTTACTTTTTCTCAGATCTACTTAGATCTAGTGGGTTGTTGGGCATGATATTGAAAACCCACCTCTATAGCATCCACGGCATCCCGGATCTATAGTTTGGTGAGGATTGGCTTCCGTTTGACCCCTCTCCCAAGCCAACTTAGCTTCTCCCAAGGAAGGCGCACTTCACCATTTGAGCAAGTTGACCTAGATCTAGTTGATGGGTGTTTGAGATTCCACTTGATTTGACATCTACACATCAAATAACATACACCCAGGTTGTCCCTTTCTTGAAATTCACCTTGTGGGCCCCATTCCACATTTTAAGGGATTTAATCCCCATTTTGGACCACTTGGAACACTTAAACTCAGATCTACTAATATCTAACCGGTGGATTGCCACGAAATTATAGATCCATACTCCTACCTGACCGATCTACTAGGATCTAAAGTTTTGATGCCATCCGACATGATTTGACCCACCTAAACCCCAATTGAAGCCTCCTTGGGTAAAGTCGCACCACCTTGGAGAAGTGAGTTCACTCACTTCTAGGAACTGGGTACTTGAGATTATTGCAGATCTGAAACCGGAATAATTCAAAACCTAGGTCTAGACTGTCACTTTGTCAAATCTTGCCTTGGGGACTGCATTCCTTGTTTTTAGGGATTGTGGTCCACTTGGGTTAAACCTAGATCTAGACACATTTAACCATCAAGACCTATACTGTCCACTTATCTCATGTTGTAGGAGTCCTAACCATAAGTCAACCCCACTTTGACTCCACTTCCCAATTCCCAAGGCACTGGTTTCTCTACAAGGTAATTCAACTTTCCTAGATTGTTGGATTGACTTGTGGTTTGACTTAGGCATGGTAAACTATACCTTTGAAGACATCATGAACCATGGTCAAGCTTGTCTCATGTACTAGTTAGCCCCAATATAACCCTTTAACTATCCTGCATTGGACACGGTTCCCAAGGCAGTGGATCTTTCGACATTGAACTAGTACACTAACCCTAGATCTCACTACAAACATTATAAGTCACTCTTACATTCAACTATGAACCAAAGCTATATCTGTTGAACCCTCACTTGGCTTGTGACTTCATCCTTAGGTCTAGGATAAACCATACACCTAACTTCACTTGGAAATACCCTGATTTGGTGTCTTGGTTTTGATCTCTCCTGTCGGGAGTAGATCGGGTCTCCCCCTTTGTTGTCTGGGCTAGATAACATAAAGCGAAGGTTGCCTCGACTGGCGTGACAACCATACATATTGGAAGTCGAGGTGATCGTGGTTGCACCTTTCAGTTGCCCTTCCCTATTGCCATCCATGACTGGATCTATCCATAGGGGTAACTACATCTTAGTTGATAACAGGCAGTTTCACACTTCCTGAGGCAGTTCAGAAATGGGGAAAATGGCTACTGAAGAATTCAATTTGGGATACTGAGGCAGATTTATGGCATGGGATGACTTGTGATGATGAGTGGGATCTCTTCCACACCTTCTCCAGCAGTCTCAGCTTTCAGTGGGACCCACATCCATCACTTTTGGCACTTTTTGATGATTTCTGGAGCCTTCCAAGGCTCACGACTTTCCCAGAGAAGCACGATTTGGTGTCTTGGTCTTTTATTTTTGGATATTGTGCCATGGGGATTGACCAAGGGTGTTAGAAATTACCCCTTGTACCCCCCATGAGCTATGTTTTATGTTTTATCATTATGATTTGGTGGGATCCCCTCTCCTAGGGTGAGTTTGTCCACATATTGTTATATTTTATTATTGATCCATGTATTGTATTGTTGCGCTCATCTCAACCATTGATTAGATCTTTTGATCTTTTAATCTTAGCCACTCATCCAAAAAGTGGTTAGGATTATGGCCTCTCTCCATCCTATTTAAAGGGGAGAGCTTCTCATTGTAAAATCATCTAGATAATTTGGCTCTTGGCTCTTGGAATAAAATTTCTATCTTTTGGAGTACATGCTTGGATCTTGAAATGGATGTTGGTTGTTTTGATTGTAAATGCTTTTGTCCATTGCACTGGAGGATCTATTGTAGCTATCTTGCATATTTTGCCATATCTTTTTACAGGTGGAGAAGACTTCTTTGACAAGTGCGAATTGGTGGGGAGGCTTGCCCTTCAAGCTTGGAGGAGGACGCTTGGTTAATCAGGGAGTGGTTTTGTCTTTGTACCAACTATTCTTTGCTTATCTCTTTCTTGCTTGTATCTACCTTCAACATGTTAAACTGATTGATGCTTTGCTCCTTGGTTTTGACAGGTTCGAGGGACACACATGTGGCTTGGAGAAAATCGATTTGGCAAGAGGGCTTCAAAATTTCTTCATTTGATCTTTGGCAAAAGTAATCCTCATCTCAACTAGCATTCATCTCTTCATCCAGGTATGGTATTCTTCTTCCTTAGCTTATCCATAAATTCTAGATCATAAAACCCTAATTGATTAAAACCCTCCTTTTTCACTTTTTCTTAGATCTACTTGGATCTAGCTTGGCTTTGGGTAAGATATTGAAAACCCACCTCTATAGCATCCACGACAATTCAGATCTATAGTTTGGTGAGGATTGGCCTTCATTTGACACACCTTCCAAGGCACATTAGCCTTCTTGAGGGAGGTCGGACTTCTTGAGGGAGGCTAGTGGGGCTATTTCCAAGAGATGGGTAGGTGAGATCCCACTTGATACATAATCTCCATACTTGATAACCTACCCCTAGTGCCTCACTTCATTGATTTTTTCCTTGTGGGTCCCATTCCTCATTTTGAGGGTTGAGCCCCACTTGGGTCAATTTGGTGATGCATGTTCAATCTCAGATCTATGGAGATCTAGCCATTGGATGCCCATGATTTTCAAGATCCACATTCATAGTTGCCTAAACTACTTGGCTCTAAACTTTGGTGGCCTTTGGGTTTGATTTGACACACCTTGCCATGCTTTTAGCCCTCCTTGGGCAAAGTCGCACTTCTTGAGTGATTGAGTTGTCCCACTTTGAGAAACTGGGTGGTTGAGATCCCATTGGATTTGGAAAGAGCATATCTTGAAGCCTACATCTAGTGTCTCACTTTGTGAAGTTCTGCCTTGGGGGTAGCATTCCTTGTTTTGGGGAAAGTTGTCCACTTGGGTCACTTAGTGAAATATTAGATCTAGTAAGATCCAACCATCACACCTCAAGTAGCCCACTTGATTTGCATCCTAGGTGTCTCGATCTACATTTTGGTATCCTTTTAACTCCATTGGCCCATCCATTTCAAGGCACTAACCTACCTAGCACAATTCGCACTCCTTGGGAATTGTGTCAAGTACTAGATTCCATATGTGGGTATCTCTAATTTCATCTTAGATCCATAGATCTATCTTTTGCATACCCCTTGGTACCTTTTGCACCCCTAACTTCACCTTGTGGGTCTCATTTTGAATCATTTCCATATCCCAAGAAAGTGGGTCCCACTTGTGTATTCATGGTACTAGATCTGTCTATTTGGTCTTCATAGGTGGCCCAATCCATTCATTGGTTGAAACATTTGTCACTCCTTAAGCCTTTTCAACCACTATCTAAACTCTTGGGTCCACCCAACCTTGCATTGGTTTTCGTAACTTGTCATTTACACATCCCTAGGAACCTTTGTTTTGGTCCAATCACTTTTGAGTGATCATAGGGTCTCCCCCTTAATCTTGATTCATCTTGATCTAAAGTGAAGAGTGCCTCGGTTGTCGTGACTCCTAGCTTGCATTGGGAACCGTGGCATCTCTTGGGTCACCTCTTTAGTTGTCGATCTCCTCTACCGTCCTGGATGGGATACCTTTAGGGACAACTACAAGTTGTGTGATAACATTTTTGGCGCCGTTGCCGAGGAGGTAGAGGCTTACCTTAGGTGTCTGCGATTATCCATGCATAACTCATATTAATCTAGATGGTTATCATTTCAATCCTTAATTAAAAGCATATCTATCTATTTGTTTCACTCTCTCCCTGCACTTTAAACGACATACATCTTGGTAGAAGAGTTTAAAAATCTACCTGGCGACTCCTAATTGTGACTCTGCTGAGAATCGATCCCTTAAAGAGATGTCTTCTCAAGACAATATCTCTCCTGAAATGACCATGGAATTATGTCAAACATGTGTGAGATGGTCACCAACATTGCTATGTATCTTAAAAACCAAGATGAAGATTTTAAAAGACATGATCAACAAACCAAAGAAATGTTTAAGTCTATCTGTAACAATTCGATCCCTCATAAGGCTAATCCTCCTAAGACTCAGCAACCTAAGCCGGTTGACCCACAGCCTAGCAAGGAAGGACATCAACCTGTGCGAAGAATCTTGCCGAGGACTCCAAAGCCTTCATCTGAGGTCATCACAAAGGGTAAAACTGTAACTAGTACTAGTCAAACCCTTCCTGCAAACCAAAAACCAGATCAAGAGATCAAGACTGGTCTTCCTCCTAAAGCTAATGTTCCCAAAGCAACCCTTTGGAGAAAACAACCTGTGCCTTCGAAGACAAAGCCTCCCATGATTTTAAAGCCTAATCAAGAGCATCCAAGAACAAATGTTCCTAGTAAGCTAACCAATTCATCTACTTTGGTTTCCTTAAAAGACTTAATCAAAATCCCGTCTGCCAAGTATGACATCATGAAGTTCCTGGGCCTAGGTGTAAATGAAAAGGACAAAGAAAATCCCTACAACCTAAACATTGATGTTACAAGTTTTCTCGGGAAAATGAATATGCCTATCCCATTCTGTGAAATTTTCAAGATCCCTTCATTCCACACGAGAGCTACCACTCATCTTGGAATCCAAACAAGGAAGCAAGTTCCCAAGCAAAAGTATCTAGGCCTTAATTCTGTAGAACCTAAGGATTCCCTTGTCATGATCGAAAGTATCTCGGGTGACAACTCTAGAAGTTTCCCTCCCTTTTACATTGCATTAGAAGTAAATGGTTTGATATTGCATAACTGCATGCTAGACTCGGGAGATGAGGTAAATGTTATGCCCTTAAAAGTCATGGAACAACTTGAGTTAGTACCCACAAGACCTTATAGGAACGTTTGTGGAATGGATTCCAGAACTATGAAAGCTATTAGGATAATTGAAAATCTTCCTGTTAGGTTAGCTGCCTGTTTTGACATCGAGCTCTCAATGAGTGTCCTTGTCCTAGATGTCCCTGATGTCTGGGGAATGTTGCTATCCAGGGAGTGGTTAGCAAGATTAGGTGGAAGTGTCCAAATGGATCTCACATATGCCACAATCCCAACTGGAGGGGGTTCATCCATAACCTTGTTTAATGAACCACCTATGCAAGAGCTTGTTGAGACACCTGAACACTTGTTTATTGAAGCAATGTACTCAAGTGATGAAATTGAAAATTTCATGGTTTTAGCAAATTATTGGGAGGAAGTTAAGAAGCATCCTTTTCCACATGATCAAATCTGGAAAATGCACTTTGATGGGGCTCGTTCCCGACATGGTGCAGGGGCTAGGATAGTCTTGAATTCACCATCTGGAGAGGAGAACTTGTTCTCTTTTCGGTTGGAGTTTGATTGCACCAACAATGTTGCTGAGTATGAAGCGTTGCTTTTAGGTCTGGAAATTGCTAGAGAAAGAAACATCAAGTCTTTATCTGTCATAGGTGACTCTGACCTCGTTGTATCCCAAGTCAAGAATAAATTTGCTGCTAAGAATAATAGACTTAGAGACTATAGAAATGCAGTTTGGGATACCATTGAGTGCTTTGATGCCTTTGGAATTAGGGCAGTTCCCCATGAGCAAAACACTTGGGCTGATGAACTATCCGTCATGGCTAGTACTCTTCAAGCCTCTGAATCTTTAAAGCAAAGAGACTGCAAGCTTGAAGTTTTATTCAGACCCTCTGTCCCTGATAACCAAGACTATTGGCAAGTTTTTGATGATGATGCCCAAATCATCCGATTCCTGACTGCTGCTCGAACCCCGATGATAAACTTCGAGGATGAAATGAAAGGTAGTTCAATTGAGGGTATGGACATAACATAAATTACTTTCCGCTTAGAAAATAATTTCAACAGACATGATGAATTTAAAGGTAGGAGATCTGAGCCAATTGATGAAGTCATTGAAATCAACATAGGTTCTTCTTGTTCTCCAAAATGGATTAAAATAGGGAAAAATGCCTCTAAAGAAGAAAGAAGGAGAATTGAAGAATTAATTAGAGAGTATAAAGATGTGTTTGCTTGGACCTATGATGATCTGAAGACTTATGACCAATCTATTATAGAACACACCATTTCTCTCAAAGAAGGAGCCAAGCCCTACCGACAAAAGTTGCGTAATGTAAACCCTAAGCTAGCTCCTTTAGTCAAAAAGGAGTTGGAAAAGATGTTGGTTGCAGGCATCATTAGACCAGTCAGGCATACCACATGGGTATCTAATCCAGTAATTGTAAGGAAGAAAAGTGGGGAAATTAGGATCTGTATTGACTTTAGGAACCTAAACTAGGCTTCGCTTAAAGATAACTATCCTTTGCCCAATATGGAAAATATTTTGCAAAGTGTAACAGGAGCCGGCATTTTGTCTTTACTTGATGGATTCTCTGGTTATAACCAAGTTCAAATTAAGAAGGAAGATCGTGGGAAGACGACTTTCACTACCCCCTAGGGAACATACGAATATATAAGAATGCCATTTGGACTTCTAAATGCAGGATCAACCTTTCAAAGGGCAATGGACCATGCATTTGAAGGCTTAATTGGCAAAATCGTTGTGATCTATCAAGATGATTTAACTGTTTTCTCTAAAGATAGAGGGGATCATGTGAAGCACTTAAGAAGAATTTTTGAAAGGTGTCGAAAGTTTGGAATTTCCCTTAATCCTAAGAAGTATACCTTTGGTGTCGATGAAGGGAAACTGTTGGGTCATATTGTGTCTAGAGAAGGCATCAGAATTGACCCTGAAAGAGTGCAAGGAATTCAAGCTATAGCCCCTCCCAAAGATGTTAGCTCATTGCGATCATTTTTTGGGAAGATAAACTTTGTGAGAAGATTCATTCCTAACCTAGCTGAGTTGGCAAAACCTTTGAATAACCTACTAAAGAAAGATGTAAAGTTTATTTGGGACAAGAAATGTAATGCGTCATTTGAGTCTCTAAAGAAAGCAATTGCTTCTGCACCTGTCCTAGTGCGTCCTAATTATAATGAGTTCTTGATTTATTCATATGTATCTAAAGATACCATAGCAAGTGTCTTGCTACAAAAGAATGAAAATAACCATGAACAACCAGTTGCATTCATGAGTAAGAATCTTAGAGATGCGGAACTAAATTATACAACCACTGAAAAACAGGTCTATGCTTTAGTTAAATCCTTAAATCATTTCAGGACTTACATTGGTTATTCGAAGGTTTTAGCTTACGTTCCCTATCAAGTAGTCAAGGATGTTTTGTCTCAACCAGATGGTATAGGAACCAGAGGAAATTGGCTTTCTAGAATTCAAGAGTATGACATTGAAATAAAGCCAATTAAGATAGTTAAAGGCCAAGGATTAGCCCAACTATTAACCGATTCCAAGATGCAACAGAGTAATGAGGAGGTGAGTATTGAAAATGTTATGATGCTTTATATTGATGAAGACCATGAGTGGTACAAGGACATCATTTTCTACCTTAGACATATGTCTTGTCCTGACCACCTTTTAGACCACCAAAGAAGAGCTTTAAGGTTAAAAGCATCAAAGTATATGTTGACAGAAGATGGTTTGGGTTGGAAGAATCCAGATGGAATTATACTTAAATGTGTGAATCATGATGAGTCCCAAAGAATCATCAAAGAGATGCATTCTAGATTATGTGGAGGACATTATGCTCCTAGGACTACAACTGCCAAGATCATGAGAGCTGGTTATTATTGGTCATCTTTATTCAAAGATGTGCATGCCTTTATCAGGACCTGCCAAGAATGTCAATTCTATTCAGGAAAACCCCGACTGCCTGCTTTTCCTTTAACCCCAGTCATTATAAAAGCACCATTCCAGCAATGGGGAATGGATTTTGTAGGGCCAATAAACCCTAGTTCTTCAGGTGAATACAAATACATTCTGACCTGCACAGACTATTTTACTCGTTGGGTTGAAGCTATCCCTACTAAGAAATGTACTGCAGAAGTTGTGGTCAAGTTCTTAGAAGAAAATATAGTTTCCAGATATGGTCGCCCTTGTAAAATTACAACTAATAATGCCCCAACATTTAGCAAAGTGGAGATGTCCACCTTTTGTTCAGATCATGGGATCACTTTATCTCATCCTTCCAACTATTACCCACAAGGAAATGGTTTGGCAGAATCAAGTAATAAGAATTTGATAAGACTCTTGAAGAGAATGGTTGGCAAGAACAAAAGGACTTGGGATGTCAAGCTTAAGTATGCCCTTTGGGCAGATCGAACAACGGTCAAAAGAATAACTAGAAAAGCTCCCTTTGAAATAGTGTATGGGAAAAACTGTAGGCTTCCAATCAATCTTCAAATCCCCGTGTATGAGTTGTTGCAACAATGTTCCTCGGATCAAGAAGCCCTGCAAGCAAGAATTGATAAATTAGTAGAGTTAGACGAAACTAGAAGGGAAGCTTGGAATAGAATGGTCATAGAACAAGAAAGAATAAAGGGAACCTTTGACCAAAAGAGTAGAGATGTAATCTTTGGAATTGGGGATATAGTCTAACTGTGGGATAAACATAAAGAGAAACCAAGAAATCATGAAAAATTTGAAAAAATATGGATGGGGCCTTATCGAGTAAGTAGGATACCTGGCAAAGGTTTAGTGTTTTTAGAATCCTTGGATGGAGATGAGTTGGAATTACCTGTAAATGGGAGGCTACTAAAACATTACTTCCCACCTATAAGCCTTGAATGACTTTCCTTGCCTTGCCTGTTTAGAATAGGTAGTCTTCTGAATAAGCTCACTTGAGCAGTAGGATTTGTGTGCTTTTTCTTTTTCCTGTGTGTTGTGTATTGCCCCCCTTTCTTTTTCAGTTGTACCCTTGATTGTTTGCTTGTTGAGTTGATTGATTGAGTTGAGTCTTGCTCCTTCCTAAGCTTGTCTCACCTCCTGCACACATTGAAAAGTGATTAGTTCTCTATTTTATTTTTGGCTGCCTATGCAAGTTGAGTTAAGTGTGCTTTCTTGAAAAAGTTTTCTTTTCTTCCTGCATAGTAATAAAAATAATGAATGATGAGTAATGCCTATATGCCATTTTAGCTCAGATTTTCTTTTATGCATTTCGGATTATGTTGTAGAATAAACTTCAGTTTCAGTTTTAATTTATATATTTCCCATACATGCTCCATGACGTATTCTAGTGTTTGTGAGCGCAGATACAGGTGCAAAATAAAAGCTGAAAGCAAGAATGTTGCAGTGTTGGATTGAAGATTGATGCGGAGCAGTTCGAGACCAGAGATTCTGAGGTTCTCAAGCGCTCTCTCCCTTAGAGCACTTGTCCCAGCTGGAGCCAGATGTTATCACATATATAGTAGCCGAGCTACCATACTTTCTTTTTCAGATTCCAGAGCACTATTCAGCCAGTTCCTTTGCATTTGAGATGCTAAGATGAGCATCTATTATAGATCATTATCAGAGTATGGACAACAAATATATTCCCCATGCCATGACTGAGTTTCAGGACACTCAGAGAGAGGACTGATGTAGCCATTTAGCCATTTATACAGAGCAGTCAGTAGTGCCAAGAGTTATAGTAGCAGTTTCAAAGGACAAATTTTGGTTCAGATGATGAGCATTCAGGTATATGACTCAACAGGTATATTTTGGTGTTATGGTTATATTTCTTTTATATTCATTCTTATAGCATGTCTTAGTATTTAGCATCATGATCTAGTGATCATATAGATATCTGGACCTGGTTGTACTTTATATATATATATATCATATTGTCCCTACTCAGACTTAGAAGTTCTTGGCTTATACTCATCGGTTTTACCCTCCTTAGGGAGATTAGAGGTGATCATTTCCACCATACTTTGGCTTGTTAGTGTTGGTCTCACTATTCATTGTCTTCATCCATCCATTACCTACCTAGTTTGTTCATTACCTTGAATTACTACTTGACTAGTGGCATGGAGGACCTTTCCCCACTGTAGCCTCTGTATTGGATGAGCTTCCCTGTTTATTGTGTCTCAGCTCTCTGAGTTGGTGACAAAACTTACCTTTGGTGAGTTGGATTTACTTGAAAATTCCCCCTAGTCACTAAAGATGTTGGCTAAACTTGAAACTTTTAGTGCTGCCATTAATGCAAAATATGGAAATGAAAAAGTTGTATCTTGTATGAAAAGCCCATTCATGCAATGTGTTTCTCAACACACATGAATGAAAGGCAAGCCAAATGAAAATGGCTATGAAATATCAAATGCTATATCTGTTGTGAAATGTAAATATCTAGGTAAACAAGCTGTCTGTGACACACCTAGAAGTGCTTAGGTAAACAAGTGCCTTAAAAACACACCTGCAACAAGAAGCCTAATTAAATGTAAATCTATGCAATGTGTTTATAAACACACATAGATCAAAGGCTATGGAAACTTTAGGCCCAAAAAGCAATGGAACTTAAACTCTATATCAAAAAGATTGCTGGCCTCATTTGTATTATGGATTGTGCGCATCTGTGAAGGTGAATAAATACTCTTTGAACAACTTACCCATTTGTGAGACACCGCCATTCCCTGTGTTATTGCTTGTCCACTATATGCTATGGTGTGTATTCCCTTGTCCATTTCCAAAGTGTCACAGTGTTAAGTCAGTAAGTCATCCTTTGACCTAGCTCATGTTATTCTTAGCCTTCACCCTTCACTAGCAAATTGATCACAACTATAAAGTGAGTATGACCTTGAAAGTCTAATCTGAGTAATAAATAATAATTAATGATCTATTATATTTGGATTTAGATCGCCAATAATGATTGCTAGTTGCTTTAATTGCTATTTGAATGGATTGTAGAGCATGTTTTAACCTTTGACACCATGCAACAGCTTGATGACAGTTTGAGTTATATTTTGGTTATGTTGACTTGGTCAAACCCAGTTTGACCAAAAGTCAACCACAAGACATGAGGTAGCAGACCTCAGATGCTACAGATAGATGATATATGGTCTAGTACAGGTTACCATGGTGGGCTTATGCAGTGGTTTCAGGCTTATGATGATGATTTGTGCTTTTTCAGCACTTATACAAATTATTATTATTTGGCCTGCTGGATATGATGAGTATTTATTTTGGACCATGCAGAGAATTATATGGTGTATGAGTACACTTCTTAGATGGATTTGGACCTTCTAAGTCCAATGGAACAGTCTGTTTTCAGTTCCGGGCAGTTACAGTGATTGTTTTAGCCTCAGTTGGCTACCCTAGTGTAGATTTGGTCTATAGAGGCCTTGTCTGAGCAGAGCAGAGATTGGGTGAGTTCACCTAGGGCGCTATGCATGGAGGGGGTGGTCCAACCACTTGATATTACCATATTACCCCCCTCCCAGACAACCTGGTGCCCTCACCTTGACAGCACTGGCACTCTAGGAGGCAGTTTGGGCAGTTTCACACTTCCCGAGGCAGTTCAAAAATGGTGAAAATGGCTACTGAAGAATTCGATTTGGGCTACTGAGGCAAAGTTATGGCATGGGATGACTTGTGATGATGAGTGGGATGTCTTCCACACCTTCTCCAGCAGTATCAACTTTCAGTGGGACCCACATCCATCACTTTTGGCACTTTTTAATGATTTCTGGAGCCTTCCAAGGCTTACGACTTTCCCAGAGAGGCACGATTTGGTGTTTTGGTCTTTTATTCTTGGATATTGTGCCATGGGGATTGACCAAGGGTGTTAGAAATTATCCCTTGGACCCACCATGAGCTATGTCTTATGTTTTATCATTATGATTTGGTGGGATCCCCTCTCCTAGGGTGAGTTTGTCCACATATTGTTATATTTTATTATTGATCCATGTATTGTATTATTGCGCTCATCTCAACCATTGATTAGATCTTTTGATCTTTTAATCTTAGCCACTCATTCAAAAAGTGGTTAGGATTATGGCCTCTCTCCATCCTATTTAAAGGGGAGAGCTTCTCATTGTAAAATCATCTAGAGAATTTGGCTCTTGGCTCTTGGAATAAAATTTCTATCTTTTGGAGTACATGCTTGGATCTTGGAGTGTATGTTGGTTGTTTTGATTGTAAATGATTTTGTCCATTGCACTGGAGGATCTATTGTAGCTATCTTGCATAGTTTGCCATATCTTTTTACAGGTGGAGAAGACTTCTTCGACAAGTGCGAATTGGTGGGGAGGCTTGCCCTTCAAGCTTGGAGGAGGACGCTTTGGTTAATCAAGGAGTGGTTTTGTCTTTGTACCAACTATTCTTTACTTATCTCTTTCTTGCTTGTATCTACCTTCAACATGTTAAACTGATTGATGCTTTGCTCCTTGGTTTTGACAAGTTAGAGGGACACACATGTGGCTTGGAGAAAATCGATTTGGCAAGAGGGCTTCAAAATTTCTTCATTTGATCTTTGGAAAAAGTAATCCTCATCTCAACTAGCATTCATCTCTTCATCCGGGTATGCTCCAAAGGTATGGTCTTCTTATTCCTTAGCTTATCCATAAATTCTAGATCATAAAACCCTAATTGATTAAAACCCTCGTTTTTCACTTTTTCTTAGATCTAGTGTTATAAAAATCGTACCGGTTCTGGTCAAACCGGCCGGTTCGACCAGTTCAGAGGCGTCACCGGTTCAAATCGGTGTCTCAAACCGGAAATGGCCGGTTTCATACGGAACCAGAGGGTTCTGACCGGTTCTGACCAGTTTTCTGGTTCCGGTTCCGGTTTTGACCGGTTCAGTACATAACCATACATCGACATTTAAGAGGCCATTTTTTAATTTTTTTTTTTAAATAAACAAGTTGGTTGAGTGGGGAAGGTTCTAGATAACCCTGAGCCCCTAAGAAAGCTATAAAAGCAACCCTAACCGCTCTATTTCTCTCACACTATTCACTTGAGTATTTTGAGTTAAGAATCATTCTTGACATTCTTGGGAAGTGTAGCAGCCTTGAAAGCGTATGCTAAGTACCTACAACAGTCCTGGTTATATCATCATAAATAAAATACACTTAATAGTAGTTATCTACAGCAGTAAAGAGACTTTGAGCAGCCCTGGCCCCTAACAACAACTCTGAGCTAATTGTGTAGTTAAAAGAAACTTTTGTGGGCGTATTCCAAGGTGACTGTCTGTTACAACAACCTTGAAACAACCCTTTCAACAACAACAGTTTCCTCAACATGTTAGACATATGATTCAAGTGAAATATGCTTAGTATGGCACCTAGCAAAATACATACAGGAGCCCTTTTTGCAAATTTGTGTATAATGGTTTTGATTCACATCGTTGAACATATATCTATATCTATATATATATAATTTTTCAAATTTTGAACATTTTATGTATTTTTGTTGGACTGGTTTTGTGATCCGGTTTTTTTCCCGGTTTTGGTCCGGTTCCAGTACTAGAGGTCGGTCGGTTCGACCACCGGTTCGGTTTTTATAACATTGCTTAGATCTACTTGGATCTAGCTTGGCTTTGGGTAAGATATTGAAAACCCACCTCTATAGCATCCACGGAAATTCGGATCTATAGTTTGGTGAGGATTGGCCTTCATTTGACACACTTTCCAAGGCACATTAGCCTTCTTGAGGGAGGTCGCACTTCTTGAGGGAGGCTAGTGGGGCTATTTCCAAGAGATGGGTAGGTGAGATCCCACTTGATCCATAATCTCCATACTTGATAACCTACCCCTAGTGCCTCACTTCATTGATTTTTTCCTTGTGGGCCCCATTTCTCATTTTGAGGGTTGAGCCCCACTTGGGTCAATTTGGTGATGCATGTTCAATCTCAGATCTATGGAGATCTAGCCATTGGATGCCCATGATTTTCAAGATCCACATTCATAGTTTCCTAAACTACTTGGATCTAAACTTTGGTGGCCTTTGGGTTTGATTTGACACATCTTGCCATGCTTTTAGCCCTCCTTGGGCAAAGTCGCACTTCTTGAGTGATTGAGTTGTCCCACTTTGAGAAACTAGGTGGTTGAGATCCCATTGGATTTGGAAAGAGCATATCTTGAATCCTACATCTAGTGTCTCACTTTGTGAAGTTCTGCCTTGGGGATAGCATTCCTTGTTTTGGGGAAAGTTGTCCACTTGGGTCACTTAGTGAAATATTAGATCTAGTAAGATCCAACCATCACACCTCAAGTAGCCCACTTGATTTGCATCCTAGGTGTCCCGATCTACATTTTGGTATCCTTTTGACTCCATTGGCCCATCCATTTCAAGGCACTAACCTACCTAGCACAATTCGCACTCCTTGGGAATTGTGTCAAGTACTAGATTCCATATGTGGGTATCTCTAATTTCATCTTAGATCCATAGATCTATCTTTTGCATACCCCTTGGTACCTTTTGCACCCCTAACTTCACCTTGTGGGTCTCATTTTGAAACATTTCCATATCCCAAGAAAGTGGGTCCCACTTGTGTATTTCATGGTACTAGATCTGTCTATTTGGTCTTCATAGGTGGCCCAATCCATTCATTGGTTGAAACATTTGTCACTCCTTAAGCCTTTTCAACCACTATCTAAACTCTTGGGTCCACCCAACCTTGCATTGGTTTCTGTAACTTGTCATTTACACATCCCTAGGAACCTTTGTTTTGGTCCAATCACTTTTGAGTGATCATAGGGTCTCCCCCTTGATCTTGATTTATCTTGATCTAAAGTGAAGAGTGCCTCGGTTGTCGTGACTCCCAGCTTGCATTGGGAACTGTTATCACACCATAGTAGCAGGGCTACTATTCTTGTACAGCAGATATCTGCACATTCCAGAGCTTCCTTTATTCCAGAGCATGGCTATATATTTTGGATCACTCATGATCAGAGCAGTACATTATTCAGATTTTATGACCTTGTGTCAAGGCTGAGCCTTGAGAGTTCGGATTTGATGACTGATGTGACCACTTATCCCATTACAGTTTCAGTTCAGTGCCTAGAGATGTATTTCAGCAGTGTTTCAGATGGTGCATGATGATGATTATTATGATGATGTTGTATGATCTATGGATATATTCTCACTGACTGTGGATTATTATCTTGTTAATTTAGTCATGATCATGGCATATGCTTGGTATATTATTCCTGATGTGGCAAACTATTTAAAATGAACTGTAAATCATAAAATGGACAATTGCTTGCACTTTCAGGTCATTTAACAAAACTCACTGGTATTCCACCTTACATAGACATGGTCTTTCCCGACACTGGTTGTCTGCTAGTGTAGGCTCCATATTCACTTGTCTCCATCCATACATGACCTTCCTGTTTGACTTTAAACCCTGACTTGTCTCATTTGACTTTCTGATACCGAGGACTTCCCCATTTTTCTACCTCTGTGTTTGGACCGCATCCCTGTTTATTCAGTGTCTCGGCTCTGAGTTGGTGACAGAACTTGCCTTTGGTAAGTTGGATTGTAGGCCTAAATCATTCTGGTCGGTTGTCCCGATGTTTGGCATTGGCTCGAACTCCCCCTAGTCACTTGAGATGTTGTTGGCTAAAACTGAAAGCTCATGTTCTACCTATGGAAACTAAAAAATTCGCCCATGGAAACAAAAAAAAAAGGGGCAAGAGCAATGAAAAGCTAAAATACTCATCGAAGAGTATAAGAAAGGTCTAAAAAGCAATGGTTCTTAAAAGTTATATCTAAACAATTGCTGACCTTATAAATATGTGAAAAACATGCCCTGGATGCAAGCTGCAACTAGTTGTGCTTCTCAGCACATCTGAAATCCGAAGGGTTATGTAGGCCAAAAAGGCCATGGAATAAAATTGAATGATCCTAATGAACCTGGATCAACTTGATGTAGACATGATGCCTAAGTTGAATAAACACTCTCTAAACAACTTATCCATTTGTGAGGCACAGCCATTCCCCGTGTTATTTTTGTCCAACACAGAGTTTGTAGCTTCCCCCTTCTCCCAGTCCAAAGTATTTTTGAGTTAAGTTAGACAAGTCAAACCCTTGGCCCAACCTTGCTCCTAGCCTTCATCCTTCACTAGCAGTCTGACCATGTCCAATGGGTGAGTTTGTCATTTGAACTATTGTGCAAGTAATTTATTATAACAACGGAATATGTTAACTCGATTAATGCCACTGAATGGAATTTATACTTTGAGCTTAGCTATGGGAATGATTAGAGAAACATTGTCTTAGTCTACTGATGTGATTTATCCTTGATTATATATTCTTGGGATCCGTGGTGATGTGGACCATGTATGGATGATTATTGATGATGATTTATGGGCCCACATGTTTGATGATGATATCATATGATGGACATATGATGCAGATGATGTTTGATCCAGTTCAGCAGGTTTATTATTTCTTCAGATCAGCAGATTATACATTGTCCATATATGGTGGACCCTACAGCAGGCCCATTAGGGCAACCCAGGGTGTATGAGTACTCATTCCTAGTGGATTTGGGTCTTCTGGATCCATTGAGACACTTATCTTTCAGTTCCGGGCACTTCTGACAGTGATTGATGCAGTTTTACACTTGTTGACCAGATTGGGGGCTGATTTCCCAGCCTGAGCAGCAGGGGCCCCGAGAGGCCAGTTCACCTAGGGCGCTGATGATGGAAGGGGTGGTCCAGCCACTTGTTATTACCATTTATCCCCCCTTCCGGAGAGCCTGGTGGGCTCAGATGGACAGCGCTAGCACCCTAGGAGGCAGTTTTGGCACTTTCACAGTTCCCGAGGCAGTTAAAAAATGGGATAAAGTGGTCACTGAGGAAATCGATTTGGGCAATTGAGGCAAGGCTTTGGCGTTTGGTTTTCACAGAGGTCTTCCAGGGTGGCATCACTACCTTCTAGCCAGTTTTCACCATGTGGGTATGCCCGGATTGATCACAGGAGGACATTTACTGCTTGACTGTCATGGATTCTGAGGACAGTTTTGGTCATTTTTATTATATTGGACATATTTTATTATTTTATTGTGCCTTGGGGATGAGCTAGTAAGGATTAATACCTCCTAGCCCCACCATGAGCTTATTTCATCATGTCCTAGTCATCATGAGGTGGATTATTGTACTTTTTACCCCTCTAGTGGGATGACGTCACCCTCCATTGTACCATTTAGTGAGGGCGCTATTGTTATGTTGAGTGATCCATGTGATATATTGTTATGGGTCATATTAGCCATTGATTGTATGATGAGATCTTATAATCTCAACCACCCATTTGATGTAGTATTATGGAGTGGTATAGGGTTTTGGTCTTTATTATCCTATATAAGGAGGAGACCCCCCATTGTAAAGCTGACCTTTGGAGCTCTGGAATATTGGAATAGAAGATTTTTTGTGGAGCACATCTCTCTTGCATTGTGGATTCTCTTGCATATTGAATATACAGTATCTCTTCTATGTATCATTGTGGATTTTGGTGCTTTTGCTAACCTTTTGACAGGAAAGTCGAATTGGAGAGAGGAGGGCGACTTTTTGAGGGTTATTGTTGGAGGGATCCACATATTCACTCTTGGGTTGATCTTGTGACAGGGAGTATCATTATTGTATCTTCGTGACATAGTTGATGCTTTCTATTACATCTTTCTACCATTTTCATAATCATCTTGCTTGACTTGTTTCTTTGATCTTGTCTTGTAGGAGGAGGACGATTTGGCTATCTTGGAGAAGGGCGATTTGGTTGGAGCACTTGGATCTCACTCTTGAATATAAACATAGGAGAATGCTATCAACTTGCAAGGTGGCCATAAGCAATTGAGGTAAGATCTACAAGGTATGTGCCTCTTTCATCCATTCTATCTTCATTGGTCATAAAACCCTAATTAAATCAAAACCCCAAATTTGGTATTTCTTAGATCTACTTAGATCTAGCCTTGCAATTGAAAAGATATTAAAAACCCACCTCTATAGGATCCACCCCTAGTTGGATCTATAGTTTGGTGGTGATTGGTTAAAAATTGACACACTTTTCAATGCAAAAAGCCTTCTTGAACCTAAATCGATTTTCCTAAGAGAAGCTTGTTGGGTTAGATCTAGCACATGGGTAGGTGAGATCCCACTTGATTTGACATCTAGACATTTGATAACCTATACCCATATCTTTACTTTGGTGAAAACTACCTTGTGGACATCTCTCCATGTTTTAAGGGGTTGAAACCCCCTTTTTGATCTTCTTGGTACCTTAAAACTTAGATCTACTAAGATCTAGCCACTTGATTCACTTGAAACTTTGAAGGAACATAGATCGGGGTACTAACATCCCGGATCTACATTTTGGTGGCCATTGGACTTGATTTGGTCCACCAAAACCCATTTTTGGACCCTCCTTGAGCAAGTCGCACCCCCTTGATTTTTTGAGTTGGTCCACTTCTAGGAAGTGGGTGTTGGAGATTTTTGTGGATTTGGAATGCCCATGCCTTGAAACCTAGGTCTATACTGTCCTTTTGTCAAGATCCGCCTTGGGGATTGCATTCCTTGTTTTAAGGGATTGTGGTCCACTTTTGGTCATCTTTTAAAAACCTAGATCTAGTAAGATCCAACCATTGGATCTCATCCAATCCACTTGACTTGGCTTCTAGGTGTCCCGATCTATACTTTGACATCCTTCTTGACTCCATTAGCCCATCCAACAAGGCACTAGTCCTTCTCCAAGCAAGGCGCACTCCTTGGGATTAGTGTCAAACCCTAGATCTAGTACATGGGTAATCCTAGAACCAACTCCAATTTATAGATCTAGCCTAGATCTAACTTATAGTACCATCCTCACACCTAACTTCACCTTGTGGGTCCACCTAGAACCATTTCACACTTCCCAAGACAACAAGACCCACTTGTGTAAACACATGGTACTACACCCAGTAATCATACACCATCATGTGGCCTAAACCATACATAGGTTGAAGTACTTATTATCCATTACACCACCTTCAACCATTCCTTAACTCTTAAGTCCACTTAGCCTTGCATTGGTTTCCGTAACGCGTCATTTATATATCCTTTGAAACCTTTGTTTGGATCCAATCAACTGTGATTGGGGTATAGGGTCTCCCCCTTGGTCTAGTTATACTTTGACCTAAAGCGAAGAGTGCCTCGGTTGACGTGACTCCCACATTGCATTGGGAACCGTGGCATCTCTTGGGTCACCTCTTTAGTTGCCTATCTCCTCTACCGTCCCGGATGGGATACCTCTAGGGGAAACTACAAGTTGTGTGATAACAGGAACCATGGCATCTCTTGGGTCACCTCTTTAGTTGTCCATCTCCTCTACCGTCTCGGATGGGATACCTTTAGGGACAACTACAAGTTGTGTGATAACAGTACTAGTACCATCGCATGTTCCAGATGCACCCAGGGAGATGGCAGCTTATTTTTTGACTTGGAGGGTGCGATATAGCTACAGTTTATGGATGGGATCATGGCCAGGTTCTCTGGCTCCCCCTGGGGGTACTGTGGCTTAATGGAACTGCTGATTGCCTCATAAAAGGGTTTGAAACCCTGAGGTTGGTGTCTGGGGCCCTCAGGGATGGGTCATTGGACCACATGATTCCCCAAGCACTTTTACACTAGTGGCATGTTTTCTTTCAATACTGGGGCCTATGTCATTGACCCGGGCCTCCTTTTGCACCCTCCTGCTGCTCCAGCACTCCAGCGCATTGCCTCCCTGGCCTCCACAAAGGATGACGTCACCTTCTTATTGGCTGCAGTGTGCTTGCTTTGAGGGGGGCGTTGAGGGCTTTTCACTATTCCATGGGGTCAGTAGGGGTATGACGGCACCCCCTCCACATCTCAGCCTTCAGTTCCGTCCGATGTGGTCATTTCAGTCATTTTTGGCTTATTTTTGCACCTAGGGGGGAAAATACCTCAGGTAGCCTACAATAGGCCATCTTTAGATTATTTTATATTATTTTTATTCTAATTTTAAGTTGACATTTTTAAATATTAAATTGACCTTATTTTATGTAAAAGTGAGTGTGAGATCATATAAATTCTATCTGCTCACTTCATTTTTAGACATCAACTCTTGGGATAATTTCATTATGTCTGCTATTTGTCCTAACTAGGGCTCTTTGATGGGATGTGCTCTCCTTGATGAAGGTTATTTTGCAAGTTTGAAGCATTTTCTTGAAAGTTTTACTATTGTTCATGCCATTGCTAAGGTGAGGCTAGAGTTGTTTGCTTAACACATGCACTTGGAGGTATCTATACTTTTGGTTTGATGTCTCTAAGTCAATATGTATGAAAGTGGTGCTTGTTAGGGTTGGATGGAAGCCATTGTTGCTTCATTTTGTCTTGATTTGCATTTCATTTTCGTCATTCATCACCTTTGCATTCAAGCTTGAGCTTAAGGTCTTCAAGTTTTGCTAGGCTAGGTCTCCTCGACGAATCTCAAAGATTGTTGAGGATAACCCTAGTTGCCAAGTACCATCTCAAGGAGGGTTGCTCCTCTCATTGATGCCCTAGGGTTGGTAAATAGTTATCCTTGGAACCCTAGTTGTTCATCTACCTTCAAAATAAATTTTTGAGGTGTTAACTTTTGTAAATATTATTCATTAACCTAGTTTTCTATGTTTGTTAGTCTTTTTATTTGAATTTTATGAGTTAGTAGTTCATTTTAATTGTTAAAAACCCTTTTTCTGCTGTAAAAACCCTAGCAGCAATCCCTAAACTCCAATGACCTACCTTCCTAGGCCACCCTCGCCCTCATTTACCTTCATTCTCTCTAACAAACTATTCGGCCTCCCTCCAGCTGCCTCCTCCTACCTTCATCTCTCTTAAGACCTGCGCTCTCCCTCCTAGGGCTCCCCTTTCCAGCCACGACATCTATCCCCCTTTCCGTTTATGCCCTCAGTCCTCCTCTGCTGTTCTAAGCTTTCCCGCGGCCCTTCCTGCTCCTCCCTGCTCATCTGTGGTCCCTTTTTCTGATGCATCCTTCATCCTACCCGCAACCTCCTCCATTTCCTGTGTCTCCCTTCTACCCTCAATCGTGGCCTTCTCCACATCAGTGCTCCTCCCAACAACTCCGCCACCTCCCCATATCATCCGTGGCATCCCTTCTCCCTAGCTCGAGCTCTCTCCTCTGCTGCCCGCGGCCATCCTTTTGCTGCTCGGGCCCCCTTCCCTATACCTCGGGTTCTGTTATCACATATATAGTAGCCGGGCTACCATACATTATTTTTCTCATTCCAGTACACCATTCGGCCAGTTCCCTTACATTTGAGATGCTGAGATGAGCATCTAGATTGGATCACTATCAGATTGTGGACAGCAGTTGTATTCCCCATGCCATGACTGAGTCTCAGGACACTCAGAGAGATGACCGATGTAGCCATTATACCATTTGTACAGAGCAGTCAGTAGTGTTCAGAGTTGCAGCAGCAGTTCCAGAGGACAGGTGATGGTACAGGTTGATGAGCTTGCAGGTATATGACTCAGCAGGTATATCATGGTGTTATGGTTAGATTGCTTTTATACTTATTCTTATAGCATGTCTTAGCACTCAGTGTCATGATCTGGCGATCATATAGATATTTGGACCTGGTCGATCTATTATATATATTACATTGTCCCTACTCAGACTTAGAAGTTCACTATTCATGCTCATTGGTTTTACCCTCCTTAGGGAGAATAGAGGTGATCATTCAACCATACCTTGGCTTGCTAGTGTCGGTTCCATCATTCATTGTCTCCATCCATCCATGGCCTACCTTTTAGTTTATCACCCTGACTTACTACTTGACTAGTGACATGGAGGATCTTTTCCCCTCTGTATTGGATGAGCTTCCCTGTTTATTGTGTCTCGGCTCTGAGTTGGTGACAAAACTTGCCTATGGCGAGTTGGAGTTCCTTGTGAATTCCCCCTAGTCACTAAAGTTGTGTTGGCTAAACCTGAAACTTTTAGTGCTGCCATGAATACAAAATCTGGAAAAATGAAATGCTATATCTTGTATGAGAAGCCCATTAATGCAATGTGTTTCTAAACACACATGAATGAAAGGCATGCCAAATGAAAATGGCTATGAAAATAAAATGTTATATCTTGTGGAAAATAAATACCTAGGTAAACAAGCTGTCCATGACACACCTAGAAGTGCTCAGGTAAACAAGTGCCTTAAAAACACACCTGCAGCAGAAAGCCTAAAATAAATGTAAATCTATGCAATGTGTTTATAAACACACATAGATCAAGGCTATGGAAACTTCAGGCCCAAAAAGCAATGGAACTTAAAAGCTATATCTAAACAATTGCTGGCCTTATTTGTATTATGGATTGTGCGCATCTGTGAAGGTGAATAAACCCTCTTTGAACAACTCATCCATTTGTGAGACACCACCATTCCCTGTGTTATTGCTCATTCAGTATATACTATGGTGTGTATTCCCTTTCCCTTGCCAAAGTGTCACAAAGTTAAGTCAGTCAAGTCATCCCTTAGCCTAGCCAGTTATTTTAGCCTTCACCCTTCACTAGCAAATTGATCACAGCTATGAAGTGAGTATGATCTTGAAAGTCTAGTCTGAGTAATAATAATAATTAACGACATTATATATTTGGATTTAGATCGCCAGTAATGATTACTTTGTGCTATAATTGTTATTTGAATAAGTTGTAGAGCATGCATTAACCTCGGACACTTTGCAGCAGCTTATGATGATGGTCTGAGTTATATTGGGTCATGTTGACTTGGTTAGGCCTAGTCTGACCATGGTCAACCATAGGACATGAGATGGCTGGACCTTATGATGACATGGATAGATGATATATGGTCTATGTATACATACATGATGATTCTATGCAGCAGCTACAGGGTTATGATGATGATTCTTGATTACAGCAGTATTTGATTATTTACAGATTATTATTATTGGCCCTGTTCCGGTATATTGGATATATATTTTGATCATGCAGAGACTCATATGGTGTATGAGTACACATCTTGGATGGATTTGGACCTTCTGAGTCCAATGAGACAGTTTGTTTTCAGTTCCGGGCACTTACAGTGATGATTGAGCCTCAGTAGGCTGTCCTAGTGCAGTTTTGGCCTGTCGGAGGCCCTGTCAGAGCAGATTTGATTTTTATCCGGTTGACCTAGGGCGCTGATGATGGAGGGGGTGGTCCAGCCACTTGTTTTTACCATATTACCCCCCTCCCGGAGACACTGGTGCCCTCACCTTGACAGCACAGGCACTCCAGGAGGCAGTTTGGGGCAGTTTCACGCTTCCCGAGGCATTTCAGGATTGGTAGAAATGGCTATTGAGGAAATCGATTTGGGCTACTGAGGCAAGTTTATGGCATGGGATGATCAATGATGATAGATCGGGGTCCTCCACACCTTCTCCAGCAGTTTCAGCTTCATCGGGGCCCGCATCCATCACTTATGGCACTTTCTGAGGATTTCTGAGGTCTTTTTGAGGCCTACGATTTGACTATGGAGGCACGATTTGGTACATTGATGATTATTTATTGATTATTGTGCTATGGGGATTGACCAAGGAGGGATAAAACTACCCCTTGGACCCACCATAAGCCCTTTATCATATTTTGTCATCATGATTTGGTGGGATTCCCCTCTTCTAGGGCGATTTTGTCCACTCACATAATATTTTATTAGTGATCCACGTATTTTATTGTTGAGCTCATCTCAACCATTGATTAGACATTGGTATCTTTTAATCTTAGCCACTCATTCAAAAAGTGGTTAGGATTATGCTCTCTCCCCATCCTATTTAAGGAGGGAGCCTCTCATTGTAAAATTCATTTTAGAGATTTTTGGCTCTGGATTATTGGAATAGAAAATTATTATTGCATCTATCTCCAGTGTTGTGGTGAATGTTTTTTGGTGTTCGTTCGTTGGTTCTTCCTTTGCACTGAGTTATTGGAGATCTTGTTTGCCATATATTTTGTACCACGTTTTTGCATCTACAGGTGGAGGCCGATTTGCTTCGAGGAGGAAGTATTGGTAGGGGAAGACTCTCCCTACTTCTTCTTTGGATCTCTTCGTTGGTAACAGGGAGTATTACTGTCCCAGGACCTTCTATTTCATGTTACAATTGCATTTCTCTTGTATTTCCTCCATACTTGATCTTACTGATTGAATCACTATTCCTTGGTTTGACAGGTAGAGGAGGTCGCACTTGTGGGCTAGGGCATCACTTTGGCAAGCAAAATCAACAATTTCTCATTTGATCTCTGCGGGAATCTTCCTCAACATCAAGACATCTCATTCACATACTCAGGTATGATCTCAAGGTAATTTCTATCTCCATGATCTATCCAATTGTCTAAAACAATTAAAACCCTAATTAATCAAAACCCCCATTTTTACATTTTTTCAGATCTACTAAGATCTAGTGGCTTTTTGGGTAAGATATTTAAAACCCACCTCTATAGTATCCACGGCATCCCGGATCTATAGTTTGGTGAGGATTGGCTTTCATTTGACCCTCTTCCCAAGGCATTTAGCCTTCTCCAAGCAAGGGCGCACTTCCTAGTTTGGGTTGGTTGACCTAGATCTAGTATGTGGGTAGTTGAGATTCCACTTGGTTCGTGATCTACATATCAAATAACCTACCCCAGATTGACACTTTTCTGATTTACACCTTGTGGGCCCTATTCCACATTTTAAGGGATTTAATCCCCATTTTGGACCATTAGGTGCACTTAAACTCAGATCTAGTAAGATCTAGCCGTTGGATTGCCATGAAATTATAGATCCTCACTCCTATCTGACCAACTTACCCGGATCTAAAGTTTGGATGCCATCCGACTTGTCTTGACCTACCTAACCCTCATTTTTGACCTCCTTGGGCAAAGTCGCACCACCTTGGAGAAGTGAGTTAACTCACTTCTAGGACGTGGGTACTTGAGATTCTTGCGGATTTGGAACGGGAATAATTCAAAACCTAGGTCTAGAGTGTCACTTTGTCAAATCTCGCCTTGGGGACAGCATTCCTTGTTTTAAGGGATTGTGGTCCACTTGGGTCAAATCTAGATCTAGACACATTTATCCATTAAGACCTCTATTGCCCACTTGTCCCATGTACTAGGAGTCCTACACCACAAGTCAACCCTACTTTGACTCCACTTCCCAATTCCCAAGGCACTGGTTTCTCTACAAGTTAATTCGACTTTCCTAGATTGTTGGATTGACTTGTGGTTTGACCTATGCATGGTGAACTAAACCTTTGAAGCCATCATGTACCATGGTCAAATTTGTCATATGTACTAGTTAGCCCCAATTCAACCCTTAAACCACCCTGCATTGGACACGGGTCCCAAGGCAGTGTATTTTCCAACATTGAACTAGTACTCTAACCCTAGATCTCACTTCAGACATCTTAAGTCACTTTCACATCAACCATGAACCAAAGCTATACCCATTGAACCCCTCACTTGGCTTGTGACTTCATCCTAAGGTCTAGGATAAACCATACACCTTACTTCATTTAGAAACAACTTGATTTGGTGTCTTGGTTTTGATCTCTCCTGTCGGGAGTAGATCGGGTCTCCCCCTTTGTTGTCTGGGCTAGATAACAATTTTGGCGCCGTTGCCGGGGACACAATAGGCTTACCTTGGAAAAGCTAGTAGTCCTTCCTGCAAGTACAACGACACATATCTTGGTAGAAGAGTTTAAATCTACCTGGCGACTCCCAATCGTGACTCCGTTGAGGAGCGAGCTCATTTACATCCTTATAACACTAGAATTAAGACAGATCTTATCATTATCTAGAACCCATGGGGTGCATCATTTTGTTTTCAGGTTCTTGAATTTAAAAATAAATATTAAAAATATCAAAAAAATATAAAATATAAAAAATTAAAAATTAAAAATCCATGGCTGCTTCTGAGCGACCCAGAACTTTCGGTCGTTTAAAAGTTTTTGACTTTTCAAAAATTGTTGGGTATCCTCATCATATTCCTCATCAAGCATGTGCAAGGTTGCCTATTTTCAATGGAAGTTATGAAATCTCTGCTAGAAGGCACCTTGAGCTTTTTAGGGAAATTATTAAAGAGTTATCTATAACCCATGAGGATGTGTGTATGAGACTATTGGCTTCATCTTTCAAAGAAAGAGCTGGTCTCTGGCTTTCGAATTTGAAACCCAATAGCATTTCTGGTTATGACATGTTTGAGAATAAATTCCTAGAAGAATGGGGAAGTGAATTTGATGATATGTATCTTTCAAATCAAATCCAAGATCAAAACCTTCCCCTTTCCGATCTTATTGTGGAATCATTTAACAATCAAATATCAAGTGATTTGTCAACATCCGGAGATGACCTTTCTTGCCCAATTTCTTCTGATGATAAGTCTTCTACTTTTGAGTCAATCGAAAGTCAAATCTTTAATCATTGTACAAACCATAAGTTTTCAAATTGTTTTTTAGGTAGCCCTAGTCCTGATCCAGAGGAAATTTCTGAGGATGAGCTTTTAGTTAACAGGTCTACGGAAATTCCTCCCTCAGAGAGACTCATTAGTCATTCTGTATTTAGTGATCATTCAATTCCTTATCACCTTATTGAAGAAGAAGGTAGGGACATCAACCAAGGTCCTTTAGTGGTGATTTCACATGATCATTGTGCAAATAATCAGGGTGTTTTAAATGAACTTGTTAATTTTCCCCCTGACAAATTAAATAAAAATGATCATTTATCTTCATATGAATTTAATGATGAATCAATAGACGTTCAATCTCAAGATGAAGATGAAATAATGAATCACACTAGATGCTCTAATCTTTGTTCCACCTCTTATAATGAGTCTTTAAATTTTTCCACCCTTGGTCAAGATAGGTTCATCGATTTTTTAGAATTAGAATCTTGTCCTCAGGTTGTAAATATTAATTTTGATCAAAAGCTTGAAATTATTCCTAGAATAAAGAATATTTTCTATTATCAAAATCCAAGGTCAAACTTGTTTATCCATTTGGGAGAATTTTCATTTTTGCAACCCACCCTCCTTTCCCAACTCTTTCAATCATCTTTGGGTTGGTGCTCTAGTCAATCTTTTGCCTTGGAAATTTGTAATAGGAAGAATAAGCATGATTACATGTTTGGAGAAAAAACACTTCATTTCCCTTTTCAGTCACTTTGGAACCATAATGCTTGTTGTCAAGATATCAATCATTCTTGGTGGCTAGAAAAGGTGTTTAAAGATCAATTCCATCTTTTCTCCATTTTTGAGCATCAAGTGGGTCTGACTTTGATTTTCTGTCTTTTAAGCTTTAATTTATCCCCACTCGGTTTTTTGATCATCAGTCCCAAGGAGAATCAAATTGAATATGTAAGAGAAGTAAATGAACAAGTTAATCTGTGTGAAAATGAATCGAATCACATGTCTTATGTCCTTCCTCTATCCATCTCTGAGTTTAACTTGCATAAATTTTATGATCCTATCAGTTCTTTGATGGAGGATGTTTGCATCAGTCAGTCTTCTCCTTGGCATAATTTCATATAGCATCATTCAAACCATTCTTCAATTTATGAACAAATCAAGAAGACTGTGCCCTTAAATTTGTTGATCTTTAGCCCAATCTTGACTTGTTCTATTATAAAAAATCAAATAAGAATCATTAACCTATTTGATGAATGGTTGCACTGGATTTATGATTTTACCTAACATTTGTGATGGCTGGTTAGATTAGAGTAGGTAGGAACTAAATAAGCCTACTTAGGCAGTAGTTAGTCTTTTCAGCCATTGAGTCTGGCACTTTGTTTATCCCTAAGCTCCTTTGTAAGCTCCTAGTCTAATTGAGTACCTGTCACTTTTATTTTCCTGCACAATAAATTTCAAATTTTGCAAATTATGTTAGTAGTTTAATTTACTTTCTGCATTTATATTTCATGCATTTATATTTCTGACATAGAATAGTTTTTATTTCAGTTGGTTTTATATTTTTCCCACACATGCGGCATGAGGTATTTTTGATGTTTGTGAATGCAGAAAATAGGTTGCAAGAATAAAAGCTGGAAATAAAATGGTAGAGTGCTGGATCGTGGATTCGAGTAGCAGAGTTCGAGGACCAGAGATTCTGAGGTTCTCAAGCGCTCATTTCAGCAGAGCACTTGTCCCAGCCGGAGCCAGATGTTATCAAATATATAGTAGCCGGGCTACCATACATTATTTTTCTCATTCCAGTACACCATTCAGCCAGTTCCCTTACATTTGAGATGCTGAGATGAGCATCTAGATTGGATCACTATCAGATTGTGGACAGCAGTTGTATTCCCCATGCCATGATTGAGTCTCAGGACACTCAGAGAGATGACCGATGTAGCCATTATACCATTTGTACAGAGCAGTCAGTAGTGTTCAGAGTTGCAGCAGCAGTTCCAGAGGACAGGTGATGGTACAGGTTGATGAGCTTGCAGGTATATGACTCAGCAGGTATATCATGGTGTTATGGTTAGATTGCTTTTATACTTATTCTTATAGCATGTCTTAACACTCAGTGTCATGATCTGGCGATCATATAGATATTTGGACCTGGTCGATCTATTATATATATTACATTGTCCCTACTCAGACTTAGAAGTTCACTATTCATGCTCATTGGTTTTACCCTCCCTAGGGAGAATAGAGTTGATCATTCAACCATACCTTGGCTTGCTAGTGTCGGTTCCATCATTCATTGTCTCCATCCATCCATGGACTACCTTTTAGTTTATCACCCTGACTTACTACTTGACTAGTGACATGGAGGATCTTTTCCCCTCTGTATTGGATGAGCTTCCCTGTTTATTGTGTCTCGGCTCTGAGTTGGTGACAAAACTTGCCTATGGCGAGTTGGAGTTCCTTGTGAATTCCCCCTAGTCACTAAAGTTGTGTTGGCTAAACCTGAAACTTTTAGTGCTGCCATGAATACAAAATCTGGAAAAATGAAATGCTATATCTTGTATGAGAAGCCCATTCATGCAATGTGTTTCTAAACACACATGAATGAAAGGCATGCCAAATGAAAATGGCTATGAAAATAAAATGTTATATCTTGTGGAAAATAAATACCTAGGTAAACAAGCTGTCCATGACACACCTAGAAGTGCTCAGGTAAGCAAGTGCCTTAAAAACACACCTGCAGCAGAAAGCCTAAAATAAATGTAAATCTATGCAATGTGTTTATAAACACACATAGATCAAGGCTATGGAAACTTCAGGCCCAAAAAGCAATGGAACTTAAAAGCTATATCTAAACAATTGCTGGCCTTATTTGTATTATGGATTGCGCGCATCTGTGAAGGTGAATAAACCCTCTTTGAACAACTCATCCATTTGTGAGACACCACCATTCCCTGTGTTATTGCTCATTCAGTATATACTATGGTGTGTATTCCCTTTCCCTTGCCAAAGTGTCACAAAGTTAAGTCAGTCAAGTCATCCCTTAGCCTAGCCAGTTATTTTAGCCTTCACCCTTCACTAGCAAATTGATCACAGCTATGAAGTGAGTATGATCTTGAAAGTCTAGTCTGAGTAATAATAATAATTAACGACATTATATATTTGGATTTAGATCGCCAGTAATGATTACTTTGTGCTATAATTGTTATTTGAATAAGTTGTAGAGCATGCATTAACCTCGGACACTTTGCAGCAGCTTATGATGATGGTCTGAGTTATATTGGGTCATGTTGACTTGGTTAGGCCTAGTCTGACCATGGTCAACCATAGGGCATGAGATGGCTGGACCTTATGATGACATGGATAGATGATATATGGTCTATGTATACATACATGATGATTCTATGCAGCAGCTACAGGGTTATGATGATGATTCTTGATTACAGCAGTATTTGATTATTTACAGATTATTATTATTGGCCCTGTTCCGGTATATTGGATATATATTTTGATCATGCAGAGACTCATATGGTGTATGAGTACACATCTTGGATGGATTTGGACCTTCTGAGTCCAATGAGACAGTTTGTTTTCAGTTCCGGGCACTTACAGTGATGATTGAGCCTCAGTAGGCTGTCCTAGTGCAGTTTTGGCCTGTCGGAGGCCCTGTCAGAGCAGATGTGATTTTTATCCGGTTGACCTAGGGAGCTGATGATGGAGGGGGTGGTCCAGCCACTTGTTTTTACCATATTACCCCCCTCCCGGACACACTGGTGCCCTCACCTTGACAGCACAGGCACTCCAGGAGGCAGTTTGGGGCAGTTTCACGCTTCCCGAGGCATTTCAGGATTGGTAGAAATGGCTATTGAGGAAATCGATTTGGGATACTGAGGCAAGTTTATGGCATGGGATGATCAGTGATGATAGATCGGGGTCCTCCACACCTTCTCCAGCAGTTTCAGCTTCATCGGGGCCCGCATCCATCACTTATGGCACTTTCTGAGGATTTCTGAGGTCTTTTTGAGGCCTACGATTTGACTATGGAGGCACGATTTGGTACATTGATGATTATTTATTGATTATTGTGCTATGGGGATTGACCAAGGAGGGATAAAACTACCCCTTGGACCCACCATAAGCCCTTTATCATATTTTGTCATCATGATTTGGTGGGATTCCCCTCTTCTAGGGCGATTTTGTCCACTCACATAATATTTTATTAGTGATCCACGTATTTTATTGTTGAGCTCATCTCAACCATTGATTAGACATTGGTGTCTTTTAATCTTAGCCACTCATTCAAAAAGTGGTTAGGATTATGCTCTCTCCCCATCCTATTTAAGGAGGGAGCCTCTCATTGTAAAATTTATTTTAGAGATTTTTGGCTCTTGGCTCTTGGAATAAAATTTCTATCTTTTGGAGTACATGCTTGGATTGGAGTGGATGTTGGTTGTTTCGATTGTAAATGCTTTTGTCCATTGCACTGGAGGATCTATTGTAGCTATCTTGCATATTTGCCATATCTTATTTACAGGTTAAGAGGACGATTTTGGACAAGGGCGAATTGGTGGGGAGGCTTGCCCTTCAAACTTGGAAGAAGTCGTTTTGGTTTGACAGGGAGTAGTTTTGCCTTTGTGTCAACTATTCTATGTTTCTCTCTCTCTTGCTTGTATCTACCTTCAACATGTTAAACTGATTGATGCTTTGCTCCTTGGTTTTGACAGGTTAGAGGGAATCACATGTGGCTTTGGAAAATCGATTTGGCAAGAAGGCTTCAACAATTCTCCATTTGATCTTTGGCAAAGTAATCCTCGTCTCAACTAACATTCATCTCTTCATCCAGGTATGTTCCAAGAGGTATGATCTTCTTCTTCCTTGAATCATCCATAATTTCTAGATCACAAAAACCCTAATTAATTAAAACCCTTGTATTTGGTTTTTCTTAGATCTACTTAGATCTAGCCTTGCTTTTGAGAAGATTTTGAAAACCCCACCTCTACAGCATCCACCCCTAGTTGGATCTATAGTTTGGTGGTGATTGGCTAAAAATTGACACACTTCTCAAGGCAAAGAGCCCTCTTGAACCCAAATCGCACTTCTTAGTGAGAGGCTTGTTTGGTTAGATCTAGCACATGGGTAGGTGAGATCCCACTTGATTTGCAATCTAGACACTTGATAACCTACCCCCAGATCCTTACTTTGGTGAATTCTACCTTGTGGACATCTTTCCATGTTTTAAGGGGTTAAAACCCCCTTTTGAATTTCTTGGCACCTCAAAACTCAGATCTACTAAGATCTAGCCCTTGGATTGTCTTGATTTTCGGGACATACATAGATCGGGGTAATAGCTACTTGGATCTATAGTTTGGTGGCCATTGGACTTGATTTGGTCCACCAAACCCACCTTTTAACCCTCCTTGAACAAAGTCGCACTACCTGGGGAAGGTGAGTTTGTCCACTTTGAGGAAGTGGGTGTTTGAGATTTTTGGAGATTTGGAACGGTCATACCTTGAAACCTAGGTCTAGACCATCTTTTTGGGACGATCTGCCTTGGGGGTAGCATTCCTTGTTTCAAGGGATTGTGGTCCACTTAGGGTCATTTCTTGAAAACCTAGATCTAGCAAGATCCAACCATTAGATCTCATTTAGCCCACTTGACTTGGCTCCTAGGTGTCCCGATCTACACTTTGACATACTTCTTGACCCCATTAGCCCATCTTATAAGGCACTAGTCATCCTCAAAGCAAGTCGCACTCCTTGGGATTTGTGTCAAAACCTAGATCTAGCACATGGGTACTTCTAGAATCAACTTAGATCTATAGATCTAGTCATTACCTAACCCCTAGTACCAACATTGCACCTAGCTTCACCTTGTGGGCCCACTTAAGGCCATTTCACACTTCCCAAGAAAATAGGACCCACTTGTGTAAACATATGGTACTACACCCAGTCATTATACCCCATCATGTGGCCTAAACCATACATAGGTTGAAACATTAACAATCTCTTACGCCACCTTCAACCATACCTCAACCCTTAGGTCCACTTAGCCTTGCATTGGTTTCCGTAACTCTTCATTTACTTACCTTTAGAAACCTCTGTTTGGGTCCAATCAACTGTGATTGGTTATAGGGTCTCCCCCTTGGTCTGGTTACACCCTGACCTAAAGCGAAGAGTGCCTCGGTTGACGTGACTCCCACCTTGCCTTGGGAACCGTGGCATCTCTTGGGTCACCTCTTTAGTTGCCTGTCTCCTCTACCGTCCCGGATGGGATACCACCAGGGGCAACTACAAGTTGCGTGATAACAGGTTCCTTCCTTCCATCTGCATCCTTCCTTCATACATCCACTCCCCCCTTATCTCCATTACACTAATTCGCGGCCTCCATTTATGTTGCCCCTCTCTCCATCCGCGGCCTTTACCATCCTCCCTAGCCACGGCCTTCCCACTCCGTCCCTCTCCACAGTTCAAATCTTTCCCAATCTCCTTCGCTACTCCTTTTCTCATACTCCATCCCATTTCCTTCCCAACCTCCTTTCATCCGTGTGTACGCAGGTCTGCAATTGGAAATTGCAGACCCTGTGCATATACTCCTTACCTATAAAACCAAACCAGAAAACGAGTTAGCAGTTGTTCCTATTTTAAATTAGACTTAGTTTACTTGCATTTCATTCTTTTTTTATGTTCTTCTTTTGAACTTTATTTATGATTTAACTCAGAATGTTACATACAAATTTGAGCATTGTATTGTGATTAAATTAGTTTTGATAAAATAATATTATCTTGAATTGGGTGACTATTAGCTACTTGTTGTAAATCGTTTACTTTTGGTTATTTATATACAGATCTGAAGTTCACTTCTTGAATTTTAATTGGATTACTCGGGTTTGTTCTTTTTGTTATTTGATCTTAACCCATATGACGTTAAACACTCTTATCATACTCATATTTTCTGCTATCATACTCTATCCCCAGGTAGATCTGAAATGATATATTCTTGTTGGTGGCAGGATTAAGGGTATCTAATAAATTATTATTTCCTTGTTGTACCTAATTGACTTTTGAGGAATGATAGACCTTGTTTCATCTCAATTGTGTCACATTTTGCACTAGGCTGTATGTTTTTAAATGCTAAATGATACCTTATTATCTTCACTTGAATACTTTGATCTTACCAAGTGAAATAACTTTGAAGACTACATTTCAGTACTTTATTTGTTGATAATTATAATCCTTTTTTAAATGCTATGAATTGTCTTATATCAGATTATTGAATGACATTGACAATTATCACTCATTGCATGTTGGGTTAATGGTTGACTTGCAATACAGTCTTTTGATCCAGTATTGGTTACTTTTACATGTGTACATGTTTTAAACATTTTTTGAATGCATTTGACTCCATTTAGGCACTAGTCTAACTATAAGATTGCATAGAACATAGCTTGTTGGTTGTCTTAGTGTCTTACAGGATTCTTAAAGGATACTTCTCCTTGGAGGTTTCGACTTCCGAAGAAGTTAGAACGGTGACCAAGGTGACATTGGGTCACTATTCTTATTTTTGCTTACTGGGAATTAGCCCTGCTAATTTGCCCAGTAACATTTTTGGCGTTGTTACCAAGGACATTTCCAAGTTGGTTGAACTGTTGAATTTAGGTCCTTGGCAAAAACGACATTTGGTAAGAAAATTGAGGTAAGTCTTTGGTTGGTATTTTGAAAATATTGTTAAGGCCAAACATGGGCCTCGAAAAAAAGTTGGAACCAAAACTTCGATTTTGGTCATTTGGTATGCATTGGGATTCCATACCAGTCCCCAAGTGTCAGATCGTCAAAATAGTGAAGCATTGATGATATTTTTAATTATTGATGGCTAGCGTGACCATACTTTAATTAAAAATGCTTGAAATTGGGCAAATGGTGCCTAGATGATGGATCATGGTCGTTCTAGTGACCATTCTTAGTACATTTGAGGCCTATGATCGCATTGGAATAGACGGCTCATCAATTCGAGCAAAAGAAGTGGGTCAAAAGGGCAAATTTCATCTTTAGCTATGTGAACCAGAAAATAATTAAAGGGAAAAATCAAAATTGTCTAAGTTAAACTTTGAATTGGTAAGTGCAATGTTGGACAAAGGTAAAAGGGTCTCTTATTAGTATTTTTGTATAGTTTAAACATATATTATTTGGTGTGGGTCCCTCCATTCAGCCCAGTTATGCATGTGGGGCGAATTTGCCCATACTTGGGCGTTTTTGGACATTTGAAACTTCATATTTTGGAATTATTTTGTAATGAAACTTTGGGCAAGGGATCTAAGGGGCTAAAACAGCCTAAAGCCACCCCTTAGACACCCCCCCACTTGATGTATGGACCCCACAATGGTCCTATTATCACACCATAGTAGCTGGGCTACTATTCTTGCTGAGCATATATCTGCACATTTCAGAGCCTAGATTTTACAGAGATTGGCTATGATGATCTTATTATTTGTGATCACTCATGGATCAGAGTAGTATATTATATCATATTTTTGTTAGACCTTGTGCCAAGGCTGAGCCTTGGGAGCTTAGATTTGATGACTGATGTGACCCTTTGTTCCATACAGTTTCAGTTCAATGCCCAGTGATTATATTGCAACAGTGTTTCATATATATATTGATGATTATTTTGATGTGATGTGACCTATGGACTTCTGATTACTGACTTTGGATTATTATCTTGTTGTTTTAGCCATTTTCATAGCTTTGACTTGGTATATGATTCATGATGTGGCAAAACTATTTAAAATGAAATGAACTATCTTGATGATGTTATAAATTATAAATTGGACCTATTACTTGCACACTTAGGTTTTCTGACAAAACTCATTGGTTTCATTACCCTCCTATGAGCATAGATATGGCCTTTCCTGACATCCCTGTCTGCTAGCTTAGGCACCGTCTTCACCTGACTCCATTCATCCATGACCTTCCTTGTTTGACTTTTACACTTGACTTGCCTTCTTGACTTCTTGATGCTGAGGACTTCCCCATTTCTACCTCTGTGTTGACCCCATCCATGTTTGTTTTGTGTTTCGGCTCTGAGTTGGTGACAAAGCTTGCCTTTGGTAAGATGGATTGTATGCCTAAATCATTCTGGTCGGTTGTCCCGATGTTTGGCACTGTGCAGAACTCCCCCTAGTCGCTTGAGATGTTGTTGGCTAAAACTGAAAGCTCATGTACTACCTATATTGGAAATCTTTATAAATACGCCCATGGAAAGGGAAAGAGCAATGAAATGCTAAAATAGTCCTCGAATAGTATAGAAAAGTTCCAAAAAGCAAATGTTACTCAAAATTTATTTCTATTATTGCTGACCTTATATGTATAAACATGCCCTGGATGCAAGCTGCAATTAGTTGTGCCTTTTAGCACATGTAAAATCCGAGGGGGTATGTAGGCCAAAAAGGCCATGAAATGAAATGAATGATCCTAATGAACCTGGATCAGCTTGATGTAGACATGATGCCTAAGTTGAATAAGTACTCTCTAAACAACTTATCCATTTGTGAGACACAACCCTTCCCCTTGTTATTTGTCCGGCACAGAGTGTAACTCCCCTTCTCCCCGTCCAACGTATCTTTTGGTTGAGTTTGGTCAAGTAACCCCCTTTGCCTAGCCTTGTTCTTAGCCTTCATCCTTAGCTAGCAGTTAGGCCATGTCCAATGGGTGAGTCTGTCATTTCAGCTATTGTGCAAGTAAATATTAATAACATTGAAAACATATACATGATAAATGCCACTGAATGATGTTTATACTTTAAGTTGAGCTGTGAGAATGATCTAAAGGAACATGTCTTAGTCTTTGTCATAATCTTGTCCTTGGTTATATTTTGACCTAGTCAAACATAGTTTGACCATGGTCATTCTTGGGATCCGTGATGATGTGGACGATGTATGCTTATGGATGATGATTGATGGTCCCACATACTCTTATTGATGACTCCATATGATGGACATATGATTCAGATGATGGTTGATGCAGTTCAGCAGTTTTATTATTATTGCCAGATCATCAGATTATACACTGTCCGGATATGGTGGACCCTACTGTTGACCCCTCAGGTCAACCCATGGTGTATGAGTACACATTTTCAGTAGATTTGGGTCTTCCGGATCCATTGAGACACTTATCATTCAGTTCCAGGAACTTCTGACAGTGATAGATGCAATTATCCACCTGTTGACCAGTTTTGGGCATGTTTCCCCAGCCTGTCCAGTAGAGGCATTGGAGGTCAGTTTCACCTAGGGCGCTGTATGGGAAGGGGGTGGTCCAGCCACTTGTTTTTACCATTATACCCCCCTTCCAGACAGCCTGGTGGGATCAGTTTGATAGCGCAGGCACTCTGGGTGCCAGTTTGGGCTGCTTCACGATTTTCGAGAATTAAAAATGGAATAAAACAGTCACTGAGGAATTCGATTTAGGCAACTGAGGAAAGGTTTTGGTATTTGGTCTTCACAGTGGTCTTCCAGGGTGAACCCCCCATCTTCCAGCCATATATTATCAGTTAGTGAGGTCCACAGTGGCCACAGGAGGCCTTTTACTGCATGTCTCTCATAGATTTTGAGGACAGGATTTGATCATTTGTATTACTTGGACAAATTATTTTACATTATTGTGCCATGGGGATGAGCTAGTAAGGATTGATGCCTCCTAGCCCCACCATGAGCTTCTTGATTCATGTCCATGTCACATGAGGTGGGCCCTGTTATCACCTAAACTGTAGTTACCCCTGTGGATGTATCCATTAATGGATGGCAGTAGGAAAGGGCAACTTAAAAGGTGCAACCACGATCACCTCGACTTCCAATAGATGGTTGTCACGCCAATCGAGGCAACCTTCACTTTATGTTATCTAGCCTAGACAACAAAGGGGGAGACCCAGATCTACTCCCGACAAGAGAGATCACACCAAAACACCAAATCAAAGTTAAGTATAAGTGAAATATTGTAAGGTGTATGGTGTACCCTAGATCTAAGGATAAAGTCACAAGATGAATAAAGGGTTTAATGAATATAACTTTGGTTCATTGTGAGTGTGAAAGTGACTTACAGTGTTTGAAATGAGATCCAGGATTAAAGTACTAGCCAATTGTTAGAAAATCCACTGCCTTGGGAACCGTGTCCAATGCAGAGTAGTTTAGGGGTTGAATTGGGGCTAACTAGTACATGTGACAAGCTTGATCATGAGATATGACAACATCACAAGGGTTCAGTCCACTAAACAAGGATCAAACCACAAGTTAATCCAACAATCTAGGAAAGTCGAATTGACTTGGAGAGAGATCAGTGCCTTGGGAATTGGGATGAATGGAGTCAAAAAGATTAACTTATGGTTGATGACCCCTAGGGCATAAGACAAGTGGGCTATTAAAGGTTTGATGGATGAAAATGTCTAGATCTAATAGATCATGGTTTGACCTAAGTGGACCACAATCCCTTAAAACAAGGAATGCTATCCCCAAGGCAAGATTTCACAAGGTGACCTACTAGACTTAGGTTTCAAGGTACGTGTTATCACACAACTTGTAGTTGCCCCTAGTGGTATCCCATCCGGGACAGTAGAGGAGATAGGCAACTAAAGAGGTGACCCAAGAGATGCCACGGTTCCCAATGCAAGGTGGGAGTCATGTCAACCGATGCACTCTTCGCTTTAGGTCGATGTGAAACAAGACCTAGGGGGAGACCCTATAACCAATCACAGTTGATTGGACCCAAACAAAGGTTTCTAAGGATAAGTAAATGAAGAGTTACGAAAACCAATGCAAGGTTGAGTGGACCTAAATGTTAAAGTATGGTCGAAGGTGGTTTGGGAGATTGTTAGTGTTCCAACCGATGTATGATTTAGGCCACATAATGGTATGATGACAAGGTGTAGTACCATATGTTTACACAAGTGGGTCCTATTTTCTTGGGATGTGTGAAATGGATTTAAGTGGGCCCACAAGGTGAAGCTAAGGTGTGAAATTGGTACTAGAGGTTAGGTAATGATTAGATCTATGGATCTAAGTTGAGTTTAGGAGTACCCATGTACTAGATCTAGGGTTTGACACAATTCCCAAGGAGTGCGACTTGCTTTGAGGAGGACTAGTGCCTTGTTAAATGGGCTAATGGGTTCAAAAGGTATGTCAAAGTGTAGATCAGGACACCTAGGAGCCAAGTCAAGTGGGCTAGATGAGATTGAATGGTTGGATCTTGCTAGATCTAGGTTTTCATGAAATGACCCTAAGTGGACCACAATCCCTTGAAACAAGGAATGCTACCCCCAAGGCAGATCGTCACAAAATGATACTTTAGACCTAGGTTTCAAGGTATGGCCGTTCCAAATCCACAAAAATCTCAACCACCCACGTCCTCAAAGTGGGCAAACTCACTCACCCAAGGGAGTGCGACTTTGCTCAAGGAGGGCTAAAAGAGGGGTTAAGTGGACCAAATCAAGTCCAATGGCCACCAAACTGTAGATCCTAGTAGCTTATACACCGATCTATGTGGATCTAGAAAATCATGTTAATCCAATGGTTAGATCTTACTAGATTTGAGTTTTGAGGTGCCAAGAAATTCAAAAGGGGGTTTTAACCCCTTAAAACATGGAAAGATGTCCACAAGGTAAAATTCACCAAAGTAAGAATCTGGGGGTAGGTTATCAAGTTTGTAGATTACCAATCAAGTGGGATCTCACCTACCCATGTGCTAGATCTAACCAAACAAGCCTCTCTCTAGGAAGTGCGATTTGGGTTCAAGAGGGGTTTTTGCCTTGAAAAGTGTGTTAATTTTAAGCCAATCACCACCAAACTATAGATCCAACTAGGGGTGGATGCTATATAGGTGGGTTTTCAATATCTCTTCAAAAGCAAGGCTAGATGTAAGTAGATCTAAGAAAAACCAAAAACAAGGGTTTTAATCAATTAGGGTTTTTATGATCTAGAAATTATGGATGATTCAAGGAAGAAGAAAATCATACCTCTTGGAGCATACCTGGATGAAGAGATGAATGCTAGTTGAGATGAGGATTACTTTGCCAAAGATCAAATGGAGAATTATTGAAACCCTCTTGCCAAATCGATTTTCCCAAGCCACATGTGATTTCCTCTAACCTGTCAAAACCAAGGAGCAAAGCATCAATTAGTTTAACATGTTGAAGGTAGATACAAGCAAGAGAGATATAAACAAAGAATAGTTGACACATAGGCAAAACTACTCCCTGTCAAACCAAAACGTCTTCCTCCAAGCTTGAAGGGCAAGCCTCCCCACCAATTCGCACTTGTCCAAAAACGTCCTCTTAACCTGTAAATAAGATATGGCAAATATGCAAGATAGCTACAATAGATCCTCCAGTGCAATGGACAAAAGCATTTACAATCGAAACAACCAACATCCACTCCAATCCAAGCATGTACTCCAAAAGATAGAAATTTTATTCCAAGAGCCAAGAGCCAAAAATCTCTAGATGAATTTTACAATGAGAGGCTCCCTCCTTAACTAGGATGGGGAGAGAGTACAATCCTAACCACTTTTTACATGAGTGGCTAAGATTAAAAGATCAAAAGATCTAATCAACGGCTAACAATAAATCATAACAATACATCACATGGATCACCCAATATAATGATAGCGCCCCCACTAAATGGTACAAAAGGAGGGTGACGTCATCCACTAGAGGGGTAAAAGTACAATGATCCACCTCATGATGACTAGGACATGACAAAATAAGCACATGGTGGGGCTAGGAGACATCAATCCTTACTAGCTCATCCCCAAGGCACAATAAAATAATAAAATATGTACAAGATAATATAAATGATCAAATCTGTCCTCAAAATCTGTGACAGACAAGCAGTAAAAGACCTCCTGTGATCAATGTGGGCATACCCACATGGTGAAAACTGACTGGAAGATAGTGAGATCACCCTGGAAGACCTCTACGAAGACCAAATGCCAAAAACTTGCCTCAATTGCCCAAATCGAATTCCTCAGTGACCACTTTATCCCATTTTTTAACTGCGTCGGTAACTGTGAAAGTGCCAAAACTGCCTCCTAGGGCATCTGCGCTGTCCATCTGAGCCCACCAGGCTCTCCAGATGGGGGGGTAAATGGTAAAAACAAGTGGCTGGACCACCCCCTCCATCATCAGCGCCCTAGGTGAACTGGCCTCTCATGGCCCCTACTGCTCAGGCTGGGAAATCAACCCCAAATCTGGTCAACAAGTGTAAAACTGCATCAATCACTGTCAGAAGTGCCTGGAACTGAAAGATAAGTGTCTCATTGGATCCAGAAGACCCAAATCTACTAGAAATGTGTACTCATACACCATGGGTTGCCCTATTGGGCTAGCTGTAGGGTCCACCATATATGGACAATGCATAATCCGCTAATCTGAAGTAATAATGAAACCTGCTGAACTGCATCAATCATCATCTGCATCATATGTCCATCATATGATATCATCATCAAGTATGTGGGACCATGAATCATCATCAAAAGGCATATATATATGGTCCACATCATCACGGATCCCAAGAATAAATCACATCAGTAGACTAAGACATGCTTTTCTAATCATTCTCACAGCCAAGCTCAAAGTATAACATCCATTCAGTGGCATTAATCAAGTTAGCATATTCCGTTGTTATATAAAATTACTTGCACAATAGTTCAAATGACAAACTCACCCATTAGACATGGTCAAACTGCTAGTGAAGGATGAAGGCTAGGAACAAGGTTGGGCAAAGGGGTTGACTTGTCTAACTTAACTCAAAAATACTTTGGACTGGGAGAAAGGGGAAAGCTACAAACTCTGTGCTGGACAAAGTAACACGGGGGATGGCTGTGCCTCACAAATGGATAAGTTGTTCAGAGAGTGTTTATTCAACTTAGGCATCATGTCTACATCAAGTTGATCCAGGTTCATTAGGATCATTCAATTTTATTTCATGGCCTTTTTGGCCTACATAACCCTTCGGATTTCAGATGTGTTGATAAGCACAACTAGTTGCAGCTTGCATCCAGGGCATGTTTTTCAAATATATATAAGGTCAGCAATTGTTTAGATATAACTTTTAAGAACCATTGCTTTTTGGACCTTTCTTATACTCTTCGAGGAGTATTTTTAGCTGTTCATCGCTCTTGCCCCTTTTTTTTAGTTTCCATGGGCGAATTCATAAATTTCCATAGGTAGAACATGAGCTTTCAGTTTTAGCCAACATCATCTCAAGTGACTAGGGGGAGTTCGAGCCAATGCCAAACATTGGGACAACCGACCAGAATGATTTAGGCCTACAATCCAACTCACCAATGGCAAGTTTTGTCACCAACTTAGAGCCGAGACACTGAATATACAGGGATGCGGTCCAAACACAGAGGTAGAAAAATGGGGAAGTCCTCAGTATCAGAAAGTCAAATGAGATAAGTCAAATAGAAAAGTCATGTATGGATGGAGTCAAGTGAATATGGAGCCTACACTAGCAGACAACTGGTGTCAAGAAAGACCATATCTATGTAAGGTGAAAACCAGTGGGTTTTGTTAAATGACCTAAATGTGCAAGCAATTGTCCATTTTATGATTTATAGTTCATTTTAAAGAGTTTGCCACATCAAGAATAATATACCAAGCAGATGCTGTAAACATGACTAAATCAACAAGATAATAATCCACAGTCAGTGATAACATATCCATAGATCATACAACATCATCCTAATAATCATCATGTACCATCTGAAACACTGTTGCAATACATCTCTAAGCACTGAACTAAAACTGTATGGGATAAAGGGTCACATCGGTCATCAAATCTGAACTCTCAAGGCTCAGCCTTGACACAAGGTCTAACATAAATCTGAATAATATACTGCTCTGATCATGAGTGATCCAAAATATATAGCCATGCTCTGGAATAATGGAAGCTCTGGAATGTGCAGATATCTGCTGAACAAGGATAGTGGCCCTGCTACTATAGTGTGATAACAGTATGCTTGTTCCAAATCCACCAAAATCTCATGTACCCATGTCCTACAAGTGGACCAACTCCAATCTCCCAAGAAGTGCGACTTTGCCCAAGGAGGGTAAAAATGTTATCACCTAAACTGTAGTTACCCCTATGGATGTATCCATTAATGGATGGCAGTAGGAAAGGGCAACTTAAAAGGTGCAACCACGATCACCTCGACTTCCAATAGATGGTTGTCACGCCAATCGAGGCAACCTTCACTTTATGTTATCTATCCCAGACAACAAAGGGGGAGACCCAGATCTACTCCCGACAGGAGAGATTATACCAAAACACCAAATCTAAGTTAAGTATAAGTGAAATATTGTAGGGTGTATGGTGTACCCTAGATATAAGGATAAAGTCACAAGATGAATAAAGGGTTTAATGAGTATAGCTTTGGTTCATTGTTGATGTGAGAGTGACTTATAATATTTGAAATGAGATCCAGGATTAAAGTACTAGTCAATTGTGAGAAAATCCACTGCCGTGGGAACCGTGTCCAATGCAGGGTAGTTTAAAGGTTGAATTGGGGCTAACCAGTACTAAAGACAAGCTTGATTGTAAGATATGACAATGTCAAGGGATTCAAGCAACCCAAACAAGGACCAAACCACAAGTTAACTCAACAATCTAGGAAAGTCGAATGAGCTTGGATAAAGATCAGTGCCTTGGGAATTGGGATAAATGGAGTCAAAGTGGAGTTAACTTGTAGATCATGACCCCTATAGCATAAGACAAGTGGGCTACTAAAGGTTTGATGGATGGATCTATCTAGATCTAATAATTCATGATGTGACCTAAGTGGACCACAATCCCTTAAAACAAGGAATGCTATCACCAAGGCAAGATTTCACAAAATGACCTACTACACCTAGGTTTCAAGGTATGTGTGTTCCAAATCCATCAAAATATCAACTACCCACTTCTTACAAGTGGACAAACTCAATCTCCCCAAAAAGTGCGACTTTGCCCAAGGAGGGTTAAAGGTGTGATAAATGGGATCAAGACAAGTCCAATGGCATCCAAAATTCAGATCCAAGTAGTTTAAGCAAGTGACAATCTGGATCTAGAAAATCAAGGCAATCCAAGGGTTAGATATTACTAGATCTGATTTTTAAGATACCAAGTGGTCCAAAATGGGGTTTTAATCGCTTAAAATGTGGAATAGGGCCCACAAGGTAGAAATCACAAAATTGATAGTCTAGGGGTAGGTTATTGGATATGTAGATTGCAAATCTAGTGGGATCTCAACTACCCATGTACTAGATCTAGGTTAACTCACCCAAACCAAGGAGTGCGACCTCACTTGGAGAGGCTAAGTTGCCTTGGGAAGGGGGACAAATGGAGGCCAATCCTCACCAAACTATAGATCCGGGATGCCATGGATACTATAGAGGTGGGTTTTAAATATCTTACCCAAGAAGCCACTAGATCTTAGTAGATCTGAAAAAAATGTAAAAATGGGGGTTTTGATTAATTAGGGTTTGAAATATTTTAGACAAGTGGATAGATCATGGAAAGAGATTACCTTGAGATCATACCTGAGTGATGTGAATGAGATGCCTTGTTGTTGAGGAAGACTCCTGCAGAGATCAAATGAGAGATTGTTAATTTTGCTTGCCGAAATGATGCCCTAGCCCACAAGTGCGCCCTCCTCTACCTGTCAATCCAAGGAAAACGATTTCAATCAGAGAGGTCAAGTATGGAGGAAATACAAGCAAAATGCAATAGTAACATGAAATAGAAGGTCTTGGGACAGTAATACTCCCTGTTACCAATGAAGAGATCAAAAGAAGAAGTAGGGAGAGTCTTCCCCTACCAGTACTTCCTCCTCAAACCAAATCGGCCTCCACCTGTAGATGCAAAAACATGGTACAAAGAATATGGCAAGACAAGATCTCCAATAACTCAGTGCAAAGGAAGAATCAACGAACGAACACCAAAAACATTCACCACAACACTGGAGATAGATGCAATAATAATTTTCTATTCCAATAATCCAGAGCCACAAGTCCCCTTTACAATGAGAGGCTCTCTCCTTTAAATAGGAGGGAGAGAGTCCATAATCTAACCACTTTTTGAATGAGTGGCTAAGATTAAAAGATCAAAAGATCTAATCAATGGTTGAGATGAGCTCAACAATAAAATACATGGATCACTAATAAAATATAACAATAAGTGGACAAAATCGTCCTAGGAGAGGGGATCCCACCAAATCATGATGACAAAATATAACAACTAGCTCATGGTGGGTCCAAGGGGTAATTTTAGACACCCTTGGTCAATCCCCATAGCACAATAATAATAAAATAGTCATCAAAGTACCAAATCGTGCCTCTATGGACAAATCGTGGGCCTTAGGAGGCCTCAGAAATCATCAGAAAATGCCATAAGTGATGGATGTGGGTCCCGATGAAGTTGAAACTGCTGGAGAAGGTGTGGAAGACATCCCACTCATCATCACTGATCATCCCATGCCAAAAATTTGCCTCAGTAGCCCAAATCAAATTCCTCTGTAGCCATTTCTACCAATCCTGAACTGCCTCGGGAAGCATGAAACTGCCCCAAACTGCCTCCTGGAGTGCCTGCGTTGTCAAAGTGAGGGCACCAGTGTGTCCGGGAGGGGGTAGTATGGTAAAATCAAGTGGCTAGACCACCCCCTCCATGCACAGCGCCTTAGGTCAACCAAATAAAATCCATCTCTGTTTTGACAGGGTCTCCGACATACCAAAACTGCACTAGGATAGCCTACTGAGGCTCAATCATCACTGTAACTGCCCAGAACTGAAAGTAGACTGTCTCATTGGACTCAGAAGGTCCAAATCTATCCAAGATGTGTACTCATACACCATATGGATCTCTGCATGATCATATAATATATCCAAAATACCCGAACAGGTGAAATAATAATAATCTGTAAATGATCAAATAATGCTAAAAACCATAAATCATCATCATAAACCTGTATTTGATGCATAGAACCATCATGTACATAGACCATATATCATCTATCTGTATCATCACAAGGTCCAACCATCTCATGTCCTATGGTTGACCTTGGTCAAACTAGGTTTGACCAAGTCAACATGACCAAATATAACTCAGACTATCATCAGAAGTTGCTGCAAAGTGTCAAAGGTTAATGCATGCTTTACAATTCATTCAAATAGCAATTATAACAAAAAGTAATCATTACTGGCGATCTAAATCCAAATATAGTGTCATTAATTATTATTATGACTCAGACTAGACTTTCAAGACCATACTCACTTCATAGTTGTGATTAGTTTGCTAGTGAAGGGTGAAGGCTTAAAATAAACTGGCTAGGCTAAAGGATGACTGACTGACTCAACACTGTGACACTTTGGATATGGGAAAGGGAATACACACCATAGTATATACTGAACGAGCAACAACACAGGGAATGACGATGTCTCACAAATGAATAAGTTGTTCAAAGAGGGTTTATTCACCTTCAACAGATGCGCACAATCCATAATACAAATGAGGCCAGCAATTATTTTGATATAGCATTTAAGTTCCATTGCTTTTGGGCCTGAAGTTTCCATAGCCTTTGATCTATGTGTGTTTATAAACACATTGCATAGATTTACATTTATTTTAGGCTTTCTGCTGCAGGTGTGTTTTTAAGGCACTTGTTTACCTGAGCACTTCTAGGTGTGTCACGGACAGCTTGTTTAACTAAGTATTTTACATTTCATAAAAAATATAACATTTTATTTCATGGCCATTTTCATTTGGCTCGCCTTTCATTCATGTGTGTTTAGAAACACATTGCATGAACGGGCTTTTCATACAAGATATAACATTTCATTTTCCAAATTTTGTATTCATGGTAGCACTAAAAGTTTCAGGTTTAGCCAACACAACTTTAGTGGGGGAATTCACAAGGAAATCCAACTCACCATAGGTAAGTTTTGTCACCAACTCAGAGCCGAGACACAATAAACAGGGAAGCTCATCCAATACAGAGGCTACAGTGGGGAAAAGTCCTCCATGCCACTAGTCAAGTAGTAAGTCAGGGTGATAAACTAAAAGGTAGGTAATGGATGGATGAAGATAATGAATAATGGAGCCAACACTAGCAAGCCAAGGTATGGTGGAATGATCACCTCTATTCTCCCTAAGGAGGGTAAAACCAATGAGTATGAATAATGAACTTCTAAGTCTGAGTAGGGACAATAGAATATATATAATAAGATCAACCAGGTCCACATATCTATATGATCGCCAGATCATGACACTAAATGCTAAGACATGGTATAAGAATGAATATAAAAGCAATATAACCACAACACCATGATATACCTGCTGAGTCATATACCTGAATGCTCATCCTCTGAACCATCATCTGTCCTCTGAAACTGCTACTGTAACTTTGGGCACTACTGACAGCTCTGTACCAATGGTATAATAGTTACATCGGTCATCTCTCTAAGTGTCCTGAGACTCGGTCATGGCATGGGAATACAACTGCTGTCCAAATCTGATAGTGATCCATAATAGATGCTCATCTCAGCATCTCAATGTAAGGGAATTGGCTGAATAGTGTACTGGAATCAGAAAAATAATGTATGGTAGCCCGGCTACTATATATGTGATAACAGGCCCATTGTACTTTAGTCCCCTCTTAGGGATGACGTCACCCTCCTTAGTTCTTTTTGAGGGATGACATCACCCTCCTTTTGAGTGATCCATGTGATATTATGTTAGGCTTATCTTAACCATTGATTATGTTGTGAGATCTTTTAATCTCAACCACTCATTTCAAAAAGTGGTTTTGAGATCTAGGGTTTTGGTCTTTATTATCCTATATAAGGAGGAGACCCCCCTCATTGTAAGATTCATCTAGATATTTTTGGCTCTTGGCTATTGGAATAAAAATACTTTCTTGGGCATCGTGGATCTTGAAGTTGGAATGCTTGTGGTGATTGTAAATGTTTCTTCCTCTGCACTGACAAATATTGGTGGCCATCTTGGATTTTATCTTCAACTAACATTTTTGTAGGCAAAGAAGATGATTTTGAGGAGTGCGAATTGGTGGGGAGGCCTACCCTTCAAGCTTCAAGAAGATGTTTTGGGTGACAGGGAGTTGTTTTGTCTTTGTACCAACAATTTCATATTGTTCATCTCTTTGTTTGCATCTACTCCCATTCTTGTTTATTGATTGATCTGTGTGTCCTTGATTGACAGGAATAGGGAGGCCGATTTGGTTGAAGGAGGCAAAACGTTGGCAAGAAGGGCTTCATCAATTTTGGCATTTGATCTTTGTGGGAAGTAATCCTTGTCACAAGCCTCTTCCATCTTCATCTTCCAGGTATGTTCCATGAGGTATGATATTCTTCTATCCTATCCATCTACTCTCTTAGATCTTAAAACCCTAATTGATTAAAACCCTCACTTTTCACTTTTTTCTAGATCTACTTGGATCTAGCTTGGCTTTGGGGAAAATATTGAAAACCCACCTCTATAGCATCCACGGAAATTCGGATCTATAGTTTGGTGTGGATTGGCCTCCATTTGACACATTTTCCAAGGCACATTAGCCTCCTTGGGGAAGTCGCACTCCTTGAGGGAAGCTATTGGGGCTAGTTCCAAGAGTTGGGTAGGTGAGATCCCACTTGATTTGCATAGATCTACCTTGATAACCTACCCCTAGTGCTTCACCTTGTGGGCCCCATTCCTCATTTTGAGGGATTGAGCCCCACTTGGGTCACTTGGTGTTGCATTTTGCATCTTAGATCTATGGAGATCTAGGCCATATTTGGGCATGCCATCCTATACCCACCTTGATAATTGCCTTACTACCTTGATCTACATTTTGGCATCATTTGGACTCCATTTGCCCCTCCATCTAAAGGCAATAGTCTCCCTTGGGCAATTCACACTCCTTGGGTTAGTGGCCTTTTCCTAGATCCCATATGTGGGTGTTGACTATCTTGCCTTAGATCCATAGATCTACATTGTCTCATTCACTTAGTACCATCTTACCCCTAATTTGACCAAGTGGGCCCTGTTGCCGCCTAAAACACACCTGGGGGGACGCGGCTGGAAACCTTCAAGCCACTCGGTGTGTCCTTGGGGGCAAGTGAGAGTCACGTGTTGTCACTTGATTACTCGACTCCTCCGTCTAGGCTTACTCCTAGCGAAGCCAAGGGGGGTGGTCCCTATAAAAGTAAAACTAAGGCTTTTAATCTATAATAGAAATAAAAGCCTAATCTAGGAGATTATTAAATGATGAAATGATAATAACTGAGTACTATTTTAAGAATTAAATCAACAAAAGAGATGACCAAAGAGGGCCTCGATTCGTAGAGGTAGCATGCAGAGGTGCCTGATAATAGAGGTGAGTATCAGTAGAGGGAAATTAAGCTAAAATATAGAGATGGCACTCACTAGTCACACATGGAGGGAAATGAAGCAAAAAAAACGCAAAGATTAGGGTTTGCACTATTTCATTGCAAAGGTAAATGTACCAACAAATGTACGTAACATAGGTATCACAAGTAACGTAGAAAAAAGTAGAGGGAGTAATGTAATACTAGATGGAGATAAACGCACCAGCGCGCAAAGGTGAGTAGCAGAGGTAACAGTCAATAGAGCTGGCAAAGGAGGCAGTTGACAAAGCTGACAAACTAAGCACAAATGGAGTAGGTTGGAGCAGGCCAAAACATAAATACACCCAACAAAGCATTGCTTCCTACAAGCCCTAAGAACTATAGGGCTCTGATACCATTGACAGGCCTTCGTAACTCCAAGTTGGGATGCCTTTGCATTAACACAAATTATTTATTAATACAAAGCTGAGTGACCTTTGGATTTTATTTTCTGAAAGGTACATTATTCTCCTACGACTCTTCAGATTACCTTGTGACTCATCAAATACTTATTACTAATATTTACAATATTTATAATTCAATCATAATCCTATAGAAATAGGTATACAAAAATAACCTTGGAAGATGTGAGGTGCAGTCTGTGACCTGTTCAAAAATGCCTTTCTTTAATCAAATTGACCCAAAAAGAATTAAAAACACAAGGCACAACTCTAATGACAACAATGATTAAATGCCATAATGTTGATATCATCTTTCTTGACATGATCATCAACAAAACCTGGAATGAATCTCACGTGATAATGGAAGGAGTTATCAAAATGATAGGACCATATCTGGCAGAAATGTGTGGCCATTAAAGGTGGACATTATGCTTACAATTTTTTCCAAATTGTGTACACTTCTAATTTGCTGGTCAGCACAACTGCAACTTTATTTCTATATTAGAATACCATCAAGAGGGAAAAGAAGAAAACTTCTTCAAAGGAAATTATGTGTGTTCACTCTGATAATGAAGTGTTTTCTAAGCAAGGTTATTATTGTTATCATCCACTATGCAATTGATCCTCGGCTATATTCTATTGTGCATAGACCCCACACTCAAATATCAAGAATACTACAAATAAAAAATGAATTCAAGCAGACCATACAAACCCTTGCACAAAGCTCCAAAGCTTGAGGTTGAAAAACGTTGTATGGAAGATCCTGAAAAGCAAGTAAATTGCTAGATACATCAGCTAACAAATTGTTTTGCAATGTTGCAAAGCAGAATTGCATTGTTTTATCATAAATTCTAATCAAGATCTCAACTCATATAAGTGCAGCCTCACACCATTTTGATAAAGATGTAATTTCAAAGAATGCGAATACAGAATTGATCATCACAGATAGTACACTTTAGTAATTGAAGTCAACAATGTTAAGCCCAATATCCATATTTAAATCTATATACAACATTCTATTAAATTGCTTGAATTCATCAAATTTATCTCAACATGCAAAAGATTCTGACTATAAAAAAAGCACAATGGACGAAGATGAGAAACAGATGAGTGACCAGATCAAGATATAAATAAATCAAAACTTCCAATTACTTTTTTTTTGTTAATTCAAAGGAACTAGATCACTGGTACTGCAAAGCCGCCTATATTAAGAAAGGCCATCTGTACCATCCTTGGAAATGGTGACTACAAAATTAAGCACATCAAAGAAAATTGAATTTTACATTCACCAACTTTTGCACTATGCCAAAACAGATTGGTGGTCTGAGTCTCGTTGAAATATATACACCAGTAATGATTTTGGCAACAAAGTGGGAGTGGTTTGGAGCTTGGAAGGTGATACGAAATGGAAGTCTCTTCTCACCTACAGGATTCTTCATAGCACCCATAGTAACAATATTTGAGGGCAGTTCTCCTATGTGACATCATTGGGGATCCCCAAGATTTCAAGATACAGGGCTCTTTCATGTTTAAGCATATTTGGAGGCTTGCAAACAATTTGCAGATTGGCTTGCTTAAGATTGTTCAAGTAAAAAAAGGATGAAATCTTACGTTCTATGCTATCTAGATTCTAGACATGGAAAATTCAGGCACAGTGTCTCCGATCTCCCATAATTTCAGGCCAAAAGGTTGAGTAAGAGCGGTTGTCCATTTGGCAGGATCTATGGAAATTGGAATAGTGTTAATGCGACACGAATAACATGGAGAGATCCAATGCATACCAATGGACTCTTATCTTCTCACATAATCATTGTTATAAAGCTTCACCTGCGGTAATGGAGGATCTACCTAAATTGAATGGACTCCTACATAACCCTATTTAGAGGGACTGGTAATGGACATATGGTAAATCTAGTTTCACGCAATGTTTGAAAAATCGAAATCGGACTTGGAATCGGTCGAGGGTCAACTCGGAATTGGAATCGGAATCGGTAATGAATCGGTCATAAATCAGCCGATTTGAATTTAATGAATCGGTTACTAAAAAATACATAAAATATTTAAATTTTAAAGAAAAACAACATTTTCAAGATTTTAGGACTGTTGTTATGACCCAGACCTATTGTTTGAATGCCAAAGAGCACCTATACTTGTTGTTTAGGGCTGCCTTCATCCACAATACTGCCCACAATTTATTTTTAGCCTTTAAGGTGATTTTCATGACTTTTTACTACTGCAAAGGTCTTAACAGGCACATGTTTGCTTCAAATTGTTGTACGAGGGTTTGAACAACTTCAACCTTAGTTGCATGAAACGAGGAAACGGGGACAAAACAGGGAAACTTCGAAACAGGGGAAACGTGACCCCCCAAAATTTTGGAAATGAGGAAATGCAATATATATATATATATATATTAAATTAATAAATTAGCAAAGACATTTACAAAAATGAATGTGAAATATAAATCATCAATCATACATGTCAACGAATCATTGCCTATATTGGGATCCTTATCTTCAATAGCACCCTATGCCTCCCTCCTGTAGGCTCTAGACCTTGCCTCTAACTCGAATTTCAAAGTTGATCCTCCAAGAACATTAGTCAACGACTCAACACACTACAATTTTGATGAAACTTCCTAATCCAATCGTTAAAATAACGTAGAAAAAGATTCCCATGCTTGATAAGTGATTTTGCATGAGTGGAGAGTACATTTTTATTAAGGTCACGACAAAGGAATTCAACAATCAACACCACCAACATCAAGGTACATATAGGGGTTGATGTGCTTGATTAAATGCCAATTCCATACCCTCATACATGATAGAATCTGGTGGAAACCTTGCAATCCTAAAATCCTGAAAACTATTAAGTCTGGTGAATTTTGAATGGGATCTAAAAATCTACTTTTTGCATATGAAGTCTAATGAGGTTGGAACCACTCTCAAACATCCTGAAACAATTAATGATAATGTTAAGAATTTTCAATTTAACATTACCATTAATATCACCAAGTACTACTGCACCATGGGGATATTGCATTGTTCTTTTGAGTCTGTGGGCACCCACACAAAATTCCAGACAAACCGGCCGATTTTTTACATAAATCGGCCGATTAGACCGGTTCGGTACCGAATCGGCCGATTCAGTGTTCAGATCGGCCGGTTCGGTACCAAACCAGTCCTCCGATCCGATTTGGAGACCGGTTTGAACCGGTCTGGCCTTAAATCGGTGAATCGGCCGATTCCGATTCCGATTTCACGTACAACAAACAGGAACATGTAAACTTAGTCTATTTTCCAGGTACACTTAGTCTCATCATAGAGCAAGCAGGTCTGGGGGACTCTTCCCCTACCCAGCTGGGTGCAAAGTCCCCAAGAGATTTTTTGGGTCCATATTTGGTTAATTTTGCACTTTTTCAGCCAATGGTTTTTCAGCTCATTGTAATCTAATCTGGGTTAAGGGATTAGAGTTGTAATCTAACCCAAGTTAACAGATTAGGGTTGTCGATGCTACAAATTACTTAAATATTGTATTGTGAACGGTGAAGTTAATACAATGAAGAAAATAGAGGTGCAGCTCTATGTTTTGTTGGTTTTCCCGGTTAAAGATTACCAAGGTAAATCTCTATGTACTATGTGTGTGTGCCATTGTTTACTTTCTATTTTGCTTAAGAATTTGTAAACATTGGTTCACTTGAAAAGGTTTAAAACTTACAAAACTTATATTTGCGTACATGCAGATGGATCCAACTGGGCCCTATCCTGACCAAGAGATAAGGGAGTTCGGACAGAAAATTTGAATGGATTCAATGGATCACAAGACATAGTAGTGTTCAGTCATATAGACTGTCCTATAAACTTCAAGAGCTGACATGGCTGGTTCTATACCAAGGATTGCTCACTAAGTCAGATTAGCCAAATCTGGACTAACAGATGACAAATGTCCACATTTTGGGGGAGTGTTCCCTATGCCAAGCAGTGTTGGAATATTCCACAGGTGAGATTCAATTCCTTTCCACAAGGAACAAACCATTGGCGTGCTGAACTTATCAGTGACTGCAGGCCTTTTGTGTTGAGTCATCATTGCAGTATCAGGTACTGTAAATACTATATAGTATTGTATTCCCACTGGAGGATTCAATGTAAGTATGTTTTGAAGGTCTAGTAGGATCTACTGAGTCCTTTAGAGAAAAGGCATTGGATGAGTCATCTGCTCAAGTTAGGGCCAAAGGGTTTTTGTTGATTCAAGATGCTAAGAGTATTTCTGACGAGTCTTTTTCTCGTTTTATTGTAATTTTATCAGCAATAAGATAGATAAGCCCTTTACTTTGAATTGATATGCTTTTATGTATAATATTAGTCGAAAAAAATTGAATGAAGACAAACATAACATTCTTGGAATAATGGTTTCTTCGGAGTAAGTAAAAATCTGTTCAAAGCAATTGACAGAGAGGATTACCATCCTTTAAATGGACAAAGATCATGAACAGATAAGCTAACAAATGAACCTTATATGTTATTTCCTGTTTGTCATTAAGTATTCCAAAACTGACTCCCAAGCCTACACCATAATCAGTTTTTTAAAGATAATGTCATATTTTGGTGATATTCGTATGAAAAATAAATGAGTAAATTTTAACCTTAGTATATTTATGAGATAAAATCTATATTAGAATCAAATCAATGGCAGAAAAAAGTTTAAATAACTTGAATTGCTCTGCATTACCATCAATCTTTGCTGGAGGATTCTCAATATCTGATCTTTTGTGTAAGCACGAAAAGTAACAACTATAGGCTTGCCTGCAAGTATACATACAAAGCTGAAGTTAAATACAAAAATCAAAACAAAATTGAAGTGCCCCATGCAACTCTTAGAAAAGTCCAATCCTATCTCCAATTTCCAATTACAACTACTAGATGTACCCTGCAACAACATATTTGATGTGAAGGAAACTCCATGAACACATATGTTCCTCAAGGCTTACTAGATTTTTACCTTGCACTTACATGCACTAACAATTTCAGACAAATTTTAATTTCAATATATCATGGTTCAATATATGTCTATAATTATTTATTTTCATGTATCACAATGGAACATAAGAATTAGCCATTCAAACCCAGTTTAGCAATCCTTACAGTTTAGGCACTGCAATTTAGGAAGGAACCTATCAGTCAAGTCAATTGCATTTGCAACTCCTGCAGAAACAATATTTTTAATCACAGAACTAAAATAAAATTCCCTGCTTATCTACTGAAAATAGAAGAGAGCATTCATACTTTCTTCATCTTACCTATAAGGATGCAGTATGAATGTGGAAATGTTGGAAGACTAAATAGATCATACAGCACAGATTGGTCTCTTGTGATGAGATAATCCATCTCATCAAGAATCAGCAACCTTCTTGCAAGACAAACATCTTGCATTGTAAAAATGAAGACAGATTTACAATAAAAATTAGGTTCTATATACAGCACCCATGACCATGTATATTGGATGCCAAGAATGACAGTGGCCACACAAAACACACACTTGCCACTAGTTAACAGATTAACATGTTTCTTAATCAATGCATACTTCCTTCAAAAAAAAATCTCAAGAATGAATGACAGTTTGACCGTCTCTATGTACGCCAATCTATCCCAGGATATGATCACTAGAAGTAAGAAAAATGCACAGTAACTACCCATGATCATTTCTTACATCATCTTCTTTTCAGACGATTGTGTCCTCTGAGATAGTAGACTCTTCAACTCATAAAATGGAGTAACATGATCTAGGTCTTTTTTCCTTTCTTGGCATTGTTCCAGTATCTATTTACAAACAGAATTGTCAATAAAAATGTGAAAGACATGCTTACCTTACACATTTAGAACTGCCAGATAGCATTAGTGTTTTATATTGAATACATAGAGATGAAAAAAAGAACCTGTACTTATGTGACATACCCTCCTAAACACATCAGACGTGTCTCTTAGAGAAGTGCAGTTAATGGACACCATAATGGGAGCTGACATTCCAGCCTGCAGAGAAGTTGACCATCACATTAAACTTCTAAGCAATTATACTATAACAGAACTTTCTTAAACCATTATCTAACACTGATTTTGCAGATAAAAACTAAAAGAAATATATACTATATAGATAGATAGATGGATAAGAATTATTATATTGAGCAAATATTAAAATGATGCATACAATTTAATGGCAATTTCCTCTGCAATAAATATAGCTTACAACTTAACAAAAAGCTCATGTCACAATTTATCAAAATGTCAACTTGGAAAAAACCCTGCCAGGGAAGAACACATTAATGGCAGAAGCCTTCTTCAGGACTCAGGAGAAAACCATTTACTATAATAATGCTCTTTTTTGTCAGTCTGTGCTTCTGGACCTCTCTTGCTGTGTATTTCTTCTTGCTGATCCTCCCGGACTTCTTCCTGTTATAACACAGAAAATTTGTTTCCAGGATAAATCTCATCCGAGTTCTTCCCTCTGTTGATCTGCCCTCCCTAATAGTGGAAGAGGTCCTATAATTTGTACCTCTGATTGGAGCTTTGGTTAGTGTTATGCCCCAGATTCTTTGCAGCGCACCCTACCAGATGTGCCAAGGAGGGGGATCTTTTTGCCATTGTAAAAGGCCAAGTTGGGGCTTCTTTATGTAAAAGTGTTGGTCTATCAGTGCTCTAGGCCCCTTGGTCGGTCATGGCAAGTCCTCTTGGTGCTCATTTCAAAGTGAACCGGTCTTGTGGCCCTACTGACTACCCCTTGATGGGTGGTAACTCCTCATCATGTCAGATATTTATGCCCTGGGTAGGTATTTGTGCACTTTCGGGTGACTCCATTAGGGCACATGGCTTAGGAGCCCCTAACCACACTCATGATTTCATGCTTTGTAAAGGTGATTGCGCTTGTAAGGGTGGTCACACCCGCTCTAGCACACCTCATTTGTACCCACTTGGACCTCAATTTATTATATTACTTCATTTCCTTTGGTCATCTAGGTCAAAAATGCAAATTGTCACCACTATAAGCATCTTTTGGAGGCTATACCAACCAAAGGAGGGCGTTGAGGGAAAACGACACTTGTTGGGGTTAGATGGAGCATGACATCCTCCTTCCAAGCTCAACTTTTCATCTTGTTGAAGCTATCATCACTTTTTATCATTATTTATATGTTTTACAAGGTTTAGTCCCTAGATTATGGGTGACAAACCCTAACAAATGATTTTAACTCAAAATTAGGTATGTCGGCCTAGAGGAGGGAAAACTTAGCATTTTTTATTATAAATAAGGCCCCTCCTCTCATTTGTAAGCTAGATCATGGGATCAAATATGACTGAAATTTTAATCTTACTTGTGTACATAAGAATCTAAGTGGTGTGCACCTCTCTTCTTGGCAATTTCTAGGGTTTTTCAAGGAAAATTTTGGTGTTTGAGGCTTCTTTACTATCTTTCAAGGCTAATTCGAGGAAGGATTCTAGGGTTTGGTTCTCTTCTTTTTTGTCTTTGTTAAAAGTGGTAAGATCTTGAAGCTCTTGTCTTGCATTGCTTTGGAATCCAAGGTAAGAGTATTCTAGGGTTTCATCCATATTAGGTTAGTCTTGTTGGCAAGGCATTCCTCTTGAATGATCCCTCTTGTTTTGGGCCTTGACATCTTGTTTGTCCTAATTAGGTCAAGTGCTAACATAACTTGGGGTTTCTTAGCCTTACTCTAATTCATTCAAGCATTGAATTGTCAATTCTTGGGAGAAACACCAGCCCCATTTTTTTCTCATTGCCCTAGGAATAAGACCTAGGTCTATTTCCCTCATCTTCTATTTTCTAAAATTACAAAACTCTATGTATTATATTTGAAAAACAAAAAAAACAGATATACATAAAAACCATAAAAATCAAATATTTTCAAAAAATCAAAAATACTTATTTTGTTGTTGTGCTTTAATGTGTATTGAGTTTATTTGAAAAAGATCCAAAAAGGTTACTGCTGTTATTTATTTCTGAGTTGTTTCACTTTTTCTTATTGAAAGATCCCTTAAAAGGTAAAAAATTGTGTTTTTAGCTTGGTTTTTTCCTTAAGCTAGGGTGATGTCATCTCTATAAAGTGTGATGTCAGCTTTGAGGTGCTGCTGCAGCCCTAGCACAGGTATTTTATTGCAGATACAATCATCTACTTGGGTGGATTCAAGTCCTAGGGGAGCTGGAAGAGGTTCATACATCACCCTAGAGCTCTGTTGGTTACCCTTGTGGAAGTTTCAAAGTGCTAGATCAAGTCACTTTATCATTTTACAACATGGTACAGATTTAAAGTTGTTTGAACAACCATACATTGCATTGGATAGGTATGGAACCCTAGAATTAAGGAATTGAGACCACTATGGAGGTTTAGGGAAGATGTGACAAGACAAATTTATTACACATAGTGGATTAATTAGTTAGGTCTGATTCCAAGATTCAGGTACTAGTTTAAATGATCAAATTCAGCTGCCTTGCGAAACGTGACCCTTAAAACAGGGAAAGTGTCCCAAAGAGTGGATCTGAGAATTAGGGCTTTCTAGCACGGCTTGATAGAAGGATGTGACAGTGTCAAAGCACACAAGCTTAGCAAAGAGGATCAAAATACAGGAAAACATACACTCTCAGGAAATGCGTGAGGGTTCAAGGAGACTAGTGCCTCAGGATTTGGGCCAATGGAGTCCTCCAAGTATGACGCCTTGGAGAACCTAGCTAGGGATTTGCAAAAGACCAAAAACCCAGAAATGGTTTGCCAATAAACCAAGTCTTTTGAGCCAGAGAATTTTTCGATTAATTTTAATGAGGGTTTTAACTTTAGATGAAGATACCCAATGGATTGGAACCCAATAAAGACTGAAATAAGAGTAGATCTTACACAGATAATCATGGGGATGCCTTGATGATGATGATCTATGCCTTCCCGATCAATTTGAGAATCTTTGAGTGAGCATCCAAGCCAAATCGATTTTCCCAGCGAAACCAATGCGCCCTCCTTTCCTACACAACGAACTACCTAAGTTAGATTCGAAGCATCAAGAAAAAAATGACAAATGCAACAAGAGACATATCAAGATGAAATCATAGATCACAATGAAGCTAATGAAAACCCCCTGATATAAACGAATCCAACTGAAGCGAGTTGAGGAGCCCCTGCAAAAACGCCCAAGTGAAGTCACCCTCTTGTAGACAAATCACTGTTTCCAAAATAGATATGGATTCACCACAAAATCTCAAATGCTAGGAGACAATAGACTTTCCAATCACCATCTAAGAACATCACATCAAATAAGATCCGAAAGTATCTGCAAATAATTCTTTTATTATCAAGATTCCAAGAGCCAAAGGTCCTGTTATCACCAAACTTGTAGTTTCCCCTAGAGATGGATGCAGGATGGATGGCAGAGGGGATGGGAAACCAAAGAGGTGCAAAGATAGCCTCGACTCCCAATGGATGGTTGTCATGCCAATCGAGGAAATCTTCACTTTATGTTATCTAGCCCAAGACAACAAAGGGGAGACCTAGATCCACTCCCGATAGGAGAGATCAAACCAAAACACTAGCTCAAATCAAGTATAGATGAAGTACGTAAGGTGTATGGTAAACCCTAGATCTATGGATGAAGTCACAAGGTGAGTAATAGGTTGGATCAGGAGGTTTAGACAATGTAGATTTGGTCCAACATGTTTATGTGAATGACTTATGAGGTTTGAAACAAGATCCAGGATCAGGGTACTAGTCAAAGATGAGAAAATCCACTGCCTTGGGAACCATGTCCGATGCAGGGTAATTAAGGACCAAACTGGGGCTAACCAGTACCAAAGATGAGCTTGATGGATGGATATGACAATGTCAAGGTACTCAAGAAAATAAGACAAAGATCAAACCACAAGCTAACTCAACAATCCAAGAAAGTCGAATTGGCTCGGAGAAGATTAGTGCCTTGGGAAATGGGCCAAATGGAGTCGGATGTCCACCAAATTATAGATCAGGGATGTTGAGGTGTCAAGCTAGGTGGATCTTGAAAATTAGGGTCATCCAATGGCTAAATCTCAGTAGATCTGAGATTGAAAAATATGACAAAGTAACCCAAGTGGGGCTCAACCCTCAAAAAGAGGAATGGGGCCCATAAGGTGAAAATAATTGAAGTGACACACTAGGGGTATGTTATCAACTGTGTAGATTAAGGATCAAGTGGGATCTCACCTACCCAGGTGCGAGATTTTAGCAAACTCACCCTCCTAGGAAGTGCGACCTCCCTTGGAGAGGCTAATTTGCCTTGGAAAATGGGTCGGATGAAGGTCAATCCACACCAAACTATAGATCCGAATTGCCATGGATGCTATAGAGGTGGGTTTTAAATTTTATACCCAAAAGCCAAGTAGATCTTGCTAGATCTGAGAAATTGTAAAATGAGGGTTTGAAATATGAGGGTTTTAACAATGAAGTAGCTATGCCAATGGATTGGAACCAAGACAAGAAGAACAGACCTGTGGATCTTACCTGGATAACCTTGTAGATGCCTTGATGATGATGATCTATGCAATCCCGATCAATTTGAAGCGATTTGAAGTAGTTTTCTATGAAATCGATTTGCCCAAGGAAGCCAATGCGCCCTCTCTCCTGCACAATAAACGTCAACAATATCAGATTTAATGCATCAAGAGATAAAGACTACTGCTACAGAAGAAGTAATAAGAGAAAATCATAGATCACAATGATACTAATGATAACCCCCTGATACAAGCGAATGCCAAGCCAAGCGAGTTGAGGATCCCCCTGCAAAAACGCCCAAGATGAATTCGCCCTCCTGTAGACAAGACAAAGTTTCCACGAAAATAGATCGTCCAACAAATGCCCAAATGCTAGGATACAATAGACTTTCCAATCACCATCTAAGAACACCAGATGCAAAGGAGACCACAAGAATTTCCACAAGAAAGTTTTTCTATATCAAGATTCCAAGAGCCAAAGACCCTTTACAATGAGAAGCTCTCTCCTTTAAATAGGAAGGAGAGAGGCCATAACCCTAACCACTTTTTGAACGAGTGGCTAAGATTAAAAAATCAAAAGATCTAATCAATGGTTGAGATGAGCTCAACAATACAATACATGTATCACTAATAAAATAATACATCACATGGACCAAATCGCCCTAGGAGAGGGGGTCCCACCAAAATCAAATCATAAAACAATAGATCTAGCTCATGGTGGGTCCAAGGGGTAATTTCTAACACCCTTGGTCAATCCCCATGGCACAATATCCAAAAATAAATGATCTAGACACCAAATCGTGCCTCTCTGGGAAAGTCATGAGCCTTAGGAGGCTCCAGAAAATCATATAAAATGATATAAGTGATGGATGTGGGTCCCGATGAAGCTGAAACTGTTGGAGAAGGTGTGGAAGACATCCCACTCATCATCACAAATCATCCCATGCCAAAAAATTTCCTCAGTAGCCCAAATCGAATTCTTCAGTAGCCATTTTCACCATTTTTGGATTGCCTCGGGGAGTGTGAAACTACCCAAACTACCTCTTGGAGTGCCTGCGCTGTCAAGGTGAGCTCACCAATGTGTTTGGGAGGAGGCTATTATGGTAATAACAAGTGGCTGGACCACCCCCTCCATGTACAGCGCCCTAGGTGAACCAATCAAATCTCATCACTGCTCTGACAGGGCCTTTGACAAAGCCAAAACTGCACTAGGATAGCCAACTGAGGCTAAAAATCACTGTAACTGCCCGGAACTGAAAACAGACTATCTCACTGGAATCAGAAGGTCCAAATCCATCTAAGGTGTGTATTCATACACCATATAGACCTTTGCATGGTAAAAAATAAATACTCATCATATCCGGCAGACCAAATAATAACAATCTGTAAAAGTGCTGAAAAGCACAAATCATCATCATAAGCCTGAAACCACTGCATAAACCCACCATGGTGACCTGTACCAGACCACATATCATCTCTCTGTATCATCTGAGGTCTGCCACCTCATGTCCTGTGGTTGACTATTGGTCAAACTGGGTTTGACCAAGTCAACATGACCAAAATATAACTCAAACTGTCATCAAGCTACTGCAAGGTGTCAAAGGTTAAAACATGCTTTACAATCCATTACTGGCGATCTAAATCAAAATATAATAGGTCATTTAATTATTACTTATTACTCAGACTAGACTTTCAAGGCCATACTCACTTCATAGTTGTGATCAATTTGCTAGTGAAGGGTGAAGGCTAAGAATACAATGGCTAGGTCAAAGGATGACTTACTGACTTAACACTGTGACACTTTGGAAATGGAAAAGGGAATACACACCATAGCATATAGTGGACAAACAATAACATAGGGAATGGCGGTGTCTCACAAATGGGTAAGTTGTTCAAAAAGTGTTTATTCACCTTGACAAATGCGCACAATCCATAATACAAATGAGGCCAGCAATCTTTTTGATATAGAGTTTAAGTTCCATTGCTTTTTGGGCCTATAGTTTCCATAGCCTTTTATCTATGTGTGTTTATAAACACATTGCATAGATTTACATTTCTTAAGGCTTCTTGCTGCAGGTGTGTTTTTAAGGCACTTGTTTACCTGAGCACTTGTAGGTGTGTCTTTCGACAGCTTGTTTACCTAGGTATTTACATTTCACAATAGATATAACATTTGATATTTCATACCGATTTTCAATTTGGCTTGCCTTTCATTCATGTGTGTTGAGAAACACATTGCATGAATGGGTTTTCATACAAGATACAACATTTTATTTCCATAATTTGTATTCATGGCAGCACTAAAAGTTTCAGGTTTAGCCAACAACATCTTTAGTGACTAGGGGGACTTCATGAGGAAATCCAACTCACCATAGGTAAGTTTTGTCACCAACTCAGAGCCGAGACACAATAAACAAGGAAGCTCATCCAATACAGAGGCTACAGTGGGGAAAAGTCCTCCATGCCACTAGTCAAGTAATAAGTCAAGGTAATGAACAAACTGGGTAAGTCATAGATGGATGAAGACAGTGAATAATGAAACCAACAATAGCAAGCCAAAGTATGGTAGGAATGATCACCTCCAATCTCCCTAGGGAGGGTAAAACCGATGAGTATAGGTCAAGAACTTCTAAGTCTGAGAAGGGACAATAATATATATATATATAAGTACAACCAAGTCCACATATCTATATGATCGCCAGATCATGATACTAAATGCTAAGACATGCTGTAAGAATGAATATAAAAGCAATATAACCAAAACACCAAAGTATACCTGCTGAGTCATATACCTGAATGCTCATCATCTAAACCAACATTTGTCCTCTGAAACTGCTGTTGTAACTCTGGGCACTATTGATTGCTCTGTATAAATGGCTAAATGGCTACATCGACCATCTCTCTGAGTGTCCTGAAACTCAGTCATGGCATGGGGAATAAAACTGTTGTCCATAATCTGATAGTTATCCATAATAGATGCTCATCTCAGCATCTCAATGCAAGGGAACTGGCTGAATAGTGTACTGGAATCTGACAAAAAATGTATGGTAGCCCAGCTACTATATATGTGATAACAGGTCCCTTTACAATGAGAAGCTCTCTCCTTTAAATAGGAAGAGGAGAAACCAAAACCCTAACCACCTTTTGAATGGATGGCTAAGATTAAAAGATACAAAAGTTATAATCTACGGTTGAGATGAGGTCAACATAAAGTACATGGATCAACTCAAAAATATAACAATGTCATGGACAAAATCGCCCTAGGGGGACGTCCCACTCCAAGTGACTAGGAGAACATAACATAACGCTCATGGTGGGTCCAAGGGGTGACATATAACCTCCCTAATGTGTCCCCATGAAACAATAATCATCAAATATATTATCTAAGTGTAAAATCATGCCCAACAAGGAAAGTCGTGAGCCTCCAAAGGCTCCATGAAACCACAAAATCTGTCGGAGAAGGATGTGTGGGCCCCACTGACTAATATAACTGCTCTAGAGGGTGTGGGAGACATCATACACATCATCAAAACCATTCCTATGCCATTTCCTTGCCTCTGTAGCCCAAATCGAATTCCTCTATAGCCAATTTTACCATTTTTTATGCCTTTGTAAATCACCTGAAAAGTATAAAAATGCCTGTAACTCACTACCTGGTCACCTGGGGCCAAATCTAACTGCACCAACATGTTTGGGAATATAGTAATGTAGTTAGAACAAGTGGCTACACTCCATAACCCCTTTGTAGCGCCATAGGTGAACCAATCAAATCATGACACTGCTCTGACAGGCCATTTTTAATGGCAAATCTGCACTGAAGTGATAAACTGAGAGAAATCCAAACTGAAACCGCCTGAAACTGAAAACTGAGTGTCCCAATGGACTTAGACAGCACAAATGCACTAAAGGTGCATACTCATACACCATATAGATGACTGCATAATCATATAAAATCAACACCGGCCCGGACATAATAAAAATAATAGTAATCTGCAAATGATCAAAATCATTAAAAGTACTGCAGATCACTATCTGAACCTGTAACTGCTGCATGGAACCATCTGGTGACCAAATAAGGATCACATATCATCAATAGTTATCATCCGGGGTCTAGCCCATCTCATGTCCTATGGTTGACCTTGGTCAAACTGGGTTTGACTGAGTCAAACTGACCCATAATATGATCCAAACCATAGACATCAAGGTGCTGCAAGTGCATTTGGTTAAAGCATGCTTCATTAATCGTTCCAATAGCAATATAAACATAAAGTAATCATTTCACTGGTGATCTAAAACACGATATTCAATATTTTCATTAATAATAACAGCTCAGACTAGAACCTCAAGGCTATACTCACTTCATGGTTGTGATCAATTTGCTAGTGATGGGTGAGGGTGGATAAATGCAAGGCTAGGTTAAGGGATGACTGTACTAACTCAACACTGTGACACTTTGGAAGTGGGAAGGGGGATACACACTAAAGCATATGCTGGACAAGCAAATAACACAGGGGATGGCAGTGTCTCACAAATGGATAAGTTGTTTCAGAAGTGCTTATTCAACCTTGATAGATGTCTACAACTCACATCCAAGCTGATACAGCTCCGTGAGGATCTTTTCTAGAGCCGCCATGACCAGGTGCCAGGCAACCATAACTCAAAACTCTAGGGGACACTTAGAATTAGTTGTCCCAAGCTCCATCTCATATCACAACCCGTAGGCTAATGAGGAATAATCATTACAGTATAAGCCAGCAAATCATTATATATAGCATACATTTAACCATTGCTTTTTGGGCCTTTCATTCATTTCCATAGCCTTGATCCGTGTGTGTTGAAAAACACATTCTTGGATTTACATTTATTAGGCTTTTTTATCTGTGTGTTGAAAAACACATTCTTGGATTTTACATTTATTTCACATGACCTTTCATTCACGTGTGTTGACAAACACATTCTAGAATGGGATTTCATTTAAGATATACAATACAGTTTCCAGATACATGTAATGATGGTAGTACTATCTGTTTCAAGTCTAGCCAACACAACTTAGGCAACTTAGAGCCGAGACACAATACAACAAGGAAGCTCATCCAACAAAGAGGCTAGAGTGGGGAAATTCCTCCATGTCACAAGTCAAGTAGTCATCCAAGGTAAAAACAATAACTGGAAGGTAACGGATGGATGGAGATAGTGAAAATGATGCCAACACTAGCAAGCCAAACAATGGTGGGAATGACCACCCCCATTCTCCTAGGAGGGTGAAACCAATGAGTATAGACAAGAACCTCTATCATCTGAGCAGGACACTAGATAAATACATAATAAAGACCAAGTCCAATATATCTATATGATCGCCAGATCATGACACTAAATGCTACAACATGCTACTAGAATGACCGGGAAAGCAGTATAAACCAATACACAAGATAATACCTACTGGACCATATACCTGTGCAAGCCATCTAAACTATAATCTGTCAACCAGGAACCTTGCTGCAACTCTGGGCAAGGCATACTGCTATGTATGGAAAAATGGCTACATCAGTCATCTAATTTGAGTTTCCTGAGACTCAATCATGGCAAAGGAATATGCTACTGCTCACATCATATGAGTGATCCAAGAATAGATGCTCATCTCAAGCATCTCAGTGTAAAGGACTAGCTAAAAAATGTACTAGAATCTGACAATAAAGATATGGTAGCCCAGCTACTATATATGTGATATTATCTAGCTCCAACTGGGACAAATGCTCTGTTGAATAGAGAGCTTGAGAACCTTAGAATCTCTAGTTCTCATCACTCGGATACTCGTATCCTCGATCATGCACTCTAGCTCTGCATCATCTACAAAATGTCCCTACTATTTGCAAAATGTCCAGAGCTATACCAAACTCGCAGACCGGTCGTCAAAACAACGCATGTATATACATAAATCTCAAAAAAAAAACAGTACTGAAAATAAAATGCAGAAACTAAAGACTAATCTACTAACATAACTTCAAGTTTTATTATTGTGCAGGAAAAGAAAAAGACAGGTACTCAGGACTACCTACGAGCTTCAAAGGCGAGCTTAGGAAAAGACAAAAAGGTGCCAGATTCAATGGCTGAAAGACTAAACTACTGCTCGAGTGAGCTTATTCAGTTCCTACCTACTCTAAATTACCAGGCAAGCAAGAAATCCAAGGCTAAGTGAGATCAGGGATGTAATGCCTTAACTCCCTCTGATTGATAGGAAGCATAATTCGTCGTCCATTACCAGTCGTTAGAAAACACACGTCTCCAATGCATTGCTCTACCGTGAAAGGTCCAACCCAAATGTCATCAGCCTGTCCCGATTTGATATAGAATAAACGATTCGAGATAATGACTTGACTTCCAGAAGGAAATCTATTCCTATTTACAAATTCTGGAACAACTCCAATATTATGTATAGGAATGGGATGGATTTCAGCAAGGTTTTGCGGTTGCGGGGTGAAAATCCTTGATCTCCTTCTAGAAGGAACTACATCCAATCTGGGTGGACCACCATCAATGGGAATGGCTACATTACCAACTAGGACTTCTCTAATCTCTCTTCTTGTCTCCTGAACACTAACATTAGGCTCTTCCTCATGGGGGGACATTACATGCTTAAAAACTTCCCCCACAGTCCAAAAATCTCTATGTTCTTCCAAGGGATGAGGTGTTTGTGATATATCATTAGTATGACTGGAGCCTTCCCTTGTAGGAACTGGAATGTGCATATTTTCTAAACCAGTGGAAAGTACCTCTGAATGAGAATCTGAAGAACTAGGAATGTGAGAAGGATCATGACTTTGATGACTAGATGACTCAGGTGGTAAAAGAAAATCAGGGATAAAAGGATATGCAAATAAAGCATTGTGTCGATTATGTGAAAGAGATTGAAAAATAGCAAGATTGTTTAAAGCAAAATCTCCTTCAGAGGCATCACTAATTAAGGCATCCTCTTCGTCATCACTTTCCGATATAGGAGAGGGATGAGTTCCTTCAATTAAATTAGTCAATGGAAGATTAGGATAAACATTATGATTAAAAGGATTAAGAAAGTCCGTAACTATTCTCGATATGCATTCACCACTTATTATGTCTTCAAACTCATTAACAACTTCAAGTGTATGATTTTCATTAACTTGTTCTTGATTTACTTCATCATTAAGTTCTTGCCCTTGAAGTTGGTTTTCATTAGTTCTCAATTCATCTAACTCTTCAAAGAACTCACTCCTAAGCATTTCCAGATTTATTCTCCTAGCAAGCTCAGCTATGTCTTCTTCCTCTTGATAAGAATCAGTAACTCCCATCACCATGAAAATATTTTCTGTTTGCGATAACTCCCAAATTTCATCATCATTCTTAATCATATTAGTTTTAGCATTATTCAACAGTTCATCCCCATGAGTTTTTTTTATCCCTTCTATTATCACATCTATGTTAGCTGGAGCTACCATACTGTAGATTGTGCGGTCGAGGACCGCACAATACTTTTTTTCCAGATCAAAGATTTGATGCCTTCAGAGGAGGCATACAGTTTTGTTCAGATTGCCCTGAGCAGATGTATCAGAGGGGACAGATGGTTGTACAGTGGTACAGACATGTTACTTAGCATTTACCACAGGGTCACCCTTCCATGCCAGGCTTTGATATGAGCCCATTGAGACAGTTGCCTAGTCTTGTTTTGATTGAGACTATCACAGAGTATTGCTGGTTTACTATTTGTGCCCGGATTCAGCAGAGATCCAGTTCAGAGATAGCCTCAACAGCAGGTATATGGTGCGGCAGGTATTGCATTTAATGTATATTGCTCATGATTGTTGCTTAGACTTGTTTATACATGATAGTACACTAACTCTACATATGATGATTGATTTGGTGATCTAGTTTTTATGATATGTGATTGGGCCCGTGGTGATGTCAATCCACCCCTTCCTAGTAGGCTCCTGTTATATGCACACTGGGTTACACCCCTACTCTTGGTATAGACTTGTTCATTTAGCTCCCCTAGGAAACTGACTTTGGATCCACCTTCACTTTCTCCATCCATCCGACTCATACATGATATTATTTCCCGACTTGGATTCTAATTTGTGACCTTGAGGATCCCTTTCCCCATTGATCTCTGAGTATGCCATGATTCCCTGTCTATTGTGCCTTGGCTCTTTAGTGTGTGAGATGCACTCTCAAACCTGGGATTTGCTCCTGTCGATTGCCCCCGATGTTGCAATGTAGTTAGGATTTTGTATCCTCACCGGGTGTTCCCCAATGGTCATTGAAGCATGTATTGCTCACCCCCATTACTTTGCAGTATGAGCACCATGATTATATCTATTGAGATATGTATGTAGCCCAAAAGGGCCTTGATGTAAATTGAAGAAATGAAGAAATGTAAAGCAAGCCAAAAAGGCTTTTTGTAAATGTAAATCTAGCCAAAAAGGGCTAAGTATGAAATCCATTGTAAAATCCATGCAATGTGTTTGTAAACACACATGGACACAGGTCAGCCATACATGTCAGCATTTGCAGTGGTTATTTCCTCACCTAGTCCTGCGGGGCAAGGAGGGGAGAGGGAGCAAGGGACAAGCTCAAGATTGTCCCCTAGAGTCTCAAGTTACGATTTGCAGGACACCCAATTTGGAGGCTCTAGAAAAGAACCTCACAGAGTCTTCGGGCACGGATGTGAATTGTGAGATACTTATCAGACTACCAGTGGCAGTTGCCCTGCACTATACCCATTTGTGAGGCACCGCCCTTCCCCGTGTTTTGTCATGGTATACTTATCTCAGTGGACCCTACTTTCCCGAGTTATCCAAAACGGTCACATGATCCTCATCCTTGTCATCCCTTATCCTTCGCCATGTATTCCACATCACCCAAAGTCATCTAGGTGGTCAATTCTATAGGTTGTGCATAGCAGTTGAGTCTTTTTGGATGTGGTGGGCCCACCTCACCTGGGGCCTTGTATTTCCCGAGATTTAATGCAGTTTTTTATCACCATTTTATTATCATATTGTTTAGTAATGTACTAACTTGTATAAGGAAGCCTTTCGCTTCATGATTGCATACAGGTATTTAGCTAGCACTATTGTTGACCAGATTTGACTTGGTCAAACTAGGTTGACCAAGCCAAAAATGGGCCCGAAAAAATGTTGCGGCCGGAATTTCGATTTTGGTCAATTATTATCTACAGGGGACCCATATGAGCCTCCAAGTGACAAAATGCAAAGAGATCGAGGCGTTTGTGAGATTTTTAATTATTACTGGTCATTAATGACCTATTTTAATTCAAAATCATGGATTTTGGGCAAATAATGCCTAAGTGATGGATCGGGGTCATTCGAGTGGTCATTCCTACTATTTTTGGGGCCCACGATCACATTGCAGTAGACGGTTCGGCAATCCGGGCACTCTAGGTGGGTCAAAATCCCAAATTTCATCTTCAACAATAAAAACCAGCAATAAAATACATGGAAAATCAGAAATTGGCAAAAGCAACTATAGCAAAGGGTAAAAATCAATGGTTGGAAAATAAAGGGGTGATTCCTAAGGTAAATTGGTAATGTTTAACATGGCATTTGTACATTGTGGGTCCCTCCATTGGGCCAACTCACTACATGGGTCGAATTTCCCCATTGGGGGCATTTTTCCTCCTTGGCATTTTCGATTTGATGATGATGTGTATTGTGGGACCTTGGTATAGTGAGTTGGGGGGATAAAACACCCTATAGACACCCCCCAACCACCTTGTATGTATTTTAGGGGCCCCACAAGGGGACCCCCTCTCCACATGTGCGCTCTCCTTGGGCAATTCGCAACCCCATGAGGAGGCATCTCCTCCATTCGTTTTGATCATTGGGGATTAAATCCCAGCCCTCCATTTTGGGGGGAAACTTGTTGTGAGAGTGGCCTCTCTCGATAAGAGAAGGCACTCACCCATTGTACCATCTCTCTTGGCATTTTTGGAGTTGGAATAGAAGAGAAACGTTGTTGCTCTTGCTTGGTTCTTGTGTGATACTCTTGGTATTGTTGATTGCCATACTATCTTTATGCACTAGTTGTAGTTTGTGGATGTTTCCAGCACTGTATTGCTCGCCATTGTTTGCAGCAAGCACAAAGTCTTGGAGGAGGGCGCACCATTTGGCTGCCACTGCTGCTCCATTCTCCGGATTGGTAACACAAGGGAAGTGTTTTTGCTATTTCAGCCAAGCATTTTCTCTCATCTTTTATTTGTATTGCTATAGATTTCACTTGCTTATCATACTAATTTGATTTCTGTCCATTGGTGTTGGCAGGCAAGGAGGACGAGTTGGTGGGGAGAGAGCAAGTTGATTTCAGCTGGGGACTTCTACAACCGCTTCTATTTGATCTTCGGGACGTACAACCTCATCCAAATCAGAGATATCAACTGGTTTCAAGTAGGTGCTTCATCTTCTTCTCTTGCATTTCCATTTCTAGATTGTTGGAGAGAGTAAATTTACGCTAAAACCCTAAAAAATCAAAATATTAAAAATCAACCGTTAGAATTAGTTTTTCTTGCAAACCCACTAATGAAATGTGCTTAAAATCCCATATCTCAAATTTCATTTGATTCCGACTCCATCTACCCACTTAACCAAGCACTAGTCTTTCACTGAATTCGCCCCACTTGGGCAAACTGGCCAATCACGCTGTCTAGTAATTTTTTGGGTTCTAGGTACTTCAAATTTGGTTTCAGAATGTCATTTTACCTTAGGAAATCGAGTACCATTGGCTAGAAGTGATTAAAAACGCCAATTATCTACTGCCCTAGGTTCATTTGTCCACTACTTAACTCATTCCCTTGGGTAGTTTGACTTCACTTCTTGTTGTTTTTTTTTCTTCAATCTAAATCAGTTATTATTCAATGTATGATTTCTAGAAGATGTGTTCCATTCACCTAATTTGCTGCTGCCATGTTTGAGTAGTCATAAGTGAGCTTCATTCCCCATAGGCAGGATTTTCAGTCACTCTTCTAGTTAATTTATGTTTTCTGATTTAGTTTCCAGCCTTCTAATCTTTAAATAATTCATCATTTAACACTTATAATCAGATCTGAGATCGCTTCATCTAGCATATTTTCCCCCTCAGAATCTCAATTTCACTGGGCTGGAAGAAATCTCACACTTAGGCATTCACCTTGTGTCTCATTTTAGGTTGGGTGTCTGACTGTTGAGTCTCAACCATCATTGGTTGAGTGGGGTCTCCCCCCTGACTTGGCTACGTGCCTCGTCTGAAGCGACAGTAGCCTTGTCCGGTGTGACTTCCGTTCCCTGAACGGAGGACTTGGCTATTGCAAATTACACCATTCTAGCTAACCATCCTCTGCCATCCCTGTTGGGACACTTTCATCCATCAGCTAGAGATTGTGTGATAACACCTTCCTCAAAAGTTTCCAAGTGTTTATCAATGCAAGGCTCTCTATTAATCTTGATTAGGGCACCATCCGAATTGGGAACACAAATATACGATAAGTCCATCATAAGATAACCACCTAAACCAGCTGCCCACTTCCTAGATAAAAGCATTCCATATGCTGGGGGAAAGTCTATAACAACCACATCCATCATGGTGGAAATGTCAAAGCATGCAAAAAGATCATCCCTCAAGTTTTTAATCAAACCGTAGGACTATACTCGTCTTGAATCAATGCCACAAACATTTCCATAAATCCTGGTCACCTCCAAAGCCATTTCCTTCATGACATGCAAAGGCATGACATTCATGGTGGCTCCATAATCTAATATACAATTGTGAAGGAGCATATTCTAAATGTGTAAGGTAAGGTAAAAGGGAGGGTGACTACCATTCTTTCTCTCATAAATAACAGAATGGATGTTGATAGGTGGATCTTTTTCAACTTTTCTAACCTCTGTTCCACTAAGACTCTGTATATGACAGGACACTAAAACAGTCTCAGGATTCTTCGCTTGGTATCTGATGCCTTCAAAGAATTCTTCTACTTGGCTTCTTACTGCGGGCACTTTCATTAACTCAGTTACAGGGATGTTACACATTATTTTGCCTAGTTCTTTCTTCATGTCAATATTCAAATTATAATCATCTGGGGCAATCTCATCTTCTTCCTTTTTATCTTCACTATCCATATTACGTTTGTCTAGGAAAGAAGGTTGTTGGGAATCAATATTTCTTCGCTTATAGATTTGAAATTTGGGTTGTTCCTTAGGTTCAGGGAGATTAATGGCACAACATGAGGAGCTTGGTTCTTCATCTAATTCTTCTTGCTCCCATGGCTCTTCTTCTAAGAGAATTCTTCCAAAATCATCGTCATAAGATAAATCATTAATGAAGTTAATGTTTTCGGGTTGATCATCAAGGTAGTTGGTGTCTAAAGGTTCATCTTGTGGTTCCTCACACCAATTTACATTTTTCTTCTCTGAGTTTTCTGGATATTCGGGGCGTCTTCTATTGTTGTCTCCCTCAGGCCTTCTATTGTTATTCCAGTAAGGTTTAGGGTTGTATGGATTCCTCTGTCTTTCAGAATCATGAAAACTCGCGACATTCTTCGTTAGGACAGTAAGTTGTCTCATCATTTCTTGCATTGTCTCTAACGTGTCCTTTGTATCCTTTGGCTCACTCACAGGCTCCTTAGGTTTTCGGAGCTTAGGGTCATACCTAGAAGTAGATGGGGCAAAGTGATCGAAATTTTTTTGTTTCCCCATAGATGCTGCATTCTGCTCAGCAATCTTGGCATTTAATTGAGCGGTCTTTAAGTCATTTGGATTTTTAACCTTTAAGTGATACCCAAGCCATCCTTCAAAGGAATTTAGGTAATGAATTACAATTGCTTGGTCTTTTGGTTTAATTTCTTCTGGGATATTAGCTACAGTCTTATCAAACCTAAGGTTGAATTCATCGACTATTTCATTCGCTTTCTTCTTGATATCAAACAATTGATGCAAGAGAAATTTTCCATCTAACTTACATGACCACTCACTGTTAAGTTTTGTGACAAAATTGTCATACCCATCAATCGATGAGGCAGGCAATCTATCAAACCACTTTCGGGCATCTCCTTCCCAAGATGCCAGGAGGCCAAAGATGCTAGGAGGCCCCTCATGAAGACATCTTCATCAGATGCTCCATATGCTTCCATATGTTCCCAGACCTTGTCAATTTGATCTTCTATAGTAATAGCATTTACTCCATCAAACTTGGGAACTTTCTCAAAGTACTTTTCTGGCATGTCATGGGGGGCTCCCTGGATTTGGGAAAAATCTAATGGAGATGGCATGCAACACGATAGTTTACATTTAGAACAGGAGTAAGCATAAGGTCTTGAAGGACAAGACTCCTGAGGAAGCATTCATAGGAGTGAGCAGAGATTGGTCGCTTTCATATCTTCGAATGTCTGGTGTGTGTGCATTTATCATTGGAGAAGAGGACGAAGTTGGAACCTTCAATAGAGAAGGGTATCTTTGTAGGGTATAGTGAGACTTCAAAGGCAGACAGGATATGCATTCCATTACTAGGGAAAACAGTGGTTAGGGATGTTCGATTTGATGAGAGTTGAGCCTTTAGGAAGTTACATGACACCCTTCTAGCAGTGGAAGAGGATGAATGAGGAGCTCCAAAGGTTGAGGTGAGACTAGCACCAACAAGTACAGGGACTCAATCTTCAGATCAGGAGGAGAAGTTGGAGGCTCCTTCCACATCTGTCAAGAGGAAGCCAAGATGCTAGAGCAGACACTAAAAAATGCTCAAGAGCATGTGGAGGCTCCTTCTACATCTGTCAAGAGGAGGAGTTGGAGGATCCTTCTACATGTATGTGCTAATCATGCAACTAGTATAATTTACATTATACATCCGCACTATAGTTCAAAGAATACCTTGTATGTGCTAATCATACAGAGATGTCTACTGAACTACATGCAATAGCACCTGAAGAACAGCCAAGCAATAACTATAGAACACGAATTCATATGAAAATACCTACACCTGATACCTTATTTAGTTGAAGACTGTTCTTGATGCACATGCATTGACTAGATGTGGCCTTTTTAAGTGTACACCATTATTGATGCTAATTGAAATATATTGTTCTCCAAATATTCCAATGCAAGTAGTATACTTTACATTATACATTCACAATATAGTTCAAAGAATACCTTGTATGTGCTAATCATACTGAGATGTCTACTGAACAACATGTAATAGCACCTGAAAATAGAACTTTTCTTTAAAGCTCATCTAAAATCTTGTGCAACTTCCAGATTGAGAAAAATTCGAAAGATGTCTACTATGGACATAAGATGGTAACAGAAAACAAATTATATGGACAAGCTCCTTTATTATAAATGTATATGCAACTAAGATAGAAGAATGTGAATCCCGTGTGGGAAAGTCCAAAACAGCGTCATAGAAGTTGGCTCACCTCTTTAGCCCACTTCACAAAAAGTGATTTGAGTTTTTGCATTACAAGAGACTTCCCAGTCCCTGGACATCCACACACATACAAACTTCCAGCTTTCTCCTGTTCTATGCACATCCTACAGAAATCAAAAACCTTTTCCTGCTCATCTTCACGACATATCATTGATTCCGGTATTGCGGACAAATGCAAAGCCAACTTTACTTCATGAATGTGAGAAGAATCTGCAACTTGTATAGCAACAATGTTTTACAGTTACAATTAAACAATTCAGCAATATTCAAGCATTTAAAGTTCCGAGAGGTAGGCACAAAGCTCACTACAGTTCATTTATGAGAAAGTATGCCCACCTTTTGGATTCCATGTTTGAGTAGAATTAAGTTTCTGAGTAACTTCAGATTCCCCGAATACTCCCACATGTTTTTTCTGGTTAAAGAGCTGGTCCATTCTAGTAGAATTGCACTTTTGAGTGCCTTCAGATTTTTCAGATACTTCCTGCTTTTGTCTCTGGTTCAAGAGCTGATGGTCTTTCATAGTAGATTTGAGATTTTCAGTAACTTCATATTTCCCACATGCTCCCTACAAAACAATCAAACCAATTTTTGCATCTCTTAGGGACATCTATCACATTCAAAAGTAAAAGACTAAAGTTAAATTCTCTTATTAAAAGAGAGATATTCAGAGACATACCCCTAAGCTCCCATCTTTTTCTTTCTAAATCAATATTTTGTAGATAGTCAGATCACAAAAATGAAGCATAAATACAAAGACAACATGAGAATCTCATATCAATAATACAATGCTTGCTAATATCTTCTACCACTGTAGGTCTTCCCCCTGGACAACAATGTTGTTGGTTCTCTGAGACTTCTTTGCTCCTCTAGTCTATCAGCATTTCTATTGATGCCCTCCCCCTTTCAAGTATTCAACTGATGCACCTCACCTTCTCCTGTACCCTGAACAGGAGTTGACCAGGGTGCCAAGAGATGACATTTACAGAGAGTGCATGGATGTTACCTAAATTTCCCCTCCCAAGGAACTTAGTCCTAAGATGGCTTTCTATTTTGAGCACTCTTTGCAGTCGAGGGATGGCCTAGTTATCAAACCCAAGTATTCTTGGAAACGGTGGATGTACAATCTTAGGATTTTGTTAGGCCAGTTCCAAGTTTGTTCGCATCAAGTTTGGGTTGAGACTGACCACCATATTCTGAAGTCAGAGAGGATCGGTAGACTGTCACCTACACAACACTGAGCCAAAGGACCATCTTCTCTTCCAGTTCCCGATATGCTACGAAATCTGTTACCCCCCATTTTGTATGGGTGTCCACTTGTGATTTTGATCACAATCTCAGGGGGGGGTAGCAATATTGATGCCTCAATTAAGTATGAGGTCTTGATGGATGGGTTGCCTAGTTGCAGCTTGTTGGAGTGAATGATGCCCTAACTGATCAGCTTGTTTATGAGTCTGGGATGTTGAGACACTTGCATTATTTAATCAAGGATGAATCCTAGGCTAATCCATGTATCCTACAGCAATAAATGGCCTTTAATCCAATTCTGGGCTGAATCTGGGCTATTCTGAGGATGTATGTGGGTGAACAGAGTTATAAAACCTCATTATTTGGACAATCTGAGCTGATAAACCAGCATTCCAGAGCATAATTCTGAGTAATCCTGTGCGTAGGAGCAGTAGTGAGAAGCCTTATGCCAAATCTGAGAACAATCTAGGAAATTCTGGGCACAAAACAACAGTAAAAACTCATCTATGTGCACAGCATCAGCAGTAAAACTGTAAAAGCCATTTGAAGCAGCCTGTGTTGATTTTCTTGAAGCATCAGCCATAAGTCAACAGTAAGCAGCCTTAATTCATGACTTCTGGGCACTCCTAACAGCAGATAACCATTGTTTAGCATATACTGGGTTGTGAAAAAATTCTCAGACCTGTCATTGATCCTGTAGCAGCATCCTGGGCAGTATTTCTTCATTCTGAGCAACCGCTAACCATAAAAACAGCAGCAAAGGCGAGTAAACAGCCAAATCATCAGTTCTAGGCAGCTCGTAAGGAAAATTATGTTGATTTTCAAGCTCTGTGGGTGACGTTTTGTCGTTCTTGGTCCAGTAAGCCTGTTCTATGCAGGTCTGAGGCAAAATATCAGCATCTAAGGGCATTCATGGTAGCCTTGAACCTTCAGGAAAAGTAGAACTTTCAGATTGCAGCCTTAAGAAGGATTTTGTTTACCATTTACTAAGTTGCACGAAACGGGGAAACGGGGACGAGTTTCCGAAACGGGGACGCGTAGGAAACGTGACCCCCCAAAATTTAGGAAACGGAGAAACGCGATATATATATATATATATATATTATAATTATTTACAGATTAAAATTTTGAATTCAACAAAATTAGAAATCAGTCATAGTCATACATGTAACATCACATTTACGATTTTATTCATACTTTCATAAGTGATTCCATAATGCAAGTATTAATATCCAAAAAACAACACATTTTACCCATAAACGATTCGATAATGCAAGTGGAAATAGCCAAAAAAAAGCCTTCATAAATGAGGCTAAGCCGCTAATACATATATATCAAAAATAAGCCTTTATATATGAGGCTACAAGTACAAAGCTACATCAACATGAACAATGAACACATCAGAAAAGCATCCGCTCAAGCCCAAAGACTAATAGTCATCATCCTCGGGCTCATCTTCATACTCATCCTAAAAAATAGAACAAGAAGCACGCCCAATAGTGGATTGTTGAGTGGAAGAAGAATGGCCAACTCCACATCTAGGTTCCTCAATATTCAGGGCAGCAAGAGAGATGTCCAAGTCAGATGATTCTGGATCCACATCCCATTCTTTAGAAGACCCACTGCTATATTCCGGACCCCTCCGAGAAGCAAGGCGAAGATTGGAGTGCACATAAACAAGATCCTCATCCTTTTGTGAACCCAACCTATTGCACTTCACAGAATGAATAAAACCATAGGTGCTCCAATTCCTTTCTGCCGATGAAGAGCTTGCCACTTGTGAAAAAATACGAATGGCAAGTATTTGCAAATGCACACCATTTGCTCCATGACAAATCCACCACCTAACTGGACTCATGGTGCTTCTCTCATCCAAAGATGATATATCTGAATAATCATCCAATCCTGCAGCAAAACTAGCAAATTCTTCCTTCACCTCCCTGTGTAGATGAGCTGGAAACATTCTCATAAGGGCCTGTTATCACCTAAATTGTAGTTACCCCTATGGATGGATCCAGTCATGGATGGCAATAGGGAAGGGCAACTCAAAAGGTGCAACCACGATCACCTCGACCTCCAAAATATGGTTGTCACGCCAGTCGAGGCAACCTTCGCTTTATGTTATCTAGCCCAGACAACAAAGGGGGAGACCCGATCTACTCCCGACAGGAGAGATCAAAACCAATACACCAAATCAGGGTATTTCTAAGTGAAGTTAGGTGTATGGTTTATCCTAGACCTAAGGATGAAGTCACAAGCCAAGTGAGGGGTTCAAGAGATATAGCTTTGGTTTATAGTTGATGTGAAAGTGACTTACAATGTTTGAAGTGAGATCTAGGATGAGTGTACTAGGTCAATGTCAAAAGATCCACTGCCTTGGGAACTGTGTCCAATGCAGGATAGTTTTAAGGGATGTATTGGGGCTAACTAGTACATAAGACAAGCTTGACCATGATTCATGATAGCTTTAGGGGTATAGTTCACCATGCAAAAGTCAAACCACAAGTCAATCCAACAATCTAGGAGAGTTGGGTTGTCTTGGAGATAAACCAGTGCCTTGGGAATTGGGAAGTGGAGTCAAAGTAGGGTTGACTTATGGTTTAGGACTCCTACCACATGAGATAAGTGGGCAATATAGGTCTTGATGGTTGAATGTGTCTAGATCTAGGTTTAACCCAAGTGGACCACAATCCCTTAAAACAAGGAATGCAGTCCCCAAGGCAAGATTTGACAAAGTGACAGCCTAGACCTAGGTTTTGAATTATTCCGGTTTCAGATCCCCAAAAATCTCAAGTACCAAGTTCCTAGAAGTGAGTCAACTCACTTCTCCAAGGTGGTGCGACTTTGCCCAAGGAGGCTTAAAATGGGGTTTAGGTAGGTCAAGACAAGTCGGATGGCATCCAAACTTTAGATCCTAGTAGATCGGTCAGGTAGGAGTATGGATCTGTAATTTTGTGGCAATCCACCGGTTAGATCTTTGTAGATCTGAGTTTAAGTGTTCCAAGTGGTCCAAAATGGGGATTAAATCCCTTAAAATGTGGAATGGGGCCCACAAGGTGAATTTCAAGAAAGGGACAACCTGGGTGTATGTTATTTGATGTGTAGATGTCAAATCAAGTGGAATCTCAAACACCCATGTTCTAGATCTAGGTCAACTTGCTCAAATGGTGAAGTGCGCCTTCCTTGGGAGAAGCTAAGTTGGCTTGGGAGAGGGGTCAAACGGAAGCCAATCCTCACCAAACTATAGATCCGGGATGCCGTGGATGCTATAGAGGTGGGTTTTCAATATCATGCCCAACAACCCACTAGATCTCAGTAGATCTAAGAAAATGCAAAATTTGGGGTTTTAATTAATTAGGGTTTTAGATGTTTTTTGACAATTGGATAGATCATGGAGATAGAAATTACCTTGAGATCATACCTGAATGATGTGGATGAGATGCCTTGATGTTGAGGAAGATTCCCGCAGAGATCAAATGAGAGATTGTTGATTTGCTTGCCAATTTGATGCCCAAGTCCACAAGTGCGCCTTCCTCTACCTGTCAAACCAAGGAATGAAATTCAATCAGTAAGATCAAGTATGGAAGAAATACAAGAGAAATGCAAATAGTAACATGAAATAGAAGGTCCTGGGACAGTAATACTCCCTGTTACCAACGAAGAGCTCCAAAGAAGAAGTAGGGAGAGTCTTCCCCTACCAATACCTCCTCCTCCAAGCAAATCGGCCTCCACCTGTAGATGCAAAATCGTGGTACAAAAGATATGGCAAACAAGATCTCCAATAACTCAGTGCAAAGGAAGAACCAACGAATGAACACCAAAAACATTCACCACAACATTGGAGATAGATGCAATAATAATTTTCTATTCCAATAATCCAGAGCCAAAAGTGCCTTTACAATGAGAGGCTCTCTCCTTTAAATAGGAAGGAGAGGCACCAAAACCCTAACCACTTTTTGAATGAGTGGCTAAGATTATAAGATACAAAAGTCTAATCAATGGTTGAGATGAGCTCAACAATATAATACATGGATCACACATAAAATATAACATAAGTGGACAAAGTCGCCCTAGGAGAGGGGAATCCCACCAAATCATGATGACAAAATATCATAAGAGGCTCATGGTGGGTCCAAGGGGTAATTTTATCCCTCCTTGGTCAACCCCATGGCACAATAACCAATAAATAATCATGAAAGTACCAAATCGTGCCTCCCTAGTGAAGTCGTGGTCCTCAAAAGACCTCAAAAATCCACAGAAAATGCCATAAGTGATGGATGCGGGCCCCGATGAAGCTGAAACTGCTGGAGAAGGTGTGAAAGGTCCCGATCTATCATCACTGATCATCCCATGCCATAACTTTGCCTCAGTAGCCCAAATCGATTTCCTCAATAGCCATTTCTACCAATCCTGAAATGCCTCGGGAAGCGTGAAACTGCCCAAACAGCCTCCTGGAGTGATGGCGCTGTCAAGGTGAGGGCACCAATGTGTCCGGGAGGGGGGTAATATGGTAAAAACAAGTGGCTGGACCACCCCCTCCATCATCAGCGCCCTAGGTCAACCGGATAAAAGTCATCTCTGCTCCGACAGGGCCTCCAACAGACCAAAACTGCACTAGGACAGCCTACTGAGGCTCAATCATCACTGTAAGTGCCCGGAACTGAAAACAAACTGTCCCATTGGACTCAGAAGGTCCAAATCTATCCAAGATGTGTACTCATACACCATATGAATCTCTGCATGATCAAAATAAATATCCAATGTACCGGAACAAGGCCAATAATAATGATCTGTAAATGACCAAACACTGCTGTATCCCAAGAATCATCATCATAACCCTGTAGCTGCTGCATAGAATCATCCTGTATGTGTACATAGACCTGTTATCACACAACTTGTAGTTGCCCCTAGAGGTATCCCATCCGGGACGGTAGAGGAGTTAGGCAACTAAAGAGGTGACCTAAGAGATGCCACGGTTCCCAATGCAATGCGGGAGTCACGTCAACCGAGGCACTCTTCGCTTTAGGTCAAGGTATAACTAGACCAAGGGGGAGACCCTATACCCCAATCACAGTTGATTGGGCCCAAGCAAAGGTTTCAAAGGGTGAATAAATGATGAGTTACGGAAACCAATGCAAGGCTAAGTGGACCTAATGTTTAAGGTATGGTTGAAGGTGGTATAATGGATAGTTAGTGTTTCAACCTATGTATGGTTTAGGCCACTTGATGGAGTATGATTATTAAGTATAGTACCGTGTGTTTACACAAGTGGGTCTTGTTGCCTTGGGAAGTGTGAAATGGTTCTAGAAAGACCCACAAGGTGAAGTTAAGTGTGAAGATGGTACTATAGGCTAGATCTAGGTTAGATCTACAAGTTAGAGTTGGTTCTAGGATTACCCATGTGCTAGATCTAGGGTTTGACACTAATCCCAAGAAGTGCGCCTTGCTTGGAGAAGGACTAGTGCCTTGTTGGATGGGCTAATGGAGTCAAGAAGGATGTCAAAGTGTAGATCGGGACACCTAGAAGCCAAGTCAAGTGGTTTGGATGAGATCCAATGGTTGGATCTTGCTAGATCTAGGTTTTTAGGTGATAACCAAAAGTGGACCACAATTCCTTAAAACAAGGAATGTAATCCCCAAGGTGGATCGGGACAAAAGAATAGTCTAGACCTAGGTTTCAAGGCATGGGCATTCCAAATCCACCAAAATATCCAACACCCACTTCCTAGAAGTGGTCCAACTCAAAACTCCCAAGGGGTGCGACTTTCTCAAGGAGAGGCAAAAGAGGGGTTTGGTGGATCAAACCAAGTCCAATGGCCACCAAAAAGTAGATCCGGGATGCTAGTACCCCGATCTATGCATGTTCAAAGTTTCAAGTGAATCAAATGGGTAGATCTTAGTAGATCTAAGTTTTAAGTTACCAATGAGGTCAAAAAGGGGGTTTCAACCCCTCAAAACATGGAGAGATGTCCACAAGGTAGTTTTCACCAAAGTAAGGATATGGGTATGTGTAATTAAGTGTCTAGTTGTCAAATCAAGCGGGATCTCACATACCCATGTACTAGATCTAGCCCAACAAGCCTCCCTCAAGGAAGTGCGCTTTAGGTCAAGGAGAGCTTTTTGTCTTAGAAAATGGGTCAATTCTTAGCCAATCACCACCAAACTATAGATCCAACTAGGGGTGGATGCTATAGAGGTGGGTTTTCAATATCTTTTCAAAATGAGGGCTAGATCTAAGTAGATCTAAGAAATACAAAAATTGGGGTTTTGATTTAATTAGGGTTTTATGACCAATGGAGATAGAATGGATGAAAGAGGCACATACCTTGTAGATCTTACCTCAATTTGCTTATGGCCACCTTGCAAGTTGATAGCATTCTCCTATGTTTATATTCAAGAGTGAGATCCAAGTGCTCCAACCAAATCTCCCTTCTCCAAGATAGCCAAATCGTCCTCCTCCTACAAGACAAGATCAAAGAAACAAGTCAAGCAAGATGATTATGAAAATGGTAGAAAGATGTAATAGAAAGCATCAACTATGTCACAAAGATACAATAATGATACTCCCTGTCACAAGATCAACCCAAGAGAGAATATGTGGATCCCTCCAACAATAACCCTCCAAAAGTCGCCCTCCTCTCTCCAATTCGACTTTCCTGTCAAAAGGTTAGCAAAAACACATAGATCCACAATGATACATAGAAGAGATACTTTATATTCAATATGCAAGAGAATCCACAAGCCAAGAGAGATGTGCTCCACAAAAAATCTTCTATTCCAATATTCCAGAGCTCCAAAGGTGAGCTATACAATGGGGGGTCTCCTCCTTATATAGGATAATAAAGACCAAAACCCTATACCACTCTACAATACTACATCAAATGAGTGGTTGAGATTATAAGATCTCATCATACAATCAATGGCTAGGATGAATCCATAACAATATATCACATGGATCACTCAACATAACAATAGCGCCCTCACTAAATGGTACAATGGAGGGTGACGTCATCCCACAAGAGGGGTAGAAAGTACAATAATCCACCTCATGATGACTAGGACATGATAAAATAAGCACATGGTGGGGCTAGGAGGTATAAATCCTTGCTAGCTCACCCCAAGGCACAATAAAATAATAAAATATGTCCAATATAATGATAATGACCAAAACTGTCCTCAGAATCCATGACAGTCGAGCAGTAAATGTCCTCCTGTGATCAATCTGGAGATACCCACATGGTGAAAACTGACTGGAAGATAGTGAGATCACCCTGGAAGACCTCTGTGAAAACCAAATGCCAAAACCTTGCCTCAATTGCCCAAATCGATTTCCTCAGTGACCACTTTATCCCATTTTTTAACTGCCTCGGGAACTGTGAAAATGCCAAAACTGCCTCCTAGGGTGCTAGCGCTGTCAAACTGAGCCCACCAGGCTCTCCGGGAGGGGGGATAAATGGTAATAACAAGTGGCTGGACCACCCCCTCCATCATCAGCGCCCTAGGTGAACCGGCCTCTCGGGGCCCCTGCTGCTCAGGCTGGGAAATCAGCCCCAAATCTGGTCAACAAGTGTAAAACTGCATCAATCACTGTCAGAAGTGCCCGGATCTGAAAGATAAGTGTCTCAATGGATCCAGAAGACCCAAATCCACTAGGAATGAGTACTCATACACCCTGGGTTGCCCTAATGGGCCAGCTGTAGGGTCCACCATATATGGACAATGTATAATCTGCTGATCTGTAATGATAATAACCTGCTGAACTGGATCAAACATCATCTGTATCATATGTCCATCATATAATATCATCATCAAACATGTGGGACCATAAATCATCATCAATAATCATCCATACATGGTCCACATCATCACGGATCCCAAGAATATATATAATCAAGGATAAATCACATCAGTAGACTAAGACAATGCTTTTTTTATCATTTCATAGCTAAGCTCAAAGTACAAATTCCATTCAGTGGCATTAATTATATTAACATATTCCGTGGTTATAATAAATCACTTGCACCATAGTTCAAATGACAAACTCACCCATTGGACATGGTCAAACTGCTAGTGAAGGATGAAGGCTAGGTAGCAAGGTTGGGCTAAGGGTGTGACTTGTCTAACTCAACTCAAAAATACTTTGGACTGGGAGAGGGGGAAGCTACAAACTCTGTGTTGGACAAAAGAACACGGGGAATGGCTGTGCCTCACAGATGGATAAGTTGTTTAGAGAGTGCTTATTCAACTTAGGCATCATGTCTACATCAAGTTGATCCAAGTTCATTAGGATCATTCAATTTATTTCCATGGCCTTTTTGGCCTACATAACCCTTCGGATTTCAGATGTGCTGAGAAGCACAACTAGTTGCAGCTTGCATCCAGGGCATGTTTTTCATATTTTCACAAGGTCAGCAATTGTTTAGATATAGCTTTTAAGAACTATTGCTTTTTGGACCTTTCTTTATACTCTTCGAGGAGTATTTTTTTAGCTTTTCATTGCTCTTGCCCTCTTTTTGTTTCCATGGGCGAATTTATTTAATTTCCACAGGTAGAACATGAGCTTTCAGTTTTAGCCAACAACATCTCAAGTGACTAGGGGGAGTTTGAGCCAAGGCCTACAATCCAACTCACCAAAGGCAAGTTCTGTCACCAACTCAGAGCCGAGACACTGAATAAACAGGGATGCGGTCCAAACACAGAGGTAGAAAAATGGGGAAGTCCTCAGCATTAGAAAGTCAAATAAGACAAGTCAGGGTTTAAAGTCAAACAGGAAGGTCATGTATGGATGGAGACAAGTGGATATGGAGCCTACACTAGCAGACAAAAGGTGTCGGGAAAGACCATGTCTATGTAAGGTGAAATACCAGTAAGTTTTGTTAGATGACCTAAGAGTGCAAGCAATTGTCCATTTTAAGGTTTACAGTTCATTTTAAATATTTTGCCACATCAGGAATAATATACCAAGCACATGCTATAATCATGATTAAATCAACAAGCTAATAATCCACAGTCAGTGAGAACAATATCCATAGATCATACAACATCATCATAATAGCAATCATCATGCATCATCTGAAACACTGCTGAAGTAAATCTCTAGGCACTGAACTGAAACTGTAATGGGAAAAGTGGTCACATCAGTCATCAAATCTGAACTCTCAAGGCTCAGCCTTGACACAAGGTCATACAATCTGAATAATGTACTGCTCTGATCATGAGTGATCCAATATATGTAGCCATGCTCTGGAATAAATGAAGCTCTGGAATGTGCAGATATCTGCTGTACAAGAATAGTAGCCCTGCTACTATGGTGTGATAACAAGACCATATATCATCTATCCATATCATCATAAGGTCTAACATCTCATGTCCCATGGTCCTCCATGGTCAAACTAGGTCTAACCAAGACCAAATACAACTCAGACCATCATCCATAGCTGCTGCAAGGTGTCAAGGTTAATACATGCTCTACAACTTATTCGAATAACAATTATAACACAGAGTAATCATGACTGGCGATCTAAATCCACATATATAGTGCCGTTAATTATTATTATTACTCAGACTAGACTTTCAGGACCATACTCACTTCATAGTTGTGATCAATTTGCTAGTGAAGGGTGAAGGCTTAAAATAACTGGCTAGGCCAAGGGATGACTTGACTGACTTGACTTTGTGACACTTTGGCAAGGGAAAGGGAATACACACCATAGTATATACTGAATGAGCAATAACACAGGGAATGGCGGTGTCTCACAAATGGATGAGTTGTTTAAAGAGGGTTTATTCACCTTCACAGATGCGCACAATCCATAATACAAACAAGGCCAGCAATTATTTAGATATAACATTTAAGTTCCATTGCTTTTTGGGCCTGAAGTTTCCATAGCCTTGATCTATGTGTGTTTACAAACACATTGCATAGATTTATATTTATTTTTAGGCTTTCTGCTGCAAGTGTGTTTTTAAGGCACTTGTTTACCTGAGCACTTCTAGGTGTGTCATGGACAACTTGTTTACCTAGGTATTTATTTTTCCAAAAGATATAACATTTTATTTTTCATGGCCATTTTCAATTGGCATTTCTTTCACACACAAGATATAGCATTTCATTTTTCCAGATTTTGTATTCATGGCAGCACTAAAAGTTTCAGGTTTAGCCAACACAACTTTAATGACTAGGGGGAATTCACAAGGAACTCCAACTCACCATAGGTAAGTTTTGTCACCAACTCAGAGCCGAGACACAATAAACAGGGAAGCTCATCCAATACAGAGGCTACAGTGGGGAAAAGTCCTCCATGCCACTAGTCAAGTAGTAAGTCAGGGTGATAATCTAAAAGGTAGGCCATGGATGGATGAAGGTAATGAAATGATGGAGCCAACACTAGCAAGGCAAAGTATGGTGTAATGATCACCTCTATTCTCCCTAAGGAGGGTATGTACCAATGAGTATGAATAGTGAACTTCTAAGTCTGAGTAGGGACAATATAATATATATAATAGATCAACCAGGTCCATATATCTATATGATCGCCAGATCATGACACTAAGTGCTAAGACATGCTATGAGAATAAGTATAAAAGCAATCTAACCATAACACTATGATATACCTGCTGAGTCATATACCTGAAAGCTCATCAACCTGTACCATCCTCTGTCCTCTGAGACTGCTGCTGTAACTCTGGGCACTACTGTCTGCTCTGTACCAATGATATAATGGCTACATCGGTCATCTCTCTGAGTGTCCTGAAACTCAGTCATGGCATGGGGAATACAACTGCTGTCCACAATCTCATAGTGATCCAATATAGATGCTCATCTCGGCATCTCAAATGCAAGGGAACTGGCTGAATAGTGTACTGGAATGAGAAAAATAATGTATGGTAGCCCGGCTACTATATATGTGATAACATCTGGCTCCGGCTGGGACAAGTGCTCTGCTGAAATGAGCGCTTGAGAACCTCAGAATCTCTGGTCCTCGATCTCTGCTACTCGAATCCACGATCCAGCACTCTACCATTTTGCTTCTAGTTTTTATTCTTGCAACCTATTTTCTGCATTCACAAACATCTAAAGAAAATACCTCATGCCGCATGTGTGGGAAGAATATAAAATCAACTGAAATAAAATCTACTCTATGTCAGAAATATAAATGCATAAAGTATAAATGCAAAAAGTAAATTAAACTACTAACATAATTTGCAAAATTTGAAATTTATTGTGCAGGAAAAGAAAAAGTGACAGGTACTCAGTTAAACTAGGAGCTTACAAAGGAGCTTAAAGACTAAGAAGGTGCCAGACTCAATGGCTGAAAAGACTAACTACTGCCCAAGTAGGCTTATTTGGTTTCCTACCTACCCTAATCTAACCAGTCATCACAAAAGTTAGGTAAAATCATAAATCCAGTGCAACCATTCATCAAATAAGTTAATAATTCTTCTTTGATTTTTGCTTAAAGAACGAGTCAAGACTAGATTAAGGATTAATGAAATAGATAGCAAAACTTTCCTGACTTGTTCAAAAATTGAGAAAAGAGTTGAATGGTGCAAAATGAAATCATGCAAAGGGAAAGACTGATTACTGCAAACATCCTCCATCCAAGAATTGATAGGGTCATAAAAATTGTGCAAGTTATTATTCAAAATATATGGAGGAAAAAGATGTGATAACAAATTTAACTCCCCTTGTTTCAAAATGCTTCCCTCATCTACCTGACCAGGATATTCAATTCTGAGAGCTCCAGGAATGATGCATAAACCAAGTAGGGATAAATTGTGGAATAAAATTAAGATTGAGATTAGCCCCACTTGTTGTTTAAGGATGGAAAATCGATGAAATTGATCTTCATATACCCCTTCCAGCCACCAAGAAGATTTAAGAATGTTATTTGTTAAATATAACTGAAAGGGAAAATGAAACTCTGTATCTCCATTTATGCGACAATACCTAGACTCTGGTTTGAAAATTTCAACATTCAAAGATTTACCAGACCACAAATTCAAAGTAGACTTAGAAAAATTAGATGGAGGGGCGGATTGAAAATTGATTGACCCAAATTTTTTAGAAAAATGACAGAACTTATTGCGAGCACCCCACCCCAACAATTGAAAAAGACAATCCTGAATAAAAATTGAATTGGAAAAATTATAACCATTGGATGAGTTAAGTGAAGGATTATTTCCGAGCTTCCCATAAACATTAAGATATTGATTTGAGGATTTGATTAAGGAAAACTCTTGATTAGTTTGATTCACCAACCCATCATCATGAGACTTCTCTTCAATTGATTCATCACTAAATTCATATGACGATAATTTATCAGGAATAGCATTGACCAATTGATTAACAACCATTTGAACATTTTCATAAAATTGATCTCTAAAAACAGGATGATCATTGGCTTCTAAAGAAACTTGGTTGTTGTCCCTACTTTCTTCTTCAGTGTCATGGTAAGAAAAATCATCAATTACACAAGGATTATGAAAAGGGATCTCAAAAATATTTTCAAAAGATTCACTAATGGAAGACTCAACCATGGATGCTTCTTGATGGAAATCATTGGAATCATCCTCTTCATCTGAAACTTCTTCAGGTAATGATGATAAAATTCTCATAAGTTCCCCTCTTATGTCAATATTAAGGCAATAATCCTGAGGGGTTGAAATTTGCTCAGTGTCATACGTTACCTCATCATGGGACTCAATTGGTTCAGGAGAAGAGGAATTACTTTGATAAGAACCATCGTTAGCTAACTCATTATCGTGATATTCATCATCTTCATCAAGTTGATTTTCATCAATACATTCATCGTCTGATTGCCCTTCCATAGATTCACCAATTGTTTCTTTCCATTGACTTACTAGCAACTGTTGGAACATGTCATACCCGGTGATGGATCCCGGTGCTAGATAATCAAACCATATCCGAGCATTTCCCTCTAGAGATGAACCCAGAGCCCTCATTAGAACATCCTCCTCGGTTGTTCCCAAACTATCCATATAATACCAGAGATCATACAAATGATTTATAATTGAAACACCATCGCTTCCATTGAAACGAGGTAATCTTTGATTAAAATTGCTTGGCATAGGATGAGGTGCCCCATAAATTTTAGAGAAGTCAAAGGCTTTTAAACGACCGAAAGTTCTAGGTCGCTCAGAAGCAGCCATGGATAATAATTTTATTTTTTATTTTTTTATATTTTTATATTTATTTTTAAATTTAAGAACTTGAAAACAAAATGATACACCCCATGGGTTCTAGATAACGATAAGATCTGTTTATAGGGATGTAAATGAGCTCGCTCCTCAGCGGAGTCACGGTTGGGAGTCGCCAGGTAGATTTAAACTCTTCTACCAAGATATGTGTCGTTTGTATATGCGGGAAGGACTAGGGCAAGCTATTGCCTCCCCGGCAACGGCGCCAAAATGTTATCACCTAAATTGTAGTTACCCCTATGGATGGATCCAGTCATGGATGGCAATAGGGAAGGGCAACTCAAAAGGTGCAACCACGATCACCTCGACCTCCAAAATATGGTTGTCACGCCAGTCGAGGCAACCTTCGCTTTATGTTATCTAGCCCAGACAACAAAGGGGGAGACCCGATCTACTCCCGACAGGAGAGATCAAAACCAATACACCAAATCAGGGTATTTCTAAGTGAAGTTAGGTGTATGGTTTATCCTAGACCTAAGGATGACGTCACAAGCCAAGTGAGGGGTTCAAGAGATATAGCTTTGGTTTATAGTTGATGTGAAAGTGACTTACAATGTTTGAAGTGAGATCTAGGATGAGTGTACTAGGTCAATGTCAAAAGATCCACTGCCTTGGGAACTGTGTCCAATGCAGGATAGTTTTAAGGGATGTATTGGGGCTAACTAGTACATAAGACAAGCTTGACCATGATTCATGATAGCTTTAGGGGTATAGTTCACCATGCAAAAGTCAAACCACAAGTCAATCCAACAATCTAGGAGAGTTGGGTTGTCTTGGAGATAAACCAGTGCCTTGGGAATTGGGAAGTGGAGTCAAAGTAGGGTTGACTTATGGTTTAGGACTCCTACCACATGAGATAAGTGGGCAATATAGGTCTTGATGGTTGAATGTGTCTAGATCTAGGTTTAACCCAAGTGGACCACAATCCCTTAAAACAAGGAATGCAGTCCCCAAGGCAAGATTTGACAAAGTGACAGCCTAGACCTAGGTTTTGAATTATTCCGGTTTCAGATCCCCAAAAATCTCAAGTACCCAGTTCCTAGAAGTGAGTCAACTCACTTCTCCAAGGTGGTGCGACTTTGCCCAAGGAGGCTTAAAATGGGGTTTAGGTAGGTCAAGACAAGTCGGATGGCATCCAAACTTTAGATCCTAGTAGATCGGTCAGGTAGGAGTATGGATCTGTAATTTTGTGGCAATCCACCGGTTAGATCTTTGTAGATCTGAGTTTAAGTGTTCCAAGTGGTCCAAAATGGGGATTAAAACCCTTAAAATGTGGAATGGGGCCCACAAGGTGAATTTCAAGAAAGGGACAACCTGGGTGTATGTTATTTGATGTGTAGATGTCAAATCAAGTGGAATCTCAAACACCCATGTTCTAGATCTAGGTCAACTTGCTCAAATGGTGAAGTGCGCCTTCCTTGGGAGAAGCTAAGTTGGCTTGGGAGAGGGGTCAAACGGAAGCCAATCCTCACCAAACTATAGATCCGGGATGCCGTGGATGCTATAGAGGTGGGTTTTCAATATCATGCCCAACAACCCACTAGATCTCAGTAGATCTAAGAAAATGCAAAATTTGGGGTTTTAATTAATTAGGGTTTTAGATGTTTTTTGACAATTGGATAGATCATGGAGATAGAACTTACCTTGAGATCATACCTGAATGATGTGGATGAGATGCCTTGATGTTGAGGAAGATTCCCGCAGAGATCAAATGAGAGATTGTTGATTTGCTTGCCAATTTGATGCCCAAGTCCACAAGTGCGCCTTCCTCTACCTGTCAAACCAAGGAATGAAATTCAATCAGTAAGATCAAGTATGGAAGAAATACAAGAGAAATGCAAATAGTAACATGAAATAGAAGGTCCTGGGACAGTAATACTCCCTGTTACCAACGAAGAGCTCCAAAGAAGAAGTAGGGAGAGTCTTCCCCTACCAATACCTCCTCCTCCAAGCAAATCGGCCTCCACCTGTAGATGCAAAATCGTGGTACAAAAGATATGGCAAACAAGATCTCCAATAACTCAGTGCAAAGGAAGAACCAACGAACGAACACCAAAAACATTCACCACAACATTGGAGATAGATGCAATAATAATTTTCTATTCCAATAATCCAGAGCCAAAAGTGCCTTTACAATGAGAGGCTCTCTCCTTTAAATAGGAAGGAGAGGCACCAAAACCCTAACCACTTTTTGAATGAGTGGCTAAGATTATAAGATACAAAAGTCTAATCAATGGTTGAGATGAGCTCAACAATATAATACATGGATCACACATAAAATATAACATAAGTGGACAAAGTCGCCCTAGGAGAGGGGAATCCCACCAAATCATGATGACAAAATATCATAAGAGGCTCATGGTGGGTCCAAGGGGTAATTTTATCCCTCCTTGGTCAATCCCCATGGCACAATAACCAATAAATAATCATGAAAGTACCAAATCGTGCCTCCCTAGTGAAGTCGTGGTCCTCAAAAGACCTCAAAAATCCACAGAAAATGCCATAAGTGATGGATGCGGGCCCCGATGAAGCTGAAACTGCTGGAGAAGGTGTGAAAGGTCCCGATCTATCATCACTGATCATCCCATGCCATAACTTTGCCTCAGTAGCCCAAATCGATTTCCTCAATAGCCATTTCTACCAATCCTGAAATGCCTCGGGAAGCGTGAAACTGCCCAAACAGCCTCCTGGAGTGATGGCGCTGTCAAGGTGAGGGCACCAATGTGTCCGGGAGGGGGGTAATATGGTAAAAACAAGTGGCTGGACCACCCCCTCCATCATCAGCGCCCTAGGTCAACCGGATAAAAGTCATCTCTGCTCCGATAGGGCCTCCAACAGACCAAAACTGCACTAGGACAGCCTACTGAGGCTCAATCATCACTGTAAGTGCCCGGAACTGAAAACAAACTGTCCCATTGGACTCAGAAGGTCCAAATCTATCCAAGATGTGTACTCATACACCATATGAATCTCTGCATGATCAAAATAAATATCCAATGTACCGGAACAAGGCCAATAATAATGATCTGTAAATGACCAAACACTGCTGTATCCCAAGAATCATCATCATAACCCTGTAGCTGCTGCATAGAATCATCCTGTATGTGTACATAGACCATATATCATCTATCCATATCATCATAAGGTCTAACATCTCATGTCCCATGGTCCTCCATGGTCAAACTAGGTCTAACCAAGACCAAATACAACTCAGACCATCATCCATAGCTGCTGCAAGGTGTCAAGGTTAATACATGCTCTACAACTTATTCGAATAACAATTATAACACAGAGTAATCATGACTGGCGATCTAAATCCACATATATAGTGCCGTTAATTATTATTATTACTCAGACTAGACTTTCAGGACCATACTCACTTCATAGTTGTGATCAATTTGCTAGTGAAGGGTGAAGGCTTAAAATAACTGGCTAGGCCAAGGGATGACTTGACTGACTTGACTTTGTGACACTTTGGCAAGGGAAAGGGAATACACACCATAGTATATACTGAATGAGCAATAACACAGGGAATGGCGGTGTCTCACAAATGGATGAGTTGTTTAAAGAGGGTTTATTCACCTTCACAGATGCGCACAATCCATAATACAAACAAGGCCAGCAATTATTTAGATATAACATTTAAGTTCCATTGCTTTTTGGGCCTGAAGTTTCCATAGCCTTGATCTATGTGTGTTTACAAACACATTGCATAGATTTACATTTATTTTTAGGCTTTCTGCTGCAGGTGTGTTTTTAAGGCACTTGTTTACCTGAGCACTTCTAGGTGTGTCATGGACAACTTGTTTACCTAGGTATTTATTTTTCCAAAAGATATAACATTTTATTTTTCATGGCCATTTTCAATTGGCATTTCTTTCACACACAAGATATAGCATTTCATTTTTCCAGATTTTGTATTCATGGCAGCACTAAAAGTTTCAGGTTTAGCCAACACAACTTTAATGACTAGGGGGAATTCACAAGGAACTCCAACTCACCATAGGTAAGTTTTGTCACCAACTCAGAGCCGAGACACAATAAACAGGGAAGCTCATCCAATACAGAGGCTACAGTGGGGAAAAGTCCTCCATGCCACTAGTCAAGTAGTAAGTCAGGGTGATAATCTAAAAGGTAGGCCATGGATGGATGAAGGTAATGAAATGATGGAGCCAACACTAGCAAGGGAAAGTATGGTGTAATGATCACCTCTATTCTCCCTAAGGAGGGTATGTACCAATGAGTATGAATAGTGAACTTCTAAGTCTGAGTAGGGACAATATAATATATATAATAGATCAACCAGGTCCATATATCTATATGATCGCCAGATCATGACACTAAGTGCTAAGACATGCTATGAGAATAAGTATAAAAGCAATCTAACCATAACACTATGATATACCTGCTGAGTCATATACCTGAAAGCTCATCAACCTGTACCATCCTCTGTCCTCTGAGACTGCTGCTGTAACTCTGGGCACTACTGTCTGCTCTGTACCAATGATATAATGGCTACATCGGTCATCTCTCTGAGTGTCCTGAAACTCAGTCATGGCATGGGGAATACAACTGCTGTCCACAATCTCATAGTGATCCAATATAGATGCTCATCTCGGCATCTCAAATGCAAGGGAACTGGCTGAATAGTGTACTGGAATGAGAAAAATAATGTATGGTAGCCCGGCTACTATATATGTGATAACAGGGCCTTTCACTCCATTAGCCACCTCTCTATCCTGATGGGGTGCCCTCCTCTTCCCATTGCTTTGAGCAATGAGTTGTTCATCATAAAATCTTGCATTCAAGGCATGTGCTAAAGTGTGCAATGGAGTGTTGAAACTATTCCACCTGTCAACCATGATTTTATGTACCAAATCAACAAATCCACCATCAACATATAAAAGCTGAGGAGACTCAAGCAAAATGATTTCCATAGTCTTCTCAACCATGGTATCCATGCCATCATATACCTCTCCCAAGAAAGGTCGATCTGTGTCAGTGCTTCGAAGAAGCTCAAATGCAGGGCTTGTGAATTTGAGCAAGAAATCTATCTTGCTCCACCACTCCTCATCAAGGCACAATCTGCGCACAACAATTCCCCACTTTGAATCTACCTGTCTCCACTCAACCCAAAGTTGACTGACTACCATAGAAACTAATGGTTGCTTAACCTCAACAAGGCAACGCAACATGATGAAGTTGGAAGCATATCTTGTCTCAACAACTTTCAACAACTCCAATCTGGAGTACTCTCAAAATATGGCTTGAGATTGGTGGTGGTTGGTGATGAATTTAACTATCTCCCTTGCTTGCCCTATGAGTTCCTTGATCCATGGAACTTTGTTGTCGATCTCTTCTAAGATCAAGTTCAAATTATGGACAATGCAAGGTGTCCAAAAAATCTGCTCAAACCTGCTCTCAACAATTAAACCTGCAGCTTTGCAAACTGGTGCATTATCCGTGATAACTTGCACCACCTTATTAGGCCCTATTTGCTCAATAGCTTTGATTAAAACATTAGCAATGAATTGAGCATCTTTCACCTCCCTTGAAAAGTCTTCAACCCTTAGAAACATTGTTCCTTTTGGTGAAGTGGCAATGATGTTTATCAGTGGCCTACGCCTGGTATCTGTCCATCCATCTAAGACTACGGTAACCCCAGAGCTTCCCCATGAAGCACGAATCGGTGCTAAGACATCCTCCACAAGCTTCTTCTCCTTTTTTAGGAGAACAGTTCGGACTTTTTCATAGTTTGGCCCCTTGTACCCTGCAGGAGCTGTGTTAATTGCTCGCACAAGATCATGCCAGTAAGGAGACCGAACCACATTGAAAGGTATCCCACAAGCATAGAGGGCCCTAGCCACCCTTGTGTCGGCTTCTTCTCTCCCTTGAACATTCACCAATTTGGCTATTCTACTCTCTTGAATTGAAGGAGTCCCTTTGGTATTTTTTGATGGTTGCACTTGTTGTTGAGTTGCTTTCCTCTTCCTTGCTTCAAGCACAATCCTTGGCTCGGTGTTTGGATGCTGAATGGAAGCATTTGCAAGATGGTCATGTCTTCTTTTAAGCCTGTTAGCCTCATCTTGCTCAACTTCATACTTCCTCCTCTCAATTGGGTCACTGGTTTTTGGGAAACCTTCAACACCCTTTCCTGTTTCATGCAAGAGATGTGACCTGACTCTTGGGTAGGAGCCCTTATACTAAGATTTCCAGAGAGTACATCGCCACTCCCATGAGCCACCACCTCCACATCTTGAAATATTTTGAACATGAGCCCAAAGAGGATAGTATTCGGCCCTCTTGTTGAGCTTAGGGGCTGAACCAGTAGCTTGGCTGGAAGCCATTGCTGCAAAAAAAAAATTAAAAAACAAATCAGCCATAAAAAAATGGATATGTGAAGCATATTCCATGAAAAAAAAAAATAGCAAACAATTTAAATACAGCATGCTTCTCACCACAAACTGTTTACTGTAGGTGAAGCTGCTCCAAACCACTGAAATCTTGACCAAAACCGAGTTGTTGCTGCTCCAAAAAACCAAGAAACACTGTTGTCTTTGCTCCAATCTGGAAATACTGAGTCACTGCTGCTATGCTCGTCAAATCTGCAAATACTACTGTGACCTGTCGCTGCTCCAATCTGCAAGTGCGTTCAAAACTTCAAACTCCTCACACGCTCACACTCACACTCGCGGTTCACTTCACTCACACGGAGGCTCACGCTCAACTCACACTCGATCACGCTCAGCTCACACTCAGCTCACGCTAAAAAACACTCGCGGTTCACTCAGCTCACACTCGGTCACAGTTCACACAAACTCAGTCTCACGGAGACTCACGCCCACGGTTCACACAAACTCAGGCTCACACTCACACTCGCTCCAGATCGCTCACTCACGCTCACGCTGAGGCCACCGACAGCTAGGATAATCGTTGAGCAATGAGCTGAGATAATCGGCAGCATGCTAATTTATAAGGTTTGGACGGAGTCACGGACAACAGCAGCTTCCCGAATTAGCTAAACCCTAAACCGAAACTGAAAAATGAATTAAAAAATTAAAATTTTCGCTGACTTGGCCGAAAACGTGGCAAAATTTCGAAAAACGATTTTGAAACGGGTTTCCTAATTTCTGAAATGGGTTTCCGATTTTGAAACGAGTTTCCAATTTTTTGAAACGCGTTTCAGACCCGTTCCGTACGCGTTTCGTCGTTTCTGTATGGAAACGAGCAAGGGACGTGGGGGGTAGCCCGTTTCCTACAACTTAGATTTACAGCAGACCGTCACACCTTGGAGGTATTTTACTTGCCATTCATGCACTATTCGTGCAGCATTCAGACTTTTTTAATAGACTTGTGCCATATAAGGAGAACCGTCCCACTTTGGAGGTGGTTTTATAAAGTCTTGCACTTGCTTGAGAGGACCGTTTTCCCTTGGAGATCTCCTAGGCCACAAATGAAGGAGTTATCACATTTATTTTATGAAATGCCTTTCACTGTGGGGTAATGCTTGTGCACTTGTAGAGGCCCTACCCCTTGGAGCTACCTCATCTTTGTCCATTTAGCTCACTTTGTGGAGGATCATTGGGCCTTGGAGGATCTGCTGAGAGGCCAACCCCAAGTCGGGCTATGAGGCCACCAGGGCGAAAGAAACCTACAGGCTTCTCTCTCTCAGCCCACAACCCCTTCTACTCTCTATGCTTAGCTAAATACTCATACAAAGCTCTACAGGGATCTCACCCAACCATCACAGCCTTGGCTCCAACAATACCTGCCTCACACAATACCTCTCTAGGCTCAGGCATCCCCTTCACTGATCCACGGTTCTCTTGGGCGATCCATCTTGCCAGGTGCTTCTAGTGTATGTAGAGAAAGAGACTGTGATGTCCCTGTTATCACACGATAGTAGCAGGGCTACTATTCTTGTACAGCAGATATCTGCACATTCCAGAGCCTACATTTTTTTCCAGAGCATGGCTATACATATTGGATCACTCATGATCAGAGCAGTACATTATTCAGATTTTATGACCTTGTGTCAAGGCTGAGCCTTGAGAGTTCAGATTTGATGACTGATGTGACCACTTATCCCATTACAGTTTCAGTTCAGTGCCTAGAGATGTATTTCAGCAGTGTTTCAGATGATGTATGATGATGATTATTATGATGATGTTGTATGATCTATGGATATGTTCTCACTGACTGTGGATTATTATCTTGTTGATTTAGTCATGATCATGGCATGTGCTTGGTATATTATTCCTGATGTGGCAAACTTTTAAAATGAACTGTAAATCATTAAAATGGACAATTGCTTGCACTGTTAGGTCATTTAACAAAACTTACTGGTATTTCACCTTACATAGACATGGTTTTTCCCCGACACCAGTTGTCTGCTAGTGTAGGCTCCATATTCACTTGTCTCCATCCATACATGACCTGCCTCTTTGACTTAAGCCCTGATTTGTCTCATTTGACTTTCTGATATTGAGGACTTCCCTATTTTTCTACCTCTGTGTTTGGACCGCATCCCTGTTTATTCAGTGTCTCGGCTCTGAGTTGGTGACAAAACTTGCCTTTGGTAAGTTGGATTGTAGGCCTAAATCATTCTGGTCGGTTGTCCCGATGTTTGGCATTGGCTCGAACTCCCCCTAGTCACTTGAGATGTTGTTGGCTAAAACTGAAAGCTCATGTTCTACCTATGGAAACTAAAAAAATTCGCCCATGGAAACAAAAAAAAAGGGCAAGAGCAATGAAAAGCTAAAAATACTCCTCGAAGAGTATAAGAAAGGTCCAAAAAGCAATGGTTCTTAAAAGTTATATCTAAACAATTGCTGACCTTATAAATATGTGAAAAACATGCCCTGGATGCAAGCTGCAACTAGTTGTGCTTCTCAGCACATCTGAAATCCGAAGGGTTATGTAGGCCAAAAAGGCCATAGAAATGAAATTGAATGATCCTAATGAACCTGGATCAACTTTATGTAGACATGATGCCTAAGTTGAATAAGCACTCTCTAAACAACTTATCCATTTGTGAGGCACAGCCATCCCCCGTGTTCTTTTGTCCAGCACAGAGTTTGTAGCTTCCCCCTTCTCCCAGTCCAAAGTATTTTTGAGTTAAGTTAGACAAGTCAAACCCTTGGCCCAACCTTGCTCCTAGCCTTCATCCTTTACTAGCAGTTTGACCATGTCCAATGGGTGAGTTTGTCATTTGAACTATTGTGCAAGTAATTTTATATAACCACGGAATATGTTAACTTGATTAATGCCACTGAATGGAATTTATACTTTGAGCTTAGCTGTGGGAATGATTAGAGAAACATTGTCTTAGTCTACTGATGTGATTTATCCTTGATTATATATTCTTGGGATCCGTGATGATGTGGGCCATGTATGGATGATTATTGATGATGATTTATGGTCCCACACGTTTGATAATGATATCATATGATGGACATATGATGCAGATGATGTTTGATCCAGTTCAGCAGGTTTATTATTATTTCAGATCAGCAGATTATACATTGTCCATATATGGTGGACCCTACAGCTGGCCCATTAGGGAAACCCATGATGTATGAGTACTCATTCCTAGTGGATTTGGGTCTTCTGGATCCATTGAGACACTTATCTTTCAGTTCCGGGCACTTCTGACAGTGATTGATGCAGTTTTACACTTGTTGACCAGATTTGGGGCTGATTTCCCAGCCTGAGCAGCATGGGCCCCGAGAGGCCAGTTCACCTAGGGCGCTGATGATGGAGGGGGTGGTCCAGCCACTTGTTATTACCATTTATCCCCCCTTCCGGAGAGCCTGGTGGGCTCAGATTGACAGCGCTAGCACCCTAGGAGGCAGTTTTGGCACTTTCACAGTTCCCGAGGCAGTTAAAAAATGGGAAAAGGTGGTCACTGAGGAAATCGATTTGGGCAATTGAGGCAAGGTTTTGGCATTTGGTTTTCACAGAGGTCTTCCAGGGCGGCATCACTACCTTCCAGTCAGTTTTCACCATGTGGGTATTCCCAGATTGATCACAGGAGGACATTTACTGCTTGACTGTCATGGATTCTGAGGACAGTTTTGGTCATTCTTATTATATTGGACATATTTTATTATTTTTATTGTGCCTTGGGGATGAGCTAGTAAGGATTAAAACCTCCTAGCCCCACCATGAGCTTATATTGTTATGTCCTAGTCACCATGAGGTGGATTTTGATGCTTATAGTTTCTCTTGTGGATGACGTCACCCCTCATTGTACCTTTTTAGTGGGGGCGCTATCATTATGTGGGTGATCCATGTGATATATGGTTATGATTTATTATTAGCCATTGATTATGTTGTGAGATCTTTTAATCTCAACCACTCATTTCAAAAAGTGGTTTTGAGATCTAGGGTTTTGGTCTTTATTATCCTATATAAGGAGGAGACCCCCTCATTGTAAAGATCATCTAGAGATTTTTGGCTCTTGGCTCTTGGAATAAAATTTCTATCTTTTGGAGTACATGCTTGGATTGGAGTGGATGTTGGTTGTTTCGATTGTAAATGCTATTGTCCATTGCACTGGAAGATCTATTGTAGCTATCTTGCATATTTGCCATATTTTATTTGCAGGTTAAGAGGGCGATTTTGGACAAGGGCGAATTGGTGGCGAGGCTTGCCCTTCAATCTTGGAAGAAGTCGTTTTGGTTTGACAGGGAGTAGTTTTGCCTTTGTGTCAACTATTCTATGTTTCTCTCTCTCTCTTGCTTGCATCTACCTTCAATTTGTTAAACTAATTGATGCTTTGCTCCTTGGCTTGACAGGTTAGAAGGAATCACATGTGGCTTGGAAAAATCGATTTGGCAAGAGGGCTTCAACAATTTTCCATTTGATCTTTGGCAAAGTAATCCTCGTCTCAACTAGCATTCATCTCTTCATCCAGGTATGTTCCAAGAGGTATGATCTTCTCTTCCTTGAATCTTCCATAATTTCTAGATCACAAAAAACCTAATCAAAATTAAAACCCTTGTTTTTTGGTATTTTTTTAGATCTACTTAGATCTAGCCCTCCTTTTGAAAAGATATTGAAAACCCACCTCTATAGCATCCACCCCTAGTTGGATCTATAGTTTGGTGGTGATTGGCTAAGAATTGACCCATTTTTCAAGGCAAAAAGCCCTCCTTGACCCAAATCGCACTTCCTAGAGAGAGGCTTGTTGGGCTAGATCTAGCACATGGGTAGGTGAGATCTCACTTGATTTGGAATCTAGACACTTGATAACCTAAACCCATATCTTTACTTTGGTGAAAACTACCTTGTGGACATCTCTCCATGTTTTAAGGGGTTGAAACCCCCTTTTGATCTTCTTGGTACCTTAAAACCTAGATCTACTAAGATCTAGCCACTTGATTCACTTGAAACTTTGAAGGAACATAGATCGGGGTACTAACACCCCGGATCTACATTTTGGTGGCCATTGGACTTGATTTGGTCCACCAAAACCCATTTTTGGACCCTCCTTGAGCAAGTCGCACCCCCTTGATTTTTTGAGTTGGCCCACTTCTAGGAAGTGGGCGTTGGAGATTTTTGTGGATTTGGAATGCCCATGCCTTGAAACCTAGGTCTATACTGTCCTTTTGTCAAGATCCGCCTTGGGGATTGCATTCCTTATTTTAAGGGATTGTGGTCCACTTTTGGTCATCTTTTAAAAACCTAGATCTAGTAAGATCCAACCATTGGATCTCATCCAATCCACTTGACTTGGCTTCTAGGTGTCCCGATCTACACTTTGACATCCTTCTTGACTCCATTAGCCCATCCAACAAGGCACTAGTCCTCCTCCAAGCAAGGCGCACTCCTTGGGATTAGTGTCAAACCCTAGATCTAATACATGGGTAATCCTAGAACCAACTCAAACTTCTAGATCTAGCCTAGATCTAACCTATAGTACCAATCTCACACCTAACTTCACCTTGTGGGCCTATCTAGAATCATTTCACGTTTCCCAAGAAACTAGACCCACTTGTGTCATCACATGGTACTATACCTAGTAATCATACCCCATAAAGTGGCCTAAACCATACATAGGTTGAAACACTAACAATCTCTTACATCACCCTCAACCATACCTTAACCCTTAGGTCCACTTAGCCTTGCATTGGTTTCCGTAACTCATTACTTATCTACCCTTAGAAACCTTTGTTTGGATCCAATCAACTGTGATTGGGATATAGGGTCTCCCCCTTGGTCTAGTTATACCTTGACCTAAAGCGAAGAGTGCCTCGGTTGACGTGACTCCCACATTGCATTGGGAACCGTGGCATCTCTTGGGTCACCTCTTTAGTTGCCTGTCTCCTCTACCGTCCCGGATGGGATACCTCTAGAGGCAACTACAAGTTGTGTGATAACAGTCCCCTTACATTAATCAGGAGGAGAGGATGATTGAGTAGCCTATTTGACTTCCATAGGCTATAGTAAGTGAAGTCAGGGAGTCACTAGTGATGTCACTTAGCTTAGAAAAGATGTTTTATTTCTAAAAAGTGACTAACCGTCGCCTAAACCTTAGAAAAGTGGTTGGATGGTATTGGGTGTTCCATGGTATTGCCCATGGTATGGAGCTTCAAAGGGAGATAAGAGGAGGGGCAACACCTCACATGAGGATCAGGATGAATTGATTTGATTTCTTGTGGAAGTCTGGTGAACCAAAGTTTTCGTTTGGGTTTTGCAAAACCCATCCATCTTTGTTTGGTTTCAGTGGTGCAGGCTCCACCCTAGCTAAACTTCAGGAAATCCATCTAGGGTTTCCAGTTGAGCTTATTCGGTGATTGTATCTTCAATTTTGTGAGCAACATCTCGATTTGGGCGATTTGCTAAGCAGGCTGAGTTCATCTTTGTGGTATAGTCGTGGCATCTGGAGGAGTTCATGGCATTGGTAGAAGAGAGGCCAAATTCACTGGGCAAGGCCATGAGCTTGGTTCGCGGCACTTAATGGTTCATGATATCAAGTGAATCATTGGAGTCTGGGAGAGGGTCGAGTCCCTTCTTATTGTGGGTTCATGGTTATAGAGGGGCCAACCCCCTTTTTGTTTGTTGACCCGTGGGGAAAGAGCACCGTGGCAGTTCATGGAAAGGGCCACGTGCATTTGAGAGAGGTCTTGAGCTTGAGGGAGGGTTGCGTTACTTTGTGGAGAGGCCGTGACAATTTTAGACAGGCCGAGAGGGGTGACAAGTCTTTGTGGAGGCCACAACAATTGAATAGGAGGTCGAGAGCACCAAGGGAGGGCCGTGAGACCAGGGTAAAGGTTGTACCTTTTTGGAGGAGGTCACGAGTTTAGAGCATGGGCCATGTTATCACTAAACTTGTAGTTTCCCCTAATAATAGATCCAGAAGGATGGTAGAGGGGATAGGCAACCAAAGAGGTGAACCACGAGAGCCTCGATTCCCAAAAGGATTGGTTTTCACGCCAATCGAGGCACCCTTCGCTTTATGCTATCAAAGCCAAAGATAACAAAGGGGGAGACCCTGATCTACTCCCGACAGGAGAGATCTAACCAAATCAGCAGATCAAACTATTAGGATAGGGTACGTAAGGTGACAGGTATGGAACCCTAGATTTAAGGAAACAAAATCACTGTGGAAGCTTGGGAAGATGTGATGCAATGAATAATGTTTAGACACGGTGATTCAACAATTAGAAGTAATTCCAGGATTCAGGTGCTAGTGTAAATGATCAAATTCAACTACCTTGGGAAACGTGACCCTTAAAATAGGGAAAGTGTCCCAAAGAGTGGATCTGAGAATTAGGGATTTCTAGCATAGCTTGGTTGATAGTTCTGACAATGTTAGAGCAGGAAAGCTCAAGAAAAAGGATCAAACAACAGGAAAACAGGCTTCTTCAAGAAGTGCGCTAGGGTTCAATGACCAGTGCCTTGGGATATGGGCCAATGGAGTCCTCCAACTGTGATGTCTAGGAGAACCCACCTAGGGATATGCAAGATACAGAAAACCCATAAATGGTTTGCCAATAAACCAAGTCATTTAAACCAGGGATTTTTTCAAAGAAATTTAATGAGGGTTTTAACATGAAATGACAGATGGGTAGGTTAGTGTTATCACACAACTTGTAGTTGTCCCTAAAGGTATCCCATCCAAGATGGTAGAGGTGTTGGACAACTAAAGAGGTGACCCAAGGCTTGCCATGGTTCCCAATGCAAGATGGGTGTCACACCAACCAAGGCAACCTTCACTTTAGATCGAGCATAAGAAAGACCAAGGGGAGACCCTAACTTAGCCAATGAAGGCTAGCGAACTCAATCTAGACCTCCTAGGGAAATGTGATGATGAAAGAGTAGGAGACCAAGATGAAACAAGATCTAGACCTAAGATGAATAAGTGGACCCAAAGAGTTAGGTTTTGGTTGAAGAGGCTTAGGAAGTGACAAATGGTTCAACCAATGATAGATTAAGGCCACTTATGAAGTTAAATTAGTAGATCTAGATAGATTTAGTACCAAAATTATAGATCCAAGTGGGACCCACCCTTATAAAGTGGAAAATGGTCCAAATGGGGTCCACTAGGTCAAAATCAAAATGAGATGGTACTAGGGGTATGCTATAGCATGGATCTATGGATTTGAGAAGGAAATAGCAGTACCCAAGTATGGGATCTAGCAAATGGCCACCTACCCAAGGAGTGTGAATTGCTCCAAGGATGACTAGTGCCTTAGATCAAGGGCCAAATGGAGTCGGATGTCCACCAAATTATAGATCAGGATGATCACAATGATTAGCAAGGTGGGTTTTGAATGTCAAGCAAAAGCCATGGCTAGATCTCCATAGATCTAATGCATCACCAAGTGACCCAAGTGGGTCACAACCCTCAAAATGAGGAATAGGGCCCACAAGGTGAAGCACTAGGAGTAGGTTTGAGGGGTTGATCTATCCAATGAAGCAACAATCTCACCTACCCACGTCTTGGAACTAACAAACTTGCCTCCCTCAAGGAATGCGACTCCACTCAAGGAGTGCTAAGTGCCTTGGGAAATGGGTCAAATGAAGTCCAATCACCACCAAATTATAAATCGGGGTTACCGTTATTAATACCAAGGTGGGTTTTAAGTTTTATACCCAAGAGCAAGCTAGATCGAAGAAGATCTAAAAAAATGTAAAATGAGGGTTTTAATTATTAGGGTTTTTATGACCAATGAAGAAGAAAGAACGGATCTAGGTACATACCTTGTAGAACATACTTCTAATGCTTGTGGCCACTTTGCAAATTGATAACCTTTTCCTTGTGTGTATATTCAAGAGTGAGATCTAGAGATCCAAGCCAAATCATCCTCCCTCAAAGATGACCAAATCATCCTCCTCCTCTAAGACAAGATCTAATGAGAAACAATGCCTAGCAACAGAATGATGAAAATGATGAAAAGATGAAGTAGAAAGCATCAACTATGTCACAAGGATACAATAATGATACTCCCTTCAACCAAAGACCAAACCAAAGCAAGATATGGGGTTTCCCCACAATAGCCTCCCTTGAAGTCATCCTCCTCTCCACCAATTCGGCCTTCCCTATAGAAAATGAATTGAATCCCCGAGAACCACAATGATACACAAGAAAAACATTGTATATTCAACTTGCAAAAGAATCCATCAAGACAAGAGAAGTAGATCCACAAAATAGTATTTTATTCCAATCTTCAAGAGCTCCAAAGGTGCCTTTACAATGAAAGGGCCTCTTCCTTTTATAGGAGAGGAAGACCAAAACCTTAAACCACTTTTGAAAATTAGTGGTTGAAATCAAAAGATATAACAATATAATCAATGGCTAAGATGAGCCAACATAACAATAAACATGGATCACTAAAATAGAGGATGATGTCATTACTAAAAAGCCTCTATGAGGGGTGACGTCATACATGGGGGTGGCTAGAAACATGGAAACCACAACATAAAGACCAAGAGAAGTCACTAGCAGCACATGGTGAGGCTAGGAGGTATTAATCCCCTTCACTAGCATGACCCCATGGCACAATAATATAAAATATGAGTCTATGACATGTCCAAGTATACAAATGATCAAATCCTGTCCCCATAATCAGACAGATGTGCAATAAAAGTCCTCCTGTAGCCCATGTGGACCCCACTGACTGGTGCAAACTGATCTAGAAGAAGGGGGATACACCATGGATGACCTCTAAGCAAACCAAGTGCCAAAACCTTGCCTCAATTGCCCAAATCAAATTCCTCAATGACCCTTTTATTCGATTTTTTAATCTGCTGAAAAACCCTGAAAGTGCCCAAAACTGCCTCTCAGGTGCCTGCACTGTCCATCTGAGTGCACCATCATGTCCAGAAGGGAGGTAATATGGTAAAAACAAGTGGCTCGAACACCCCCTTCCTCTGTAGCGCCCTAGGCAAAGACTAGCCTCCAAAAATACTGTTGGATGGGCCACATCAGCATGGCCAATCTGGTCAGCAGGTGGAAAACTGCTAGTATCATGGCCAGGAGTGCCTAAAACTGAAAGATAAGTGTCTTAATGGATCCAGAAGACCCAAATCCACTAGAGATGAGTACTCATACACCTCATGATAACCTGTAGGATCATTTGTAAGGTCCGCCATACCTGGGCAGTGTAAAATATGATGATCTGGAAATAATAATAAAAATGACCAACTGCATCAATCATCATTTGGAGCATATGCCCAACATATGGAATTATCAATAGGTGCATGTGGGACCATAGATCAACATCATAAAGCACAAGTGGTCCATCTCATCACGGATCCCAAGGATGACCATGGCCAAACTATGTTTGACTAGGTCAAAACACAACCAAAGACTAGATTATAACAAATGACTAAGACATGTTCCTTTAACCATATTCACAGCTTAACTTAAAGTATAAACATCAATCAAGTGGCAGTTAATACATAGATATTTAAATGTTATTTATAATTTACTTGCACCAAAGCTTTAAAGACATACTCATCCAATGGACATGACTTAACTGCTAGGATAGGGTGAAGTCTAAGAACAAGGTTAGGTAAAGGGATGACTTGACCGACTTAACTAAGTGATAATTTGGACGGGGAAAGAGGGGAGCTACACACTGTGCTGGACAAGATAAACAAAGGGAATGGCAGTGCCTCACAAATGAATAAGTTGTTTAGAGAGTGCTTATTCAACCTTGGCATCGTGTCTACATCAAGTTGATCCAAGTTCATTAGGATCATTCATTTAATTTCCATGGCCTTTTTGGCCTATATGACCCCTCTGGAATTTTGCATGCGCTTAAAAGCACAACTAATCGCAGCTTGCATCCGGGGTATATTTATATTTATATTTATGAGGTCAACAATCTTTAGATTTAGCATTTATTTAGCCATTGCTTTTTAGACCTTTCTGGACCCTTCATGGGGTACTTTAGCATTTCATTGCTTTAGCCTTTAATTCATCGAGTGTTTAGAAACACATTCTAGAATTTAATTTTATAGGCTTTCATAAAAGAGATTTTCAATAATTTCCATACAAGTAGTACATGTGCTTCAGGTTTTAGCCAACAACTTCTCAAGTGACCAGAGGGAATTCCGCGCTAAGCCACACATCGGGGCAACCAACTAGAATGATTTAGGCATAAAATCCAACTCACCAGGGACAAGTTCTGTCTCCAACTCAGAGCCGGACATAAAAAAAAACATGGATGTTATCCAACACAGCGGTAAAAACAGGGAAGTCCTCCATATCAAAATTCAAAAAGGCAAGTTAGGGTGAAAACCAAAATAGGGAAGGTCATGGATGGATGGAGTCAAGTGAATGTGGAGCCTAAGCTAGCAAACATAAATGTCATGAAAGACCATGTCATGCTCATAGGAGGGTAGTGAAACCAATGAGTATAGTCAATGAACCTTTAAGTGCAAGTAATACGTCCAATTTATTATTTAACAAAACCAATATATTTCATTTCATTTATTAATAATACTGCAACATCATGAGTTATATACCAAGTCAATGCTATGAAGAGGGCTAAAACAACAAGATAATAATCAAACATAACAATCATAAGTCCAACAATCATCAGCGCATATACATGATCATCATCTAGAACCAACTGAAACACTACTGCAATAATAACATCCGGAACACTAGGCACTGAACTGAAACTGTATGGAACAAAAGGTCATATCGGTCATCAAATATAAGATCTCAAGGCTCATCCTTGGCACAAGGTCTACCCAATGTCTGATATACACTGCTCTGATATGTAAGTGATCTCAAATAATGTTTCTCTTCATAATTGATCTCTGTAAAGGCAAAGCTTTGAAAAGTGCAGATATCTGCTCAGCAAGAATAGTAGCCCAGCTACTATGGTGTGATAACAGTTAGAAGAATGAACTACATACCTTGCAAGCGTACCTGAGTCATGGAGATGATTGCTATGATGTTGAGAATTGTTCCTACAGAGATAAAATGAGAGTTTGAAGCTTTATCTTGCCCACACGAAAATGCCCAGCTCCACAAGTGCGCCCTCCTCTTCCTGTCGAACCAAGGACAACAAGATCAATCAGTTCAAAGCAAGAATGGAAGAAATACAAATGACGAACATGATAACAAAGAGTAAGAGGTATGAAGACATTGATACTACCTCTAACCGACAAAGAGAAAACAAAGGAGCAGGCTGAGTCTCCCCAGCCAATGCACCATCCTCACCAAATCGACTTCTTCACCTCTAGATAAAACGTGGAGAAAAGATGTGCAAAGATAATCACCAATACCCTTAGTGCAAAGGAAGAACAGTTTCAATCAACACCAATAACATCCAAAACTATAAGACAAGTATCTGCAAGAATATATTTTATTCCAAAAGACTAGAGCCAAAAGTCCCTTTACAATGAGAGGCTCTCTCGTATATATAGCTATGAGAGAGAACAAAACCCTAACCACCTTTTAATGAGTGGCTAAGATTAAAACATACAATAGTGATAATCTACGGTTGAGATGAACTCAACATAAAGTACATGGATCAATTCAAAAATATAACAATGACATGGACAAAATCGCCCTAGGGGGTCGTCCCACTCCAAGTGACTAGGAGAACATAACATAACACTCATGGTGGGTCTAGGGGGTGACATATATCCTCCATAGTGTGTCCCCATGGCACAATAACCATCAAATATATCATCAAAGTGTAAATTCATGCCCAATAGGGAAAGTCGTGAGCCTCCAAAGGCACCATGAAACCACAAAAATGTGTCGGAGAGAGATGTGTGGGCCCCACTGACTGCTACAACTATTGTGGAGGGTGTGGGGGACAACATAAACATCATCAAAACCATTCCTATGCCATTTCCTTTCCTCAGTAGCCCAAATCGATTTCCTCTATAGCCAATTTTACCATTTTTTATGCCTCTGTAAATCACTTGTAAAAGATAAAAATGCTTGTAACTCTTTGCCTGGTCACCCGGGGCCAAATATGACTGCACCGGCATGTCTAGGAGGATGGAAATATAGTAAAAACAAATGGTTGGACCCCATACTCCCTTTGTAGCGCCCTAGGTGAACCAATCAAACCATGCAACTGCTCTGACAGGCCATTCTAAATGGCAAATTTGCACTGAAGTGATAAACTGGACAAATCCCAACTAAAACTGCTCGGAACTAAAAAGTGACTGTCCCAATGGACTCAGAGATGCCAAATGCACTAGAGATGCATACTCATACACCAGATGGATGACAACATAATCATATAATATCAATACCATGCCAGGACACAATAAAAATAATAATAATATGCAAATGATCAAAATCATTAAAATACCACAGATCACTCTGAGCCTGTAAATACTACATGGAACCATCTGATGACCAACAATAGACCACATATCATCAATAGCTATCATCCAGAGTCTACCTCATCTCATGTCTTGTGGTTGACTTTGGTCAACCTGGGTTTGACCAAGTCAAACTGACCCATAATATGATCCTAGCAAAAACATCAAAGTACTGCAAGTGTAATTGGTTAAGGCATGCTTCATAAATCATTCCAATAGCAATATAAACATAAAGTAATCATTTCACTCGCAATCTAAAACAAGATATTCAAGATTTTCAATAGTAATAATAGCTCAGACTAGAACCTCAAGGCTATACTCACTTCATGGCTGTGATCAATTTGCTAGTCATGGGTGAGGGTGGATAAATGCAAGGCTAGGCTAAGGGATGACTGTACTAACTCAACACTGTAACACTTTGGCTGTAGGAAAGGGGATACACACTAAATCATATGTTGGACGAGCAATAACGCAGGGGATGGCAGTGTCTCACAAATGGGTAAGTTGTTTGGGAAGTGCTTATTCAACCTTGACAGATGCCTACAACTAACATCCAAGCTGATACAACTCCATGGGGATATTTTCTAGAGCCGCCATGACTAGGTGCCCGAAAAACCGTAACTCAAGACTCTAGGGGACACTTAGAATTAGTTGTCCCTTGCTCCATCTCATATCACAACCCGCAGGCTTATCAGGAATCAATCATTACATGTAGATAAGGTCAACAATCATTAGATATAGCATTTGTTAAACCATTGCTTTAATTAGACCTTTTCATTTCCATAGCCTTTATCCGTGTGTGTTGAAAAACACATTCTTGGATTTCATTTCATTAGGCTTTTTGATCCGTGTGTGTTGAGAAACACATTCTTGGATTTACATTTCACATGTCTTTCATTCACGTGTTGAAAAACACATTCTAGAATGGGCTTTCATTTAAGATATACAATCAAGTTTCCAGATACAATGTAATGATGGTAGTACTATCTTTTTCAGGTCTAGCCAACACAACTTAGGCAACTCAGAGCCGAGACACAAGTTAAACAGGGAAGCTCATCCAACAAAGAGGCTAGAGTGGGGAAGTCCTCCATATCACAGGTCAAGTAGTAAGTCAAGGTAAAAACAATAACTGGAAGGTAGCAGATGGATGGAGATAGTGAAAATGATGCCAACACTAGCAAGCCAAATAATGGTGGGAATGGCCAACTCCATTCTCCTAAGGAGGGTAAAACCAATGAGTATAGACAAGGACTTTGTTGATGTCCATTTTGTCATCAATTTTTGCCATTAAACGTGCTCTGGTGGCACTACTTTTGTCATTTTTGGCATATTAATCCACACTTCTTGCCATTTAGACAGTCAATCGGACCTAGGTATGAACTTATTTACATATCACATGAATCTTGATTAAATCTCATCATTTTATGGTTTATTGACAATTATCTTATATTTCTAGACGTGCTTGGCATATAGTTTTTGTTCTACAGGTTGTAATCGTCATTTGGACCTTCATTCAGACGCGCATTCACACTAGCCGCATTCGAACCGTCGTTCAACCCTCCATTCACACCCGCGGAATCGTTGGTTGGAATATTTCGGGGCATTAAAGACAAAAATGGTGACATGGGTTATGTTGGTAACATGTCCCTCATGGTTAGTGAGCCTCCATTCTAGAAGATCCGTCCTCATGTCCGCCTAGCTTGACAACGCATCCTCTGCCCACGTCGAAAGGAACCAACGCACAGCTGCTCACGTCAAGGAGAACCAACGCCCGTGGAATCCGGCAGACGGCCGGTGTGCTGTGCTGAGCCATTTCTGTAGCAATTAAGACCTCTATTTTTAGAGAGGTCAACCACTGAAAGGGTCAACCTTCTCTCTTATTGTAAAACTTATATAAAGACGCCTCTAGTGGAGAAACGCAGCAGTAATTTTGTGATAGAAACGCTGAGTTAGAAAACGCTTTATAATCTTTTTCAGTTAATGGCAGTTTCTGGTTTTTAGCTGTTGATGTTCTATTGGTGATTGATCTGAGTTAGCTTCAAATCCCTGATTGCTGAGAAGGGCCCTGTTATCACATATATAGTAGCCGAGCTACCATACATTATTTTTCAGATTCCAGAGCACATTTCAGCCAGTTCCTTTACTTTGAGATGATGAGATGAGCAGCTATCTTTGGATCACTATCAGATTGTGGATAGCAGTTGTATTCCCCATGCCATGACTGAGTCTCAGGACACTCAGAGAGATGACCGATGTAGCCATTATACCATTGGTACAGAACAGTCAGTAGTGCCCAGAGTTACAGCAGCAGTTTCGGAGGACAGATGATGGTACAGGTTGATGAGCATTCAGGTATATGACTCAGCAGGTATATCATGGTGTTATGGTTAGATTGCTTTTATACTTATTCTTATAGCATGTCTTAGCACTCAGTGTCATGATCTGGCGATCATATAGATATTTGGACCTGGTTGATCTACTATACATATGATATTGTCCCTACCCAGACTTAGAAGTTCACTATTCATACTCATTGGTATGTACCCTCCTTAGGGAGAATAGAGGTGATCATTCCACCATATCTTGGCTTGCTAGTGTTGGCTCCATTATTCATTGTCTTCATCCATCCATGGCCTACCTTCTAGTTTAGCACCCTGACTTACTACTTGACTAGTGACATGGAGGACTTTTCCCCACTGTAGCCTCTGTATTGGATGAGCTTCCCTGTTTATTGTGTCTCGGCTCTGAGTTGGTGACAAAACTTACCTATGGTGAGTTGGAGTTCCTTGGAATTCCCCCTAGTCACTTAAGTTGTGTTGGCTAAACCTGAAACTTTTAGTGCTGCCATGAATACAAAATCTGGAAAAATGAAATGCTATATCTTGTATGAAAAGCCCATTCATGCAATGTGTTTTTAAACACACATGAATGAAAGGCGTGCCAAATGAAAATGGCCATAATAATAAAATGTTATATCTTGTGGAAAATAAATACCTAGGTAAACAAGCTGTCCATGACACACCTAGAAGTGCTCAGGTAAACAAGTGCCTTAAAAACACACCTGCAGCAGAAAGCCTAAAAGAAAAATGTAAATCTATGCAATGTGTTTGTAAACACACATAGATCAAGGCTATGGAAACTTCAGGCCCAAAAAGCAATGGAACTTAAAAGCTACATCTAAACAATTGCTGGCCTTATTTGTATTATGGATTGTGCGCATCTGTGAAGGTGAATAAACCCTCTTTAAACAACTCATCCATTTGTTAGACACCGCCATTCCCTGTGTTATTGCTCATTCAGTATATACTATGGTGTATTCCCTTTCCCTTGCCAAAGTGTCACAAAGTCAAGACAGTTAAGTCATCCCTTAGCCTAGCCAGTTAATTTAAGCCTTCACCCTTCACTGGCAAATTGATCACAACTATGAAGTGAGTATGATCCTGAAAGTCTAGTCTGAGTAATAATAATAATTAACGACACTATATATTTGGATTTAGATCGCCAGTCATGATTACTCTGTGTTATAATTGTTATTTGAATAAGTTGTAGAGCATATATTAACCTTGACACTTTGCAGCAGCTATTAATGATGATCTGAGTTATATTTGGTCTTGGTTAGACCTAGTTTGACCATGGAGGACCATGGGACATGAGATGTTGGACCTTATGATGATATGTATAGATGATATATGGTCTATGTATACATACATGATGACTCTATGCAGCAGCTACAGGGTTATGATGATGATTTTGGGGTTGCAGCAGTGTTTGTATATGTACAGCGCATTATTATTGGCCTTGATCCGGTATATTGGATATTTATTTTGATCATACAGAGATTCATATGGTGTATGAGTACACATCTTGGATGGATTTGGACCTTCTGAGTCCAATGGGACAGTTTGTTTTCAGTTCCGGGCACTTACAGTGATGATTTAGCCTCAGTATGCTGTCCTAGTGCAGTTTTGGTCCGTCGGAGGCCCTGTTGGAGCAGATATGATTTTTATCCGGTTGACCTAGGGCGCTGATGATGAAGGGGGTGGTCCAGCCACTTGTTTTTACCATATTACCCCCCTCCCGGACACACTGGTGCCCTCACCTTGACAGCGCAGGCACTCCAGGAGGCTGTTTGGGGCAGTTTCACGCTTCCCGAGGCATTTCAGGATTGGTAGAAATGGCTATTGAGGAAATCGATTTGGGCTACTGAGGCAAAGTTATGGCATGGGATGATCAGTGATGATAGATCGGGACCTTCCACACCTTCTCCAGCAGTTTCAGCTTCATCGGGGCCCGCATCCATCACTTATGGCACTTTCTGTGGATTTTTGAGGTCTTTTGAGGACCACGACTTCACTATGGAGGCACGATTTGGTACATTCATGAGTATTTTTTGGTTATTGTGCTATGGGGATTGACCAAGGAGGGATAAAATTACCCCTTGGACCCACCATAAGCCTCTTATGATATTTTGTCATCATGATTTGGTGGGATTCCCCTCTTGTAGGGCGATTTTGTCCACTTACATTATATTTTATTAGTGATCCATGTATTTTATTGTTGAGCTCATCTCAACCATTGATTAGATCTTATGATCTTTTAATCTTAGCCACTCATGTAAAAAGTGGTTATGATTGTACTCTCTCCCCATCCTATTTAAGGAGGGAGCCTCTCATTGTAAAATTCATCTAGAGATTTTTGGCTCTTGGCTCTTGGAATAAAATTTCTATCTTTTGGAGTACATGCTTGGATTGGAGTGGATGTTGGTTGTTTCGATTGTAAATGCTATTGTCCATTGCACTGGAGGATCTATTGTAGCTATCTTGCATATTTGCCATACTTTATTTGCAGGTTAAGAGGACGATTTTGACAAGTGCGAATTGGTGGGGAGGCTTGCCCTTCAAGCTTGGAAGAAGTCGTTTTGGGTTTGACAGGGAGTAGTTTTGCCTTTGTGTCAACTATTCTATGTTTCTCTCTCTCTTGCTTGTATCTACCTTCAATTTGTTAAACTGATTGATGCTTTGCTCCTTGGCTTGACAGGTTAGAAGGAATCACATGTGGCTTGGAAAAATCGATTTGGCAAGAGGGCTTCAACAATTCTCCATTTGATCTTTGGCAAAGTAATCCTCGTCTCAACTAGCATTCATCTCTTCATCCAGGTATGTTCCAAAAGGTATGATCTTCTCTTCCTTGAATCTTCCATAATTTCTAGATCACAAAAACCCTAATCAAATTAAAACCCTTGTTTTTTTTGGTATTTCTTAGATCTACTTAGATCTAGCCTTGCAATTGAAAAGATATTAAAAACCCACCTCTATAGGATCCACCCCTAGTTGGATCTATAGTTTGGTGGTGATTGGCTAAAAATTGACACAATTTTCAATGCAAAAAGCCCTCTTGAACCTAAATCGATTTTCCTAAGAGAAGCTTGTTGGGTTAGATCTAGCACATGGGTAGGTAAGATCCCACTTGATTTGAAATCTAGACACTTGATAACCTATACCCACATCCTTACTTTGGTGAAAATTACCTTGTGGACATCTCTCCATGTTTTAAGGGGTTAAAACCCCCTTTTAATCTTCTTGGCACCTTAAAACTTAGATCTACTAAGATCTAGCCCTTGGAATGACTTGATCTTTTGAACATACATAGATCGGGGTACTAGTATCCCGGATCTACATTTTGGTGGCCATTGGACTTGATTTGGTCCACCAAAACCCACTTTTGGGCCTTCCTTGAGCAAATCGCACCCCCTTGAAAATCTAAGTTTGTCCACTTCTAGGAGGTGGGTGTTTGAGATTTTTGTGGATTTGGAATCCCCATGCCTTGGAACCTAGGTCTATACTGTCTTTTTGTCACGATCCGCCTTGGGGGTTGCATTCCTTGTTTCAAGGGATTGTGGTCCACTTAGGGTAATCACTTAAAAACCTAGATCTAGTAAGATCCAACCATTGGATCTCATCCAACCCACTTGACTTGGCTTCTAGGTGTCCCGATCTACACTTTGACATACCTCTTGACTCCATTAGCCCATTCAACAAGGCACTAGTCCTTCTCCAAGCAAGTCGCGCTCCTTGGGATTCGTGTCAAACCCTAGATCTAGTACATGGATACTCCTAGAACCAACTCAAACTCATAGATCTAGCCTATATCTAACCTATAGTACCATCCTCACACCTAACTTCACCTTGGGGGTCCACCTAGAACCATTTCACACTTCCCAAGAAACTAGACCCACTTGTGTAGACACATGGTACTTTACCTAGTTATCATACCCCATCATGTGGCCTAAACCATACATAGGTTGAAACATTAACAATCTCTTACACCTCCCTCAACCATACCTTAACCCTTAGGTCCACTTAGCCTTGCATTGGTTTCCGTAACTCATCATTTACCTACCCTTAGAAACCTTTGTTTGGATCCAATCAACTGTGATTGGGGTATAGGGTCTCCCCCTTGGTCTAGTTACACCTTGACCTAAAGCGAAGAGTGCCTCGGTTGACGTGACTCCCACATTGCATTGGGAACCGTGGCATCTCTTGGGTCACCTCTTTAGTTGCCTATCTCCTCTACCGTCCCGGATGGGATACCTCTAGGGGCAACTACAAGTTGTGTGATAACAGGCCCCTCAACAACCAGAGGCTTTTATTGTGTATATTTTCTTTCTTTTCTGCAAATAAATAGTTTCCATTTTCAGTATATATATTTAACTTGTTTTCCTGTAGATGTCATTTCTCTGTTTCCTGTAATTTATTTCTTGCTGCTAATATATTTTCCATTCTCAGAATCTAGAATGACCGGTCATGCGTAGTTCTTTTTAGTTTGCTTTCAGTCTTTCCATTTGCAATTAAATAAAGTTAACTAGTTAATGTTTCAGAGTTCAGTTTGTAGTTAGATTTAGTTCTGTTTATTTTCCTGTAATTGTAAAATAGTTTCACTTACGTTTCAGCCTTGTTTTATCATGCAATAGAAATAGTTTATTTCCTTAGATAATGATTAGTATAAATGGCTTCTTGTTATTTCAACTTTAACAGTTCATTTACTGCTTTTCTTGCATTGTAGGTTCATATGCATAAACCAACTGGCGTTAGAATCATTCAGTCTGTTTATTCTCATAGTTTATAGTGTTTTCTGTCATCCGGACTGTCATTCAGACTGTCATCCGGACTGTCATTCGGACTGTCATCCGGACTGTCATACGGACTTTAATATTTTTTGCATTGTTTTTATGCTTGTTTAGAACTCGATTTCTTAGATTTTCGAATTGTAATATTTCTTGTAATTGATCAGCATTTATACATGTAATTAGGACCTTGTTCTGAACCACATAGAGTTTCAATTAAGCTTCATATTCATTCTTAGTTTTCATCCATTTCCTTAACTTTGCTTTAGTTTGCTTTTCAAATCATGTTTTTTTTATGTTTGATTTCCTAACTTGTTATTGTTCTAGAACTTGTTAATTTCATTCCTAGTTTAGTTTACTTCACTCTTAAGATTGATCTTGGATTAAGCTTAGTAATTTCATTCTCCAAAGTACATTAGTTTTTATGGTTTCTTAGTTCAAGCATAGGATTTGCTCTTCTCGTTCACATAGTTAATGAAGATGTTCATAGGATAGGATTTGATTCAGAAATAAAATATCTTTATCAAGTTTTCTACTTGCTTCTAGATCAAATTCAATTTCAAGTAAATATCTTTATTAAGTTTTCTACTTGCTTCTAGGTTATATTTGTTCCATGTCATTTGCTTATGGATAAAGAATAGATTACAATGTTTAAAGTTAGTTGTAATTGGACACTCTTTAGTTTGCATCTCTTTGTAGAAGTTAAACTAGATTTACTTCCGTTTTGTTTCCTTGTCACATTTGAAAGTCATTTTGATACATTCTCTCCCGTTCCTATTACATTTGATACATTTCCTCAGAATCCTCAAGGAGAATGGAATTAGGTAGTTTAGCTTAGTTTTGAGTATTTGTTGAATGCATGAATAGTTTAACTATTGAATTTATAAGTAGTTTGTAATTTTGCTTTAAGATAATATAGTTTCTTGTTTCCCTAGTTAGTTGTCAATTGAATCATTTCATAGATAGGTTTCTAAACTCATTTATAGTTGTTACTTTCTAATTCCTAGGTTAGAGTTTGAATCATTAATCAATAGTTTCCATTTTCATAAAAGTAGTTCTGTTTTTTATTAAATCTTGTTTCCTAGAATAATATTTGTTGTTTTTACCTTCTCAGTTATTGTTCATAGAGTAGAGCAGTATAGATTGATACTATTCTGATCTATTGGTTTAGTTAGGTTTAATCAGTTTAGTAGTTGTATTTTTGAAGTTTGACTCGGTTTTTCATTTTGAAAGATCTTTCGATTTTTTCATTATTAAACACTTCTAAGGTCGGTCGAGCCAATGTCTTAGGTACCATTCTACCTCAGCATATACTGTGCCACAACTCTAAGATTACCAACCCTGGTCGATAATTAAATATTTGGTGATTCCTTAAGATAGTAAATACACCCAACATTTTGGCGTCGTTGCCAGGGAGTTGTAGATAGGTAGAATTCAGTTGTAGATAGGTAGAATTCAGTTGCAGATAAATAGAATTTTCTCTTAAAACTTAGTGATAGATTGAATTTTCCTTTTGAAACTTAGAAATAAGCTAGTGGCGGGTGAGCGGTAAGACGAGAGGTAAGAACCTGCACATCTGTTATAACAGGCATCACCAAAACCCAACAATAAGTAGTGATGCAATTAGAATTTATTTCAGTTATAGCTTTGTTTTCATGAATAGGTCTAGAGACTCAAAAGCTGAGTTGCTGGGAATCAACCCCCCCCCCTCGAATCGATCCCAAATCGCGCTCCGGATGGAATCGATGAGGGATCGATTTTGGAATCGCGATTCCTCATCGATTCCGTCCAGAATCGATTTGGCAATTCCCGAATTGAGGAAAAAAAAAATGATCCCTGCCTTTTTGTAATTCGACTGGGAATCGTCAAACCCGAATCGAATCCAAATCGAACCTGACCAAAAAAAATTGATTCCGAGAGCGATTCCATGGACGGGTGGATTTTTGAATTTTTTTTTTTATTTTTGGAATTTTTTTTAGGGTTTTTTGGGGTGGGATAGGTCACTTTGGGCCAATAAAAGGTGAATGAGTCCATTTGGACTCATTCCATTACTCATTTGCTTGATTGGGAAGAGTTTGAGCTTGGAGTGAGTTTGCTAGTTGTTTGAGAGCTTTGGGCATTGAGTGGGAGATTGAAGGGGAGATTGAAGGGGAGAGCTTGCAAGGGAGATTGAAGCTTCCATAGAGACATTCAACCACCATTGAAGAGCTAAAAGGTAGGCTCTATAAACTCATCTTTGTTTGTTTTTGCAATTTTTTTTCACTATGTTAAAAAATGGAAAAGTTGCAATGTTCTCTTCTCCTACTCTTTCCAATATCTTCTTCTCCATCACTCTATTGCAGGGAACAAGTGACTCTCATCTTGAATCAAGAAACATGATGGGTATGTGGTTTTGGTTTTTCATTCCACTTCTTCTCATTATGATGGTGTTGGGAAGTAGATGTGGTGGTGGTAGTGATGAGGGGGAAGAGGTAGAGAGTGATGCATACCAAGGAGAAGAGGAGGAAGGGGAAGAGGGTGATGATGATGAGGATGAGGGTGAGGGTGATGTGGGGCAAAAACAAAAAGACACAACACCTTTATGGAAGTATGTGACAAGGCAAGGGGGAGGGAGAGGGGGTGGAACCACAAAGTTTGGATGCCCCCATTGTGGGAAAACATACACAGGTTCATATACCCGGGTGCGAAAGCATTTGTGTGGGGTTATGCCATGCGATGTAGGTAAGTCTCATGGAGTCAAAACTTGTGACAAAGTGGGAGCTAAAGAGAGAAGCAAATACAAGATGGAAGAAGAGGCCGCTCAAAACAAGTCCAAGAGATCGAGGGTTGATTCTGAATCCCCACAAAGAATGTTTGGTAGTGGAGCTGCTGCTGGATCAACATCGGCTCAATTGGGAGCCTCATCTGCCCATGGAGTCTCGCCTATACAAAGAACATTATCCGATTTCCTTGACCAAGGTTGTAGAGATGATGTGGATTCATAAGTTTATAGGTTTCTCTATGCATGTGGTGTGCCATTCAATGTTCTTTGCTCACCCTATTAGCATGAAATGGTACAAGCCATCAATGGTGGCCCTAAAGGATATAGAAGCCCTGGGTATGACAAATTTAGAACCGTGGGACTTGACAGGGAAAGAGCCAAAATCAATAGTGCTCTTGGAAAGTTCACAAATGATTGGTCCAACTATGGTGTATCCATTGTATCTGATGGGTGGACAAATGTTAAAGGCAAGCCGTTGATAAATATTCTTGGCGTTTCTGCTAGTGGTGCGGTCTTCCTTTCATCCCATGACTACTTAGATCGCTACAAGACCGCTATTAATATTGCACAACCTTTACTTAAAACCATTCAGGAGATTGGGCCATACAATGTCATTCAAGTCATCACTGATAATGCTGCTAATTGTAAGGCAGCAAGAGCAATCATTATGGATAAGTATCCCAACATATTTTGGTCAGGGTGTTTGGTTCACACATTGAACCTTTTGATGCGTGATATTGTTAAGATGAAGGACAATAACTACTGATGGATTGGTGCCTTGTACAAGAGAGGTAAGAAAATGATCAAATTTATTACCAATCATAGCATGGCCCACCACATTTTTCGCAATCACTCTAAGTTGGAGCTATTGAAGATTGCAAAGACTAGATTTGCTAGCTACTACCTCACCTTCAGGAGGCTTTTGAAGGTAAGAGAGGCATTGGCTAGTATGGGATCAAGTGATCCATGGCAGGAATTGAAAGACAGAGTTGCAAGTGCATCAGATAGAAGTGAGTTTCAGGAGGTGGAGGACACCGTTCTTGAAGGTCATTTTTGGTCACAGGTTAGGTATGTTCTGCAGTTCACCAAGCCAGTTTATAACATGATTCGTTTTGCAGATACAGATCAGTCGGTGATTGGGGAGGTATATGAGCAGATGGATAGCATGCTTGGTCAAATCAAAGACATTGTTGAGCAAAGAGATGCAGTCTTGTATGACCATATTCATAAACTTGTGGTCAAAAGGTGGGATAATCTAAATGTTCCACTCCATGCCCTTGCATATGTCCTCACCCCAAAATACTATTCTCCAATTTGGTTGGCCCAACCTGCACCTGGGGGTGGAGTCAAGAAAAAACCCCACACAGATCCAGAGGTTGTTGCTGGGTATATGCTTGCATTAGAGAAGTTGGTCCCTGATGAGGAAGAGTGTGCTCAAGTACGGAGTGAATTGAGCATATACATAAGTGGGCATGGACGCTTTGGTTCCCTGTTTGCAACCAAAGATCGAGACAGATTGGATCCTATCCATTGGTGGAACATGTATGGATCTGGAGCCACATATTTGCATAAATTGGCGTTGAGGGTGCTATCACAGGTTGTTAATAGCTCTTCTGCAGAGAGGTGTTGGAGCACCTACAACTTCATCCACAGTGTAAAGAGAAACAGTCTGAATGTAGATCGTGCAGAAAGCTTGGTTTATGTGCACTACAACTTGAGGTTGTTGTCCCATTATTGTGAGGCAGCCAAGAATGATAGAACATTTTTGACTTGGGACAACAATCCAGAGGAGGCTAATGTGGAGGATGGAGCCATAGCATTAGAGCGCTTGGAGGCTGAACTATTGGGTGATCATGATGAACCAATTCATACTACCCATACAGAGATGCCACCCCCAAGCAAAAGCAGCTTTCCGGATGCAGGAGTTTTGCCTTTAGCTTCACAACGTCCAATTTCAGCCCGCGGGGGCCATTCATCTTCTACTCATGTTCCACGATCACTTCCACCAGCACCTATTCCACCTAGAACACGAGAAAAGAAATTGGAAGTTACTCGTGGCAAGCGGAAAGCTTAGTAGATTCATAGTACTTTGTAGTTTGTATTTCATTTTCATGTTTACTTTGGCGGTTGGCCTATTTTGTAAACATTATGGCCTAGTTTGATGGCAAATATTATATGTTGAAATTTGATGGTTGATGTTGTTGATGATTGATGATTGATGATTTGATGATGATCATTTAATGACAATGTTATAAGTTATAGCTCCTAGAATCTAGAAGACGAGATGATTAATGTTATATCAATGTGTACTAAATGGTTATATGAATATCTAGATTCTATGTTTTGATGTTTTCTATAGCTAATTTGGCATAATACATGTTTTTTTTAATTTATATGCATCAAAATATATTAAAATATATATTATATAAAAAACACTCCCGAAACGGAAGCTTTTGAAAATTTCGCTTTTCGCTCCCGCTCCCTGCTCCCAACAGCGTTGCTCAAAAGTTAGATATATTAAAACTAGCCTTCCTACTAAAATTCCTACTAACCTATACGGGGGGCGTGCCACCCCAACTACTAACTCAACAAAAAGGTATTGGAAGACACCTAAAGGGGATAGTCCTACTTGGAAAGCTAAGGAAATCCTTTCTGGAAACCGTTTAGGGGGAACCATAGAGACATCAGAGAAGTTTGTTCATAAAGAAATACCATTAGAAGAACCTCAAGCTCATATTGAGATTGAACTTAGACAAGAGGAAATTCAAAAGGATAAAACATCAGAACCTCTTAACCCTCCATTAGCTCAAAATCCCAAAGACACTACCTTTTCAATAGTAGGTGGTCCAAACCTAGTAGACTTTGTTGATCCTGCACAAGCAGACGCTCTTTTTGAAAATTTTGTGAACATAGTTGTCTCACAGATTGAAACAACAACTGTAAGACCTTTAAAACTGGGCTCCCACATAGATGGTAATTCTTCTCCTAAAAAGAGGAATATTCTCCATGAAACAGAGCGTTGGGACATCCCATATTCACTAAGAAAGGAACCACCCAAGTACACTCTCTTTGGAAATCAAATCTTCATGGAGGATGAAAATGAAGATCATGTCCGACAAGATGAAGAAGAGGGGGAGGTTAGAACTGAAGGTACTTTTGGATTCCCTATCTTAGACACTGCACAAGATGTAACCATGAAAAACATCCCTCCCTCCTCACTACCGACCTTTTATGGGAAGAGTAGTGAGGATCCGGATACATTCTTATTCGAATTTGATATTTTGTGTAGGAGCTATAACTACCTACAAGATGACCAAAAGCTAAAACTTTTTCCTGCCACATTAAAAGATTCTGCTCGAATCCAGTATTAAAACTTGGGAAGACATGAAGAATGCATTTCTACAGAAATATCAGGATTACTGTAAACCTAAGGACTTTCGCAATGATATTTTCAAAATACAACAACTTGAAGATGAGAGCCTAAAAGACTATCTCGAAAGATTTAACTATGTGTTACATAAATCCCAACATAGTGATCTTCGAGAAAATGTAGTAAGAACAACTTCTATCCACTAAAAACCTACTGTTGCAACTCTGGGCATTGCATACTGCTCTGTAATGGAAAAATGGCTACATTAGTCATCAAATCTGAGTTTCATGAGACTCAGTCATGGCATAAGAATATACTGTTGCTCATCATCATAAGAGTGATCCAAAAATAGATGCTCATCTCAAGCATCTCAGTGTATCACCTAAGCTGTAGTTACCCCTATGGATGTATCCAGTCATGGATGGCAATAGGGAAGGGAAACTCAAAAGGTGCAACCACGATCACCTCGACCTCCAGTATATGGTTGTCACGCCAGTCGAGGCAACCTTCGCTTTATGTTATCTAGCCCAGACAACAAAGGGGGAGACCCGATCTACTCCCGACAGGAGAGATCAAAACCAAAACACCAAATCAGGGTATTTCTAAGTGAAGTTAGGTGTATGGTTTATCCTAGACCTTATAGGTTGAAGTCACAAGCCAAGTGAGGGGTTCAATAGGTATAGATTTGGTTCATGGTTGATGTGAGAGTGACTTATAATGTTTGAAGTGAGATCTAGGATTAGTGTACTAGTTCAATGTTGGAAAACCCACTGCCTTGGGAACCGTGTCCAATGCAGGGTATTTTAGGGGTTGAATTGGGGCTAACTAGTACAAATGACAAGCTTGACCATGATACATGATAGCTTCAAGGGTTTAGTTCACCATGCAAAAGTCAAAACACAAGTTAATCTAATAATCTAGGAAAGTGGAATTAACTTGGAGAGAAACCAGTGCCTTGGGAATTGGGAAGTGGAGTCAAAGTAGGGTTGACTTGTGGTTTAAGACTCCTAGTACATGAGATAAGTGGGCAATTTAAGTCTTGATAGATTAATGTGTCTAGATCTGGGTTTGACCCAAGTGGACCACAATCCCTTAAAACAAGGAATGATATCCCCAAGGCAAGATTTGACAAAGCGATAGTCTAGACCTAGGTTTTGAATTATTCCGGTTTCAAATCTCCAAAAATCTCAAGTACCCACGTCCTAGAAGTGAGTCAACTCACTTCTCCAAGGTGGTGCGACTTTGCCCAAGGAGGCTAAAAAGCGGGGTTAGGTGGGTCAAGACAAGTCGGATGGCATCCAAACTTTAGATCCGGGTAGGTTAGTCAGGTAGGAGTATGGATCTATAATTTCGTGGCAATCCAACGGCTAGATCTTAGTAGATCTGAGTTTGAGTGTTCCAAGTGGTCCAAAATGGGGATTAAATCCCTTAAAATGTGGAATAGGGCCCACAAGGTGAATTTCAGGAAAGTAACAATCTGGGTGTATGTTATTGGATGTGTAGATGACAAATCAAGTGGAATCTCAAACACCCACCACCTAGATCTAGGTCAACTTGCTCAAACTAGGAAGTGCGCTTTGCTTGGGAGGAGCTAAGTTGGCATGGGAGGGGGGTCAAACGGAAGCCAATCCTCACCAAACTATAGATCCGGGATGCCGTGGATGCTATAGAGGTGGGTTTTAAATATTATGCCCAACAACCCACTAGATCTAAGTAGATCTGAGAAAATGTAAAATGGGGTTTTAATTAATTAGGGTTTTAAATGTTTTTGACAATTGGATAGATCATGGAGATAGAACTTACCTTGAGATCATACCTGAGTGATGTGAATGAGATGCCTTGATGTTGAGGAAGATTCCCGCAGAGATCAAATGAGAGATTGTTGATTTGCTTGCCGAATTGATGCCCTAGCCCACAAGTGCGCCTTCCTCTACCTGTCAAACCAAGGAATGAAGATTCAATCAGTAAGATCAAGTATGGAAGAAATACAAGAGAAATGCAATAGTAACATGAAATAGAAGGTCCTGGGACAGTAATACTCCCTGTTACCAACGAAGAGCTCCAAAGAAGAAGTAGGGAGAGTCTTCCCCTACCAATACCTCCTCCTCCAAGCAAATCGGCCTCCACCTGTAGATGCAAAATCGTGGTACAAAGATATGGCAAACAAGATCTCCAATAACTCAGTGCAAAGGAAGAACCAACGAACGAACACCAAAAACATTCACCACAACACTGGAGATAGATGCAATAATAGTTTTCTATTCCAATAATCCAGAGCCAAAAGTCCCTTTACAATGAGAGGCTCTCTCCTTTAAATAGGAAGGAGAGGCACCAAAACCCTAACCACTTTTTGAATGAGTGGCTAAGATTAAAAGATACAAATGTCTAATCAATGGTTGAGATGAGCTCAACAATAAAATACATAGATCACTAATAAAATATAATGTAAGTGGACAAAATCGCCCTACAAGAGGGGAATCCCACCAAATCATGATTACAAAATATCATAAGAGGCTTATGGTGGGTCCAAGGGGTAATTTTATCCCTCCTTGGTCAATCCCCATAGCACAATAACCAAAAAATAATCATGAATGTACCAAATCGTGCCTCCATAGTGAAGTCGTGGTCCTCAAAAGACCTCAAAAATCCACAGAAAGTGCGATAAGTGATGGATGCGGGCCCCGATGAAGCTGAAACTGCTGGAGAAGGTGTGGAAGGTACCGATCTATCATCACTGATCATCCCATGCCATAACTTTGCCTCAGTAGCCCAAATCGATTTCCTCAATAGCCATTTCTACCAATCCTGAAATGCCTCGGGAAGCGTGAAACTGCCCCAAACAGCCTCCTGGATTGCTGGCGCTGTCAAGGTGAGGGCACCAGTGTGTCCGGAAGGGGGGTAATATGGTAAAAACAAGTGGCTGGACCACCCCCTCCATCATCAGCGCCCTAGGTCAACCGGATAAAAGTCATCTCTGCTCCGACAGGGTCTCCAACAGACCAAAACTGCACTAGGACAGCCTACTGAGGCTAAATCATCACTGTAAGTGCCCGGAACTGAAAACAAACTGTCCCATTGGACTCAGAAGCTCCAAATCCATCCAAGATGTGTACTCATACACCATATGAATCTCTGCATGATCAAAATAAATATCCAATATACCGGATCAAGGCCAATAATAATGCGCTGTACATATACAAACACTGCTGCAACCCCAGAATCATCATCATAACCCTGTAGCTGCTGCATAGAGTCATTATGTATGTATACATAGACCATATATCATCTATCCATATCATCATAAGGTCCAACATCTCATGTCCCATGGTCCTCCATGGTCAAACTAGGTCTAACCAAGACCAAATATAACTCAGATCATCATTAATAGCTGCTGCAAAGTGTCAAGGTTAATATATGCTCTACAACTTATTCAAATAACAATTATAACACAGAGTAATCATGACTGATGATCTAAATCCAAATATATAGTGTCGTTAATTATTATTATTACTCAGACTAGACTTTCAGGATCATACTCACTTCATAGTTGTGATCAATTTGCTAGTGAAGGGTGAAGGCTTAAATTAACTGGCTAGGCTAAGGGATGACTTAACTGTCTTGACTTTGTGACACTTTGGCAAGGGAAAGGGAATACACCATAGTATATACTGAATGAGCAATAACACAGGGAATGGCGGTGTCTCACAAATGGATGAGTTGTTTAAAGAGGGTTTATTTACCTTCACAGATGCGCACAATCCATAATACAAATAAGGCCAGCAATTGTTTAGATGTAGCTTTTAAGTTCCATTGCTTTTTTGGGCCTGAAGTTTCCATAGCCTTGATCTATGTGTGTTTACAAACACATTGCATAGATTTACATTTTTCTTTTAGGCTTTCTGCTGCAGGTGTGTTTTTAAGGCACTTGTTTACCTGAGCACTTCTAGGTGTGTCATGGACAGCTTGTTTACCTAGGTATTTATTTTCCACAAGATATAACATTTCATTTTCATTGCCATGTTCATTTGGCATGCCTCTCATTCATGTGTGTTTAGAAACACATTGCATGAATGGGCTTTTCATACAAGATATAGCATTTCATTTTTCCAGATTTTGTATACATGGCAGCACTAAAAGTTTCAGGTTTAGCCAACACGACTTTAGTGACTAGGGGGAATTCACAAGGAACTCCAACTCACCATAGGTAAGTTTTGTCACCAACTCAGAGCCGAGACACAATAAACAAGGAAGCTCATCCAATACAGAGGCTACAGTGGGGAAAAGTCCTCCATGCCACTAGTCAAGTAGTAAGTCAGGGTGATAATCTAAAAGGTAGGCCATGGATGGATGAAGACAATGAAATGATGGAACCAACACTAGCAAGCCAAAGTATGGTGTAATGATCACCTCTATTCTCCCTAAGGAGGGTATGTACCAATGAGTATGAATAGTGAACTTCTAAGTCTGAGTAGGGACAATATAATATATATAATAGATCAACCAGGTCCATATATCTATATGATCGCCAGATCATGACACTAAGTGCTAAGACATGCTATGAGAATAAGTATAAAAGCAATCTAACCATAACACTATGATATACCTACTGAGTCATATACCTGAAAGCTCATCAACCTGTACCATCATCTGTCCTCTGAGACTACTGCTGTAACTCTGGGCACTACTGTCTGCTCTGTACCAATGATATAATGGCTACATCGTTCATCTCTCTGAGTGTCCTGAAACTCAGTCATGGCATGGGGAATATAACTGCTGTCCACAATCTGATAGTGATCCAATATAGATGCTCATCTCGGCATCTCAAATGCAAGGGAACTGGCTGAATAGTGTACTGGAATGAGAAAAATAATGTATGGTAGCCCGGCTACTATATATGTGATAACAGGACTGGTTGAAAAATATACTGGAATCTGGAATAAATATATGGTAGCCTCAGCTACTATAAATGTGATAACAGGCCAATTATGGAGAAAGGCCCGACTTGTAGGCAAGTTGTGAGGCTTACTTGGTGGAGATCCAAAGTTGGATGTCTAACTGGAATGCTAGAGTCATTTGACCGAATGCTTTGGTTGCAAGGCCTTGGTTGAACTTGACTTTTGTTTGAATTAATTGGGTTAATATTTTTACTTGAAGAATGAAAAGAATGATGAGAGTTATAAGAATTATGTACATAATCATTCCCATATTGATATGTTGACTGACCTTCATTACTTTCTTCCAACTGCCCTCTATAGCGAGATAGATTCTCATATATTTCATTCATACACCTTGTCATTTGGAAGAAAATGTCTGAATTCATTTATGATTTACAAATTACAAAATTGAAAGATGGGAATGGGGTCGATCCTCAGCGGAGTCACGAATTGGAGTCGCCAGGTAGATTTTTAAACTCTTCTACCAAGATGTATGTCGTTTAAAGTGCAGGGAGAGAGTGAGACAAAACATATGTTGAACCAAGGTAGGCCTCTACCTTCCCCGGCAACGGCGCCAAAAATGTTATCACACAACTTGTAGTTGCCCCTAGAGATATCCCATCCGGGACGGTAGAGGAGTTAGGCAACTAAAGAGGTGACCCAAGAGATGCCACGGTTCCCAATGCAAGATGGGAGTCACGTCAACCGAGGCACTCTTCGCTTTGGGTCAAGGTGTAACTAGACCAAGGGGGAGACCCTATACCCCAATCACAGTTGATTGGACCTAAGCAAGGTTTCTAAGGGTAGATAAGTAATGAGTTACGGAAACCAATGCAAGGCTAAGTGGACCTAAGGTTTAAGGTACGGTTGAGGGAGGTATAAGAGATTAATAATGTTTTAACCTATGTATGGTTTAGGCCACATGATGGGGTATGATGACAAGTTATAGTACCAAGTGTTTACACAAGTGGGTTTAGTTTTCTTGGGAAGTGTGAAGTGATTCTAGGTAGGCCCACAAGGTGAAGTTAGGTATGAGGTAGGTACTATAGGTTAGATATAGGCTAGATCTGCGAGTTTAAGTTAATTGCAATGATACCCATGTACTAGATCTAGATTTTGACACGAATCCCAAGGAGTGCGACTTGCTTGGTGATGGACTAGTGCCTTGTTAAGTGGGCTAATGGGGTCAAAAGGTATGTCAAATTGTAGATCGGGACACCTAGAAGCCAAGTCAAGTGGATTGGATGAGATTCAATGGTTGGATCTTAGTAGATCTAGGTTTTTAAATGATGACCAAAAGTGGACCACAACCCCTTAAAACAAGGAATGCAATCCCCAAGGCGGATCTTGATGAAAGGACAGTGTAGACCTAGGTTTCAAGGCATGGGCATTCCAAATCCACGAAAAACTCAAACACCAACTTCCTAGAAGTGGACCAACTCAAAAAATCAAGGGGGTGCGATTTGCTCAAGGAGGGTCCAAAAATGGGTTTTGGTGGACCAAATCAAGTCCAATGGCCACCAAAATGTAGATCCAGGATGTTAGTACCCCGATCTATGTTCCTTCAAAGTTTCAAGTGAATCCAATGGCTAGATCTTAGTAGATCTAAGTTTTAAGATGCCAAGAAGGTCAAAAGGGGATTTCAACCCCTTAAAACATGGAGAGATGTCCACAAGGTAGTTTTCACCAAAGTAAAGATATGGGTATAGGTTATCAAATGTCTAGATGTCAAATCAAGTGGGATCTCACCTACCCATGTGCTAGATCTAACCCAACAAGCTTCTCTTAGGAAAATCGATTTAGGTTCAAGAAGGCTTTTTGCATTGAAAAGTGTATCAATTTTTAGCCAATCACCACCAAACTATAGATCCAACTAGGGGTGGATCCTATAGAGGTGGGTTTTTAATATCTTTTCAATTGCAAGGCTAGATCTAAGTAGATCTAAGAAATACCAAAAACAAGGGTTTTAATTTAATTAGGGTTTTATGACCAATGAAGATAGAATGGATGAAAGAGACACATACCTTGTAGATCTTACCTCAATTGCTTATGGCCACCTTGCAAGTTGATAGCATTCTCCTATGTTTATATTCAAGAGTGAGATCCAAGTGCTCCAACCAAATCGCCCTTCTCCAAGATAGCCAAATCGTCCTCCTCCTACAAGACAAGATCAAAGAAACAAGTCAAGCAAGATGATTATGAAAATGGTAGAAAGATGTAATAGAAAGCATCAACTATGTCACGAAGATACAATAATGATACTCCCTGTCACAAGATCAACCCAAGAGAGAATATGTGGATCCCTCCAACAATAACCCTCAAAAAGTCGCCCTCCTCTCTCCAATTCGACTTTCCTGTCAAAAGGTTAGCAAAAACACCAAAATCCACAATGATACATAGAAGAGATACTTTATATTCAATATGCAAGAGAATCCACAATGCAAGAGAGATGTGCTCCACAAAAAATCTTCTATTCCAATATTCCAGAGCTCCAAAGGTGAGCTTTACAATGGGGGGTCTCCTCCTTATATAGGATAATAAAGACCAAAACCCTATACCACTTCATAATACTACATCAAATGAGTGGTTGAGATTATAAGATCTCATCATACAATCAATGGCTAGGATGAATCCATAACATAATATCACATGGATCACTCAACATAACAATAGCGCCCTCACTAAATGGTACAATGGAGGGTGACGTCATCCCACTAGAGGGGTAAAAAGTACAATAATCCACCTCATGATGACTAGGACATGGTAAAATAAGCACATGGTGGGGCTAGGAGGTATAGATCCTTGCTAGCTCACCCCAAGGCACAATAAAATAATAAAATATGTCCAATATAATAATAATGACCAAAACTGTCCTCAGAATCCATGACAGTCAAGCAGTAAATGTCCTCCTGTGATCAATCTGGAGATACCCACATGGTGAAAACTGACTGGAAGATAGTGAGATCACCCTGGAAGACCTCTGTGAAAACCAAATGCCAAAACCTTGCCTTAATTGCCCAAATCGATTTCCTCAGTGACCACTTTATCCCATTTTTTAACTGCCTCGGGAACTGTGAAAGTGCCAAAACTGCCTCCTAGGGTGCTAGCGCTGTCCATCTGAGCCCACCAGGCTCTCCGGGAGGGGGGATAAATGGTAATAACAAGTGGCTGGACCACCCCCTCCATCATCAGCGCCCTAGGTGAACTGGCCTCTCGGGGCCCCTGCTGCTCAGGCTGGGAAATCAGCCCCAAATCTGGTCAACAAGTGTAAAACTGCATCAATCACTGTCAGAAGTGCCCGGAACTGAAAGATAAGTGTCTCAATGGATCCAGAAGACCCAAATCCACTAGGAATGAGTACTCATACACCCTGGGTTGCCCTAATGGGCCAGCTGTAGGGTCCACCATATATGGACAATGTATAATCTGCTGATCTGAAATAATAATAACCTGCTGAACTGGATCAAACATCATCTGTATCATATGTCCATCATACGATATCATCATCAAATATGTGGGGCCATAAATCATCATCAATAATCATCCATACATGGTCCACATCATCACAGATCCCAAGAATATATAATCAAGGATAAATCACATCAGTAGATTAAGACAATGTTTCTCTAATCATTCCCACAGCTAAGCTCAAAGTATAAATTCCATTCAGTGGCATTAATCAAGTTAACATATTCCGTGGTTATATAAAATTACTTGCACCATAGTTCAAATGACAAACTCACCCATTGGACATGGTCAAACTGCTAGTGAAGGATGAAGGCTAGGAGCAAGGTTGGGCCAAGGGTTTGACTTGTCTAGCTTAACTCAAAAATACTTTGGACTGGGAAAAGGGGGAAGCTACAAACTCTGTGCTGGACAAAAGAACACGGGGGATGGCTGTGCCTCACAAATGGATAAGTTGTTTAGAGAGTGTTTATTCAACTTAGGCATCATGTCTACATCAAGTTGATCCAGGTTCATTAGGATCATTCAATTTTATTTCCATGGCCTTTTTGGCCTACATAACCCTTCGGATTTCAGATGTGCTGAGAAGCACAACTAGTTGCAGCTTGCATCCAGGGCATGTTTTTCATATATTTATACAAGGTCAGCAATTGTTTAGATATAGCTTTTAAGAACTATTGCTTTTTGGACCTTTCTTATACTCTTCGAGGAGTATATTTTTTTAGCTTTTCACTGCTCTTGCCCTTTTTTGTTTCCATGGGCGAATTTTTAGTTTCCATAGGTAGAACATGAGCTTTCAGTTTTAGCCAACAACATCTCAAGTGACTAGGGGGAGTTCGAGCCAAGGCCTACAATCCAACTCACCAAAGGCAAGTTCTGTCACCAACTCAGAGCCGAGACACTGAATAAACAGGGATGCGGTCCAAACACAGAGGTAGAAAAATGGGGAAGTCCTCGGTATCAGAAAGTCAAATGAGACAAGTCAGGGTTTAAAGTCAAACAGGAAGGTCATGTATGGATGGAGACAAGTGAATATGGAGCCTACACTAGCAGACAACCAATGTCGGGAAAGACCATGTCTATGTAAGGTGAAATACCAGTAAGTTTTGTTAAATGACCTAAAGGTGCAAGCAATTGTCCATTTTATGATTTACAGTTCATTTTAAATAGTTTGCCACATCAGGAATAATATACCAAGCACATGCCATGATCATGACTAAATCAACAAGATAATAATCCACAGTCAGTGAGAACATATCCATAACATCATCATAATAATCATCATCATGCATCATCTGAAACACTGCTGAAATACATCTCTAGGCACTGAACTGAAACTGTAATAGGATAAGTGGTCACATCAGTCATCAAATCTGAACTCTCAAGGCTCAGCCTTGACACAAGGTCATAAAATCTGAATAATGTACTGCTCTGATCATGAGTGATCCAAAATATATAGCCATGCTCTGGAATAAAGGAAGCTCTGGAATGTGCAGATATCTGCTGTACAAGAATAGTAGCCCTGCTACTATGGTGTGATAACAAGTATACAATACATGGACACGCGGTGGTGTACAGTGGAGCTTTAGAGTGTTTCCTCTAATGAGACCTCCCAACAAAGTCCTTGAGCATACCATTGATTTGAGGTTACCCAAGTTCGGTGAGTGGATAGGTGAGCCTCAAGATGCAACATATCCCTCAATGATCGATCTTCATTTGAGATATCACTAGAGGAGGGATAGGGAGCAAGATATTCACAAGTTTGCTTCCAGATTTCATTATGATTTCTTGGTCATGCCTTTGGGATTGACCAACGCACTAGTCACTTTTCAGGTCTACAGGTAGTTATTTGATGTCCTAATGGTATACAACGGGACAAGAGAAGACCACTGGAGCTAGTCAAATGAGATAGGGGGCATGGTGGCCATGATAGAGGTCTTTCATTTTGACCATGTGATAAATGCGTAGAGTGCATAGGAGGAGATCCAGACTCCGTTGGATTAGTTCACAAAGATTTTTACAAGCATTGGGAGTGGTGGACTTTCAATTTGGTGGTGGGATCTATTATCACAACCATAGTAGCTAGGCTACCATGATTTGCAGATAAGTTTCCAGTATATTTTTGAGCCAATCTGTTACCGGGCAAATTAGCATGACTAATTCCCAGTAAGCAAAAATAAGAACAGTGACCCAATATCACCTCGGTCACAATTCTAACTTCTTCGGAAGCCAATAACCTCCAAGGAGAAGTATCCTTGTGACAACCTGTAGAACACTAGGACAACCACAGAAATATATTCTCTATGCAATTTGTAGTTAGACCAGTGCCTAATGGAGTCAAATGAAAGATAACACAACAAACTAATCATCCAATGTCAATGAGTGCAAAGATATGATCAAAAGTTATCAATTGTGCTATGAATCATCAATTAGATATAACAAGTAAATAAGCAAAATCATAAGCTTGTACTATGACAATATGAGAGTTCTTAATGCTGAGATCATTCATCCACACTTATCATGCAAATATGTGTCATTAGCAAAGTGTAATAAGTTGTAAGTCTATAGCAAATGTATCCAAGTCATAGATATGTCATTCAATAAGATAAACATAAAACTCCAATAGTCACTACTAACCAATTAGTCAAGATTCTAACTTTGATATGTTATCAGTTTAGAGGAGTTAAGTAGCAAGTACATCAGGACTAAATGCTCTCTAACCAATGTCAATCTAATGTGCATCATTCAATAAACATCACATCAACAATGAGGCACAACGAACAGGTCATTCCACAAGATATTAATTAACAGCAGTTGCATAAAAGTTAGTGTGCTAACACTTGCATCCAATTACCAATTTCACCTTCGTTTCCTTAGTACCAAGTTGTAAGCTTAATTAGTAGTCACAGTAGTATTAATGTATGAAATACTCTAACAATAATTAGCTTAGGTTATAATCATATATGAAGAATAACATAATACACTATATTAAAATGAACCGGCCCAGAATATATTACTCAGTATCCAGTAGTTATCACCTCAAAAGATAAGAAAGATAACAACATCAGAAAGTTATCTACCAGATGAAGTATCAAGAACATTAGTATTCAAATGTCATTCAATAAGTATCATCAACATGTATTATCATGTCATTCAATAAGTATTATCAACATGTAATTTCCAAATCTATATGTAACATTCTGCATTGAGCTTATACTGTAAATTAGCACAGAAAAATATCTTAGCAATGCATTTAAATGGATCTTGATACTGACCACAATGTAATATAATTCAATTTTATGTTTTATATGTTGTAGGTGAGGAAAGAAGGGGACACAGGATGAAGACACTTGGTCTGCAAATTCACTTTGCAGACCTGTGCTAGCTGAGGTGAGGGTTCAGATAGGGAAACAGAAAGGGAGCTAAAAAGGTTGCGGGTAGGATAATGGAAGGAAGGTAGGAGGACTCGGATGGAAAGGAAAGAATGAGCAGCATGTTCGAGGTATGCCAGGTGGTCAGCGAAGGAGGGGAACACATCCTAGGGTGTTGGGAGCAGTCTCGGATAGGGCAGCGAGTAGGAAGGGAAGGTGAAGCAGAAGGGAGACGGAGTTGAAAAAAGGTGGAGAAGGGAAGGCGGATGGGAAGGTAGCAAAGGGAAGGTCATAGGTTAGGGTAGAATGGAGAAGGGGGCAGCAGAAGAGAAGGCCGCAGGTAAGGAGCAGAGATGGGCGAACTGGGAAGGAGCAGGCTGCGGATGAGTGAGGGCAGGAGCAAAGGAGCAAGGAAGCAAGTCTGTGGTCAGCAAGTGAGAGAAAATGAAGGCCGAGGGTAGGAGGAGGTAGAAAGAGGGAGGCTAAAGTGCTAGGAAGGTAGTGTTATCACACAACTTGTAGTTGTCCCTAAATGGTATCCTATCTAGGATGGTAGAGATGTTGGACAACTAAAGAGGTGACCCAAGAGATGCCACGGTTCTCAATGCAAGCTGTGAGTCACGTCAACCGAGGCACTCTTCACTTTAGATCAAGACTAATCAAGATCAAGGGGGAGACCCTAGCCAATCAATGAAGACTAGCTAACCCAAATATTCCTAGGGAAATGTGTATGATGAAACAAGGAGATCAATGGTGAATTAGGTCTATGAAGGTTAAGTGGACCCAAGGGTTAAGATGTGGTTGAAGAGGCTTAAGAAGTGACAAATGATTCAACTAATGAATGACAAGGGCCACCTATGAGGCTCAATTTATAGATCTAAAGAGATCTAGTACCATGAAAATTACACAAGTGGGGCCCACTCCTTAAAAAGTGGAAAATGGTCCAAATGGGCCCCACAAGATCAAGTTTGAAAAGAAATGGTACTAAGGGGTATGAAATAGCATGGATCTATAGATTCAAGATGAAAGAAGGAATAACCACATATGGGATCTAGCAAAAGACCACTAAACCAAGGAGTGCGAATTGCCAAAGGGAGACTAGTGCCTAAAATTAAGGGGGAAAATGGAGTCCAAATTTCACCAAATTATAGATCGGGATAGTTGAGGCAATTAACAAGGTGGGTTTTAATTATCAAGACCAAATGATTGCTAGATCTCCATAGATCTAAGAATGAAAATGCATCACCCAATGACCCAAGTGGGGCTCAACCCTGAAGATGAGGAATGGGACCTGTTATCACCAATCTTGTAGTTGCCCCTATAGATGGATCCAAGGTGGATGGTAGAGGGGACAGGCAACTAAAGTGGTGAACTAAGAGAGCCCTAGTTCCCAAAAGGATGGTTGTCACGCCAACCAAGGGACTCTTCGCTTTGGCTACCAAAGCCAAGGTAACAAGGGGGAGACCCAGATCTACTCCCGACAGGAGAGATCAACCCAATCACTAGATCAAATCAACCAAGTGAAGTACGTAGGGTGACAGGTATGAAACCCTAGAATTAAGGAATTAGGACCACTGTGGAGACATAGGAAAGATGTGAAATGATAGGGATAGATAACACACAGTGATTCTATGATTAAGTATGATTCCAAGATTTAAGTGCTAGTGTAAACTGATCAAATTCAACTGCCTTGGGAAACGTGACCCTTAAAACAGGGAAAGTGACCCAGAGAGAATTTGAGGTTAGGGCTTTCTAGCATAGCTTGTAAGATAGATATGACAGTGTTAAAACCAACAAGCTCGGGAAAATGACCCAACAGACAGGTAAACCAGATAGTCCTCGAAAGTCGTGAGGGTTTGAGAGGATCAGTGCCTTGGGGTTTGGGCCTATGGAGTCACCCAAGTAAGACGTTTTCAAGAACCCACTTTGCAATATGCTTGATACCAAAAACCCATAAATGGTTTGCTAGTAAACCAAGTCTGTTGACCCAGGGAATTTTCAGAAGATTTTGACTTAGAGTTTTAAATTAAAATGACAGATGGATAAACTAATGGAATGAGAAACTTACCTTGAGATCATACCCGTGTGATGGAAGTGCTTGCCATGTTGTTGAGGAATGATCCCGCAGAGATCAAATGAGAAATATTTGATTTTTCATGCCACAATGAGATGCCCTAGCTCCACACTACGCCCTCCTCTTCCTGTCAAACCAAGGAAATCGATTCAATCAGAATGATCAAGAATGGAGGAAATACAAGCAAATAGAAATGATAACATGAAGTAGAAGGTACTAAGGCAGTAATACTCTATGCTACCGACGAAGAAACCCAAAGAAGAGGCAAGGAGAGCCTTCCCCTACCAATGCGTCCTCCTTGAACCAAATCGGCCTCGACCTGTAGATGAGAAAAATGTGGAACAAAATGATAGCAAGATAATCTCCAATAACCCAGTGCAAAGGAAGAACAAACAGTCAAACTCCAAAAGCATTCACCACCACAAGACAAGTAGATGCAATAATAATTTTCTATTCCAATAATCCAGAGCCAAAAGTCCCTTTACAATGAGAAGCTCTCTCCTTTAAATAGAATGGAGAGATACCAAAACCCTAACCACCTTTTGAATGGATGGCTAAGATTAAAAGATCAAAGTGATCTAATCAATGGTTGAGATTAGCTCAACATAAAGTACATGAATCAATATAACAATATAATACATCAATGGACCAAATCGCCCTAGGAGAGGGGGTCCCACCAAATATCAATGATAAAACATAAGAACTAGCTCATGGTGGGTCTAGGGGGTCATGAATTGCCTCCCTAGTGTATCCCCATGGCACAATAATATCCAAAGACCAAGCTAGACACTAAATCGTGCCTCTCTGGGAAAGTCGTGAGCCTTAGGAGGCTCCAGAAAACCATAAAAAGTGTCGGAGAAATGGGTGTGGGCCCCACTAAAAGATGAAACTACTGGAGACGGGGTGGAATACATCACACTCATCATCAAACATCATCCCATGCCATATCCTTTCCTCAGTAACTCAAATCGAATTCCTCAGTAGCCATTTTTACCATTTTTTATCTGCCTCGGGAACTGTGAACATGCCCAAACTGCCTCCTGGAGTGCCTGCACTGTCAAGGTGAGTCCACCAAGCTCTCTAGGAGGGGGGGTAATATGGTAATAACAAGTGGCTGGACCACCCCCTCCAGATATAGCGCCCTAGGTGAACCAATCAAATCCTACCTCTGCTCTGACAGGCCAAATAATAATAATCTGAAAAACACAAATCATCATCATAAGCCTGAAACCATTGCATAAGACCATCTGGTGACCTGTACTAGACCATATCAAGGTTACTTGGGAGCGGGAGCGGGAGCGAGAAGCAGGAGCGAGAGCGAGAGCGAGAAGCGAAATTTTCAAAAGCTTCCGGTTAGGAAGCGTTCCGGAAGCGTTTTTTATATAATATATATTTTTTATATATTTTGATGCATATATGTCAACAAATGCAAGTAGAAGTTCATCAATCATCATATAACATCATTAATCATTGAAAAGCATGAAATAAACAATAATACCATATAACATCATTCATCAATCATCATTCATTAATCATTTACTAGTGAATTCATGATTTCATCAACCATAGGTCCAATATCCATGATTCCATAAGTTATAACATCAAGATTCAACCTTAAAGCTTCAAATTCAAAGGTAGGTTCAACTTAAAACTTCAAACTTGAAATGCCATGTAATGTTTACAAAATATATGATAATAAATATAAAAGAGTCAATAGTGCCGAAACTTGAAAGTACTGTAAACAAGAAAATACAAGAAAAGTAGATTTTATGGAATCATGGATGTTTCCTCTTGACACGAGAAATTTCCATTTTCTTTTCTCGTGCTCTCTGAACAATGGGAGTGGGATTATCATCCCCAGTAGCCACCACTGCTGAGCCACGTCCAAGACTCGATCCTACACGACCCCCCCTCACTGATGCAGATGGAGGTCGTGAACCTCTAGGCAAAGATGGTGCATCTGGAAACAAGGAAGAAGATGGCGGCACCATTGGTAGTGGTACTGCATATGCGTCATCCTCATCGCCCAAAAGCTCTTCCTCCAAGCGCTCCAAAGCTATGGCTCCATCCTCCAAGTTATGCTCTTCCAGATTGTTGTCCCAAGTGACATATGATCTATCAGTTTTGGCACGATCACAATAATGAGTCAACAACCTCAAGTTGTAATGTACATAAACCAAGCTTTCTGCTCGGTTTTCATTTAATCGATTTCTTTTCATTGAGTGGACGAAGCTATAGGTGCTCCAACACCTTTCTGCAGAGGAACTGTTAACCACCTGTGAAAGCACTCTAACAGCCAATCTATACAAGCGTTGGCATGTTGAGCCATACATGTTCCACCATTCGATAGGAGGTGCCCTATCTCGATCTCTGATTGCATGCAAAGTACCAAATGGACCAACTTCACTGAGGTATTTGCTTAATTCACTGCGCAATATGTCACATTCCTCTAAATCAAGGACCAACTTGTCTATAACAGTCATGTACGCAAGATGTACCTCTGGATCTGTGTGGGGCTTTCTCCTAACCCCACCCCCAGGTGCTGGTTTGGCCAACCAAGATGGAGAATAATATTTTGGTGTTAATACATACGCTAAGGCATGCAGTGGAATGTTGAGATGTTCCCACCTTTTGACCACATGTTCATGAATATGGTCATACAAGATGGGATCTTTCTGTTCAACAATATCTTTAATTTGACCCAGCATGCTATCCATCTGCTCATACACCTCCCCAATCACCAGCTTATCTGTATCTGCAAACCGAATCATGTTATATATGGGTTTTCTGAACTGCAAAACATACTTGACACTTGCCCAAAATCCCGCATCAAGAACTGTTTCTTCCACCTCCTGAAAATCAAGCCTTTCAGATGCGGATGTACACCTATCTTTCAAGACCTGCCATGACTCACTTGATACCATGCTAGCTAATGCCTCTCTTACCTTCAAAAGGCGCCTGAAAGTGAGGTGGTAGCTAGCAAATCTAGTCTTTGCTATCTTCAATAGCTCCAACTTTGAGTGACTGCGGAAAATGCCATGGGCATTGCTATGGTTGGTTATAAATCTTATCATCTTCTTGCCCTTTTTGTACAATTCACCAATCCATTTGTATTGATTTTCCTTCAACTTAATGATGTCGTGCATCAAAAGGTTCATTGTGTGAACCAAACATCCACACCAAAATATGTTGGGGTATTTATCTTCAATGATTGCTCCCGTTGCCTTACAATTAGCAGCATTGTCGGTTATGACTTGGATGACATTGTATGGACCAATAGATTCAATGGTTTTGAGTAGGAGTTCTGCAATGTTTATGCCAGTCTTGAATTTATCTGAGTAGTCATGGGCTGAAAGGAAGACTGCACCAGTAGCAAACACACCAAGAACATTTATCAATGGCTTGCCTTTTACATTTGTCCATCCATCTGATACAATTGATACCCCATACTCATTCCAAGCATTTGTGAATTGCCCCAAAGCATTTTGGATCTTGCCTCTTTCCTTGTCAAGCCCCACAGTTCTAGCTTTGTCATACCCTGGGCTCTTGTATCCTGCTGGAGCAGTGCGAATGGCATCTACCATTTCATGCCAATAGGGTGAGCGAAGGACATTGAACGGTATGCCACATGCATAGAGAAACCGGAACACTCTTGCATCCACGTCATCCCTACCGTTGGTGTCAAGGAAATCTGATATTGTCCTGCGTGACCCAGGGGGTGAGAATCCACTACCTTGGGTGGATGGGCCTCTAGCTATCGGTGAGTTCATTGAGGGGTCATGGTCAACCCTTGCTTTTGATTTGTTTTGTGCTTCAAATTCTTCCTTCTTATACATGGCTCTTTGTGTTGATGGCACACTTTTGCAAACACAAACTCCTACAGTTTTGTTTTCATCACATGGCATGTTCCCACATAGATGTCTTCTCAGACGGGTATATGAACCCGTGTAAGTCTTTTTACAATGGGGGCAACCAAATTTGGCGGTTCCACCCCCCTTGCTTCCTCCTTGCTTGGTGACATATTTCCATAAGGGTGTTGTGTCTTCCTTAGTTTTCATTCGGTTTCCCTCCTCCTCCTCCTCCTCTTCCCCTCCCTCCTCGTCTCCACGGTATGTGCCACTACCCACTTCTTCATCATCTCCCTCTCCCTCATTCCTTCTCCGGTTTTCAATGAACATCATCAAAACAACAAATGGAACCAACAAAAGAAACCATAAACCCATTATCATGTTTGTTAGACTTGGAAGTTGGAAGTGGAACTAGAGTTTAACCTGTTGCCCTGCAATAGAAATGATGGAGAAAGCATGGGAAAGAGTAGGAGAGGAAAATTTACAATGACATTCTAGATTCTAGTCAAATTTCAAGCTTAAAAAATTCAAGTCTCAAGCATCAAAACTTCAAGTTCAAACTTCAAACACAAAGCAAATCAACAAGAAAGGGTTTAGAGCCTACCTATTTGGATGTCCAAGACTCCAATGGTAGTGAGTGTGCCAACTTTCCAAGGCTCCAAGCATCCAAGATTCCAACCTTCTTCAATCTCCAATGGCACCTTCTCCTCTTCTCTTCTCCTCTTTCTCCTCTTCTCTTTTCTTCTCCTCTCCTCTCCTCTCTTCTCTTCTCAAACAAATGAAAGTGACAAAATGGAGTGTGGAGGAGGGCTTTATACCTCAAAGCCCTATTCCCCCCTCCAAAACCCCAAGCGTGGACCCCACGAGCTCCAACTCACCCAAAAAATCGCGGGTTTGGGCGAATCATCCGAGGAAGCGATGGGAATCGATTTTAGGAAGCGACCGAAGCGTTTTTTTTCGCCGAAATCGATGGGGGAATCGAATAGGAAGCGAACAGGAATCGATCTGTAAGCGACGCTTCAGATCGATTCCTGCACGCTCTCACACAGTGGCAGGGAGCGAAAATTTGAGGCTCGAAGCGCGCTTCTCCAAAATCGATTCCACCCGGAAGCGAAAGCGAATCACGCTTCCGCCTAGCTTCGGCCGGAAGCTAGCTTCTGGAGCGGGGGCGAGAGGGGGGAGAGCGCTTCCCCGCAACTTAGCTTGGGGGGTTATTAAAGTTTATTTTTCAACATATATAAACATGCTAGACACCAAAATAAAGTCATATGGTCATGTACTAGGTCCCTAGGTGGTTATTTTCAATATATTAAAAAAAATTATTTTCGCGATCTTGGACCATTTTTTCAAAAAATTATTTTCTCAATTAATTAAACAATTTTTCCTATGGTTTAATTGAAAAAATTCAAAATGTAATAATTAAGTGGTTTATGGGTGGAATTTGAAAATGGGATGCTTGTTTTCTAAGTCATAGCACCCATTTAACCCATAAACCCACTTTTTCTAAGTTTTAAGTATTTATCTCAAAGAATAATATTTGCTCAGAATAATCAAAAAAGAAATAAATGTCAAAAACAAAATATTAAATAAAAAAGGACAAGTTCCTAGAACAGTGGGATTGGTCCGGAGTTGGTCTAGAGTTGAACTAAAGACATTGTACAGTCAACTGGTGACTAACTGAGCTCCGAAATAGACAGATTCCATCAAGCCGAGCATGATATAGTCAACTGCGGCTTAGGAAGTGCGCCCTCTCTCTACATAGGTGACTTCTACACTTGGCATCATTCAATTGGGAGTGATCACAACGAGGTTTGGGCTGCCAACCATCTCTACATGTGGCGCCATCCACTTCAATTGGCTTCCAATCAAGTTTCAGTCGGGATCAATCAAGCTCAGCTGAACTGCCTCTCTCACTCATGCGCCCTCCTTTGGTATTTGCGCCCTACTTTGCACGGTTTGTGCTATATAATGAGAGTTGTTGCTCCTTCATTCAGATCGGAAGGTGAAACCTCTGCTAGCAAAGTATTGTAATATTTTTCATTGAGTTAATGAGAAGGATTTGGAGGCTTACCCTGTTGTTGTCCTTGGTTGGATTTGGTGTGTTTTGATAACATGAGGTAACCTGTATCTCTTCTATTTCATGCTTGCAATTGTTGGGATCCATTTGTCCTTTAAAGGGAAGTTAGCTTTCATAAGGAATAGTGAGTAATGCTTTATAGGTTGCTTACTTTTTTCAATGATATTAGAATGCTAGAAGTAGTATGATATCTTGTTTTAATCTATTATTTCTCAATTTTTCTATTGTTCATTTACACCTATGCTTTTAAATTTACACATATGCTTTTAATCCTCTTTGCCAGTTGTGTTGTGATTCTGCCGATTGCTTAAGCGGGAGGATGTGGTGAGCATGTTAGCTATATACTCCATCCAATAGATCCGATCAAGACACTTAATTCCACCGGTGCATCAGAAAAGACACTCCATTGCCCATCTTCAGCACTCAACCCCCATGGGTTCAAACTTCTCGATCCACTTCTTCTATTCTTTCTCGGTTACCGTTCTTATTTTTAATTAGATCTTGATTTAAAAGTTATTCTTACAAGTAGATCTTAATAGTAGCAATCTAAAATCATAAAGTTTCATTTGATAAATCTACATCTAGGTTGCCATTTCTCTATTTTGAAAGTTTTAAAGTAGATCAAAAAGGCAAAATAGAGCATTTTTCTTATTTCCAAAAGTTTCATCAAGCAATCTTGTGCCTAAAATTTGCTTGTTATCTCTTAAAGAGGAAAGCAAAGATCCTAAGAAGGCGAGCTTTCTAGCTTGCCTTAGTTCATTTTTTTATTTTTGTAGCTAGTTAACTTAGAAATTTTTTTTGCAAATTTTGTGTGCCCAAATACGCTTTTTAAGTGTTTTTGGCCATTTCATAACAAAAAGAGCTCGCTGGTTTTTTTTGCATGCTTAGCAGGTTTAGACATTTAAATGATAAAAAAATTGATTTAGATGCTTCAGAGATCATTCGAAAAGCATTTTTGACATATTAGTTTACTAAGAAATTTTATAGCAATTTTGTAGTATTACCAGAAACACTCCTAAAGTGTTTTTGGCCATTTTTTTATATAAACTAAGCTCGCTGGTTTTTCTTGCATGCTTAGCAGGTTTGAACAATTAAAGCACAAAAAATTTGGATTTGGAGCTTCCAAGACTATCCGGAGAACCCATTTCAAACACCTCTGCTTTCCATCTGATATTGTAAATTGTTTTGGTTCCTAATGATAAAGGACCAACAATAGTTCTCATCATCCTTGAATGTAAACACAAAAATAAAAAGAACTCAGAAGGCTATTCCAGCGCTGCCCCCATCCCCCCAGGGGGGATTCGCATTTTTTCGATTTTGTTTTTTCAATTTTTTTGCTTTAGATTAGTTTCTTTAAAGTTGGTAGTAATTAAATAACAACACGAAAGCACACAAACGTCCTCAAAGGACCCATTCAATTTTGATCTATTTTACTTATGTTTTGTGCTTCATATTTAAACAATTGTTCAAATAAACTTAATAAATTTCCCCCTTGCTTTCCCGAAGTACTGCACCATTCTTTGGTGTGTGGAAAAGAGACTGTTGTTAAGATTCAATATGCTAAGATAGATAACATCAATGTTCAATTCAATTTCACAACAATAGCATATACAGGATCACTGAAAGAATAACAAGCACAACATAAACACAAGAGACAAATTTATCTTGGGAAACCCTCTAGGGGAAGAAAACCCAGCAAAACTTCCTCAATATAGATGATCAAAAGTACAAAGACAAAACCCCAAACAAGTGCTCCTTCTCCTTGCAGATATCTCTCTCCCTCTCTCCATTGTGAATTACACAAGTGAGTGTGTGTGTGAATGAATGAATAAATGAGAGAGCCTAGCTCTCTATTTATACATTCACTTCTACTTTAATTTTACAACTTGACATGTCGGCCTCAACTAACTTTACCACTCAACTAATGCTGACTGGGCCGACTCCTCTAGGGGACTTAAAAATCCCATTGCATTTGACTCTAGGGGATCTATTGCCCCGACTTACATGGGAGGATTTACCTCATGACTCTATGATGACCAAACATCCCAACGGAGGAATAAAACATCTCCAAATAAATTACAATAATAAAATACAATAGAATATTCTTCGAAGTTACAATATTTCAACAACTCTTGGGGCTTTAGTTTAGTTTAACAATCCACTTCACATCTTTAAAATAAAATTAACCAACGCTCAAAACCTGAACTATGCTCTTGACCACTGCAGCCTAGTCTGAACAATTGGGTCAATTAGAAAAAGGTGTAGAGCAACTAGTTTTAATAGGAAAATCCAATTAAACTCAATTTCAAGAACTCGAGAGGTTGCACGGGTGGACACCATAGAGTCAGAAGGCTACTATAAGCAGGTTATGCCTCGCCTTGTTGGACACTTGGTTAAGCCGCTACAACACTCAGTTCAAGAGGTTAAGTTTATTTTGGGCCAAACCCCCAATTAATCCATTCCCATAATACTCATTAATAAAATTAAAATTTACAACAAGCCTCTGCAATACTTTCACGACACAAACACAATAAGCATTTCACAATCATATTCTCAGCATTGGTCTTCATTTTTCAATATTTAAATTCAATTATAAAATGTCATGAATGCATCTATATCATGTGTCGTGTTAATCAATTTTTAATTGCAAATGATGATTAGTTGTAATATTTTTCCATTTCATCATATTAACTCCTAGAATAGTTTTTTCTTCTTTTTATATAGTTTAAAAGCCTTAGACTATTTTTATAGGGACCACCCCCCTTGGATTCGCTAGGAGTAAGCCTAGACGGAGGAGTCGAGTAATCAGGTGATAGCACTTGACTCTGACTTGCCCCCAAGGACACACCTAGCGGCTTGAAGGTTTCCTGATGCGTTCCCCCCAGGTGTGTATTAAGCGGCAACACTGCCTACAATAATCTATACTAAAACTAAAGAAAATTCATTTTCAAATTGGGAAGCAAAGTCTCCCATTTTTGCTGATGGTGCTCCCTCTTTTTCTTCATTCCCCTTCCTCTTGGGACATTGACTAGCATAATGGCCATACTTGTTGCAGTTAAAACATCGACCCTTGCTGACGTCTTTCTCCTTTATCTTCCATTTTCCCTTGCCTTTGATTACAATGGAAACATTGTTTTCACTACTCTGAGTGTTATTCTGGAATGTCCCCTCCCGGGACTCTTCTTGAACAAAGTCATCCCATAACCTTGTCCAATCTGGAAGTTTCTCTCTAGCAACTACTCCTTGCACAAATGTGTGCCACTTTGAAGTAAAACCATTAAGAGCATATCTGACTAGCTCCTCATCTTCCACTTTCTCACCAGCAGCACCCAGTTCATCTCTAACTTGGGTAATCTTTGTGAGATAAGTGGTTACTGTATCGGCATCAGTCATCTTTGTGTTCCTCAATTTTTCTCTAAGAACCATCTTTCTATTATGGTTCTTACTTTGGTAAAGAGTACATAAAGCATTCCAAATCTCAAAAACATGTGACTTACCTATGATGTGGGGTATCACATGATCTTTTATGGACTCCAAAAAGATTTTGTGTGCCTTGATATCTTTCTTCTCAAAGGAACTCTTGTGAGCAGCATCTGAGGGAACTGTGATGGTGTCAGAAGCACCAACAATATCCCATAGCTGCAACTCTTTGAACAACACAGTTATGCATTCTTTCCAAGGGATGAAATTATCAGGCCCATCCAATCTGTCTTCATACCTTAGTCCTGCTGAGGCCATGACTTTAACTGATAGACTTTAACTAATTTATGTTTTGAATCAACACACCTGTTCTGCCCAACTGTTCTTGACTGCTTTCAAGAAATCACAAAATTCACAAACTAATAGAGCCAGGCTCTGATACCATGTAAAATTTTAAATAAAATGTACTAAAACCTCATTCAAACATTTCTTCAAACACTTTGCTTCATAAATGATTTAATGCTGCTTTGAGTTATTTAAAATTAGAAATAACTTGAACAAGAAATACTCAATGAAACAAGCACTCAAATGTTGTAGAATGTGAACACATGTGTTTAGGGCCAAGCCCAAGGAAAAACCTCACAAGATTAAAACCCAAAGAGATGTCTTTTAACAAAACTGGAACTTCTAAATTCATCTTCCCTTCAGCAAAAATCATAAATGCAATTTAAAACCAACTTATCTCAACAAATTTTGGACTACCTCGTAAATTGTGCTAACAGTTGACTATATGGACAATACGGTCTCGGACTGTTGTACAGACTGCCTCGAATTTTGTGCCAGCAGAGGTGTATGGACTGCACAAACTGCCTCGGTTTCTGTGCTAGCAGACTGCCTCGATTTCTGTGCCAATAGAGGTGTACGAACTGTACAGACTACCTCGTTTTCTATGCCAGCAGGGGACTATACGGACTGTATGGCAGAAACTGTATGGAGTGTTTGTTGATTACCTTGGGAACTGTGCCAATGATTTTGCCTTGGAAACTGTGCTCTCACAAAATGCAGAAAAATGACTTCTCTTCTCTCTTGCTGTGTGTTTTTCTCTTTCACTTAGACTTGTATTTATACTTTTGGTTTCCCAAAAACCTAACTATCTTTTCATCCAATGGTTAAGATGATTTTGATCTGAGGGCTTATATTCAATGCTCCTTTATTAATTACATCTCATAATTAATAATACATTAAAAAAAATTTGAGACAGCTTAAAGTACATTATACTGAAGTACTTTATTAAAAAAGTCACTTTAAAATTATAACAAGTCTAGTGAACACAACATTGTGTCCCACCCATGGTAAACACAAAAACATGGGGCTAAGGACATTCCTCGTTACAAATTTCAACAGAAGTTGCTTCGTATCAGGGGGTTTTCAATAGTATCTTTGCTCTTTGATATTTCTCGTGCTTTTATAGTCTTTTTCTTCTGAGCATCAAATCTTACTTGTGTAGTTTGCTTGTGCAGGAGAGAGGGGTTCATTAGCTTCCTTGGGAAAATCAATTCTACTTGGAGACTCAGCTAAATCATCTTGTTGCCGCCGAGATGCACACCTAGAGGTGGGAGTGCAGCAGAAATATTTTGAAGCTGCTTGGTGTGGCCTTGGGGGCAAGAAAAGAATCAGGTGTTATCACTTGATCCCGACTCCTCCATTTGGGCAAACTCCTAATGAAGCCAAGGGGGGTAGACCCTACTAAAAAAGGTTGCTAAGGCTTTTTAGTTTTAAGTTTGAATGGTTGGAATGGATTTTTTTAGGAGTTGTTTTGAATTGGCGAAAAGATTTAAACCAGGTATTATTCGCAATTAAACATCCACGGCATAAAATTGAACGACAACAACAATGTTGCCGATTTAATCAAAATATTATCCACAGCATGATATGATAAAATAAACAACAATTCAAGACAGATAAAAAGCAAAGATTTGAACAATTGTTGTTGATGGAAGACCAGTGTTAATGGAGTCATTGTCTATTGGAATGCTGAAGGACTGTTGTGCGAATGCCTCTTGGTTTATTTTATTGTAAATTTTTAAAAGATGAGGTGATTTATAGTGGGATGGGGGGATTCCCGATATACCTTGTGGTACAAGAAATGTGTCTGTAATATGATCTAGGTGGCTCCGTACAAGGACATGTGGGCTGGGATGGAATCTTGAGAGCAGTGTTCAACCCTACACCAACAAGGATGTAGTCTAACTGTGCTCTGAGGTCACCTCCCAGTGGTACCCGCTTCCTTAGTCAGAATTTCTCCACTTTCGATCATAGCGTGGCAACACCAGATTTTCGTTGGTTAAGGGGACTTAATTTTATTAGAATTGAATTTTTTAGCTTAATGTGAGAAAATCAATGAATGCGACACTTCTGCTTTTGATATCCCAAAGCTTAGACTAGCCTACGATGGATAGAACATACATAGAGTGGGCGAAATGTTCGTTCCAATTGACTCTCCGACAAAGAGCACTCTTGATCCGATTTAGAATGAGATTCAAGAGATTTTTTAAATTAAATATAGACTCTCCGACAGAGAGCACTCTTGATCCGATTTAGAACGAGATTCAAGAGATTTTATGGAGCTTTTTAAGACTCATGAAAATTGTAAAATGTGAAATGAAAACTTGAAATGATCTAAAATATACCCATGAATCTCTTTCAGGTCTAGGATCGTACTCGGGAGAGCAAGGGGGTTAGCAAAAAACAAAGTAAACTCTCCACTAGAGAGCACTCTTGATCCACAAATAGCGAGATTCAAGAGATTTTGATGATTTTAATATCTTAATGAAAAGCAAGAATATGAATAGACTTTAAAAAAAAACTTCAAACTAATTACACTTGCGAAAATGAAACTTTTTAACAATTTTAAAACTTTTGAAATTTTGCAGAAGTGAAACTAATACAGCATGCTACTTTATCTAACTTGTTGCAGGTAAAAAGCAAAATAAACGGAAAGAAGATACAGGCTTCCCCCAAATGGGGGAAGAGGGTTGTGGGAGCCGTAATCCCACTTGCTCTTTTATTAATTTTATTACAAAAAAAAAATTATTAACCCTCCGATAGAGAGCGCTCTTGATCCGCAAAAGCGAGATTCAAGAGACTTATTAGCTTGAAACCAACAAAAGAAAAAGTAGGATCTTGCAGAAGATAGATTTTTGTGGTTCAAGCTCCCAAAAGGGATTCGTTTCTTTACTTTCCTATGACAAAAGAAAGAAAAATCAGCGAACATAAAATTTGTTAGGATGTTAGTATTGGTTAGCTAAAAGCACATAATTTAACAATTTAGCATTTTCAAATGGTAGGAAAACTTTAGTGTGTTTCAAATACTAAAAAAAATGATACTTTGATCTAATCTTTAAATGTAAATTTGAAGGTTTTAGATCTAGTAAATATGCATAACATAAGAGAGTAAATGATGAACTTTTAATGGATCTATCTTTTGCTAAGCATAATAGTAACCAAAATAAAGGAGAGAGAGAGAGATTTTAAATATTTGAAGGATGGAAGGAGTGGCTGCCAAATCTCGAATTTTTTGAGGAGAAGGAGGTTCATGTAGGACAAAAGAATATTAGATTCATGAAATAGTTACGAAGAGAAAGAAAATGCAGCTGAGCTTAAAGTCCTTCGCTTTTCTAATAACCTGCAATGCTTCACAACTTAAAACAACCCCATTATCATATCCAATATATTTTAATAAGAGAAATTTTGGAGAGCCTAAGTATAACTGACTACTTTTGGCTACTCTTTGACTTCAAATATAAAACATATATAAACAAGTTGAAGCTACAAATGCTTATCCTATGGATTAACAATAATCTTCTAAGCTAGGATAGATCAATGAGATTGCAAAAATAAATAAGACACAGAAAGATATCACCTCATATGTGGATCAAGCATTCCCAATCAAGACAATTGCACTGCATGGACCTCCAAAGTCTCAAAATTTATTCAAAATTTTTGCACAAAGGCAAAAGCATTATACAACAATTACAGCAGAGGTTCCTTGCATCCATCCCAAATGATGGAGCAAGCCTCGCATTATATAGCCAACGGAAGAGAGGGTGAGTGCATGAATCAGTTGAGAGAGGGGTGCGCATCTCACAAATCAATGAGTGATTCGTGGTTGAACTATGCGCTTGGAGCTTTGGGTTGGTGCGATTACATGAGGTGGTTTCCACCTCACAAGAGGGGCGCCCCTCTCACCTTGTAACCACCGCCCCTTTCCATTTGCAAAATGCCAAGCATGGAGAGCCGCCCACATGAGGAGGAGAGGCGCACTTCTCAAATCAAAATGTTTGCTATCCTAACTTTGAAATATTATAACATGTGTCTTTATTCCATAAACATGGTCGCACATCACTTTGAAACATATGCCACCCTTTCCCATACTTTTTAATAATCATTTTTTTTTTGTCACTTTGTGCATTTTTCGGCATTTTAGCATTTAAATGTCGTTTTGTAGCATCTTTAAGGAAAATTGCCACAAATGACAATTTAGTCGCCCGAAACCGAGGAAGAGTGGGTCATGGGGTAAAGAGGACGCTTTGAGCATGAAAACGAGCATCCCCACGTCAAACTTCGCCTCTAGACCATGTTTTTATTACACTTTGAATTTTTCCAATTAAACCATTAAAAAATGGTCTAATTTTACGAAAAAAAATATGTATATATATATTTTTATCGGAATGAAACCAAACTCCTAGGGGACCTAGTGCATGTCCATACGACTCAATTTAGATGGCTATCATGTAAAAAATAGATAGACACATAGACTTTAATAACCTCCCTAGGTTCGACCACCCTGGTAAATACTCCAACTTTGGAGGTGTGAGTGAAAAACTTGGAAATTATACCCCACTGAAGCGCAACGCATAATTCCTAAAGAAAAAACACTCTAGAGTATCCCCCTGATAGCCAAACCTAAGGTAGGCCAAGTCTTTTACAAAATAATCATGCTTAGAACAACTTATTACAATTCCCCCATGGGGGTCTGGATATGCAATTATTACAAAGGGGCCAAAATTGGCCCTGAAAAGTCTTCTAAACTTATGAACATTGAACATGTTCATAAAACTTGGCGGCTCACAAGAAGTCCAACTATGGTACAAAATAGTTGGTAACATTCGGCTCCAACTGCGGGACGAGCACTCGTTTGATTTTCAATCAAAAAGGGTGTTTCGAGAATCCTAGACTCTCCGGTTCCTGCACAAAACTTAAGTTCATTAGTCCCACATATACATGATAAATATGCCAAATAAAAACCAACATAAAAAATTTAAAATGAAATTTAATTTACAAATGTTAGTATACAACATTTAATATGAAAAAAACTATTGTACATGAGATATTATACAAGAATAATATACAGAAAAAGTGTACAAAACATAAAAGACAAAAGGGAGAAGGTTTAGAAAAGCCCTGAAATGCCCCCATGGGAATTTATGTGTCACCGCTGTAGAACAGCTTTAGATGTTGTCCATTTACTGGCAGGTTCAACCTTTCTCCTTCTAGGCCGTTGAGCAGAAAGGAATTTGTGCCGGCAAAATCGTAAATGATAAATGGCCCCTTCCATAGGCTATCAAATTTCCCGTGTTTTCCTGGCTTGTCTCTTCTTTTATCCCACATGAGAATTGTGTCCCCAATCTGGAAAGGTCTCGGCTTGGCTGACTTATCAAAGGTACTCTTCGTACTTTCTTGATGTCTCAAACTCTGGTCTAAGGCTGCCCTTCTGCTCTCATCCAGCTCAATGATTTGATTTACTCTCTGCTCCATCTCCTCTCTTTCTGAACCATATTCAATAATCATTCGAAACACTGGTATTTGCATGTTGATGGGTAACTCAGCTGTGAAACCATATACCAACTCAAAGGGAGACTTCTCAATAGCATTCTTTTTGGTGATCCTATCAGTCCAAAGTGCATACTTAATCTTGTTATCCCATGCCTTTTTGTTATTTCCCATAGTTTTCTTGATGATATTCATTAAGTTTTTGTTTGTGGACTTGTTGCCAACTAAGTTGTACTTAGTTGGACTATCAAGTGAGCGAGCAAAGTTGAACATGTTACATGTTCATTTTCGATGATTTGATGTCCATCAGGCCTTTTTGAGGGCCCATTTTTTACTTTTTTTTACCACATGTCCATGGCCCTACGGGGTTTGTAATAAATGTACTAGCATGGTGTTTTGTAAAAGACTTGGTTCCCTAGGACTTTTTGACTAAGTCAGGTATTCCAAGGAGTTTTTTCACCTATTAATTATGTCTTGCATTAGTGCATAACATAATTTTTGGGTTTTTCTCCTACTCCTCCAAAGCTGGAATGCCTGGGGAGGTTAACGGGCTTTAGGGGATTGTTAAAGTCCATGGGTCAATGTATATGAACATGCTAGACATTGTTTTTGAGTCATATGGACATGTACTAAGTCCCCCTAGGTTGTTTTTAATTTTTGGTGAAAAGTATTTTTTCCGTAATTGGGCCATTTTTTTTATGGTTCAATTAAAATTTTTGTAAATGGCATAAAAATGTCATCTAGGGGTCTTTTTTGCCTTGGGGGTGCTCGTTTTCCAACTCATAGCACCCACTTTACCCCTAAACCCACTTTTTATAATGTTTTGGTCTTTAATTTTTCACTTATGCTCAAAAAAGTCAAAAAAAGTCAAAAAGTCATAAAAAAATAAAAAAAATTGGAAAAACTAAAAAATCAATTTTTTGGTAAGTGGAAAGTCAGAATTGGATCAGCATGATTTTAGGAGCATGTTGGGCTGATTTTTCAGACTTATGGGCAGCCTAAAACATGGGATTAACTTCCCCATTTCTTGTTGGTCGCTTTCCTTAGTTGGGCGCAATTCCCAAGGGAGTGGGCTCCCACGTGTGGCCTTGTTTGCAGTTGAAAACGTGGCAGCTGTAGTGCTGCGTTTTTGCATCGTGTTAGGTGTTGTTGTGTTAGCACCATTTGTGCTGGGTATGGGCAGCAAGAAGTGAGGAACGGGAAGCCCCATTCACTCCCCCATCTCCTCCACGAATTTGCTCACCATCTCTCACTCTTTTCCTATATATTGGAAAGCTCTTCTCCATTATTTTTTAGTGAGAATTGGGAACAAGAGACTTATGATTGTCATATTTTTTCTACTTTGAATAAATAAGACTTTGGAGGTCAGCTTTTGTTGTTCTTGTGATAAGCGGATGTACTATCTTGCATCTTTTTCCAAGATGACCTGTGCATAAGCTTCATTTTCAAGGGTGTGGTGTACTCATCGGAAGGATTGTTACCAATTTATGAGATAAGTTGTTTTAATTTGTTTATTGCAATAGCTTAGTGATGTGTGCTTGGTAAAAGATTATTCTTGTATTTTTCATTTGTTTATGCATATGCAATAGTGGTTTCTTGTGAGTGTATGTCTACACTTGATTTTTGTTGGTGAGGTCTATGGTGTGCAGGTGTTTTCTTGAGTTGGTAAGAAGGAGGATCTTGTTTGTTTCCCATTTTTTCTAATCTTTGTTTGCAAATACAGTCCCTTTGAACATCACTAAACCATCTCCAAAGCTTCAAATTTCAACAAAGGATTTGCTCCATCTCTCTCTCTCTTATTCAAAAAATCAATTTTTCTGGTTACTGGTTACTAATCAAAAAGTAGTTCTGATTTATATACTGCTGTTAACATTCTAAATAGATTAGAATTTGATTTCAGGAATTTATATTCTTTTACTTTATAAGGCATTCATCTTCAATAGATTAAAGCTTCTTGTTTACCTAGCATTTTCCCTTCGAAACTTGTTAAAATCGTCAAAAAATTTCAAAGTTTTCAGGAGTAGTGTTAGGTCTGATTTTAAAGTGTCATTTGGCTGTCCAAGAGCATAGGATTTGCAGCTCTTATGGCTTGCAAAGATCCCAAGTAAACAAGCCCCATTGATTGTCTTACTTGGTTAAAATTTTGCATTTTTGGTTAGTTTTAACACTTAGTTTTTTTTGGCTTTTTAGTAGGTGACCCAAACACACTCTTAAAGTGATTTGGGCCATCTTCTACTAATAATTGCTAACTGGTTTGCAGCAAATAATGATCAGACAAGGGGAGATGCTGGCTCAAAATTGAAGATCTGGGCCATCCGAAGCACCCAAAGCTAAATTTTTTCAAAAACCAGATATCTTTTCTCTCTATTTTTTGTAAGCCACTAAGTCATAAAAGACTGGGGCACTTCTATGGTATTGTAAAAGTATATCAAACGAGAGCAAGTGGGCTAACCAAGTGCCCACACCCCATCCCCCCAGGGGGGAGAACTGTGTCGACTCAATTTTCGTGGTTTGCAATTTTTTTAGTTTAGATTTATTTTCCGCATTTAATAAAATTAACTAGGATTAAAATTTACCTCGTTGGTCCATTCCATTGGTGGGCCACGAGTTCACTTAGGACTTAGATTTTGTCATTTATTTTACAATTTCAAAAACACCCCCTTGCTTTCCCGAAGTAGGGTTTCAGGACAAGGGCTTGCTCGAGTACTGGCTTGAAAGGAGACTCTTGGGGTACTAAAAGATAAAATTTTGGTTCATAAGAAGAAAAAAAACTTAAAAATTTCCAAGGTCTTCTCCCGTATGCTCTGTGGCCAACTTGCAGCTCTGTCTGATCATGTTGGTGTCCATCAGAAAGGGGAAGATGACTAGTAATAGGTCTTAACACACCCGAATAAGCAAACATTCTTGTGAAAATCCGGCACAAAAGCGAATATTCTTTTGTTGTGGGGAAATTTTTCAAAGGACTTGGGATAAAACTGGATAGTGACCTCTTGGAAACCGTTAGGCTTTCCCTCATTGGTATAGCATCTGAACACCTCCTCAAGACTCCGATTCAACCTAAGTCTAAGTGAAGAGCCACACATCAGAATTCCGGACATGTTCCCTGTACCTTTGCATATATCGGGAACCCACCAGCCCTAATAAAAATATCATTACCACAATAAAGTTAAAATAAACCAAGAACAATCGCACAACATTTTCTTTTTCAGCTCGTCCATCTATTTTTACTCCATTATAAGGCACTGGTTTATATTGTTTCATTTCAAGTTGTTGATGAATGTTGTAAATGATGATGATAATAATGAATATTTGCAAATGATGTATTGATGAATGATGTTTTGCTTTATATAAATGTATGCTGCATTATCTTGGTTTCAAAAATATTTCTAACTCCTAGATTAGACACCATAGTTTGTTTTCGTTTTTAGGGTCCACCCCCCTTGCCTTCGCTAGGAAAGCCTAGACGGAGGAGTCGAGTTTTCAAGTGACAACACTTGACTCTGACTTGCCCCCAAGGCCACACCAGCAGCTTGAAGACTTTTGCTGTGTTTTCCCAGGTGTGGAACCAGGCGACAACAGGACTCAGCAAGTCCATTTCCCTGGGGTAATAATTGGATGAATGGGATAGGGTAATGCCATACTTGAAGCAAAAGGAAGTGATATCAATGGAACTGAAAGCCTTAGCATTATCCGTTGTTATTTTAAGAGGGATACCAAATCTTGTGATGATTTTATCCTCAAGGAAATCGATAACAATTTTCTCAGTGGCTGATTTGGTGGGTATGGCCTCTACCCACTTGGTAAAATAATCGGTAGCTATAAGGATCCAACTAAATCCTTTACTTGAATTATCCTTGAACTGACCAATGAAGTCAACCCCCCACTACTAAAAGGGGGCAAGGACCAATATTGGCATGAGGGGAAGAGCTGCCAATTTCTGCTTCCCCTTAAAGAGCCGGCACTCTTGACAACACTTGACATACTTCTGCACATCTACGAAGAGGGTTGGCCAATAGTAACCTGCTCGGAGGATTTTGTGGCAGTTGTATTTGCTACGAAGTGGCCTCCACAAAAACCTGAATGGAACTCTACCAAGATTCTTTTGAAATCTTGCTCATTCACACATCTAAGTATTATCCCATTTGGGTTCCTCCAACCCAAACCTTCTTGAGTGAGACAATACCTAGTTGTTTTCAACCTTAAAGCCCGTCTTTTATGACCCTTGAGGTAATTTGGGCAAGTGAGGTGAATAAGGAAATAGATGATGTTCGAATACCAGTGGTTGTCAAGGTTTTGTAATGATGGGGTAATGACTAGCTCAAACCTACTGTTTTCACAAACCATTCCTATGGCTTCCTTGTTCTTTTGAGTCAACATTTTAGCAAGACCTTGTCCTTTGATGAGCTTGGTAGGCTTTATTTCTAAGTCGTATTCATGAATCTTTGACACCCATGTGCCCCTTATTCCTAAGCAATATTGTTGGGACAATATAACTTTTACTGCAGGGTGGGGAACATAACCTATGACTTTAGAATACCCAATATAGGTCCTAAAATGTTTCAATGATTTGACCAAGGCATAAGCCTGCTTTTCCATGGTGGTGTATTTCAATTCTGAGTTTTGTAAAGTATGATTCATTAAAGCAATAGGTTGCTCAAACCCTTCGTGGTTCTTCTGGAGAAAAACCCTTGCAATGGTATCTTCAGATGCAAAGGAGAAAATCATGAAGTCTGGGCTGACTAGGACAACAATTTTTTTATTGCATTTTTTATACATGAGAAAACCTCCCTTCCCTCATTCGTCCATACAAACTTGGCATCCTTTTTCAATAGTTTTTGCATAGGCTTCATTAGCTCAGCCAAGTTAGGGATGAATCTTCTAATAAAGTTGATGTGTCCATTAAAAGATTGGAGGGATTTAACATTCTTAGGAAAAGGTATTTTCTTAATCACCTCAATTCTCTCGAGATCAACCTTGACCCCGTCCTTGGAAATGATATGTCCTAGGAGCTTTCCTTCATCGATACCGAGGACAGACTTAGTTGGATTTAAGGAAATGCCATATTTTCTACATCTTTCGAAAACCTTTTTTAAGTGACTTACATGGCTAGATATTTCTTTGGAGAAAACAATTAAGTCATCCTGATAAATCTCTATGATTTTTCCAATCAACTCCTTGAATGCATAGTCCATAGCTCTTTGGAAAGTGGCCCCAACATTCAATAAGCCAAAAGGCATTCTCAAGTATTCAAAAGTACCCCAAGGAGTTGTGAAAGTGGTCTTATGTCTGTCCTCTTTTTGGATAACCACTTGGTTGTAACCTGAAAAACCATCTAGCATGGACATCATGCTAGCACCCGTGACCCTTTGGAGAAGGGTTTCCATATTCGGAAGCGGATAGTTATCCTTCTGACAAGCCACATTTAGATTCCTAAATTCGATGCATATCCTTATGCTTCCATTCTTCTTCCTAACAACCACTAAGTTAGAGCACCGGAATGAATGTCTTGTAGGTGCAATTATCCCCACCGCTAACATTTTTTCAAGCTCTTTTTTAACAATGGGTGCTAACTTAGGGTTGATTTGTCTCAATTTTTTCTAAAAGAACTTCCTTTATCTCTTGCTTTAAAGGTATAGTGTGCTGAAATACATCTTCACGATATGCTTTTAATTCATCATAAGTAAAAGCAAACACATCTCTATACTCTTTAACTAAACTGATTAAGTAATTCCTTTCCTTTTATGAAGTACCTTTTCCGATTTCTATCATTTTAGGTTCTTTATCTGACCCAATGTTTATTTCCACATAATCCCCAGGTTTCATTGAATCAATGTTGCTCTTTCTTCTATCCTGCTTATCAAAGATGCTTTCAAATGCCACTAGGCCACGAGAAACAGGATTGTTGAACTAATCACCCTCACCTTGATACTCTTTACTCTCTTCTTGCATATTGACATTAAAGTTCGAGAATTCATCAACATTATGAATAAACTTTAAGATTTGTTCATCATCTTGAAAAACCTGCCAATGTTCCATGTTATCTGGTACTGATGGCCTGAAATTGATTTCTAAAGTACAGTCACCATTTAACATCTCATCTGATGGTTGAAGGGTTGATGTTGAAACTGCTAACCTATCCGCTGCATTGTTCCGGTCTCTAGGAATGGTTTCTATGTTTAACGCATCAAAGAATTCCATGGTGTCCCAAATTGCATTTCTATACTTTTTTAATCTTTGACACTTACATGCAAATTGGGTCTTTACTTGTAGAACTATCAAATCAGAGTCGCCTTTTATACTTAATGTCTTTATCCCCATGTCTTTAGCTAGTTCAATCCCAAGTAAGAGTGCCTCATATTCTGCTACGTTGTTTGTTGCTTCAAATTCCAATCTATATGAAAAGTTGAAAATTTTACCTCCCAGTGAAGTAATGATAATCCCAACCCCTTTTCCTGCTCTTGAATGAGCACCATCAAAGTTCATTTTCCAAATTTCATCCACCTTTTCATTCTTAATTTGTTCTTGAATAGGGGCTAAGAAGGTAGAATTAATTGCATAATTCCCAAGATCATAAGTATTATAGACATATTGATTTCAGGGTCTCTTGGGGTTTTCCACATGATTTTTCTTTTCCTTCTCATTATGCAATTTTACTAATGAGTCTTCTGATCCAGGTACAGTGGTGTAAGTCCAATCCATTTGGATCCAACCTCCTAAAGTAGCAGCCCACTTTCTGGAAAGTAACGTCCCCCACTTATCAGGTACATCTAAGACAAGGATATCCATAGTTACATGAATATCTGGATACTTGGCCAATCTGACTGGTTGATTTTCAATAATGCCTACTACGTCAACTTGTCTAGAATCCATGGCACAAACATTTTGGTATGGTCTAGATGTTCTAAGATTAAGTTGATGCATAACCTTCATGGTCATGATGTTGGATGAGGATCCTGAATCTAACATACAATTGTGTAGAAGAAGATCACCTATCATCAATGATACATAAAAGGGCGGATGATCCTCTTTTCTTGGGTCTATGGTATGTAGAATTACTAAGGGATCTTCCATGCCATTGTTGTTGCTTGTGGAGGTTGCTCTAGGTTTTCAGAAAAGGTGACTTTCTTAGGAATGGGAGGGTTTAAAACTCTCATTAACTTTTCTCTTTGTTCAGGAATTTTGAATATTTCGGTAACAGGCATAGATATTTTAACTTTTTTAAACCAATTACCTAAATCAATATTCATATCATCAGAATCATAAGGATTTGTTACCTTGGGAGGATATTGCAACATTTTCTCTTCTTTGGTACATGAAGCCTTTGAACTTCGGCATCTCTCGGATTTGGTCAGGTGAAGGCATCTCTCCATAAGTCTTAGTAAGGTTGTCTTTCTCCTGGCAATATTGCCTAGCCTGTTTCCAACTCTCATGGGAATGGTATGAACATCACCTACAACATTTACATAATCAGGCTCGCTTGAAATCTGCTCACTACTGCTTGCCTCAGGAAAACCATTCTCAAGGACATAGCATGCAAAGTAACAAGTAGACTCTTCGTGAAATTCTTTGCATGCTCTACAGAAAGGTGTATAATTCTCAACCATGTTAGCAGTCTCCAATTGATTTGGATGCATGTTTTCATGGTTTGGTCCCTTCTTCTGCCAATTTACCTTTGGAGGAAAATTTCGTTGAATGGATTGGGACTGAGATCGTTCCATAGCTATTACCCGATTTTGCATTTCTTTGAGTTGGGAAACATACTTCATTTCCATAGCTTCCATCTTCTCATTCATCTCTTTCATTTATCTATCATGATTATCTTGATGAGACGAGGATGCCTTTTCTTTAGGCTCAGTTTGTTTCATGGGAACTAAGGCTCTTATATACCCAGGAATGTTGGACTTGCAAGAGTATTGCATGTTTCTATCAATCTTCACAGCCATATCCTTAGCCATCAAAAGAGTGGTGGGCTCCTTATCTCTAAGTTGATATTGCATCTCCCCACCCAAAGCTTCGATGTAGTAAACCAATATGGATTGTTCTGTTGGTTTAAAGTCCACATGCATACTATTTATTAAGTCCTCGAATTTTTTGTTGAATTCATCCATAGTTTCGTTCTCATTTCTCTTAATAGTATGTAAGGCAGCTAGTTGATGACGTGGCTCCTTTTTCTCTCCCCATTTGGTTGTGAACGCAGTTTTGAAAGTTGTTAAAGTTGCGAAAGAGTTGTCAGGTAAATTCATAAACCAGTCACTAGCATCCCCTTCTAAAGATAAGGCAAAGAACTTCATGTAAACATCCTCATGTTGGTGTTCTGGTGCTCGGACCCAACTACTAAGACATTTTGAAAAACTCTTTAGATGGACAGTTGTGGTTATGGCATCAGTTCTAGTGAATGTAGGAAGTTTGTCAATAGCTTTGTTGGGAAGATCATGGGGCTGACCTGCTATCTGAGAAATGTTAAGGGGACTAAAAAATTCACCCATTACGTTAGATAAAATATTATTGTTTTCTACGAAAAGGCAATGGATGTCCGAAATAGACTCGGATCCTAGATTCTCAAGGATCCTACGAGAAGAGAGCTTGTTTAATATTCTCCGATAAACCTGTTATCACACAACTTGTAGTTGCCCCTAGTGGTATCCCATCCGGGACGATAGAGGAGACGGACAACTAAAGAGGTGACCCAAGAGATGCCACGGTTCCCAATGCAAGGTGGGAGTCATGCCAACCGAGGCACTCTTCGCTTTAGATCTAGATAAATCAAGACCTAGGGGGAGACCCTATAACCAATCAAAGATGATTGGACCCAAACAAAGGTTCCTAGGGATGAGTTAATGGTAAGTTACGGAAACCAATGCAAGGTAAAGTGGACCTAGAAATTATAGTATGGTTGAAGGTGGTTTGAGAGATGATTAGTGTTTCAACCAATGTATGATTTAGGCCACATGATGAGCTAAAAAGACAAGATCTAGTACCATGTATTACACAAGTGGGACCTACTTTCTTGGGATATGTGAATGGTTCAATCGGGACCCACAAGGTGAAATTAAGGGATGCAATTGGAACTAGAGGACATGTAATGAGTAGATCTATGGATCTAAGTTGAAATTAGCAGTATCCATTCACTGGATCTAAGGTTTGACACAATTCCCAAGGAGTGCGACTTGCCCAAGGAGGACTAGTGCCTTGTTGGATGGGTTAATGAAGTCAAAAGATATGTCAAAATGTAGATCGGGACACCTAGAGGTCAAGTGGGCTAATTGAGATAGAGTGGTTGGATCTTGCTAGATCTAGGATTTCATGAAATGACCCAAGTGGACCAAAATCCCTTAAAACAAGGAATGCTACCCCCAAGGCAGATCGTCACAAAATGATACTCTAGATATAGGTTTCAAGGTATGCCCGTTCCAAATCTACTGAAACCTCAACTACCCAGGTCCTAGAAGTGGGTAAACTCAGTCACCCAAGGAAGTGCGACCTTGCTCAAGGAGGGCTAAAAGGTGGATAAGGTGTGTCAAATCAAGTCCAATGGCCACCAAATTGTAGATCCAAGTAGTTTAGGCAATGATTTATTTGGATCTAGAAAATCAAGTCAATCCAAGGGTTAGATCTTACTAGATCTGAGTTTTAAGGTGCCAAGTAGTTCAAAAGGGGGCTTTAATCCCTTAAAATGTGGAATGATGCCCACAAGGTAGAAATCACCCAAGTAAAAGTCTAGGGGTAGGTTATCAAGTGTGTAGATTGCAAATCAAGTGGGATCTTACCTACCCACATGTTAGATCTAACCCAACAAGCCTCTCCAAGGAAGTGCGATTTGGTTCAAGAGAGCTATATTGCCTTGAAAAGTGTGTTAATTTTAACCCAATCACCACCAAACTATAGATCCAACTAGGGGTGGATGCTATAGAGGTGGGTTCTTAAGATCTTTTCAAAAGCAAGGCTAGATCTAAGTAGATCTAAGAAAAACCAAAATTGGGGTTTTGATTAATTAGGGTTTGTGACCAATGAAGAGAGAATGGATGGAAAGAGGCACATACCTTGTAGATCTTACCTCAATTGCTTGTGGCCACCTTGCAAATTGATAGCATTCTCCTATGTGTATATTCAAGAGTGAGATCCAAGAACTCCAACCAAAACGTCCTCCTCCAAGATAGCCAAATCCTCCTCCTCCTACAAGACAAGATCAAAGAAACAAGTCAAGTAAGATGATTATGAAAATGATAGAAAGATGTAATAGAAAGCATCAACTATGTCACAAAGATACAATAATGATACTCCCTGTCACAAGATCAACCCAAGAGAGAATATGTGGATCCCTCCAACAATAACCCTCAAGAAATCGCCCTCCTCTCCACCAATTTGACTTTCCTGCAAGAAAACTAGTAGAAGCACCAAAATCCACAATGATACATAGAAGAGATACTGTATACTCAAGATGCAAGAGAATCCACAAGACAAGAGAGATATGCTCCACAAAGAAGTGTTCTATTCCAATATTCCAGAGCTCCAAAGGTGAGCTATACAATAGGGGGTCTCCTCCTTATATAGGATAATAAAGACCAAAACCCTATACCACTTTACAATACTTCATCAAATGAGTGGTTGAGATTAAAAGATATCAATATACAATCAATGGCTAAGATGAGCCATAATAACATAACACATGGATCACTCATAAAGTGATGACGTCATAGTCTAAAATAATCATGGAGGGTGACGTCATCCACTAGAGGGGGTAAAAGTACCAAAATCCACCTCATAATGACTAGGACATGACATAAAGAGCACATGGTGGGGCTAGGAGGCATCAATCCTTACTAGCTCATCCCCAAGGCACAATAAAATAATAAAATATGTCCAATATAATATAAATGATCAAATCTGTGACAGACAAGCAGTAAAAGACCTCCTGTGATCGCTGTGGGCCTACCCACATGGTGAAAACTGGCTGGAAGATAGTGGGATCACCATGGAAGACCTCTGTGAAAACCAAATGCCAAAACCTTGCCTCAATTGGCCAAATCGAATTCCTTAGTGACCACTTTATCCCATTTTTTAACTGCCTCGGTAACTGTGAAAGTGCCAAAACTGCCTCCTAGGGCATCTGCGCTGTCCAACTGAGCCCACCAGGCTCTCCAGAAGGGGGGGTAAATGGTAAAAACAAGTGGCTGGACCACCCCCTCCTCATACAGCGCCCTAGGTGAACTGGCCTCTCATGGCCTCTGCTGCTCAGGCTGGGAAATCAGCCCCAAATCTGGTCAACAAGTGTAAAACTGCATCAATCACTGTCAGAAGTGCCCGGAACTGAAAGATAAGTGTCTCATTGGATCCAGAAGACCCAAATCCACTAGGAATGTGTACTCATACACCATGGGTTTCCCTAATGGGCCAGCTGTAGGGTCCACCATATATGGACAGTGCATAATCTGATGATCTGAAGTAATAATAAAATCTGCTGAACTGCATCAATCATCATTTGAACCATATGTCCATCATATGGCATCATCATCAAGTATGTGGGACCATCAATCATCATCAATAGGTATAGATATATGGTCCACATCATCACAGATCCCAATAATATACAACCAAGGATAAATCACATCAATAGACTAAGACATGCTTCTCTAATCATTCTCACAGCCAAGCTCAAAGTATAACATCCATTCAGTGGCATTAATCAAGTTAGCATATTCCTTTGTTATATAAAATTACTTGCACAATAGTTCAAATGACAAACTCACCCATTGGACATGGTCAAACTGCTAGTGAAGGATGAAGGCTAGGAACAAGGTTGGGCCAAGGGGTTGACTTGTCTAACTTAACTCAAAAATACTTTGGACTGGGAGAAGGGGGAAACTACAAACTCTGTGCTGGAAAAAATAACACGGGGAATGGTTGTGCCTCACAAATGGATAAGTTGTTTAGAGAGTGCTTATTCAACTTAGGTATCATGTCTACATCAAGTTGATCCAGGTTCATTAGGATCATTCAATTTCATTTCATGGCCTTTTTGGCCTACATAACCCTTCAGATCTCAGGTGTGCTGATAAGCACAACTAGTTGCAGCTTGCATCCAGGGCATGTTTTCATATACATATAAAGTCAGCAATTGTTTGGATATAGCTTTTAAGAACCATTGCTTTTTGGACCTTTCTTGTACTCTTCGAGGAGTATTTTTAGCTATTCATCGCTCTTGCCCTTTTTAGTTTCCATGGGCGAATTTATAAGTTTCCATAAGTAGAACATGAGCTTTCAGTTTTAGCCAACAACATCTCAAGTGACTAAGGGGAGTTCGAGCCAATGCCAAACATCGGGACAACCAACCAGAATGATTTAGGCCTACAATCCAACTCACCAACGGCAAGTTTTGTCACCAACTTAGAGCCGAGACACTGAACATACAGGGATGCGGTCCAAACACAGAGGTAGAAAAATGGGGAAGTCCTCAGTATCAGAAAGTCAAATGAGACAAGTCAACGTTTAAAGTCAAATAGGAAAGTCATGTATGGATGGAGTCAAGTGAATATGGAGCCTACACTAGCAAACAACTGGTGTCAGGAAAGACCATATCTATGTAAGGTGGAAAACCAGTGTGTTTTGTTAAATGACCTAAATGTGCAAGCAATTGTCCATTTTATGATTTATAGTTCATTTTAAACAGTTTGCCACATCAGGAATAATATACCAAACAGATGCTGTGAACATGACTAAATCAACAAGATAATAATCCACAGTCAATGATAAAATATCCATAGATCATACAACATCATCATAGTAATAAACATCATATACCATCTGAAACACTGCTGCAATACATCTCTAAGCACTGAACTGAAACTATATGGGATAAAGGGTCACATCGGTCATCAAATCTGAACTCTCAAGGCTCAGCCTTGACACAAGGTCTAACATAAGTCTGAATAATACATTGCTCTGATCATGGGTGATCACAAAATATACAATCATCATAGCCATGCTCTGAATAATGGAAGCTCTGGAATGTGCAGATATCTGCTAAACAAGAATAGTAGCCCTGCTACTATGCTATGATAACAAAACCTTCTCAGGTTCAGGGATGAAATCAAACAAGCCTACAGAATTCCTTCTAGTTGAATACCTTGGTAAATTACTTGACAATGGAGTCGCCAGATGGATCAAGTCTAATTTAAAAATTTATTGGACTAAAAATCTATCAAAAAGTTAAGGTAAAAAACTAAAAGAAAAACTAAGGTAAGTCGAACAAGGAACAAAAAATGTGTCTCCGGCAACGGCGCCAAAAATGTTTCCACCAAGATGCACACCTGGAGGGGGGACCGCAGCAAAAATCTTTCGAAGCTGCTTGGTGTGGCCTTGGGGCAAGCAAAGAGTCAGGTGTTGTCACCTGATCCCGACTCCTTCGTTTAGGCAAACTCCTAACGAAGCCAAGGGGGGTAGACCCTACTAAAAAATGTTGCTAAGGATTTTTAGTTTTAAGTTTGAATGGTTGGAATGGATATTTTTTAGGAGTTTTTTGAATTGATGAAAAGATTTAAACCAGGTATTATTCGCAATTACACATCCACAGCATAAAATTGAACGACAACAACAGTTTTGCCGATTTAATCAAAATATTATCAACAACATGATATGATAAAATGAACAACAATTTAAGACAAATAAAAAGCAAAGATTTGAACAATTGTTGCTGACGGAAGACCAGTGCCAATGGAGTCACTGTCTGTTGGAGTGCTGAAGGACTGTTGTGCGAATGCCTCTTGGTTTATTTTATTGTAAATTTTTAAAAGATGGGGTGATTTATAGTGGGATGGGGGGATTCCCGATATATCTTGCAATACAGGAAATGTGTCCAGAATATGATCTAGATGGCTCCTTACAAGGACGCGTGGGATGGGACAGAGTCTCTAGAGCGGTCTTCAACACTACACCAACAAGGATGTAGTCTAACTATGCTCTGAGGTCACCTCCCAGTGGTTCCCGCTTCCTTAGTTAGAATTTCCCCACTTTCGATCATAACATGGCAACATTGGATTTTCGTTGGTTAAGGGGACTTAATTTTATTAAAATTGAAGTATTTAGCTTAATGTGAGAAAATCAATGAATGTGACACTTCCACTTTTGATATCCCAAAGCTCAGACTAGCCTGCGATGGGTAGAGCATACACAGAGTGGGCAAAATGTTCGTTCCAGTTGACTCTCCGATAGAGAGCACTCTTGATCCGATTTAGAACGAAATTTAAGAGATTTTTTAAATTAAATATAGACTCTCTGACAGAGAGCACTCTTGATCCGATTTAGAACGAGATTCAAGAGATTATAGGGAGCTTTTAAGACTCACAAAAATTGTAAAATGCGAAATGAAAACTTCAAATGATCTAAAATCTATCCATGAATCTCTTTCAGGTATAGGACCGCACTCGGGAGAGCAAGGGGGTTAGCAAAAAACAAAGTAAACTCTCCGACAGAGAGCACTCTTGATCCGCAAATGGCAAGATTCAAGAGATTTTGATGATTTTAATAACTTAATTGAAAAGCAAGAATATCAATAGACTTAAAAGAAAAACTTCAAACTAATTACACTTGCGAAAATGAAACTTTTTAACAATTTTAAAACTTTTGAACTTGTGCAGAAGTGAAACTAATCTAGCATGCTACTTTATCTAACTTGTTGCAGGTAAAAAGCAAACTAAACGGAAAGAAGATACAGGCTTCCCCCAAATGGAGGAAGAGGGTTGTGGGAGCCGTAATCCCACTTGCTCTTTTATTAATCTTATTAACCCTCCGATAGAGAGCGCTCTTTTATTAATCTTATTAACCCTCCGATAGAGAGCGCTCTTTTATTAATCTTATTAACCCTCCGATAGAGAGCGCTCTTGATTCGCAAAAACGAGATTCAAGAAACTTATTAGCTTGAAACCAACAAAAGGAAAAGTAGGATCTTGCAGAAGATAGATTTGTGTGGTTCAAGCTCCCAAAAGGGGTTCGTTTCTTCACTTTCCTATGACAAAAGAAAGAAAAATCAGCGAATAGAAAATTTGGTAGGATGTTAGTATTGGTTAACTAAAAGCACATAATTTAACAATTTAGCATTTACAAATGGTAGGAAAATTTTAGTGTGTTTCAAATACTAAAAAAAATGATACTTTGATCTAATCTTTAAATGTAAATTTGAAGCTTTTAGATCTAGTAAATATGCATAACATAAGAGAGTAAATGATGAAGTTTTAATGGATCTATCTTTTGCTAAGCATAATAGTAACCAAAATAAAGAAGAGAGGGAGAGAGAGAGAGAGAGAGAGAGAGAGAGATTTTAAAGATTTGAAGGATGGAAGAAGGAGTGGCTGCCAAATCTCGAATTTTTTGAGAAGGAGGTTCTTGCAGGACAAAAGAATATTAGATTCATGAAATAGTTGCGAAGAGGAAGAAAATGCAACTGAGCTTAAAGTCCTCCTTCGCTTGATAACCTGCAATGCTTCACAACTTAAAACAACCCATTATCATATCCAATATATTTTAATAAGAGAAACTTTGGAGAGCCTAAGTATAACTGACTACTTTTGGCTACTCTTTGACTTCAAATATAAAACATAGATAAACAAGTTGAAGCTACAAATGCTTATCCTATGGATTAACAATAATCTTCTAAGCTAGGATAGATCAATGAGATTGCAAAAAGAAATAAGACACAGAAAGATATCAGCTCATATGTGGATCAAGCATTCCCAATCAAGACAATTGCACTGCATGGACCTCCAAAGTCTATAAATTTATTCAAAATTTTTGCACAAAGGCAAAAGCATTATACAACAATTACAGCAGAGGTTCCTTGCATCTATCCCGAATGATGGAGCAAGCCTCGCATTATATAGCCAACGGGAGAAGGAGAGGGTTAGTGCATGGATCGGTTGAGAGAGGGGTGCGCATCTCACAAATCAAGGAGTGATTCGTGGTTGAACTATGCGCTTGGAGCTTTGGGTTGGTGTGATTACATGAGGTGGATGCCACCTCACAAGAGGGGCGCCCCTCTCACCTTGTAACCACCGCCCCTTTCCATTTGCAAAATGCCAAGCGTGGAGAGACGCCCACGTGAGGAGGAGAGGCGCACTTCTCAAATCAAAATGTTTGCTATCCTAACTTTGGAATATTACAACATGTGTCTTTATTCCATAAACATGGTCGCACATCACTTTGAAACATATGCCACCCTTTCCCATACTTTTTAATAATCATTTTTTTATTTTTGTCACTTTGTGCATTTTGTGGCATTTTAGCATTTAAATGTCGTTTTGTAGCATCTTTAAGGAAAATTGCCACAAATGACAATTTAGTCGCCCGAAACCCAAGAAAAGTGGGTCCTAGGTTAAAGAGGACGCTCTGAGCGTGAAAACGAGCATCCCCACGCCAAATTCCGCCTCCAAACCATGCTTTTATTACACTTTAAATTTTTACAATCAAACCATTAAAAAATGGTCTAATTTTATCGAAAAAATTATTTTTATCGGAATGAAACCAAACTCCTAAAGGATCTAGTGCATGTCCATACGACTCAATTTAGATGGCTAGCATATAAAAAATACATAGACACATAGACTTTAATAACCTCCCTAGGTTCGACCACCATGGTAAATACTCTAGCTTTGGAGGTGTGAGTGAAAAACTCAGGAATTATACGCCACTGAAGCGCAACGCATAATTCCTAAGGAAAAAACACTCTAGAGTATCCCCCTGATATCCAAACCTAAGGTAGGACAAGTCTTTTACAAAATAATCAAGCTTAGACCAACTTATTACAATTCCCCGATGGGGGATTGAACATGCAATTATTACAAAGGGGCCAAAATTGGCCCTGAAAAGTCTTCTAAACTTCTGAACACTGATGATGAACATTGAACATGTTCATAAAACTTGGCGTATCACAAGAAGTCCAACTATGGTACAAAATAGTTGGTAACACATCTCAAATTGATCGGGAAGGGATAGATCATCACTCTCAAGGCATCTACAATATTTTCCAGGTAATATCTACACTTAATCTTTTTGTTTGAAGTTCTAAACCATTGGCCATTTGAATTTACTGCTAAAACCCTAACTATTAAAATTTATAAAAATTCTTTGGGTTTAATTATTTGGATTTCTGGCAAAACATTTATGGGTTTTCATCCTAAGGCCTATGCCCAAGTGGGTCCTCAAGGGTGTCTTGCTCTATGGACTCCATCTACCAATTCCCCTAAGCACTGGTCTCTCCATGCTTGTGCCCTCCTTGTTTGCTTGTCTTCCGGATGATTGGCACCTTGTTTTCTGAGCTTGTGACCTTCGACACTGTCAGATCTATCTCCAAGTTGTGCTAGGAAGCCCTATTTTCTTCAGATCCACTACTTGGGACCTGTTATCACCAAACTTGTAGGTGCCCCTAGAGATGGATCCAAGATGGATGGCAGAAGGGATGGGTAACCAAAGAGGTGCAACCAAGATAGCCTCGACTCCCAATGGATGGTTGTCACGCCAATCGAGGCAATCTTCACTTTATGTTATCTAGCCCAAGACAACAAAGGGGGAGACCCAGATCTACTCCCAACAGGAGAGATCAAACCAAGACACCAAATCAAATCAAATGATGATGAAGTATGTAAGGTGTATGGTAAACTCTAGATCTATGAATGAAGTCACAAGGTGAGTAATAGGTTGGATCAAGGGGTTTAGACAATGTAGATTTGGTCCAACATGTTTATGCAAGTGACTTACGAGGTTTAGAATAAGATCCAAAATCAGGGTACTAGTCAATTGTGAGAAAATCCACTGCCTTGGGAACCGTGTCTAATGCAGGGTAGTTAAGGACTGAATTGGGGCTAACCAGTACCAAAAGTGAGCTTGATTGATTGATATGACAATGTCAAGGGGTTCAAGCAACCAAAACAAGGATCAAACCACATGCAAACTCAACAGTCCAAGAAAGTCGAATTAGCTTGGAGAAAGATCAGTGCCTTGGGAAGTGGGCCAAATGGAGTCGGATGTCCACCAAATTGTAGGTCAGGAATGTTGAGGTGTTGAGGTAGGTGGATCTTGAAAATTAGGCTCATCCAATGGCTAGATCTCAGTAGATCTGAGAATGACGTGTATCACAAAGTGACCCAAGTAGGGTTCAACCCTCAAAATGAGGAATGAGGCCCACAAGGTCAAAATCACTGAAGTGACACACTAGGGGTAGGTTATTGAATGTGTAGATGAAGGATCAAGTGGGATCTCACCTACCTAGGTGCTAGATCCTAGCAAACTCACCTCTCCCAGGAAGTGCGACCTCCCTTGGAAAAGCTTCTTTGCCTTGGGAAATGGATCAAATGAGGGCCAATCCACACCAAACTATAGATCCGAATCGCCGTGGATACTATAGAGGTAGGTTTTTAATTTTATACCCAAAATCCAAGTGGATCTTGCTAGATCTGAGAAAATGTAAAATGAGGGTTTGAAATTATGAGGGTTTGAAGCATTTAGACAAATGGATAGATCATGGAAAGAGAAATTACCTTGAGATCATACCTGAGTGTTGAAATGAGATGCCTTGTTGTTGAAGAAGACTCCCGTAGAGATCAAATGAGAAATTGTTGAATTTGCTTGCTGAAATGATGCCCTAGCCCACAAGTGCGGCCTCCTCTACCTGTCAAACCAAGGAAAATCGATTCAATCAGTTAGATCAAGTATGGAGGAAATACAAGCGAAATACAATGATAACATGAAATAGAAAGTCAAAGACAGTAATACTCCCTGTTACCAATGAACAAACCCAAGGAAGAAGTAGGGAGGGTCCTCCCCTACCAATACGTCCTCCTCAAATAAATTCGGCCTCCACCTGTAGATGCAAAAACGTGGTACAAAAATATAGCAAGACAAAATCTCCAAGAACCCAGTGCAAAGGAAGAATCAACGAACGAACTCCAAAAGCATTCACCACAACACAACAGATAGATGCAATAATAATTCTCTATTCCAATAATCCATAGCCAAAAGTCCCCTTTACAATGAGAAGCTGTCTCCTTTAAATAGAATGGAGAGAGGCCACAATCCTAACCACTTTTTGAATCAGTGGCTAAGATTAAAAGATTAAAAGATCTAATCAATGGTTGAGATGAGCTCAACAATACAATACATGGATCAATAATAAAATATAACAATAAGTAGACAAACTCACCCTAGGAGAGGGGATCCCACCAAATCATAATGATAAAACATAAGAAATAGCTCATGGTGGGTCCAAGGGGTAATTTCTAACACCCTTGGCCAATCCCCATGGCACAATATCCAAGAATAAAAGATCAAGACACCAAATCGTGCCTCTCTGGGAAAGTCGTGAGCCTTAGGAGGCTCCAAAAATCATCAAAAAGTGCCATAAGTGATGGATGTGGGTCCCGATGAAGCTAAAATTGTTGGAGAAGGTGTGGAAGACATCCCACTCATCATCACTGATCATCCCATGCCATAACCTTGCCTCAGTAGCCCAAATCCAATTCCTTTGTAGCCCATTTTACCATTTCTGGACTGCCTCGGGAAGTGTGAAACTGCCCAAACTGCCTCCTAGAGTGCCTGCGCTGTCAAGGTGAGCTCACCAATGAGTCTGGGAGGGGGGTAATATGCTAATAACAAGTGGCTGGACCACCCCCTCCATGCACAGCGCCCTAGGTGAACCAAATAAATCTCATCACTGCTCTGACAGGGCCTCTGACAGGCCAAAACTGCACTAGGATAGCCAACTAAGGCTCAAACATCACTGTAACTTCCTGGAACTGAAAACAGACTGTCTCATTGGACTCAGAAGGTCCAAATCCATCTAAAGTGTGTACTCATACACCACATAGTCCTCTGCATGGTCCAAAATAAATACTCATCATATTCGATAGACCAAATAATAATAATCTGTAAAAGTGCTAAAAAGCACAAATCATCATCCTAAGCCTGAAGCCACTGCATAAGCGCACCATGGGGACCTGTACCAGACCATATATCATCTATCTATAACATCTGAGGTCTACCACCTCATGTCCTGTTGTTGACTTTTGGTCAAACTTGGTTTGACCAAGTCAACATGACCAAAATATAACTCAAACTGTTATCAAGCTGCTGCAAGGTGTCCAAGGTTAAAACATGCTTTACAATCCATTCAATTAGCAATTATAACAAGAAGTAATCATTACTGGCGATCTAAATCCAAATATAATAAGTCATAATTATTATTTATTACTCAGACAAGACTTTCAAGGTCATACTCACTTCATAGTTGTGATCAATTTGCTAGTGAAGGGTGAAGGCTAAGAAATAAGTGGCTAGGTCAAAAGATGACTTACTGACTTAACACTGTGACACTTTGGAAATGGAAAAGGGAATACACACCATAGCATATAGTGGACAAGCAATAACACAGGGAATGGCAGTGTCTCACAAATGGATAAGTTGTTCAAAGAGTGTTTATTCACCTTTCACAGATGCGCACAATCCATAATACAAATGAGGCCAGCAATCTTTGTGATATAGAGTTTAAGTTCCCTTGCTTTTGGGCATAGAGTTTCCATAGCCTTTGATCTATGTGCGTTCACAAACACATTGCATAGATTTACATTTATTTAGGCTTCTTGCTGCAGGTGTGTTTTTAAGGCACTTGTTTACCTGAGCACTTCTAGGTGTGTCACAGACAGCTTCTTTACCTAGGTATTTACATTTCACAAAAGATATAACATTTGATATTTCATAGCCATTTTCATTTGGCTTGCCTTTCATTCATGTGTGTTGAGAAACACATCGCATGAATGGGCTTTTCATACAAGATACAACATTTCATTTCCATACTTTGCATTAATGGCAGCACTAAAAGTTTCAGGTTTATCCAACAACATCTTTAGTGACTAGGGGGAATTCACAAAGAAATCCAACTCACCATAGGTAAGTTTTGTCACCAACTCAGAGCCGAGACACAATAAACAAGGAAGCTTATCCAATATAGAGGCTACAGTGAGGAAAGGTCCTCCACGCCACTAGTCAAGTAGTAAGTCAAGGTAATGAACAAACTAGGTAAGTCATGGATGGATGAAGACAGTGAATAATGAAACCAACACTAGCAAGCCAAAGTATGGCGGGAATGACCACCTCTATTCTCCCTAGGGAGGGTAAAACCAATGAGTATAGGCCAAGAACTTCTAAGTCTGAGTAGGGACAAGTAAGATATATATAAGTACAACCAGGTCCACACATCTATATGATCGCCAGATCATGATACTAAATGCTAAGACATGCTACGAGAATGGAGATAAAAGCAATATAACCACAACACCATAATATACCTGCTGAGTCATATACCTGAAAGATCATCATCTGAACCATCATCTGTCCTCTGAAACTGTTGCTGCAATTCTGGGCACTACTGACTGCTCTGTATGAATGGCTAAATAGCTACATCGGTCATCTCTCCGAGTGTCCTGAAACTCAGTCATGGCATGGGGAATAAAACTGCTGTCCAAAATCTGATAATGATCCATAGTAGATGCTCATCTCAGCATCTCAATGCAAGGGAACTGGCTGAATAGTGTACTGGAATCAGAAAAATAATGTATGGTATCCCAGCTACTATATATGTGATAACAGGACCATTTTCCTTGGATTTAAGTACATGTTTCCCAAGGCAGTTGAATTTGATCATTTACCTTAGCACCTGCATTCTAGATCCATTATTAATTTCGAGTTACTATAATTGAACAAATCTAATTCAATATATCATCTTCCCTAGGCCTTTACAGTAACTCTATTCCTTAAATCTAGGGTCTTATACCCTTCACTTTACGTACCCCATTGAGTAGCTTGATCTGGTGATTGGGTTAGATTTCTCCTGCCAGAAGTAGATCAGGGTCTCCCCCTTTGTTATCTGGGGATTGGATAGCAAGAAGCAAAGAGTGCCTTGATTGGCGTGACAACCAATCCATCTTGGGAATTGAGGCCCTCTTAGGTCACCTCTTTAGTTTCCTAGCTCCTCTACCATCCTGGATAGGATTATCATTAGGGGAAACTACAAGTTGTGTGATAACAGGATCCTGGCATTCATTGGAGTGATAGACTAAAGGTAACGGGGAAGATCGACAGGATCGTATCAACGATGGGTCTACACCGATATGGGGATGTAGTGAGAGGAGTTGTCGAGCTTTGTTCTATATGGTGACATAGGTTTTCTCTCATGATACCTAGGATCGAGTCTGTCCGTGGGTTGGACGACTTTGACTTCTCTAAGATGCTTTGGCGAGACGTGATCCAGGATAGTGAGTTCAACTTGGGGTTCCAGGATGGGGAAGCACATTCTGAGCATGGTCATCAGACAATTATGATCAAAGGGGTGTAGCGTCAGCTTGGGACCCTTGTAGTGTTGGGTAGCTCAACAGTCGATACAGATGAGATAGCCAAGATTGGTTGTTTGGAGGAGCGGTCTTCCAAGGAGTTGTTCGAGTTTGTGCAGCTCATGATTGCCTGGCATATCAACAACGGTCAGGGGGATTCTTGGGTTAGCACCTTGCAGATCAATGCTAGGAGCAGAGAGTGTTTCACATCTGATAGGTTAGTTTGGGATCCTGGTGACTATACCACTTACGGACGGATCTGAGAAAGGTTCGCATGGAGGGACTTTACGGATCTTGTGTTGGGTCATATGGGAGAGTGTACGACTTGTCAACAATCAAGTCAAGGCACACTCATCTAGCAGGGTTGATGCAGTCCTCGACCATTTCTAGGCAGGAGTGGGAGAGCATGTTGTTAGATTGCATCACAAGTTTATCGAGGGTGTAGAGCGTAGAGATTAACCAATTATCAAGATTCATGCACTTTTTAATGACTTCTTCGGAGTATAGGGCAACACGAGTGATAGAGTTGTCTCTTGAGGAGGTTTTTAGAGTTCATGAGCAGCCCAGAGTCATTGCCATTGTTTGGGACAAACTTCCTTTGTCGATATTTGGGATCGAGTATGACAGTGGATTTTCAGACTTCACCTGGATGCCTATGCATGCCACTATTCATGGTGGTAGGTTCAGCACTTACAAGTATTTCAACTTGGAGTTCTAGGAGAGGAGGATGCGGACAGGGCATGACAATCAGATGGTTATGATCAAAGTGGCGCAACGTCAACATTGTGGTCCCTTTTTTAGACTAGCTTGGGACCCTGGGATTTTAATGGTATACAGTTCAATAGCTGACACAGAAGCAAGATTCATTTTTTTCTCTCATGAGAATGGTCCCCTAATCGAGGAGTTCTTTGAGGGATTGATCGAGTTGTTACAGCATCAAGATGCTCTACTTATCGACAGTGTTCGGGAGGATTCTTATGACCGTGGAGGATGCTTCACCTCTTTCCGGTTGGTTTGGGACCCTGGTATCATTTCCAGTATCAGTCCGTCTCATTCGGTGGAACATCAAGTTGTGGCGGCATTGCTTAAGGACAAACAATCTTTGGGAAGGGAGGACTATGATGTCCCCTTCCATTGATCGAGAGGAGAGGATGATTGAGTAGCCTATTTGACTTCCATAGGCTATAGTTAGTGAAGTCAGGGAGTCACTAGTAATGTCACTTAGCTTAGAAAAGATGTTTTATTTCTAAACAGTGACTAATCACCACCCAAACCTTAGAAAAGTGACTGGATGGTATTGGGTGTTCCATGGTATTGCCTATGGCATGGAGCTTCGGAGGAAAATAAGAGGGGTGACACCTCACATAAGGATCGGGATGAATTGATTTGATTCCTTGTGGAAGTCTGGTGAACCAGAGTTTTCGTTTGGGTTTGGCAAAACCCATCCATCTTTGTTTGGTTTCGGAGTTGCAAGATCCATCCTAGATAAACTTCGGGAAATCCATCCGGGGTTTCCAATTGAGATTATTCAGTGATTGTATCTTCAATTTGTGAGCAACATCTTGGCTTGGGCGATTTGCTAAGGAGATCGAGTTCATCTTTGTGGTATAGTCGTGGCATCTGGAGGAGTTCATGGCACTGGTAAAAGAGAGGCCAAATTCACTAGGCAAGGTTGTGAGCTTGGTTCGTGGCCCTTTGTGGTTCGTGATATCAAGTGAATCGTTGGAGTTTGAGAGAGGACTGAGTCCCTTCTCATTGTGGGTTCGTAGTTATAGAGGGGATGACCCCCTTTTTGTTTGTTGACCCGTGGGGAAAGAGCACCATGGCAGTTCGTGGAAAGGGCCACGTGCGTTTGAGAGAGGTCATGAGCTTGAGGGAGGACCCCGTTACTTCGTGGAGAGGTTCAAGAGGCTTGGAGAGGCCGTGACAATTTTAGAGAGGCCGAGAGCGGTGCCGAGACTTTGTGGAGGCCGCAACAATTGAATAGGAAATCGAGAGCACCAAGGGAGGGCTGTGAGTCCAGGGTTAAGGTTACAACGTTGTGGAGAAGGTCACAGGTTTAGAGCACGGCAGGCCAATCATGGAGAGGCTCGAATTGCAGACAAGTTGTGAGGCTTACTTGGTGGAGATCCGAATTTCTTGAGAAGGGCCGAATTAACTATGAAGAGGACCAAAGCTTGAGGAGAACTGTGAGTAGCAAAGAGAGCAGACTTTCCCTCAGAGCCGAGATCCATCACTTGGCACAAGTTTGGAGGTTAGGAGAGACTGGGGAGAAGACACTTCAGTCAATAGAAGAATCGTGGCAATAACCTCGGTATTAAGCATTTTTATTAGTGTTTGATGATTGTACTGTAGTTGCTATAGCAACCATTAGAAGATTTGCATTTGGAAATAATGTGTTATTGTTGTCTCTCCATTTCATGTGTATGGGAATGTTTGCAATATGTTTGATGAAATGTCTTTGTTAGAATGCATGCAAAGAAAGGTTACACTAACTGTGGGTGCGATTGGAATCGGTTGAAGAATCCGATACAAGAGCGGCACTCATCCCAAAATTAGGAATCGGGGATTCGGAACCCTAACCCTAATTAACTCTAATTATCCTACATTTATCCTATGTAAACAGCTTTAGATTAATCAAAATGAGGTGGAAGAATCCGATGAATAATCCGAGAATTTGATTCTGAAGAATTCGATTCAGGTGCGGTTAGGCCTAGGGCTGAATCTGGTAACTATGATGCAAAGTATTTGAAGAAAGTTATAAATCAATGTAAATGCAAACTATTTGGTAAAAGTACACCACCAGCGTTAGCAACCAACACTGCATTATAACCTAGTCTACTTGGGAACACTACAGAGACCAACCTGCTATATGTTGTTGGAGAACCACCTGTAGCCTTAATTCGTGGCTTCCCAAGCATCTATGAGCAGCAAAACTCAATGGGTAAGGGTTCCTAGCTTGCCCAACCTCGGTGCTCACCTACAACCATCTATTTCCCCTTCAGATCTACATTCCTGTATCTAAATTTGAATTTATAGTTATACACAGTATGGTAATGGTCATGAACAACAAAAGAGACCTCTACGTAGTGTAGATCTGCATGAGAGAATGATAGAATGAGTGTTGACTCCATATGATATGAGATAATGGTGAAAAGACAACTGACATAGCTTCTTACCATAAAAGAAAAGGACTGCTGATGGTTGTAGACTGACTTCTAACATGTGACAAAACTATCACAAAAGTGCATCCATCCCCATGCTTCAATAACTGCATGAGGTGACTTCTCCCACCAACCTCACACATGCATTGAATGATTAGAAATAGTCAAAAAGAAGGTGATCGACTCACTCAAAGCACATGGCAGAATTTGGACGAGTTCTAAGGTTGACACTTGGCAGCAAAGGATTTAGTCTCTCATAGAGCACCCCTTTCCTCTTCCCCTCTAGTGGAATCATAGCCCCTCTAGTGTTCTTTAAACAGCCATCTTGGACCATTTTATTATGTATGCAACATAATATTTACATACATTTCGAGTTAGCATGACAAGCCAACCATATGGTCCAAATAAAAATATTTACCACATACCTGCCTAGCCATTCAGTAATCGGGCCTTGGCCTTGAGCTCTACACTAGGAATCTGTACTAGCATATTTACATCATTTACATAATTTTGGTTAAATACATTCCCAAGTCAAAACTGGGGGTATTACACCACTGTAATTTTTGTGTTTGTGTGTAAGACCAGCCAAGACTTAGACTGGTGGGTAACCTGTAAAAAAAAAGGCTTGACCCTATGGTTGTTAGAAGTATTGTGGTTTTTATGATCTGATTGTTGTAGCGGCAAAAGCCTTGAGAGCTGCAAGCACTGTGATTTCAATTTTCAAGATAATTGATGAAAAGGAAACCCCTGTTGTGGTCTATTTCCTTGTGCCTATTTGTGCGCATGCTTGAATCTGTGTATTTCATCTTCCAGTGTGAGCTGTGCTAGGGTGATTGAGATTGTTACAGGCAGGGGTGTGTTCTACTTTGTGGTTGACCTCTCTTGGGCCAATTTACCTGCTGCTCAAGAAGGCCCCTTGTGGGCTGTTGTATGCAATTCTGCCTATCTAGCTTGTGAAAGGATCACTTTGAAAGAAAGAAAAAATGTTTATGCTGATACAGTCGAGGAAGGACAGACAGCCTACAGGAAGGCGCCAGGGATTAGCTTGGCTCAACAACCTATTCCACTAATAAACTGTTATGGCAGATGCATAATCTGGTAATGAGCTTCCCTTCCTTGATTCTGTATAAAGTTATAAACTCATATTTTCAAGGATTTTGTGTGCTGGTTACTGCTAAGTTTATTGCTCTTGCCAATGGAATTGTGTTTCAATAGGGAGGGAGGTGGCTTCTTAAGCCATCCACCAGGGTACCAGTTCGTCTATGCAAGCAAGCAGACCACCATGAGGTCTGCCCCTCATCACTTTCAAGAAGTCAAAAAAACCTGTTACTCACTGAGCCTGGAGTTTTGTTTTTCAAAGAGAAGCATTATAATAGGTCCAAAGAGGTTGAGCACCACAAACAGTAGCAAAATGATCTTCCAGGAGTGAACCATTAAACAGAAGTTCATCTAAGCAGCTGCCGCAGGGGGTACTCTTCCGGCAGAATCATCCAGGAATTGCACCTGGCCCCATTCCTTTATTCATGCCTCCAAGGTAATTGAACCTTGATGGGTGACCTGACATGCCACCATCGTCGTTGCTGATAAACGGCAACCCCGTTGATAGGCCTGAATGTTTTGTCTATGTTTTCATTGTAAAACATTTTGCTTAAGTATAGAAATGCGATACAACACCCATACCTTAGCCTTATGTGGGGTCTGGGAAATGACGTCGTTCTTCTCACTTCGATCATTTGCGTCCAGCTTTTCTCCTATAACGAGGTTCTCGAGGAGTTTTGACACCAAATCCCCGGAATGATCATGTCTTGCACCATCTGTCGAAGAAATCTTTTCACCCTCCTTGTCCTTCTCCTTATCATCAGCAGATGAAACCTTTGGGCCCTGCTTGTTCTTCTCATTATCAGTAGCACATGATAACTTTCCACCTTTCTTGTCCTTTTCAATATCAAGCCTTCCATCACTGACGACAGGCTCAATAAGATTAATCACAAAACCTGCACCTGTGCTGTTGCCCTTACCATTCCGGCACGTTTTTCCCCTGCCTTTCTTAACTTTACCATCCTTTTTCATTGCATTTTTCTTCTCGGATTGTGCACTGATACGCTTGATCTCGGGCTTCTTGTCGAGACCTGGCATAAATTCGTCCGGTACTTGAATGGTCAGCTTAGCATCATGAACCCCGGAACGTTTCATGCTAACTCTGGAGTTGACATTCAAATTAACATCTGCCACCTTTGACATAAGCCTGGCAGACCTCCTTGGTGCCTTTTCTGTTAAAGAGAGACAAGACCATGCAAAACCAGATCACATATCTAAAGTACTGTGGGTATGATCCATAAGATTACAGAAGAGAATCTCTGCATGTTATCAGAATCCCCTCCCCCATGTAACAAAAACACATATATAAATACAATAATAAGAATTACCTATGGCTGATTGGAAATAATGGCAGAGCTGCAAAATTAAAATCTCACGGTGTACTCCCCAGTGTTAAAATGGGTACCGTGTTAATTGAGAGCAAGAGAACGAATGGTACCTGGAAGTGTTCTCGAGTGTAATGCACGACGACTTCTGCTTCCACTATTATTGCTACTGCATGGCTTATTACCCAGACGAGGCTTTTTTGTCATGGTTGAATTTCTTGTTTCCTTTTATTAATTGTGATGTATGATAACTCTGCTGTGATTGATTTCAATTTACAGTGAACAAGCGGAACAGGGTACCCAATGCTTTCTCACTCTGGATGGATGAATCGGTTTCGAATTTTAGCACCTCTGTGAATAAATTCAGTCTTTGCAATCTTTCTTTGCTTTGAATATCGCTGCCATTCAGTGGATTAGTGCAGAATTAGCAAGAGTAACAGCATAAAAACAGAGCATATAGTTCAGATATCTGAGTACACTTAGGCATGGTACCCTGTGCATATATAAGAAATACTCTGCAACGTGTCTGAATTATTTAACTTGGGTCGACAACCTCAGAAGAGTAACATAAAAATGAAAAAATGTACAGTATGATAGACAAGTAGGCAAACAGGGCCACAAACATGTATGTGGAGAAAATCCCCTTCGGATATAAAAACTTCACAGCACCCAATAATATAAACACTAATTAAATGCCAAATATGAAGTACATCTTACAACCTACTGTTAGACTTACAGTGAGATAGAACCAGGAATTGTTTCTCTGTATATAGGTGCAAATTACAGAATACTTTCTTTACTGTTGCAACCTTCCAGTCGAAACATCTCCTGGCTGTTGTCTTCCTTCCTCTTCTTTCCAACTGCTTTCTCGTACCGTTCACAAAGGCGAATCAATCAAGCCTAACGGTTTTTATCTTTTTGGTAAAACCCGCCGAACTTGAAAACCATTTAAAAAAAAAAACATAAACATAATTCAAATTTCAAATTTACATCTTTCAATTAAATTTCAAACTTACATCCTTCAGATTTTTCACTTTATTGGGTGAGTTTTTTTTAATATATAAAGGTATGTATGGGAAAGTATCATACCATGTAAGGATGGCATATGAAGTGTATTATTTTGAATTTTTCAAAACAATTAATTAATAAATTTAATTTAATTTGGTAAGAGTATATGAAAATTAAATCGAATTAAATTTGATAAAAGTATATGAAAATTATAATTATGAGTTATATATATATATATATATATAACTCATAATTATGAGTTATATATATATATATATATATATAAGTTTGTAAAATGAGAAAAATTATAATAATAATTTGCAATTAAATTTGATTAAATATTTTAGACATAAAAAAAATATAAATTATATTTGTTAACTACATTATAGTATATTTATTTATTTTGTATTTATGTTCTACATTATATAGACCTATAAAAAATTAAATTATTTTTTAATTACAATATAGTATATTTATTTATTCTGTATCCATGTTCCACATTATGGTCCTCTCTTTGGCCTTTATTCAAATTTGTATAGTGTTATGTAACAAATTTTTAAATTATATTTTTTATATTACGATATAGCATATTAATTTATTTTTTATCCATATTCTTCATTTTGGTCTTATTGTTTTTCTTAAGCTTCTATTCACATTTGTATAGTGTTATGTAACAAAAAATGTAAATGTGGAGCACAACTCCAAGATAGATAAGAGAGATAAGTTATACAATAACTCTTTGAAGAATAAGAGAATCTTCTCCTTATACCCAGGACATTCATACATCCAATTCACATGTTCCCCTCAATAATGATTGTATGTCTTCTATATGTAGATATTCCAAACCATTGCACATGTGGCCCCCCTTGGGTCATATCATATAGATGATAGGTAGAGGTAACATGTACTGTCCATTTGATAGGGTATTGCATATGTTCAATCTATCGACGTATGTTATGGGAATAGTGTATGTGTTGGTAACATATTTGTAATATATGTTACTTGTGATATCTATGTTGGTAAAATATTTGTTATTGTAATATTTGATTAATATGTTGTCTTTGGTAGTTAACAACTGATAGTGTTTGCTTCAGCTACAGCTCGTTAGGGCAGCCGCATGGCCACTCCTCCTCCAGATCCTCCCCCGGAGGAGCTTCGTCGTCGCCTAGACCTGGCCTTCAAAGCTCTAATCGCCTCCACTCCTCTCCCTCCTGCCTCTGATCCTCCATCCTCCTCGTTTTCCAAGCGCGTTGTTGCGCCCAAGGTCCAGATCACGTCTGCAGCTTCCCGTATGAAAGCCCTTGCCTTGAGCGAAAGAGGCCTCATCGGCCAGTTTTCTGGGATCTGGCCTTCGCCGAAATCTATGGAAACTTGGATCTCCAAAAACTGGATGCCTCTCATCTCTGGAGGTTTGTAACACTGCTTCTGTGGAAAAGGCTTCTTTACCTTCCTCTTTGAAAATAAGGATGACAGGGACCTCATCTTCAGAAGCGGTCCCTATTTCATGGGTCCTAGAGGTCTATACCTCAACCATTGGAGCTTATCCTTCGATCTAGAAAAAGATGTCCCTTCAGCAGTTCCAGTTTGGGTACGCCTCCCTCATCTCCCCCTTCATTGCTGGAATGATGAAGCTCTGCAAGCTATTGGAAATTCCTTGGGCAGATTCATTGACAAAGCTGAACCAAAAGGACCACTCTTCTCCTGCACCAGGATCTGTGTGGAAGTCGATCTCGAGAAGGGCCTCCCTGAAGGAGTGAATCTTTCCATGGACGGCTGGGAATTTTTTCAAAAAGTAGATTATGAACAACTCCCTTTCAAATGCAGAAAATGTCATGAGTATGGACACTTTGTTAAGAACTGCCCCAAATCTACACAGGAAGACACGGAGAAAAATCAAGAAGAAGGATGGCAGCAAATCAAGAGAGGGAAAAAATCGAACCCTACCCCCTCTAACAACAACCCAGAATCTCGACAAGGAAAAGGCAAGGAGAAGCCCATAGAAAACAAGGAAGCCTCCACCAGCAATCAATTTGACACCCTACATGCGAAAGAAGGAGAAATCCCAGAATCTAAAAATCCCACAATAGATGTGGATCTGGAAGCCACCAGGATCCAATCCTCTATGATACCCTCAAATGTTGAAGAGACCACCGAGAAGATACCAGATGGAACGACTTCCCCTGGAGGAACTTGGGTAGAAATGGTAAAACACGGTCGAGTAAACCCTATGTCCATAACTTTGGGACACTCTTCATCTCAAGAGACTCAGGAATTAGCATATTTTGGTCCACCCCTATCCACACAGGGAAGAAAATCCCAAAGGCAACATCGAGAACAAGAAATGAAAAGAGAACTAGAAATCGGGAGGGAACTAAGCATAGAAGACACCAATCTTCTGCAGAACACCAAATCTATCAGTGGAGTCAAGGAAACAAGGTCCCGAGTAGGACTTACAGCACCGAATAAATAATGAAACTAGTCTCTTGGAATTGCAGAGGTTTGGGCGGCTCAATCAAAGTGGAAGCTTTGAAAAATATCTTAAAAACAGAGAATCCAGACTTCTTAATTCTTCAAGAGACTAAGATGACCAGAGAAGAGGTTACGAGTCTCTCTAAACTCTTCTGGAAAAATAGCATAGGAGAGGCCATTAGTTCAAGAGGGGCCTCAAGAGGAATTGCAACTTTCTGCAGGCAAGACAAATTCAAAATCAGACTTGTAAAAGAACACATCCACTGGATTTTAGTCGAAATACAAAGTGATAGCGATCAAGATGCCATACTTATCTATAACATGTATGGATCCACACACTATAGAGATAAGTTAGCCTTCTGGGACTCCTTAGCTACTCTTCACAATGAACTGCAAGGGAGAGAGGACATCATTGCAGGGGACTTCAACACCACTAATTCAAGCTTAAAAAAAAGAGGAGGCTCGATCATTAGAGATCCATTTGGAGAAAAAATTGAAGACTTGATGACGGATCTTGATCTAATGGATCCCATTCCCAAAAATGGGAAATACGGCTGGAGCAACAAGCGGACTGGACTTGGTCACATTGCTGCAAGACTCGACCGTTTTCTGGTAAGTACTTCCTTTCTTCAAAAATATCTTCTTTTGGTTTCTTCCATCATCCCTTCTGCCACTTCTTATCACAAACCTATCTCCCTCTCCCTCTCCCATCTCATTGATTTGGTCCCCATCCCCTTCAGGTTTAACCCTCTTTGGATTCATAATGTCAAAGCCTTAGATTTAATCCATTCGTCCTGGTCCTCCACTTTATCTGGCTCCCCTAGTTTTATTTGGGAATCCAAACTTAGGGTAGTGCGCGCTGCCCTCAAACTCTTGGCCAAAAAATCATTTTCCGATCTCTCCTCTATAAAAAAGGACCTCCAAACCGGTCTTGCAAATCTTCCTGCTAAAATGGAATATGAAGAGATTATAGTTGCTTCCATCACTCATGAAAAACTTCTGAATTTTGAAATTTTAAAAGACACCGGACACGAGAAAGAGAAGTGGAGAATAAAATCTCGACAGCTTTGGCTAAAAGGGGGAGACAGAAACACTGATTATTTTCACAAGCAGACTAAGGCTAGAATGAGCTACAACTTCATCAAGGATCTGAAGGATAACAACGGCCAGCGAATCACAGGACAGGATGCCATCAAATCTCTAGCCTTCCATCATTTCAGTCAACTCTATTCTTATAGTGGAGACACCGACCCTCTATCCCAGGCAGACCTTCTCTCGGGTATTACCGCTTCCATTTCTACCTCGGAGAATGAAGAACTGGATAAACCTATCTCAGAACAAGAAATCATTGAAGCTATATGGACCCTTCACCCTGACAAAGCTCCTGGCCCAGATGGCTTCACGATCAATTTTTACCTTGCTTCCTGGGACATCATCAAAGAGGATTTAAGGAAAATGCTAAATTGGACCAGGAAGAAAGACAAAATCGATGGAGCTACAAATTCCACTTTTTTGGCCTTAATTCGAAAGGAAAAAATCCTCTCTCGATTGAGATATTTCGACCTATTTCCTTGTGTAACACCTCTTACAAAATCTTCACCAAAATTCTAGCCACTAGAATGAAAAAGATCATGGCTTTCATTATCTCAGAAACTCAAGGTGGTTTCATAGCCGGTAGACAAATCATGGATAATATCATCATTGTTCAACAAGCCATTCACTCTAGTCTGGAACGCAATCAACAAGGTATGGAAATCAAGCTAAACATAGATAATGCCTTTGATAGGGTCAATCATTTCTTCTTGTTTGAAATCATGCTTAGAATGGGTTTCTCTAAAAAAATTATCAGATGGATTAAAGCTTGCATCAACGATCCTTGGATCGCCCCCCTTGTTAATGGTAGACCTGTTGGCTTTTTTCAAGCCTCTCTAGGTCTTCGACAAGGTTTCCCTCTTTTTCCATTTCTCTACCTTCTACTGGCAGAGTCCTTCAGCAAGAAGCTCCAATCCCTGCAAGCCAGTGGTGATCTCAAAGGTTTAAAAATTGCTAGAGGATTCAAGGCTGCCAATCATGCTCAGTTTGTGGATGATACAATCCTTCTTGGGGGGGCCTCTGTTATCATTGCTAAAAGGTTTAAGGAAGTTCTTTCCAGCTTCCTTAAAGCTTCAGATGGAAAAGTAAATGCTCTAAAAACTAAAATTTATGGCTGGAACTACCCAAAGAGAACAATGATCAGGATAGCAAGGACCCTTGGATATGAAGGAAAAACAAATTGGAATTCCTTCAATTACCTTGGCGTCCCTATACACAAGGGAAAGAAAAAATCTGCTGACTGGAAAGGACTGGTTGAAAATATTAAAAACAAAGTATCTTCCTCGGGGACAAGATGGCTCAATCCTGCAGGTAAAATCATTCTCATCAACTCCATTCTTGTTACTTTCCCCATTTTCTCTTGCTCAATCTCTCTAGCTCCAAAAATGATAACTCAGGAAATCGCAAAGGAACTACGAAATTTTCTTTGGCAAGGCAGAAAATCCAATGGCACTAAAAAGTTTCACCTGATAAACTGGGACTCTATCTGTAACCCTAAATGATGTGGAGAAGCTGGAATTCGTGACTTAGGAATGATGAATCTTGCCTTGGGAGCTAAAATATTATGGCACATTGTTTCTGGGAAAATAACTTGGTGGAAGGATATCCTAAGAAAAACATACTTGAGAGGAAGAAGGAAAATATGCTTAGATACTCTTCCTGTGGTTGAGAACGGCTCCCCAATCTAGAATTTGTGCAAAAAAGCCGCATTCATCATTCAAAACAGCCTCTGTTGGTCCCCTGGCAATGGTAAACTGATCTGATTTTGGGAAGACAACATTGGACCCTCCTCTCCAAAGCTCCATTTAGACTTTTTTCGAAATCTCAAGCTCTGGATGGACCAACATCATGTCAATACTATATATGATATTTCTTGTTGGCACAATAACGGCAGATGGGCAGGTTGGAAAAACTTCGAAGTCCCAGAGCACTTAAATTCTGATTATGCAGCGCTTCAAACAATCGTCCAAGGCTCATCTCCAGTTCATCGGGATCTAGCTGACTACAAATGTTGGGGGAACATAGGAACGTACTTAGTCAAGGTCCATTACAACTCCATCAAAAATACCAACAGGAAAGAAACTATGTGGACCAACCTACGGTGCAAGATAGACTTGCCTAAAATCAATTCCTTCTGTTGGATTGTAGTGCACCATAAAATTCTTACTGCTAAGAATTTAAAAAAAAGAGGAATTGAAGGACCTTCTCGATGTATTCTTTGCAAAAATTCGGAGGATACGATCGAGCATCTTTTCCTGGACTGCTCCTTCACCAGAGAGGTTTGGATCATAACTCTGAGTGAGCTCTGCATTAACCTTATGCTCCCAACAAACTGGAAAGATCTCTTCGTATGCTGGAAAGACTATTATCAAGGATATATTTATAAAAATCCTGACTTATCCAAATCCTGGGTCTCTCTCCCTAAATATATCTGCTGGAAGATCTGGATAGCCAGAAACAAAGGAATTTTTGAAGCTACGATCCCTAGCTTAATCAGAGTTTCCTCTACAGCAAAAGCGTTGTGGACTGAAACCTTTCTTTCAAAAGGATTAAGACATCTGCATTCATAACCCTTGACTATCGAAGAAAAAGTTTGGGCCTCTAACCTCCTTTGCTTTACCTCCCATCTCATGGGGATCTCACCTCCCAAAAAACCAAACTATTTAAACTAGCAAATTCGAATGAACCCGGATATTTTCAACAGATGGTGGACAAAACTGGGCTGTCACATTCTCTTCTTCAACGGTGCATCTAAGGGAGACCCTGGGTTGACAGGTGCGGGAAGGATCATTTTTTACCCTGGGGGAAACTGAAAGAAAGGTTTTGCTTGGGGACTGGGAAAGAGCACAAACAATTCTGCAGAATGGCTCGCCTTAATCAAGGGTCTGGAGATAGCAAGCTCCCTTGGAATAAAAGAATTGGTCATTTTCGGCGATTCCCTTCTCATCATAAGAGAGTCACGAAAACTCACCATGCACTATAAACCCCCTTCTCTCAAGCTGCATCATATCTTCAAAAATATCCTCAACTATTTTAATGCTATCAAATTCCTACATATCCTCCGAACCCACAATCATGATGCGGATCAAATGGCGAACAAAGGAGCTCAATTGGACTATGGTTACATTGTTCACAATGATGATAAGTTCGAGCGTAGTTGGGTGCCTTGTTTTTATTATACCAACAATGGATGTTTGTCCTAACCCCATTTGGCCTCGTTGGTGGCCTCCCCTACCCCTTAATCTCCTAGGCCTAAACTCAAAAATGAGTCTCCACGACCTCCCTAGACGTGGCAACAACCACCGGAACCCTTCTGCACCTGCATTTATTTCGTTTTGGAAAACAACTAGATTTCCTCGTTATTTGCATCAGCTTAACACGCTCGGCTTAATGTCATCAGGTGGCCTTGCTCATTTCCCCACCTTTCTTCTCGCCTTGCTCTTCCTTCCCACCCCGCTCTGGTACTCTGCGAAAGCTCGACTCCTCTCTGTAATGGGTGATTCGCGCCCTGGCTCCTCCCTAACATCCGCTTTGGGTGTTGGCTCCTCTCTTCCTGAACTACTTCCCCCACTCCAGTTCCTTTTGTGCAACAAGTCAATTGCTCGCAAGCAAGAACCCGACCCTTCTCTTTCGTTGCACAGCAGTTTCAGTGGCCATCTTGACCTCCTGACCTTGGAAGGTCTCATCTCTTCGTCTCCTCGCTCTCTTTCCATTCCGGCCTCTATTCCTTTTTCGCTTAACCTAATGGAATCCCTGGAAGAGCAAGTTCGCCTTCTTAGGGAAGACAATGCAGAAATGAAGAGAGCTATCTCTCGAATGTACACCGTGGTTCAGGCTACCCTCTTAGAAATTCGAAACAACAACAATCCGATGAATGGGAGGCTCTCTAATCTCTCTGATACTATGGACTATGTGGCTACCATCATTTCAAATGTTGATTCCAAAACTAAAGACAATCACCGGAACATTGTAGACGTTGAAGGGAAAATTTACAGGCTTAGGGAAGACATCGCCCGCTGCATTCTTGGTCTCCATGAAAGCAAAGTTTCGGGCATCAACATTCAGCAAGATCTCTCACAGGAAAGCGTTCCAGGAAATATCTCTCACAAGAAAGCGTTCCAGATCCCCCAGCTCAACATCGTCGTTAGTCTGGCTTTCTTCCAGATTCACTGGTTCTTAATCAACATTTCTTTTTTCCAAACTCTAGGGCTATAATTATGCATATTTTGACAGGTTATCTATATTTTCTAGTGTGTATTTTAGGAGCAATTTTGAAGTCTGAGTAGCACAAACAAGATGAAAACATGTTTCTCAGCTGCGTTTTGGGCAACTAAACATCTTTTTTGATATGTTTTGTTTCTGCCTCCTCCTACTCGGGCAATTTGTAAAAAGCTATAGCTTTCACAGTCTAGGGGTAGTTCGAAACAGACTCAGTTTTGTAAAAGATGACAAAGAGGACATGGACTTTGTCTCCATATGGAAACAGTCCCTCTGCTTATATCTGTATTTTATTCTTCTTTTCTAATACAAATGCTCCTAAACCGTTCTTGTTAAAAAAAAATATGTTGTCTTTGGTATCCCAAATATGCGAACAATAGATTATTTAGAAATCTAGTCAATGCAAGAAATGGATTATGAAGAAACCTAATGAGTGGTGCACCCTTCATGTCCTATTTATGGGTGTTACCTGTCATGCCACTTTTGTTTTAATAGATTCTTCAAACTGAATTGTAGCAGGGTACTCGCACGAAGCTGGTACCCAAAAAGGTTGCAATGGAAGCGCGCGAGCGAAAAAAAAACAAGGACGCGCACGCGCATTCAAACACGCGTACGTGCCCCTGCTATGGCAATGTCGATCGTCCACGTTGGTGAGTTGACGTGGACAATATGTGCACGCACGTGTCATTAACGCGTACGCAAACATATGCACGCATGCGTCATTAACGCATACGCAAACATATGCGCGCATGCGTCATTAACGTGTGCGCGTACCTGTGTTTTTTATTAAAAAAAACAGACCGCGGGTTTGTTATCACAATAAAAAACCCGCGAGCAAGGAGTGGAGATATAGAGCCCCTGCGAACGTGTGTTGGATCACCCAACAACCTCCTACTCAGCATCAAACTCAACCTCCACTCCGTTGTTGCTAGTGCCTCTAGGTAGGTGCTCAACCAATCAATTTTTTGTTGTTTTTTTGTTTTCCATTACAATTGAAATTAATTTTTTTTTTACAATCAATTAAAAAACCAACAAATTGTCATTGCAGATTAAATACACCACAACCATCAGAGGAAACCAATGAAACTGAACCATCAGACGATAACATCAACATTGGAATGGACAATGAACCTGGTGATGAACCATCTGAAAACCCCGAGGATGAATTACATCAAGATTTAAATGAATTAAGGGTATTAAGCGATGAATTGAAGAGCACCAAGGAACGCTATCGGGTTTCCCTGGCTACATCATTGCAAAACATCATTGAATCCATCAACATTGCCCACAGTGAGATCACAAATCTGAGCCAATATAGGGCTTAAATGAGGCAGCACTATTCCACTGGGATATCAAAAGAACAAATTAAATACCTCAACATCACGAAAGCACAATTGTACAACAAATTCATAGATCCCAATACAAGACAACCTCTAGATGTGAGGAAGAGACGAGTTTGCATGGACTGGTGTATTTACCAACCATGGAGAGAGAACTTGAGAAAGAGATGGTTTGTGGTGTTTGATAGGCCCCCATGCAATAATTTGGAGGTACCATAGTATTTTCTTAGGAAATTGTGGGTTGAGTTTGAGCTAGGCTACCATGTCAATTATTTTGACATCACTGAGTTTCAAGGTGTCGGTCTTGGATCTGCCCAAGATTGACCTCAGGCTCGCCGCAACCCACTTAGAGGACCTCCTGCACCCAGGAGAGAGCCAAACCCCCCTCCTCAACCACCTGGGTTTGGTAGCGGCCTAAATGGGATTGATGACTTCGTTAGACGTGCCACATGTCATTTGCTTAGAAATACCACATTTGTGGTTGTCTTCACAGAGCCGAGAAGACAACGATGAGACACACACAACAACACGGTCTATGGGTGGTGGTCGGTTGCCATGGTCCTACGCAGCAGCATGCCACAGAGAGCTACATGGACCAGGTTAGCTATTGATTTATTTAATGTTCAAGTATTTATTGTATGTTATTTGATATCATATTTTTTTTTATATTTAACTTTGAATTAGACATTGTTGACTTTATTTGTTTTAATGTATAATTATTCAAGGCCGAGTTTCCATCCTCCAGGTGGGAGGACATTGGTTCCTTCGACCTAGACCGAGCCATGGCAGCAGTAGAGCAGATTGCGGCACCATACACACAGGTAACTTCTTTACTTTGAATAATTAGATCCAGTTATGAGTAATTTGTGTTCAATAATTACAAATCAATTAGCACCGAGTAACCATTTTTTATATTATCATAGTTTAAAACTAAAATCAAAATGAATAATTCTCACAAAACATGTCTATCATATTATCATCGGATTTTACAGTTGTGTTTATCATATTGTCTAAATTATTTTAGAGCTATAAATTCATATAATCCAACCAAACAAAAATGAAACCTTATAAAACATGAAAACCTAAGAAAACTAGACATGTGTTCATGTTCACTTTAGGCATCCTTTGCTTCTCCATTTTCAACTTCTTTCATTTATGATGCTACTTGTGCTTATTCTATGTCTTCATAATCACCAAAATCCCGTTGAACTGCAAAGTCTTCTAGACAAATACCATTCACTGAACCTATGGAAACTATAGGGTGTAATGTTACGAGGCATTTCTAAATCTGTAGCCAACTTCTCTAACCTTTCACTCTGTGCTGCCATTCTCTTTTCCATATCCAAATGCCTAGCCAATTGGTCTTCATGATGACTACATATACTTTGATTAATATGCAAAATTACCTCTTGTAAGGTGTTCATTTGTGGTGATAAGCACCTTAGGACGTTGTGAAGCTCTGTAAATCCACAATGAACACACTCATCATTTTGGTTGTTTTCTTCCATAGTACCAACATAAAGTACAAGAGAAAGGCTGCTTGGAGAAATAACCTAAATTGCAAATAAATTGCCTAAGTGTCCATTGAGATCACCTAGATAATAAACCAAAAAATAATTTCCTAAAAAACAAGAGTTCAAGTTTTCATCCACAAACCAACATTTCCAATTATAATAATCATGTCATAGTCCAATTCTTAACAAAGAAACAAACCAAACAAAAGTATTCCCATCCTCTTCACTACCCAACAACATTCACCATCACCCCTACAAATTATGAAGTAACCCAAAACCAAAATTTGGCTCAACCCAACTTACCATATGATGAAGTTTCTTGGCATTAATAGTCAGAGATATCCTACACACACCAAGATTTTCCATCCGAACCAAATTAAAACTCCCACTACAGAATAATCCAATTTCAAGTGTGCATTGATTACTTGAATGAGGAGGACTTAAAAGTGATTTCCTTGACCACATCCATTGCCATTTATCACATAAATACCACTAAGTGTGATTGCTAATGTATTTCATGAAGGAATTAAGTGAGTTATAACACTCCTTTTTCCAATTTCACCATCACATTCACCATGGTTTATGTAAATTTGGTATCACATAAACAAAGAATATGAAAATATTCAATAAATTCAAACTTTGTAGCTATACCATTAATACCTCTAATGATTATAGAAATGGGAGCGAAATTTCCAAACTCTGTCATTCTTACTTGACCAATGATGAGAGAAGAGTCCCCAAAAATCAAAACATTCCAAATCTCTAAATTCTTCAAAATGACCATTCCTTGATACAAGGCAAGAACTCTTTCAAAAGCTGGGCAGGGGATTTCTTGCCATGTCAACACTTCAAGCATAAATTTTCAATCTTCTTTGCCACATTATCTTTAACGAATGACCACAGAATGGGTCATTTGTTCCTATCGTGGGCCCAATCCATTGTGGGCCAAAGGACATGATCCCCACAACCATGTTCTTTACCAAGTATTGAACAAATGGACTGCACCAATACAATAAAAACTTTATATAATATCCAAATCCCATCAAACCACCACATATGTGGCTACAATGCCTGCGGACATTTTCCATTACAGTTGGTGGGCATTTTTACTCCTTTGTCATTAATGGCTTGTCATCAATGACAACCATATTCAACATTGTTTTACTTTGTGGTTGAAGATACTCCCTGCACTTATTGCCCCTACGTGCTTATCTCTGTTGTTGTTATTGTGGCGATTGATTTAAAGCTCTAATTGTTGTGTGTTTTAGTGTGGATTCTTGAGTCATTGATGTCATTTGTAGGTTGGTGGAACCTAGTTTTTGAATAGAAGAAATGATTGATAAACCCAAGAAAAAGAATTAACTCTACCATATCACAACATTAATTCACCTAGTATATTTGGGATCACCTAGTATATTTGGGCTCTAATCCAATTCACAGAGATACTACAATCAATCAATCACTACAATCAATCACTAATTGACCCACAATACTCTCTTCTTACACCTAAATCACCTTGCCATTTCATCTCCTAAGTCTACCTACCCTACCAAATTGGTATACTTGACACACTTCCATCCTAAACAAACCATCTCACCTGGTGCAAATGTATATCATATATGAGTTTCCCCTATACTATCAAGCCTAAATCCATACCATAATATTGTCCTACAACTTTACTCGGCTTCCTGCGTACCACAAACACACTTACTTCAATCCAAAACTAAACTTGAGGTGATATTTCTACTATTGGTATAATCATATCAGATTTGGATTAACATTTAAACCTATAAGACAATCACACATAACTCTCATAACAAGGTAATCATTAGCTTATTTGATCATCTACTCCCTATTGTTGGATACTATACTTTTACCGTTATTAAGGAACTAATTGTTTGTCTTTGGTAATCATCTAACTTGAATCTAAATTAATGTAGTCATGTTTTTTAAGTACTATCGTTGTCATTCTCATTGGCATTGTGATTAATATTGTTAATACTGTTTTTATAAATTCAATCTAAATATTGTAGTGTTCGCACAGGTGTACGCAGGCTCCAGCGACCAGCCATACCCACAGGGGATTAACAGATCTCCACGTGTGCAGATATTGTGTGTATTAAAGTATAAATTTAATTTCAAATATGATGAATTGTCTGTGTACAATTATATTTTTCTATATTAAACTATGAGGTTATAAATGTGTATGCAGGTGCGAGCACTTCGGCTTACCGATGCCACTATCCCTCACTCCCCAACCTTTTGGCCACCGTATATGCCAATTATATCCCCTGGCATACATGCCCCCTTCCATGAATCCATCCCCACCCCCTTCCATGCATCCATTCCCACCCCCTTCCATCCAGCCCCCCCTCCTATCCAACACCACACTTCCATCTAGCTCCCCCTTCCGTTTCATATCCTACGTCCCATTACCCCATCCCAACCTTTCCACCACCTCCGTTACAGTTTACCATGTTTCCACTCTCCCCAATCCGACCACAACATACCACCCATCCACATTCACCAATCCCTCCACCACAACACATAGCTCCCCCCCCCACATTCCCCCACCACACTCGCTTCCCCTTCCACGGTGGCCCCATCCATATTACAACTAGTTGGGGTTTATCGACCTAGACATGCATCTCCACTTCGCCCATGCCAGTCCACACCTCCTTCTTCCAACTCTCCTTATTCCACTGTGCCCCCAGTGGTGTAGCCACTGTTGATGTGGCTACATCCGCCCCTATAACATTCACCCTAGCATAGGAGCAGGTGGTCCAGCCGACTGCTCCATCTGCCAGCCCTGAAGACCATCCGGTTGTGTTCACGGTGAGATTGACTAGTTTATGAAAATATCGTTCAATTTTAATGGAAATTACTATATCCATCTAATTTCATCATATATCTAATTGTTCTAAATGTTGCAGGGTGGCATTGCTGAGATACTTGGAGCACGGAGGAGAGAGATCCCCTCACGACTTATAGTTTCGCATGCGGTGAGTTATTTAAGATTTGAAAACTATTTTTATTTTTAAATTATGTTTTATACTTGTATAATTTCCAGGAAAAGTTGACATATTATTGTTGTCGTTTCAGGGCCCAGGGGGACGTGGTCCAAGTCACCAGAAGGACCCAGCTTCCTCTAGCACGAAGAAGAGGAAGATCAATTTTGGAGATGCACCTAGGAGCTCTGAGGGTGGGAAGGAGGATTGAGAGACCCTCCTATGTACACTAGCCACGATGTGGCATTTTGGGCACGAGTTGCCATATTTTGTATAGGGCATGAGTTTCCATTATATAGACGTTGGGAACGATGTTCCATTTTTCCAAAAAGCGTACATGATTGGATCATTTTTTCATAATTAATAGATGGATCTGAACTTGTCTATATGACTTTGTCTTTGACTACATTTTTGCATACATGATTTTGTCTTCAATAACAATGTTATGGAAAAGTTTTCACATACATATAGATGTTATTTCTAGACACCAAGAGACCTCAATATGAGTCCCTTGTATTTGAATGGGTCTCCATATAATGATTTATACTATATGTTATATGGGGGTACACTGAGAATGTAATAATAGTATTTGTTATAGTAAATTGTGTTCACATACAACATACACACATCGAGCAAATTCACATACACACATACACACAACATCCAACATACACATCAATATGTGACTTCAAATCAGCCTTCTAAACTCAGTTATTAATGCATGCCTATTAATTTGTCAATGACAAGAGAAAAAACAAGGAAAAGTCATAAGTCATTAATATATCAGTACAACAATGCAACACATAGTATTCACAAGCAAACTTAATGGGATGAAAAGAAAATTTAATGCATCTATCTTAGTTTTTGAAAAAGATACAAGAAAAATATGATTAAGTTCTATTGATGCATTGTGTCAATGAATGACAGTGTAAAGGAAACTGCATAATTTGATAACAAAAAAAACAACTTGTCAAATTAGTGCAAAAATCACCCAAGTTTCAGATCTAATAGACATGGAGTCTATACTGAAAAGCTTAGCACATGATATATTGATTGTGGCCTATTTCTTGAATCCTTTGCTAATCAGCATATGACTGCTTATTTATAATAAAAACCAACAATTTACAAGGGTCCTATATAGATGCATTTTCCTATTCCTTCTGGGCATTTGTAGCAAAAATTACATATTTGTTTCAAGCCACATATGCACTCTTCTATTTACATTGGCTAGTAGTTAACATTGGATCTTGGACATTTTGGGATGCACCATAGACACTTTACATTCATCAACACACATTCTACATTGGAATAATTCTTTATTTCCATATGAACTATGCCTATTAGTTTTTCAATGGAAAAGACAAAAAATTAAGCAAAGTCAAATATGGTTAATATATCATTACAACAAAGCAACACAAAGTATGTACAAGGGAATTGAATAAGTTGAAAAGCAAATTTAATTTAGCAATCTTAGTTTTTGCAAATGACAGTAGATTTTTTTTTTAATTAAGTTCCATGTATCCATTATGTTAATGAACAGAAGTTTGAAGGAAATTGCATAGTTTAATAGCAAAGAAAGCAACTTCTCAAATCAAGTAAGAACACTAAGATTGAATTATTATAGGTTCAGATCCTTTGACATCCTCAAAGTGTCCTTCAATGGCCACGGGGTTCCTGGAAAAAATGCTAGTAGCACCAAAACCGTGACTCCGGTCGCGAATCCGTCGATTTCGATGGATTCCGGACATCGGGTTTCAGCTAGGGGACCCCCCACACCGTGCCTCCAACTCCCGGAAATGGTGCCAATGTGCCATCTCCAGAGCTAGGATTTTTATCAGTGAAGGCCATTCCAATTTCGCTCAAGGGGGGCCTTTCTCATCCAAAGTCTCCCAGGCGTGCGTGGCCACCGTGAACACGTCCACAATGGCCATACGCACGTGTGGGAGTTGATGGAATCCAAGTCTGCTCGCCGGTTTGTGTTCCGTGGCCCTGAAGAAAATCTTCAAAGTGTCCCTGAATGGCCACGGGGTGCCTGGAAAAAATGCCCGTAGCACCACAACCGTGACTCTGGTAGTGAATCCGTTGATTACAATGGATTTCGGATGCCAATTTTCAGCTAGGGGACCCCCCACACTGTGCCTCCAACGCCCGAAAATGGTGCCAATGTGCCATCTTCAGAGCTAGGGTTTTGCTTAGTGAAGGCCATTCCAAATTCGCTCAAGGGGGGCCATTTCTCATCAGAAGGCTCTTGGGCGTGCGTGGCCACAGTGGACACGTCCACAATGGAAATACACACCTATGGGAGTCGACAAAATCCAAGTCTGCTCACTGGTTTGGGTTCCTTGGCCCCAGAGAAAATCCTCAAAGTGTCCCTGAATGGCCCCGGGGTGCCTGGAAAAAATTCCCGTAGCACCAAGACCGTGACTCCGGTAGTGAATCCATCGATTCCGATGGATTCCGAAAGCCGGTTTTTAGCTAGGGGAACCCCCACACAGTGCCTCCAACGCCTAGAAATGGTGCCAATGTGCCATCTCTGGAGCTAGGGTTTTCCTCAGTGAAGGCCATTCCAAATTCGCTCAAGGGGACATTTCTCATCCGAAGGCTCTCAAGCGTGTGTGGCCACCATGGACACATCCACAATGGAAATACGCATGTGTCAGATCCAATGGAATCCAAGTCCGCTCGCCGGTTTGGGTTCCGTGGCCCCAAAGCAAATCCTCAAAGTGTCCCTGAATGGCCATGGGGTGCCTGGAAAAAATGCCCGTAGCACCAAAACCGTGACTTTGGTAGCGAATACGTCGATTCTGATGGATTCTTGACGTCGGGTTTTAGCTAGGGGACCCCCCACACCGTGCCTCCAACGCCCGGAAATGGTGCCAATTTGCCATCTCCAGAGCTAGGGTTTTGCTCAGTGAAGTCCATTCCAATTTTGCTCAAGGGGGCCATTTCTCATCCGAAGGATCTCGGGCGTGCATGGTTGTTGGGCCTCAGAAATGTCCCATTTTAATCCACTTTACCTTTCACTATTCTTCACATTTCATCGTCCCATTAACCTTTCTTATGTTGATGTATATGTAACTTCAGAATGTATTTCACATATATGTATATTGTATTCCTATAGAGATGTTATTATTCCTCTATACGGAAGTGTCGTCATTTATATTGTAAGTGTCGTAACTTATACTTGATGGGTTATTAGACCACCTTGTTGGGGTCGGCCCTGTATAAGTCATGTGGGTCAAAGGGTTATTAGACCACCCTATTGGGGGTCGGCCATGTGGGTCAAAGGGTTATTAGACCACCCTAGTGGGGGTCGGCCCAGTCAGCATTATGTTAAGTGGTTAAGTTGAGGCCGACCTAGTTGAGTAAAGGTCAAGTCAAGTTAGTGTATAAATAGAGAGTGTGTCTCTCTCATTTTACACATTCTATTCTCTCACTCACACTGTGGAGAGTGGAGCACTTGTGGAGGAGGAGGCTCTGCTGCTAGGAGAATACTATCTCTTGTATTCTGGTTGTATCATTGCTCTATCTATCTCTGAGGAAGTTATTGGGGTTTTTCACCTTTATGGTTTTCCCCAAGTAAACTTTGTGTCTCTTGTGTGCTTGCATTATTGTGTCCATGATTGATATGCTGTAGATTTGCTGTACATGTTGTTCTCTCAATTAAGATCCTAGATCATATTGGAGTAAATTCTGAAAATTTAACATGGTATCAGAGCTAGCTTGAAAGAAGGCATGATATGGCATGTATGACACTTGTTGCACTTACGATGCTAGGGCTTGATATAGCAAAAACCAGTCATCGTAGAACTTTCACTATAAATCCATTTTGGTGAAGTTTTCGGATCTGAAACCTTTACAGGTCGAAGATTAAATCCCCATGTACCTTGTGTCCAAAGGAAAAACTCTAATTCGTTTTACTTTGTGATTTATGATCTGTACAATATAGGGTTTCTGCCTCTTCCAGATCTGAGTCAAAATCAGGTGACCTTGGGAAAAAGGTCATAACTTGGGCTAGGAAGCTCCAAATGAAATTTCGTAAAAAGTGACAGGTAGTACACAGACTATACTATCTCAGGAAAAAAGTTCAGAGGCCGAAGTTGAAACAATGACACGTGGAACGCCGTACAAGTTCACTCTCCTGTATTATCCCATAAAAAGGTCACGTTGCGACACTTGGAATAACTCTCTCTTAGAGAATCCAATTGAGGTAAGACCTGTCAATATGGAAATATAATAGGTCAGGATATCTCAAGAAACTTTTTTAGAGGCCGAAGTTGAAACAATGACACGTGGCACGCCGTACAAGTTCTCTCTCCTGTATTATCCCATAAACAGGTCACGTTGCGACACTTGGCATAACTCTCTCTCTCAGAGAATCCAATTGAGGTCAGACCTGTCGGGATGGAAAGATAATAGGTCGGGCTATCTCAGGAAGCTTTTCCAGACCCTATGGATTGAAAAGTTCGGATTTACACTAGAAACAATCAGGTACATATTTCTGTCCAAACATAATTATTTTTGAGTACCTTCATTCATGGCTTCCGAAATTTAGGGCTTCGGAGAAAGTTGGAATTTTTGTAATCAAAAACCACGGCTGAATGATACTCATCAAAATAAAAATTTAGAGACCAAGATCAGAATTTTTGGTTGGGAAGAAGGCTGGGCTTGATCAGACCCTAATTCGGGACTTTGATCAGAAAAGTGGAAAATTAGGGCTTATGTAAAAATGGGAATTTTTGAAATCTGTGACCATGGCTGGCAGCTCCTCAGAAAAGTAGAAGCTTAGAGATTTGGATCAAAGCTTTTGATTGGGCAGAAGAGTGGGCTTCATCAAACCTCAGTTCAGGGTCACGTCCAGTGAATCCGGAAGTTTCAAAGGCAAAATTGAGGAGTGAAACTTTGCAGTTTTCAAATTCTGAATGTACCAGCTTGATCAGCTCATCAAGGCGCATATTTCTATCCTTTCAGAAGTTTGAAATTCAAAGTTTGAATTTTTGGGGTTTCTCTGACAAACCCATATCCAGCTCCAGGTCCATTTCTTGCAAATCAAGTGGATTGGGTTAATCCTAGAAGAAGATGGATTGGTCACCTGCATAAGTGAAGAAGTTCCTGTTTCAGAGGGAGATGAGGCTAAGGCCTTACATAAGAATATTACAAGCGATCTTGACAGGTATGACTCATCGAGGTATGTTTCGATATTTGTTCATGATTAAGTTTATGGTATGTTTGTCTTCATGTTATTACGGTTAGTACAATCTTGATTTTAGATTTGTCGTATCACCTTAACAAAATTATGAATGCATGATAGAAGATATTCATTGGTTAGGGTGTTGACACTTATGATTGTATTAATGCATTATGGTGTTGTATGAAGTTTATGTTGTCTGCTAACATAAAAGGTACACCAAGAAAGACAAATCATGTTCTACTTCAAGAACGTATGATCATGGTGACATGAAGACTAGGATTCATCCATTGTCATGGATCACATAGAAGATCTACTTTCGAGGTATGTATAACTTGTGAGACATGCAGGTTACTAGCACAAGTCACTGAAGAGAACTAGAAGACATTATGCGGGTATGTTAAACATAACTAGCTAGCATGCTAATCTAGGTATGTTTTTCCTATATCAAGCTAGAATCCTACCTTGTGTTAGGATCTTATACTGTTGTGTTGTTGATAATGATTATTCATGAAGTCATAGGTTTGAATAATCATGGTTGTATGCATATTATGTTTCTTACCATAATTGATGATTCAACTAACCAGAAGAGTCCTATGATCAAATAAGAAAATGTATGAGTAAAAGAAGACTTCCCTGAAACCTTGAATACTAATGTTTATTATCTGAGAATGATCATGAATATACATGTTTAAGATTATTGTGTTTTGATAGTATTAAGATTATACTAATAAATGTGTGATTATGTATGAGACCTCAAGGATAACACAATGATGATACTAATAAGCATGCATAGTGATTAAGGATGGATGTAAGTTCAAGGACAGGTAATCTAGGAAGCAAAGATCAATAGGGAGCACACTCCAGCAGCTCCTGCAAGGATGCAGATTTTCAAAGGGAGTTAACCATCTTCCTACATTCCACAACAGAAAGGTGTAGAAGAAGCTACTTCAGTATCTCCTGCCAGGAAGCAAAGACTCAGAGGGAGTCCACCCAACAAACAAACAAAGATAAGTATTTCAATTATCATTTCTTGCCTATTTTTGTTTAAATAATATTATGCTTATGTTCCTAGACTTAGGAGATGTATTGTGCATATTAGAATGATTGCATTAATGAACAGTATACTACTAATATGCATGTGATGGGTAAGTGGCCTGTGGCACTGTACAACATTCAGTGCTACTTATATAGAATGAAACCTCTTTGCTGACATGTTGGGAGTAGTGCAAACTCTTAACAATGTTCTGGTAGAGACTGTAAGGCATCTAGAAAGTTGTGGAACATGGATAATTGTTGTATTGAAGCATTGGCTAAGATAACTGCATGACTGCATGACATATTTCTTTATGTGTAAAGAATTTGTTCTGAAAATTATGAGATGTTTCTAATCATGCAATTTAACTTGTTTTGTAGGAAAGACCATATATCTTCACCTACAAAAGAATGACTACAACATTTGTTCCAGCAACAAAGATATCTATTGAAGATATTGAAGTTCCCAGGATCTGGGATGAAGAAATGGAATGCCATGATCCGTCGATCATGAAGATGATGTTTGGGATGCAGTCCCAAGACCTGACAGGGAGTCACATGTGTGCAGATTGAAGAAATCCTTGTATGGCTTGTAGCAAGCTCCCAGAACTTGGTGTGATACTAAGAGGAGTCTTGCTGCTGAGTTCGATATGAAAGATTTGGTAATTATGCACTATTTGTTTTTTGGCATGGAGGTGTGGCAGAGTGCAGATGGAATCTTCCTTGGACAAGGGAAGTATGCAGTAGAGATCCTGAAGAGGTTCGGGATGATGGATTGCAAGGCCATGGCCACACCTATGGCATCGAATCTGAAGCTTCTTTGTGATGCTTCATCTAAGCCGGTTGATGTCTCTATGTATCGTTAGATGATTGGGTCCTTGATGTACCTGACGAACACGAGACCAGATATTTTCTTTGCGGTGAACACATTGAGCCAGTTCCTGATGGATTCGAGGAGTGTTCACCTGGTTGCTGTAAATCATATTCTAAGGTACCTGAAGGGTATGGTTGATTATGGGCTCAAGTATGATGCGAATCAAAAGTTTAACATACAGGGTTATGCTGATTCAGATTGGGCTGGCAGTGCTGCAGATAGGAAGAGCACATATAGATGCTGCTTCAGTATGGGATCAGGTGTGATCTCTTGGTTCAGCAGGAAGCAGTCCTGCGTAGCACTGAGTACAGCTGAGGTAGAGTATGTTGCAGCCTGTTCAGCTAGTTGTGAGGCAGTATGGCTACGGAAGCTACTGTCTCAGTTATTTGATCTCCCGTTGGATGCTACTGGTATCTTCTGTGATAACCAGAGTTGTGTGAAGCTGTCCGAGAACCCAGTGTTTCATGACAGGTCGAAACACATAGAGATCAAATATCACTATATCAGGGATATGGTGCAGAGAGGAACTGTGAAGCTCCTGTATGTTGCGATGGACGAGCAGATTGCAGATGTGCTGACGAATCCACTAGCCAGGGTGAAGTTCGAGTACTTCAGGGAGAGGCTTGGTGTTCTTTAGATCGAGGACACTTAGAGGAAGAAGTGATGGACACATTTGCTGAAGCCATTCCAAGCATGTTGGAAGGAGGATCCTTCACATGGCTGTGGATGTAAGCGCTGGATGATGAACATCAGGATGATGTTCTGGTTTCTGCTTTGTATGATCAGTTGGATCATTTATATGTATATGTATGTACACATCATGTTGGATGCTGGATATGACCAGCTGGATCATTTATATGTATATGTGTGTACGCATCATGTTGGATGCTGGATATGATCAGTAGGATCATTTGTATGTATTTTGTATGCATCATGTTAGATGCTTGGACCATGTATCTATATATGTATCAGATGGATACATTGTATGATCAGGTGGATCATGTATGGTGATATGTATCATGTATTTGTATCTGTATCAGGTGGATACATTGTATGATCAGGTGGATCATGTATGATGATATGTATCAGGTAGATACTTGGTATGCATCAGGTAGATGCATGTTGGCAGCAAGCAACAACCTCTTCATTTCTTGACAAAGTGAAGAGAGATCAGCTCTTTATGTGATTTCTCAATTCAAAATTATGTAGAGCTCCTTCAGAATCTTTGATTCTGAAGGTGCTCTTAATGAAAGAAAAGTAATAAATGATTCTAGAGCTGATAGGGACTTGATCATCAAACTTAGCTTTTGGATGAAGGATAGATAAGTTTCGTAAATTCTCATTACAGTTATTTAAAATATTGAAATGAATTTATGTGACTTAAGGGTTTTTGTATCAAAGAAATATCATAAAACACATTGTTTAGGGTATTATTAATCTCAAAACTAAGTGAATGTAGCAAGTTAATATCACAAGGAGTATCCTATTATGAACTTTGTAAATATCATAGTTAATCAATAAATGAGGTTTGTATAGGAAACATTTCACATATGATAAATACCCTATATGATGACATATACTATAGTGTGTTAATAGCATGTATAAAGTTTTCGACTTAGTGTTGTATATATATATAGTTTGTACATATACGTAAAATAAACACCAAGCTGGCCATTTGATTAATACATACTCAACCTTAAAACGCAATTTATTACTCTTTATATCACGACGTAACATCATAGAACAATGATGATCGTTTGATGAACTGGCCATGCGCTAAATCAACGGTTAAATCAATAAACCTTTGGATCGGTGAGCTGGTATGGAAACGCGGCCTTCACCCCTTGACAGACTCGACAATTGTATGCATTCGGCAAAACCATGTTGACAGTGTTAATTGCTAACACTCATTTCAAACTACGCCATCGTACCTATTAATTATGAGCCACTGTCAATAATCAATGATCGTAATAATGGTTCTATCAGTCGTCATATCGCCGGTTCGCCAAGTTAAGTGGTGATCACTACTGGGCATGGCCAAATGCAGATAAGTTGGCATAAGCCATGGTGTAGCATGAAAGTTGTAATACTTATCACTATCCCGCTAAAATGGTAGGTTCAGAGATTTGATTTGTCATCAGATTTGAAGCATGTGAAGATTTTCTAGCATGTCGTGTGTGTGGATACCTATTCCCTCTGTTTTCACTTTCCCTTTCATTCCACGACTAAGCCCAGACAGTGCTGAAGAAACCATGTCTCCTCTGAATCGTTTTGAAATCTCAGGGTATGAAATTATTGAAGCCAATCAGGAGGTTGCCCAGAAATTCGAGAAAATGGGATGGACGCATTTCTTTCAAAGCTTTGATGGGCATCATGTGGATATTACCAAAATGTTTGCAATGAGTTTTAAAAATGACAGGGTGCGAATTGGGGGTTTCGAATTTGTGGTCAATGAGGACAAAATTGCTGAAGCCACGAAACTTCCTCAGGTGGGAGAACGCTGGTTTAAAGGCCTTATGGTTGATAAGAAGAAGTGTTTGGCTTTGTTTACGCCTTTACCAGATAAAACGAAATTGAGGGTAGGCGTACCTGTAAAATTCCTAAAGCCCGAGTGGAGAGCTTACTATGAAATCTTGGTAAGGTACGTAACCTGTTGTGGACGTTTTTCCCATTTGCACTTGTATCATTTACGGTTGTTGTTAGCAGTAAAGGGTTATAAACTTAATTTGCCCTTCTATCTGTGGCAAAGCCTGAAGAAAATGTCACAGTCTGTAAGGAATTTCAATAACCCTGCTAATAGTCTGTGTCACCATGGATTGATTAAAATTTTACTGCAATTTCAATTATCCGCAAAAGGTCTGTCTTGGGATGAATTTCTAGTCGATTGTAAATTGGGCCCAACGCAGTATTGGCCTAGTCCATCTCCTCGAGCTCGTAGAAAACGAAAAATCATAAATCCTGAGGTTAATAGCTCAGAAGATAGTGAACCAGAGGCCGTAACCGTGTCCATAGACGATAAAGTAAATGAGGATGCTGACAGGGTTTCAGTTCCTTGCGATTCTAGGGAAATTTTAAATGAACCAGAACCCGATAAGAATGATGGCAACCCTGTAAAATTAAAAGAGGGATCAGCCCAAGACGAAATTGTTAAACATGCTGAATGTGATAAAAATTCTATGCGTAAGTTGAATCATTTAGCTCAGGTTTGTTGTGACAAGGAAGGGTCGAGGGTTGGAAACTTATCGTTTTCACGTAGGATCACCAGAAGCATGCATAGTCTTCATTCTACTCCAAGGTATAGGTCTGATCCACAGGCTTCCAAATCTACTGCTGCCGAACCTGCAATTGTAGATATTGAGGACGATATTCCGATGCCTGTCCCTAACGCAATGGATGTAGGGAATTCCACCACTGTGCAGGGGAATGATTTGCAATCAGGTGAGGTCGAAGGAAACCAACCAGAAATAAATGTTGACACTGTAGAACTTGAACCATTGCACAATCAGCGTTGTGACAGTCCTCGTTCTCCTCATGTAGCTAGCGAAGACGAAACCCTACAATAGGTATTAGGAGATATCTATCAGGATAAAAAAGCAGAGTCTAAAGGAAAGCGCAAACAGTATACGGTTTTGTTGGAAGAAGAAAATAAAACGTTCAAGAAAGAATTGCTAGAATGGATTGACAGGTGGAAAAGGGCCAACGTGAAAAAGAATCAATTCAAGAAATCCAAGAAATCGATATTAAAAACAAATCAGCTGCTATTAGAACGAATTGAAAAACAAAATGTTAAAATTATCAGGTTGAAGGCTAAATTGGCCGAAGCTAGAAGAGTAGTCGCTCTTCATAATGAAGCCTAATAGTTCTTTTTCTTGTTGACAGGTAACGATTATTTTGATTTAGCATGTCTGTAAAATCGGAGATTTTACAGGCATGCATTTATAATTTTGTTTTAATATTTCGGTTAACTGTGTTAAATCGATTTTAATATAATGAATTTATTGAATTTAATGCAGGAGGTTTTATCACCGCTTTCTTCCAGGAATGCAGGACATGGTGGATGCGTTGGCATGAAAATATAGCTGATCTGTTACAAGTTGGAGTATTCTGAATGGCCAAGAATGTTCTGAGATGTCTCGACTCAGGCTAGTCGATTCTATTTTTAGTATTTGGTGTAATTAGATGCTTTTATGGTTAAGTAATTTCCTATAATGTTGCATGCAACATTTATAGCAAAAACCGACTCTCACTAGTATATGAATGAAGATTTTTGATGAACTCGAGAGGATGGAGTGTAGAAGAAAACTTCTTGAAATATATTCTATTGCTAGTATTACTTCAAACTTGAAGCTGAAGCTTTTTTTGTGGATGATACTGGATATCTACGAATGATGCTGTGAATGGTATTCATTTTTGGGTTTTTATATATACATATATTTCGGTTTGTCATCTTCTGTTTATATGCAAACTTTGTATGCTGTGCCATACTGATGTTTAAACAATTTTCTCACTTCGTCGTCTCAAGATTAGTTATTGAATGAATATGTCATTGTGGTTTGTTCATTAGTGTGTTCACTATAAACATTAGCTTGAATGATATAACTTCTTGTTTATTTAAAATTTCATTTGTATGTTAACGGTGAATTTTAAATAAGCATTATCTCAAATTTAAATGACTGTCTTGATAGATAATTATTAATCAGTTTTGGAAATGAAATTTGACTGTGTGCTTTAGGTTAAATCTCATCTCCATTTACATATAGCAGAGTTATTGTTGTTATAACTTAAACATGTTTTGTTGATATTATACTTCAATTTTCTGTTATCCGATTAATGATTAATCTTAGTTTCAGATTTGCTCTCAGCTGAGATAGGGTAAATAGGGTAGATAGATTAATTAGTTTATTTTATTAAGCATTGTTGACTCATTCTGTGTATTGTAAATAAGCTTTCTTACTTAGAAAATTTTCCAAAAAATTGAAGTCTTTCTTTCCGAAAGCAGCCTTAGGACATTTGTAAATACATAGATAGGATAAACATTAGGATAGGTTAGATTTTGCTAGTTTTAAGGTTTCCTTAAGAGACAAACTAGCTGGTAGCAGGACCATAACCTGCGAGGTCTTGTTAATTCAAACACACCGGATACTGATTTAAGTTGATTGTGTGGATAAAACCTCTTTATTGGCTCTGATTCATAAAATCAGGCTAACAAATGGCGCTAGAAGGAGGGCCTGAATTAAGTAATGGCAGGTGAAACTAATGAAACATTTCCAACCAGCCAACAATCTTCGGAAATTAGTAGATCACCTCTTAGTGAAACTGTAAGGAATATCCTTGAACGTGATCCTATTACTTCTCCATTTACTCCTGCACAATGTGCTCAAACTCTAGAAGAATCCAGACATATCCTTACTAGAGCTTACGCTAATCAGTTAGGTATTACTCCAATAGATTATAGTCTTCCTAGACAACAGCGACATAACCCACAATTGACCATAGTTACAGAAGATTTGGAAATAACTGATAATACTCCTCAACATCAAGCTGAAAGTTATCAAAGACAGATTACACAAACCAATACCACAAGGAGGTTAATTTCGGGAAGTGGTTCTGATCAGCCACCTTCTCCTCCTGAGTCACCACCCAACAGTCCAAGATCTTCTCATTCTGAGAGTTCTTTTAGTTCTCAAGGAAGTCCAATGGCAGGAAATGCAGGAGGAGGAGGTAATCCTCCACCCCCTCCACCTAATCCACAGCTCCCTTGGTTAAGGGCAGCTGCTGTAGCAATTCCTGGGGTACAACACCCATTACCAAAACATTCAGATAAAATTCTTCCTAAATTTAACCCAGATGACAAAGAACCTGCAGAGGTACATATTGATAAATTCATGTTAGCTGTTCAGAATTTAAATGTTCAGCATGAAGATGTTGTTTGTCGACTGTTTCCTCTCACTTTTGAGGGAAGAGCCTCTACCTGGTACTTTTCATTAGTACAAGGATCTATTACAAATTGGGAGGAATTTAATAAAGTTTTTTTAGATAAATTCGGGGAAGATAAAACACCTGCTCTTTTAGCCCTAGAATTATCTAGAATTAAAATGGAACCCAAAGAAAGGATTAAAGACTTTAATCAAAGGTTTCTAACATTAAAAAATAAAATTCCAATTGCTTCTCAACCACCGGAAGATATAATCATCGAAAATTATACATCAGCCCTACCTAGGAATTCCGGAATGTTTGTTAAGAGAGCTGGAAAAACAACACTGATAGAAACGTTTGATGAAGCAATTAAAGTAGAAAAAGATTTCATGTCTTATGAACCAGAAAGGAGTGGTAAAACTGATTCTTTTCCTCGAAAGAAAGTAGAAAGATCTAGTTCAGATAAAGATAAAGCTTTCGATGTGGAACAGCTACAGAATGCTATTCGAACGTTAACTAACGAAGTTATTGGGTTAAAAAAGACTAGTTCTGAAGCTTCCCCTTCTAGGGATTACTTCAGAAATCAATTTAGACAAAACCCAAACGCAAACAATAGGAATGCACCCCCAGATATAGCTGCTAATGAAGAGATCTTTAACACAATTCGAGCTGTCCTCTCTTTATCTGAAACAACTAGTCAAGAGATAAATCAGAATAAAGAAGATGAAGAATCTGAAAATGAAGATGAATCAGAAGAACCTCAACAAATCAATGGGCACTTCTGGGATAATTTTGTGAAAAAACATGAGAACAGAAGTCCACCCCCAGGACAACACGCATATAATACACGTAGTAAAGCAATTGCAAATACTCCTGGTGCTTCAAGCTCTACTTCAAACACTGATAATAATAACTCACAACCAAACAAACAAACTCAACTCGGCAAACAAACTCAGTCAAATAAGGGTACCCAAACCATTCAAAACGCTCCGAAGTTGGATTTACAATATGACATAATTGAAGATTTGAAGAAGACACGTGCAAACATTAGTATGTACGATCTCCTTCAAATCTATCCAATGCCTGATACTCCTATCATTAATCCTGCAGTAAGCACGATCGTTCCTAATACAAAGCAAAATGTTGCTGCAAACAGTTCAGGCAATGATCCAACATCAACTGATAAAGGGAAAACATCAGCTGATAAAGCTTCTTTGATAGGTAAGAACTCTAAGTCAACTACACCTCCATTCTTACTTACCTTTGAAATTTTTAATAGAAATGTCCACAACTGCATGGTAGATTCAGGAGCATCATCTAATGTTATGCCTTTATCTGTATGCAAGAAATTAAATGGCAAATTTGTTCCATCCAATGCACAAATAACTCAATTAGATAGAACAAACGTTAAGGTGGTCGGGGAGATGAAAGATGTCTTAATTAGGATTGCTTGTAATCCTTCAGTTTATCAAATCATAGACATCGTAATTGCTGATATACCTGATGCATATGGACTATTCTTAAGTAGGGATTGGTCTCAACAGCTAAATGGTTTCTTTGCCACTGATTGGTCAACCTTGTGGCTACCAAAAAATGGAAAAGCAAATCAGATAAAGATACAAAGAGAAAGATACATGAAACATACTGTTACAGAACTACATGATCCTAGTGAACCTATGTTATTTTCTGATTCCATTATGGGAAACTACATGTATGAGTTAGGTTTTGGAGATTTCAAAGCTGAAAACTCTTTCCTTTCTGAAAGCAGCCAGCAATCTGAGATTTGTAATGTAACAGTTATTTCTCCTAACTGTTCCCTTAAGGAGACCATTGGTGATGAAAATAATGTAAATATTGTAATTATTATAGAAAGTAAAGTAATTGCACATAATTCTATTTGGACTCTTTATTTTGATGGTGCAAAATCTAAAGAAGGAGCGGGAGCCGGTTGTTTACTAATAGATCCTCAAGGTAATAAGACTTGTATAGCCTGTAGACTAGAATTTAGTTGTACAAATAATATGGTTGAATATGAAGCTTTGATTCAAGGATTGAAAAAAGCAATCGATTTGGGCATCAAAGAGATTGTGGTCTTTGGCGATTCAGAGATCATCGTTAGACAGGTGCGTAATTCCATTCATTGTTTATCTGAACATTTGCAAAGTTATCAGAAAGAGGTATGGAATCTTATCACATATTTTGATGCATTTAACATAAATTCTGTTCCTAGAAGTCAAAATCAAGAAGCAGACTTATTGGCAAATGTAGCTTCCAAATTGATTCCTTCAGAAAATTTTTCACCAGAATTCTTTTCTGTTGAATTAATTTTTAGACCTTCCATACCTGATAACATTTTTAATTGGCGTGTGTTTGATAATGATACACAGGTATTGCATTTTCTGACAAATGATGGAATCTTTAAAGATTCAGCGATAGATGAAATCACTCACGACGACAATTTAAGAGATTTTTCGGTAATTAATGATTTTTGTTCAGTTGAGAAAGCTTTCGAACAGGTAAAACCCGTTCCCAACTCAGTATTGAGATTAGAAAAGTTTTTTGATCTGCAGGATAAGTTTAAGTCAGTTCCTAATTGTAAAACAAATAGCTCTTGCATGAAATATGAAACTATCAATCTGGGAACAGAATCTAATCCCCAAACTATAAACCTAGGAATAGATTGTGATCCTGTAGAAAGAACAGCTTTCATAAAATTATTCAAAGAGTTTAAAGATATATTTGCGTGGACATATGATGACTTAAAAACATTCAATACTCAAGTCATGCAACATATAATTCCAATTAAAAAAGAATCAAAACCTTTTCAGCAGAAATTAAGAAAATATCACCCATCATTAGAACCGACAATTAAAAAAGAACTGAATAAACTGCTAACTGCCAGGATCATTTTCCCTGTCAGACACACTCAGTGGGTAGCAAACTTAGTTCCAGTTAGAAAGAAAAATGGGGATATTCGATTATGTGTCGATTTTAGAAATTTAAATAAAGCTTCTGAAAAAGATAACTACCCAGTTCCACCCATGGAAAAAATTCTTCAGAAAGTATCTGGGGCTGAGATACTGTCTCTCCTTGATGGTTTCTCAGGGTACAACCAAATATTAGTCTCCCCGGATGATCAATTAAAAACAGCTTTCAGAACTCCATGGGGAACGTATGCATACCGAAAGATGCCCTTTGGGCTAATCAATGCGGGAGCAACATTTCAACGAGCAATGGATATTGCCTTTAGAGGCTTGATCAATCATTCAGTCGTTGTCTATTTGGATGACATTACTGTCTACTCTAAACATCGCCCTGATCATCTTAACCATTTGAGAAAAGTGTTTGAACGATGTAGAAAATTTGGAATATCTTTAAATCCTAAGAAAACAATATTTGCTGTTTCAGAAGGTATCTTGTTAGGATGTGTAGTATCAAAACATGGAATCATGATTGATCCGGAAAGAACACAAGCTATTTCAAAGATTACTTTCCCTTCCAACAAGAAAGGAATGCAGTCATTCTTAGGGAAAATTAATTTTGTCAGGAGATTCATCCCTAGTTTTTCAGAGACTGTTCGTCCTTTGCAGAAAATGATTAAAAAATATGCTGTGTTTAATTGGGGACAAACTGAAAAGGAATCCTTTCAGAAAATTTTAGAAGCTATTTCAGAAGCTCCTAGTCTTCTAAGTCCAGATTTTAACAAGGATTTTATATTATATACCTTTGCTTCTGATATTGCGTATGCAGCAGTGTTAACTCAATTAAACCAACAAAATAATGAGGTTCCAATTTCGTTCATGAGTTCGAATTTTAAAGGTGCTGAACTAAACTATCATGAAGTGGATAAACAAGCTTATGCTGTTTTTAAAGCGGTAAAACATTTTCGTCCTTACTTGTTAAAATCCAAAACAAAAGTAATCGTACCTTATTCTTCAGTGAGAAATTTGTTGGTACAAAAGGATTTAGGAGAAAAAAGGGCACCGTGGATGACAACTCTTCAAGAATATGACCTAGAAATCAAACCATCAACGATAGTTAAAGGACAAGGGTTGTGTAAACTAGCTGCTGAAGCTGCTCATTTGTCTGATGATAAAACTGAAATTGTCATTGATGAAGATTTACTTACCAGAGAAATTTATTTTTATCCACCACCTCAAGATTCCTGGTACACAGACATACGAGTACTCCTGGAAACAGGGACTGCCCCTGAATACTTAGATCCAAGGAAGAAAAGAGCACTAAGATTGAAATCTGCCCCGTACTTATTAATAGATAATGTCCTCTTTCGAAGAAATTCAGATGGGGTATACCTTCGGTGTTTAGATAAAGATGAAACAGAAACAATTCTGAAAGAATTGCATTCTGGACCAGCGGGAGGTCATTTCGGTGGAGAACCACAGCCCATAAAATTCTTAGGGCTGGTTATTATTGGCCTACCTTGTTTCGAGATTCTTATACTTTCGTCAGAAGGTGTCAAGAGTGTCAACTTGCCGCAGGAAAGGTTAAAAAATCTGCTTTCCCTTTACAACCTGTTTCAGCTGAAAGACCTTTTCAGCAGTGGGGTATCGATATAATAGGTCCAATAAACCCTCCCTCATCAATGCGACACAAGTATATAATAACTACAACTGATTATTTCACTCGTTGGGCAGAGGCTGCACCATTGAAGGTTGTGAATACTAATCAAGTTATATTATTTTTGGATTTCTTTATCATAACAAGATTTGGTGTTCCTGATTCTTTGGTCTTTGATAATGCATCATATTTTTCATCAATTGAATTGAGTCAGTTCGCTTTAGAAAAAGGAATAAGAATCAGATATTCAGCTAATTACCATCCTCATGGGAATGGTCTAGCTGAGTCAACAAATAAAAATTTATTGAAAATTCTTAAAAGAACTGTTTCAGTTCATCATCGGAATTGGCATACAGAATTGGTTAATGCTCTCTGGGCAGATAGAGTAACTCCAAACGTTGCAATAGGTAATTCACCATTTTTCTTAGTGTATGGAACTGAAGCTATTCTTCCGCCAAATTTATTTTTACCTTCATTACAGTTAGCTCAGTCTGTACAAGAAGAAGAATGCCCAGCAATGGAGAAAAGAATTAATGCATTGTTAAAATTAGAAGAAGATAGAGAACAGTCAAAACAGCACTTTAACAAACATCAACAGATTTTTAAGTCATGGTTTGACCAATCGTTTAGTTCTGATCGCGAATTCCAGGTGGGAGACTTGGTCTTAAAATGGGATAAAGCTCATGAAGTTAAGGGTAATCATACTAAGTTTCAAAAACTTTGGTTAGGTCCCTTTGTTATTTCTGAAAAAATGGGTCCAAGTACCTTTCGATTGCAAACACTTGAAGGACAGTCCGAGACATTCCCTGTGAATGGACTGATTCTTAAGAAATATTTCTGTTAATAATTGCTGTCTAAAATGTATATACTTATTCACTGTTTGTAAATAGTTCATATTTTTGTATATACACTAGCAAAATGTATATGAGTCAAATTTCTGTCAATATCAAATATTTCAGGTTGTTAAAATTTCATGTATATAACTAGTCCTCAAAACAGAAATATGTAATTAACAATTGTAATTAGTATAAATAAATAAGATCAGTTTTCTCATCAGTCTTGAAAATTTTGATTTAAACTGAAATCTTTTAAAGTTGTTCGGATTGATCAAAATTTCTTGAAGTTTGTAAAAAATCTTCGTTAGTTCTATTTATAAGTGTTTCCCGGATTTTTCTTTCATCTGGTTATTTTCTTTAAAAAAAAAGGGATAACTTATTATATATCTTTTCCGAAGCTCGTGCTTTTGAAAAATCTTTATAGATTTCTATCATCGGTTTAGAAAAATTTTGTCATTTGAGGACTGTCTAGCATCTGTTCCAGCTAATAAAAGCTAAAGTGAGAGACGGAAGGTCTCAGTAATGAGCCGGTCTGATCAGAATCATAAATATCACTGGTATGACATTATTAGGAAACTAGTAATGGCTTTTGGTCTTAAAACCAAGAGATAAGGGGTCTCATCACGAGCCAGCTGATTCATTTTCTGGTGGTATTTATGACTGACATTACCATTTGGTTACCATGCTGGGTAATGATCTCTCATTTTAGTTAAAACAAAATTAATGAAAATCCCAATAAAACATAACTTTTGCCTGAAGAATAGGAGGTCTCAGTAATGAGCCGACCTAATCATGATCATCAGTGTTGCCTGGAATAACTTCATTTCTGATCACCAGGGTGATGGCTTTTGATTTTAAATTAAAAGAAAGGATATCTCATCACGAGTCGTCCTGCTTATTTCAGACAACTCTCGTGAATGATACTATCACATTGGGATACCAAACCCAAATAGTAGTCTTCAGACAGAATTATTATTTAAAAAAAAAAAAAAACAAAAAAAAAAACAGGAAAGCAAGAAACAATAAAATTACTAAACCAAGGAACAGGTTCTAGATGGTTTTCAGAGGAAAGGTATTCGATGCTGATGGTAAGATCATCCTTACTAAGAATCACTGGTTTCGATAAGGATATTTGTAAGCTTATCTCTAATCATATATTGGTTTCAAGAGATGAAGAATTTCTGGGTTATACTTATGAATCTGAATAAATAAAGGTTTGATATGAATAAAGGATTTTGATTATCTTTAACAGGTTTCTAAGATTTCGTTTTGATCATCTTGTTTTAAGCAGAGATAACTGGTTCTCCCAGGTCGTCGCCATTTGTTGGCAGCAAGCAACAACCTCTTCATTTCTTGACAAAGTGAAGAGAGATCAGCTCTTTATGTGATTTCTCAATTCAAAATTATGTAGAGCTCCTTCAGAATCTTTGATTCTGAAGGTGCTCTTAATGAAAGAAAAGTAATAAATGATTCTAGAGCTGATAGGGACTTGATCATCAAACTTAGCTTTTGGATGAAGGATAGATAAGTTTCGTAAATTCTCATTACAGTTATTTAAAATATTGAAATGAATTTATGTGACTTAAGGGTTTTTGTATCAAAGAAATATCATAAAACACATTGTTTAGGGTATTATTAATATCAAGACTAAGTGAATGTAGCAAGTTAATATCACAAGGAGTATCCTATTATGAACTTTGTAAATATCATAGTTAATCAATAAATGAGGTTTGTATAGGAAACATTTCACATATGATAAATACCCTATATGATGACATATACTATAGTGTGTTAATAGCATGTATAAAGTTTTCGACTTAGTGTTGTATATATATATAGTTTGTACATATACGTAAAATAAACACCAAGCTGGCCATTTGATTAATACATACTCAACCTTAAAACGCAATTTATTACTCTTTATATCACGACGTAACATCATAGAACAATGATGATCGTTTGATGAACTGGCCATGCGCTAAATCAACGGTTAAATCAATAAACCTTTGGATCGGTGAGCTGGTATGCTAACGTGGCCTTCACCCCTTGACAGACTCGACAATTGTATGCATTTGGCAAAACCATGTTGACAGTGTTAATTGCTAACCCTCATTTCAAACTACGCCATCGTACCTATTAATTATGAGCCACTGTCAATAATCAATGATCGTAATAATGGTTCTATCAGTCGTCATATCGCCAGTTCGCCAAGTTAAGTGGTGATCACTACTGGGCATGGCCAAACGCAGATAAGTTGGCATAAGCCATGGTGTAGCATGAAAGTTGTAATACTTATCACTATCCCGCTAAAATGGTAGGTTCAGAGATTTGATTTGTCATCAGATTTGAAGCATGTGAAGATTTTCTAGCATGTCGTGTGTGTGGATACCTATTCCCTCTGTTTTCACTTTCCCTTTCATTCCACGACTAAGCCCAGACAGTGCTGAAGAAACCATGTCTCCTCTGAATCGTTTTGAAATCTCAGGGTATGAAATTATTGAAGCCAATCAGGAGGTTGCCCAGAAATTCGAGAAAATGGGATGGACGCATTTCTTTCAAAGCTTTGATGGGCATCATGTGGAGATTACCAAAATGTTTGCAATGAGTTTTAAAAATGACAGGGTGCGAATTGGGGGTTTCGAATTTGTGGTCAATGAGGACAAAATTGCTGAAGCCACGAAACTTCCTCAGGTGGGAGAACGCTGGTTTAAAGGACTTATGGTTGATAAGAAGAAGTGTTTGGCTTTGTTTACGCCTTTACCAGATAAAACGAAATTGAGGGTAGGCGTACCTGTAAAATTCCTAAAGCCCGAGTGGAGAGCTTACTATGAAATCTTGGTAAGGTACGTAACCTGTTGTGGACATTTTTCCCATTTGCACTTGTATCATTTACGGTTGTTGTTAGCAGTAAAGGGTTATAAACTTAATTTGCCCTTCTATCTGTGGCAAAGCCTGAAGAAAATGTCACAGTCTGTAAGGAATTTCAATAACCCTGCTAATAGTCTGTGTCACCATGGATTGATTAAAATTTTACTGCAATTTCAATTATCCGCAAAAGGTCTGTCTTGGGATGAATTTCTAGTCGATTGTAAATTGGGCCCAACGCAGTATTGGCCTAGTCCATCTCCTCGAGCTCGTAGAAAATGAAAAATCATAAATCCTGAGGTTAATAGCTCAGAAGATAGTGAACCAGAGGCCGTAACCGTGTCCATAGACGATAAAGTAAATGAGGATGCTGACAGGGTTTCAGTTCCTTGCGATTCTAGGGAAATTTTAAATGAACCAGAACCCGATAAGAATGATGGCAACCCTGTAAAATTAAAAGAGGGATAAGCCCAAGACGAAATTGTTAAACCTGCTGAATGTGATAAAAATTCTATGCGTAAGTTGAATCATTTAGCTCAGGTTTGTTGTGACAAGGAAGGGTCGAGGGTTGGAAACTTATCGTTTTCACGTAGGATCACCAGAAGCATGCATAGTCTTCATTCTACTCCAAGGTATAGGTCTGATCCACAGACTTCCAAATCTACTGCTGCCGAACCTGCAGTTGTAGATATTGAGGACGATATTCCGATGCCTGTCCCTAACGCAATGGATGTAGGGAATTCCACCACTGTGCAGGGGAATGATTTGCAATCAGGTGAGGTCGAAGGAAACCAACCAGAAATAAATGTTGACACTGTAGAACTTGAACCATTGCACAATCAGCGTTGTGACAGTCCTCGTTCTCCTCATGTAGCTAGCGAAGACGAAACCCTACAACAGGTATTAGGAGATATCTATCAGGATAAAAAAGCAGAGTCTAAAGGAAAGCGCAAACAGTATACGGTCTTGTTGGAAGAAGAAAATAAAACGTTCAAGAAAGAATTGCTAGAATGGATTGACAGGTGGAAAAGGGCCAACGTGAAAAAGAATCAATTCAAGAAATCCAAGAAATCGATATTAAAAACAAATCAGCTGCTATTAGAACGAATTGAAAAACAAAATGTTAAAATTATCAGGTTGAAGGCTAAATTGGCCGAAGCTAGAAGAGTAGTCGCTCTTCATAATGAAGCCTAATAGTTCTTTTTCTTGTTGACAGGTAACGATTATTTTGATTTAGCATGTCTGTAAAATCGGAGATTTTACAGGCATGCATTTATAATTTTGTTTTAATATTTCGGTTAACTGTGTTAAATCGATTTTAATATAATGAATTTATTGAATTTAATGCAGGAGGTTTTATCACCGCTTTCTTCCAGGAATGCAGGACATGGTGGATGCGTTGGCATGAAAATATAGCTGATCTGTTACAAGTTGGAGTATTCTGAATGGCCAAGAATGTTCTGAGATGTCTCGACTCAGGCTAGTCGATTCTATTTTTAGTATTTGGTGTAATTAGATGCTTTTATGGTTAAGTAATTTCCTATAATGTTGCATGCAACATTTATAGCAAAAACCGACTCTCACTAGTATATGAATGAAGATTTTTGATGAACTCGAGAGGATGGAGTGTAGAAGAAAACTTCTTGAAATATATTCTATTGCTAGTATTACTTCAAACTTGAAGCTGAAGCTTTTTTTGTGGATGATACTGGATATCTACGAATGATGCTGTGAATGGTATTCATTTTTGGGTTTTTATATATACATATATTTCGGTTTGTCATCTTCTGTTTATATGCAAACTTTGTATGCTGTGCCATACTGATGTTTAAACAATTTTCTCACTTCGTCGTCTCAAGATTAGTTATTGAATGAATATGTCATTGTGGTTTGTTCATTAGTGTGTTCACTATAAACATTAGCTTGAATGATATAACTTCTTGTTTATTTAAAATTTCATTTGTATGTTAACGGTGAATTTTAAATAAGCATTATCTCAAATTTAAATGACTGTCTTGATAGATAATTATTAATCAGTTTTGGAAATGAAATTTGACTGTGTGCTTTAGGTTAAATCTCATCTCCATTTACATATAGCAGAGTTATTGTTGTTATAACTTAAACATGTTTTGTTGATATTATACTTCAATTTTCTGTTATCCGATTAATGATTAATCTTAGTTTCAGATTTGCTCTCAGCTGAGATAGGGTAAATAGGGTAGATAGATTAATTAGTTTATTTTATTAAGCATTGTTGACTCATTCTGTGTATTGTAAATAAGCTTTCTTACTTAGAAAATTTTCCAAAAAATTGAAGTCTTTCTTTCCGAAAGCAGCCTTAGGACATTTGTAAATACATAGATAGGATAAACATTAGGATAGGTTAGATTTTGCTAGTTTTAAGGTTTCCTTAAGAGACAAACTAGCTGGTAGCAGGACCATAACCTGCGAGGTCTTGTTAATTCAAACACACCGGATACTGATTTAAGTTGATTGTGTGGATAAAACCTCTTTATTGGCTCTGATTCATAAAATCAGGCTAACAAATGGCGCTAGAAGGAGGGCCTGAATTAAGTAATGGCAGGTGAAACTAATGAAACATTTCCAACCAGCCAACAATCTTCGGAAATTAGTAGATCACCTCTTAGTGAAACTGTAAGGAATATCCTTGAACGTGATCCTATTACTTCTCCATTTACTCCTGCACAAAGTGCTCAAACTCTAGAAGAATCCAGACATATCCTTACTAGAGCTTACGCTAATCAGTTAGGTATTACTCCAATAGATTATAGTCTTCCTAGACAACAGCGACATAACCCACAATTGACCATAGTTACAGAAGATTTGGAAATAACTGATAATACTCCTCAACATCAAGCTGAAAGTTATCAAAGACAGATTACACAAACCAATACCACAAGGAGGTTAATTTCGGGAAGTGGTTCTGATCAGCCACCTTCTCCTCCTGAGTCACCACCCAACAGTCCAAGATCTTCTCATTCTGAGAGTTCTTTTAGTTCTCAAGGAAGTCCAATGGCAGGAAATGCAGGAGGAGGAGGTAATCCTCCACCCCCTCCACCTAATCCACAGCTCCCTTGGTTAAGGGCAGCTGCTGTAGCAATTCCTGGGGTACAACACCCATTACCAAAACATTCAGATAAAATTCTTCCTAAATTTAACCCAGATGACAAAGAACCTGCAGAGGTACATATTGATAAATTCATGTTAGCTGTTCAGAATTTAAATGTTCAGCATGAAGATGTTGTTTGTCGACTGTTTCCTCTCACTTTTGAGGGAAGAGCCTCTACCTAGTACTTTTCATTAGTACAAGGATCTATTACAAATTGGGAGGAATTTAATAAAGTTTTTTTAGATAAATTCGGGGAAGATAAAACACCTGCTCTTTTAGCCCTAGAATTATCTAGAATTAAAATGGAACCCAAAGAAAGGATTAAAGACTTTAATCAAAGGTTTCTAACATTAAAAAATAAAATTCCAATTGCTTCTCAACCACCGGAAGATATAATCATCGAAAATTATACATCAGCCCTACCTAGGAATTCCGGAATGTTTGTTAAGAGAGCTGGAAAAACAACACTGATAGAAACGTTTGATGAAGCAATTAAAGTAGAAAAAGATTTCATGTCTTATGAACCAGAAAGGAGTGGTAAAACTGATTCTTTTCCTCGAAAGAAAGTAGAAAGATCTAGTTCAGATAAAGATAAAGCTTTCGATGTGGAACAGCTACAGAATGCTATTCGAACGTTAACTAACGAAGTTATTGGGTTAAAAAAGACTAGTTCTGAAGCTTCCCCTTCTAGGGATTACTTCAGAAATCAATTTAGACAAAACCCAAACGCAAACAATAGGAATGCACCCCCAGATATAGCTGCTAATGAAGAGATCTTTAACACAATTCGAGCTGTCCTCTCTTTATCTGAAACAACTAGTCAAGAGATAAATCAGAATAAAGAAGATGAAGAATCTGAAAATGAAGATGAATCAGAAGAACCTCAACAAATCAATGGGCACTTCTGGGATAATTTTGTGAAAAAACATGAGAACAGAAGTCCACCCCCAGGACAACACGCATATAATACACGTAGTAAAGCAATTGCAAATACTCCTGGTGCTTCAAGCTCTACTTCAAACACTGATAATAATAACTCACAACCAAACAAACAAACTCAACTCGGCAAACAAACTCAGTCAAATAAGGGTACCCAAACCATTCAAAACGCTCCGAAGTTGGATTTACAATATGACATAATTGAAGATTTGAAGAAGACACGTGCAAACATTAGTATGTACGATCTCCTTCAAATCTATCCAATGCCTGATACTCCTATCATTAATCCTGCAGTAAGCACGATCGTTCCTAATACAAAGCAAAATGTTGCTGCAAACAGTTCAGGCAATGATCCAACATCAACTGATAAAGGGAAAACATCAGCTGATAAAGCTTCTTTGATAGGTAAGAACTCTAAGTCAACTACACCTCCATTCTTACTTACCTTTGAAATTTTTAATAGAAATGTCCACAACTGCATGGTAGATTCAGGAGCATCATCTAATGTTATGCCTTTATCTGTATGCAAGAAATTAAATGGCAAATTTGTTCCATCCAATGCACAAATAACTCAATTAGATAGAACAAACGTTAAGGTGGTCGGGGAGATGAAAGATGTCTTAATTAGGATTGCTTGTAATCCTTCAGTTTATCAAATCATAGACATCGTAATTGCTGATATACCTGATGCATATGGACTATTCTTAAGTAGGGATTGGTCTCAACAGCTAAATGGTTTCTTTGCCACTGATTGGTCAACCTTGTGGCTACCAAAAAATGGAAAAGCAAATCAGATAAAGATACAAAGAGAAAGATACATGAAACATACTGTTACAGAACTACATGATCCTAGTGAACCTATGTTATTTTCTGATTCCATTATGGGAAACTACATGTATGAGTTAGGTTTTGGAGATTTCAAAGCTGAAAACTCTTTCCTTTCTGAAAGCAGCCAGCAATCTGAGATTTGTAATGTAACAGTTATTTCTCCTAACTGTTCCCTTAAGGAGACCATTGGTGATGAAAATAATGTAAATATTGTAAATATTATAGAAAGTAAAGTAATTGCACATAATTCTATTTGGACTCTTTATTTTGATGGTGCAAAATCTAAAGAAGGAGCGGGAGCCGGTTGTTTACTAATAGATCCTCAAGGTAATAAGACTTGTATAGCCTGTAGACTAGAATTTAGTTGTACAAATAATATGGTTGAATATGAAGCTTTGATTCAAGGATTGAAAAAAGCAATCGATTTGGGCATCAAAGAGATTGTGGTCTTTGGCGATTCAGAGATCATCGTTAGACAGGTGCGTAATTCCATTCATTGTTTATCTGAACATTTGCAAAGTTATCAGAAAGAGGTATGGAATCTTATCACATATTTTGATGCATTTAACATAAATTCTGTTCCTAGAAGTCAAAATCAAGAAGCAGACTTATTGGCAAATGTAGCTTCCAAATTGATTCCTTCAGAAAAATTTTCACCAGAATTCTTTTCTGTTGAATTAATTTTTAGACCTTCCATACCTGATAACATTTTTAATTGGCGTGTGTTTGATAATGATACACAGGTATTGCATTTTCTGACAAATGATGGAATCTTTAAAGATTCAGCGATAGATGAAATCACTCACGACGACAATTTAAGAGATTTTTCGGTAATTAATGATTTTTGTTCAGTTGAGAAAGCTTTCGAACAGGTAAAACCCGTTCCCAACTCAGTATTGAGATTAGAAAAGTTTTTTGATCTGCAGGATAAGTTTAAGTCAGTTCCTAATTGTAAAACAAATAGCTCTTGCATGAAATATGAAACTATCAATCTGGGAACAGAATCTAATCCCCAAACTATAAACCTAGGAATAGATTGTGATCCTGTAGAAAGAACAGCTTTCATAAAATTATTCAAAGAGTTTAAAGATATATTTGCGTGGACATATGATGACTTAAAAACATTCAATACTCAAGTCATGCAACATATAATTCCAATTAAAAAAGAATCAAAACCTTTTCAGCAGAAATTAAGAAAATATCACCCATCATTAGAACCGACAATTAAAAAAGAACTGAATAAACTGCTAACTGCCAGGATCATTTTCCCTGTCAGACACACTCAGTGGGTAGCAAACTTAGTTCCAGTTAGAAAGAAAAATGGGGATATTCGATTATGTGTCGATTTTAGAAATTTAAATAAAGCTTCTGAAAAAGATAACTACCCAGTTCCACCCATGGAAAAAATTCTTCAGAAAGTATCTGGGGCTGAGATACTGTCTCTCCTTGATGGTTTCTCAGGGTACAACCAAATATTAGTCTCCCCGGATGATCAATTAAAAACAGCTTTCAGAACTCCATGGGGAACGTATGCATACCGAAAGATGCCCTTTGGGCTAATCAATGCGGGAGCAACATTTCAACGAGCAATGGATATTGCCTTTAGAGGCTTGATCAATCATTCAGTCGTTGTCTATTTGGATGACATTACTGTCTACTCTAAACATCGCCCTGATCATCTTAACCATTTGAGAAAAGTGTTTGAACGATGTAGAAAATTTGGAATATCTTTAAATCCTAAGAAAACAATATTTGCTGTTTCAGAAGGTATCTTGTTAGGATGTGTAGTATCAAAACATGGAATCATGATTGATCCGGAAAGAACACAAGCTATTTCAAAGATTACTTTCCCTTCCAACAAGAAAGGAATGCAGTCATTCTTAGGGAAAATTAATTTTGTCAGGAGATTCATCCCTAGTTTTTCAGAGACTGTTCGTCCTTTGCAGAAAATGATTAAAAAATATGCTGTGTTTAATTGGGGACAAACTGAAAAGGAATCCTTTCAGAAAATTTTAGAAGCTATTTCAGAAGCTCCTAGTCTTCTAAGTCCAGATTTTAACAAGGATTTTATATTATATACCTTTGCTTCTGATATTGCGTATGCAGCAGTGTTAACTCAATTAAACCAACAAAATAATGAGGTTCCAATTTCGTTCATGAGTTCGAATTTTAAAGGTGCTGAACTAAACTATCATGAAGTGGATAAACAAGCTTATGCTGTTTTTAAAGCGGTAAAACATTTTCGTCCTTACTTGTTAAAATCCAAAACAAAAGTAATCGTACCTTATTCTTCAGTGAGAAATTTGTTGGTACAAAAGGATTTAGGAGAAAAAAGGGCACCGTGGATGACAACTCTTCAAGAATATGACCTAGAAATCAAACCATCAACGATAGTTAAAGGACAAGGGTTGTGTAAACTAGCTGCTGAAGCTGCTCATTTGTCTGATGATAAAACTGAAATTGTCATTGATGAAGATTTACTTACCAGAGAAATTTATTTTTATCCACCACCTCAAGATTCCCGGTACACAGACATACGAGTACTCCTGGAAACAGGGACTGCCCCTGAATACTTAGATCCAAGGAAGAAAAGAGCACTAAGATTGAAATCTGCCCCGTACTTATTAATAGATAATGTCCTCTTTCGAAGAAATTCAGATGGGGTATACCTTCGGTGTTTAGATAAAGATGAAACAGAAACAATTCTGAAAGAATTGCATTCTGGACCAGCGGGAGGTCATTTCGGTGGAGAACCACAGCCCATAAAATTCTTAGGGCTGGTTATTATTGGCCTACCTTGTTTCAAGATTCTTATACTTTCGTCAGAAGGTGTCAAGAGTGTCAACTTGCCGCAGGAAAGGTTAAAAAATCTGCTTTCCCTTTACAACCTGTTTCAGCTGAAAGACCTTTTCAGCAGTGGGGTATCGATATAATAGGTCCAATAAACCCTCCCTCATCAATGCGACACAAGTATATAATAACTACAACTGATTATTTCACTCGTTGGGCAGAGGCTGCACCATTGAAGGTTGTGAATACTAATCAAGTTATATTATTTTTGGATTTCTTTATCATAACAAGATTTGGTGTTCCTGATTCTTTGGTCTTTGATAATGCATCATATTTTTCATCAATTGAATTGAGTCAGTTCGCTTTAGAAAAAGGAATAAGAATCAGATATTCAGCTAATTACCATCCTCATGGGAATGGTCTAGCTGAGTCAACAAATAAAAATTTATTGAAAATTCTTAAAAGAACTGTTTCAGTTCATCATCGGAATTGGCATACAGAATTGGTTAATGCTCTCTGGGCAGATAGAGTAACTCCAAAAGTTGCAATAGGTAATTCACCATTTTTCTTAGTGTATGGAACTGAAGCTATTCTTCCGCCAAATTTATTTTTACCTTCATTACAGTTAGCTCAGTCTGTACAAGAAGAAGAATGCCCAGCAATGGAGAAAAGAATTAATGCATTGTTAAAATTAGAAGAAGATAGAGAACAGTCAAAACAGAACTTTAACAAACATCAACAGATTTTTAAGTCATGGTTTGACCAATCGTTTAGTTCTGATCGCGAATTCCAGGTGGGAGACTTGGTCTTAAAATGGGATAAAGCTCATGAAGTTAAGGGTAATCATACTAAGTTTCAAAAACTTTGGTTAGGTCCCTTTGTTATTTCTGAAAAAATGGGTCCAAGTACCTTTCGATTGCAAACACTTGAAGGACAGTCCGAGACATTCCCTGTGAATGGACTGATTCTTAAGAAATATTTCTGTTAATAATTGCTGTCTAAAATGTATATACTTATTCACTGTTTGTAAATAGTTCATATTTTTGTATATACACTAGCAAAATGTATATGAGTCAAATTTCTGTCAATATCAAATATTTCAGGTTGTTAAAATTTCATGTATATAACTAGTCCTCAAAACAGAAATATGTAATTAACAATTGTAATTAGTATAAATAAATAAGATCAGTTTTCTCATCAGTCTTGAAAATTTTGATTTAAACTGAAATCTTTTAAAGTTGTTCGGATTGATCAAAATTTCTTGAAGTTTGTAAAAAATCTTCGTTAGTTCTATTTATAAGTGTTTCCCGGATTTTTCTTTCATCTGGTTATTTTCTTTAAAAAAAAAAGGGATAGCTTATTATATATCTTTTCCGAAGCTCGTGCTTTTGAAAAATCTTTATAGATTTCTATCATCGGTTTAGAAAAATTTTGTCATTTGAGGACTGTCTAGCATCTGTTCCAGCTAATAAAAGCTAAAGTGAGAGACGGAAGGTCTCAGTAATGAGCCGGTCTGATCAGAATCATAAATATCACTGGTATGACATTATTAGGAAACTAGTAATGGCTTTTGGTCTTAAAACCAAGAGATAAGGGGTCTCATCACGAGCCAGCTGATTCATTTTCTGGTGGTATTTATGACTGACATTACCATTTGGTTACCATGCTGGGTAATGATCTCTCATTTTAGTTAAAACAAAATTAATGAAAATCCCAATAAAACATAACTTTTGCCTGAAGAATAGGAGGTCTCAGTAATGAGCCGACCTAATCATGATCATCAGTGTTGCCTGGAATAACTTCATTTCTGATCACCAGGGTGATGGCTTTTGATTTTAAATTAAAAGAAAGGAGATCTCATCACGAGTCGTCCTGCTTATTTCAGACAACTCTCGTGAATGATACTATCACATTGGGATACCAAACCCAGATAGTAGTCTTCAGACAGAATTATTATTTAAAAAAAAAAAAAAACAAAAAAAAAAACAGGAAAGCAAGAAACAATAAAATTACTAAACCAAGGAACAGGTTCTAGATGGTTTTCAGAGGAAAGGTATTCGATGCTGATGGTAAGATCATCCTTACTAAGAATCACTGGTTTCGATAAGGATATTTGTAAGCTTATCTCTAATCATATATTGGTTTCAAGAGATGAAGAATTTCTGGGTTATACTTATGAATCTGAATAAATAAAGGTTTGATATGAATAAAGGATTTTGATTATCTTTAACAGGTTTCTAAGATTTCGTTTTGATCATCTTGTTTTAAGCAGAGATAACTGGTTCTCCCAGGTCGTCGCCATTTGTTGGCAGCAAGCAACAACCTCTTCATTTCTTGACAAAGTGAAGAGAGATCAGCTCTTTATGTGATTTCTCAATTCAAAATTATGTAGAGCTCCTTCAGAATCTTTGATTCTGAAGGTGCTCTTAATGAAAGAAAAGTAATAAATGATTCTAGAGCTGATAGGGACTTGATCATCAAACTTAGCTTTTGGATGAAGGATAGATAAGTTTCGTAAATTCTCATTACAGTTATTTAAAATATTGAAATGAATTTATGTGACTTAAGGGTTTTTGTATCAAAGAAATATCATAAAACACATTGTTTAGGGTATTATTAATATCAAGACTAAGTGAATGTAGCAAGTTAATATCACAAGGAGTATCCTATTATGAACTTTGTAAATATCATAGTTAATCAATAAATGAGGTTTGTATAGGAAACATTTCACATATGATAAATACCCTATATGATGACATATACTATAGTGTGTTAATAGCATGTATAAAGTTTTCGACTTAGTGTTGTATATATATATAGTTTGTACATATACGTAAAATAAACACCAAGCTGGCCATTTGATTAATACATACTCAACCTTAAAACGCAATTTATTACTCTTTATATCACGACGTAACATCATAGAACAATGATGATCGTTTGATGAACTGGCCATGCGCTAAATCAACGGTTAAATCAATAAACCTTTGGATCGGTGAGCTGGTATGCTAACGTGGCCTTCACCCCTTGACAGACTCGACAATTGTATGCATTTGGCAAAACCATGTTGACAGTGTTAATTGCTAACCCTCATTTCAAACTACGCCATCGTACCTATTAATTATGAGCCACTGTCAATAATCAATGATCGTAATAATGGTTCTATTAGTCGTCATATCGCCAGTTCGCCAAGTTAAGTGGTGATCACTACTGGGCATGGCCAAACGCAGATAAGTTGGCATAAGCCATGGTGTAGCATGAAAGTGGTAATACTTATCACTATCCCGCTAAAATGGTAGGTTCAGAGATTTGATTTGTCATCAGATTTGAAGCATGTGAAGATTTTCTAGCATGTCGTGTGTGTGGATACCTATTCCCTCTGTTTTCACTTTCCCTTTCATTCCAGGACTAAGCCCAGACAGTGCTGAAGAAACCATGTCTCCTCTGAATCGTTTTGAAATCTCAGGGTATGAAATTATTGAAGCCAATCAGGAGGTTGCCCAGAAATTCGAGAAAATGGGATGGACGCATTTCTTTCAAAGCTTTGATGGGCATCATGTGGAGATTACCAAAATGTTTGCAATGAGTTTTAAAAATGACAGGGTGCGAATTGGGGGTTTCGAATTTGTGGTCAATGAGGACAAAATTGCTGAAGCCACGAAACTTCCTCAGGTGGGAGAACGCTGGTTTAAAGGACTTATGGTTGATAAGAAGAAGTGTTTGGCTTTGTTTACGCCTTTACCAGATAAAACGAAATTGAGGGTAGGCGTACCTGTAAAATTCCTAAAGCCCGAGTGGAGAGCTTACTATGAAATCTTGGTAAGGTACGTAACCTGTTGTGGACATTTTTCCCATTTGCACTTGTATCATTTACGGTTGTTGTTAGCAGTAAAGGGTTATAAACTTAATTTGCCCTTCTATCTGTGGCAAAGCCTGAAGAAAATGTCACAGTCTGTAAGGAATTTCAATAACCCTGCTAATAGTCTGTGTCACCATGGATTGATTAAAATTTTACTGCAATTTCAATTATCCGCAAAAGGTCTGTCTTGGGATGAATTTCTAGTCGATTGTAAATTGGGCCCAACGCAGTATTGGCCTAGTCCATCTCCTCGAGCTCGTAGAAAATGAAAAATCATAAATCCTGAGGTTAATAGCTCAGAAGATAGTGAACCAGAGGCCGTAACCGTGTCCATAGACGATAAAGTAAATGAGGATGCTGACAGGGTTTCAGTTCCTTGCGATTCTAGGGAAATTTTAAATGAACCAGAACCCGATAAGAATGATGGCAACCCTGTAAAATTAAAAGAGGGATCAGCCCAAGACGAAATTGTTAAACCTGCTGAATGTGATAAAAATTCTATGCGTAAGTTGAATCATTTAGCTCAGGTTTGTTGTGACAAGGAAGGGTCGAGGGTTGGAAACTTATCGTTTTCACGTAGGATCACCAGAAGCATGCATAGTCTTCATTCTACTCCAAGGTATAGGTCTGATCCACAGACTTCCAAATCTACTGCTGCCGAACCTGCAGTTGTAGATATTGAGGACGATATTCCGATGCCTGTCCCTAACGCAATGGATGTAGGGAATTCCACCACTGTGCAGGGGAATGATTTGCAATCAGGTGAGGTCGAAGGAAACCAACCAGAAATAAATGTTGACACTGTAGAACTTGAACCATTGCACAATCAGCGTTGTGACAGTCCTCGTTTTCCTCATGTAGCTAGCGAAGACGAAACCCTACAACAGGTATTAGGAGATATCTATCAGGATAAAAAAGCAGAGTCTAAAGGAAAGCGCAAACAGTATACGGTCTTGTTGGAAGAAGAAAATAAAACGTTCAAGAAAGAATTGCTAGAATGGATTGACAGGTGGAAAAGGGCCAACGTGAAAAAGAATCAATTCAAGAAATCCAAGAAATCGATATTAAAAACAAATCAGCTGCTATTAGAACGAATTGAAAAACAAAATGTTAAAATTATCAGGTTGAAGGCTAAATTGGCCGAAGCTAGAAGAGTAGTCGCTCTTCATAATGAAGCCTAATAGTTCTTTTTCTTGTTGACAGGTAACGATTATTTTGATTTAGCATGTCTGTAAAATCGGAGATTTTACAGGCATGCATTTATAATTTTGTTTTAATATTTCGGTTAACTGTGTTAAATCGATTTTAATATAATGAATTTATTGAATTTAATGCAGGAGGTTTTATCACCGCTTTCTTCCAGGAATGCAGGACATGGTGGATGCGTTGGCATGAAAATATAGCTGATCTGTTACAAGTTGGAGTATTCTGAATGGCCAAGAATGTTCTGAGATGTCTCGACTCAGGCTAGTCGATTCTATTTTTAGTATTTGGTGTAATTAGATGCTTTTATGGTTAAGTAATTTCCTATAATGTTGCATGCAACATTTATAGCAAAAACCGACTCTCACTAGTATATGAATGAAGATTTTTGATGAACTCGAGAGGATGGAGTGTAGAAGAAAACTTCTTGAAATATATTCTATTGCTAGTATTACTTCAAACTTGAAGCTGAAGCTTTTTTTGTGGATGATACTGGATATCTACGAATGATGCTGTGAATGGTATTCATTTTTGGGTTTTTATATATACATATATTTCGGTTTGTCATCTTCTGTTTATATGCAAACTTTGTATGATGTGCCATACCGATGTTTAAACAATTTTCTCACTTCGTCGTCTCAAGATTAGTTATTGAATGAATATGTCATTGTGGTTTGTTCATTAGTGTGTTCACTATAAACATTAGCTTGAATGATATAACTTCTTGTTTATTTAAAATTTCATTTGTATGTTAACGGTGAATTTTAAATAAGCATTATCTCAAATTTAAATGACTGTCTTGATAGATAATTATTAATCAGTTTTGGAAATGAAATTTGACTGTGTGCTTTAGGTTAAATCTCATCTCCATTTACATATAGCAGAGTTATTTTTGTTATAACTTAAACATGTTTTGTTGATATTATACTTCAATTTTCTGTTATCCGATTAATGATTAATCTTAGTTTCAGATTTGCTCTCAGCTGAGATAGGGTAAATAGGGTAGATAGATTAATTAGTTTATTTTATTAAGCATTGTTGACTCATTCTGTGTATTGTAAATAAGCTTTCTTACTTAGAAAATTTTCCAAAAAATTGAAGTCTTTCTTTCCGAAAGCAGCCTTAGGACATTTGTAAATACATAGATAGGATAAACATTAGGATAGGTTAGATTTTGCTAGTTTTAAGGTTTCCTTAAGAGACAAACTAGCTGGTAGCAGGACCATAACCTGCGAGGTCTTGTTAATTCAAACACACCGGATACTGATTTAAGTTGATTGTGTGGATAAAACCTCTTTATTGGCTCTGATTCATAAAATCAGGGTAACAAATGGCGCTAGAAGGAGGGCCTGAATTAAGTAATGGCAGGTGAAACCAATGAAAAATTTCCAACCAGCCAACAATCTTCGGAAATTAGTAGATCACCTCTTAGTGAAACTGTAAGGAATATCCTTGAACGTGATCCTATTACTTCTCCATTTACTCCTGCACAATGTGCTCAAACTCTAGAAGAATCCAGACATATCCTTACTAGAGCTTACTCTAATCAGTTAGGTATTACTCCAATAGATTATGGTCTTCCTAGACAACAGCGACATAACCCACAATTGACCATAGTTACAGAAGATTTGGAAATAACTGATAATACTCCTCAACATCAAGCTGAAAGTTATCAAAGACAGATTACACAAACCAATACCACAAGGAGGTTAATTTCGGGAAGTGGTTCTGATCAGCCACCTTCTCCTCCTGAGTCACCACCCAACAGTCCAAGATCTTCTCATTCTGAGAGTTCTTTTAGTTCTCAAGGAAGTCCAATGGCAGGAAATGCAGGAGGAGGAGGTAATCCTCCACCCCCTCCACCTAATCCACAGCTCCCTTGGTTAAGGGCAGCTGCTGTAGCAATTCCTGGGGTACAACACCCATTACCAAAACATTCAGATAAAATTCTTCCTAAATTTAACCCAGATGACAAAGAACCTGCAGAGGTACATATTGATAAATTCATGTTAGCTGTTCAGAATTTAAATGTTCAGCATGAAGATGTTGTTTGTCGACTGTTTCCTCTCACTTTTGAGGGAAGAGCCTCTACCTGGTACTTTTCATTAGTACAAGGATCTATTACAAATTGGGAGGAATTTAATAAAGTTTTTTTAGATAAATTCGGGGAAGATAAAACACCTGCTCTTTTAGCCCTAGAATTATCTAGAATTAAAATGGAACCCAAAGAAAGGATTAAAGACTTTAATCAAAGGTTTCTAACATTAAAAAATAAAATTCCAATTGCTTCTCAACCACCGGAAGATATAATCATCGAAAATTATACATCAGCCCTACCTAGGAATTCCGGAATGTTTGTTAAGAGAGCTGGAAAAACAACACTGATAGAAACGTTTGATGAAGCAATTAAAGTAGAAAAAGATTTCATGTCTTATGAACCAGAAAGGAGTGGTAAAACTGATTCTTTTCCTCGAAAGAAAGTAGAAAGATCTAGTTCAGATAAAGATAAAGCTTTCGATGTGGAACAGCTACAGAATGCTATTCGAACGTTAACTAACGAAGTTATTGGGTTAAAAAAGACTAGTTCTGAAGCTTCCCCTTCTAGGGATTACTTCAGAAATCAATTTAGACAAAACCCAAACGCAAACAATAGGAATGCACCCCCAGATATAGCTGCTAATGAAGAGATCTTTAACACAATTCGAGCTGTCCTCTCTTTATCTGAAACAACTAGTCAAGAGATAAATTAGAATAAAGAAGATGAAGAATCTGAAAATGAAGATGAATCAGAAGAACCTCAACAAATCAATGGGCACTTCTGGGATAATTTTGTGAAAAAAATGAGAACAGAAGTCCACCCCCAGGACAACACGCATATAATACACGTAGTAAAGCAATTGCAAATACTCCTGGTGCTTCAAGCTCTACTTCAAACACTGATAATAATAACTCACAACCAAACAAACAAACTCAACTCGGCAAACAAACTCAGTCAAATAAGGGTACCCAAACCATTCAAAACGCTCCGAAGTTGGATTTACAATATGACATAATTAAAGATTTGAAGAAGACACGTGCAAACATTAGTATGTACGATCTCCTTCAAATCTATCCAATGCCTGATACTCCTATCATTAATCCTGCAGTAAGCACGATCGTTCCTAATACAAAGCAAAATGTTGCTGCAAACAGTTCAGGCAATGATCCAACATCAACTGATAAAGGGAAAACATCAGCTGATAAAGCTTCTTTGATAGGTAAGAACTCTAAGTCAACTACACCTCCATTCTTACTTACCTTTGAAATTTTTAATAGAAATGTCCACAACTGCATGGTAGATTCAGGAGCATCGTCTAATGTTATGCCTTTATCTGTATGCAAGAAATTAAATGGCAAATTTGTTCCATCCAATGCACAAATAACTCAATTAGATAGAACAAACGTTAAGGTGGTCGGGGAGATGAAATATGTCTTAATTAGGATTGCTTGTAATCCTTCAGTTTATCAAATCATAGACATCGTAATTGCTGATATACCTGATGCATATGGACTATTCTTAAGTAGGGATTGGTCTCAACAGCTAAATGGTTTCTTTGCCACGGATTGGTCAACCTTGTGGCTACCAAAAAATGGAAAAGCAAATCAGATAAAGATACAAAGAGAAAGATACATGAAACATACTGTTACAGAACTACATGATCCTAGTGAACCTGTGTTATTTTCTGATTCCATTATGGGAAACTACATGTATGAGTTAGGTTTTGGAGATTTCAAAGCTGAAAACTCTTTCCTTTCTGAAAGCAGCCAGCAATCTGAGATTTGTAATGTAACAGTTATTTCTCCTAACTGTTCCCTTAAGGAGACCATTGGTGATGAAAATAATGTAAATATTGTAAATATTATAGAAAGTAAAGTAATTGCACATAATTCTATTTGGACTCTTTATTTTGATGGTGCAAAATCTAAAGAAGGAGCGGGAGCCGGTTGTTTACTAATAGATCCTCAAGGTAATAAGACTTGTATAGCCTGTAGAATAGAATTTAGTTGTACAAATAATATGGTTGAATATGAAGCTTTGATTCAAGGATTGAAAAAAGCAATCGATTTGGGCATCAAAGAGATTGTGGTCTTTGGCGATTCAGAGATCATCGTTAGACAGGTGCGTAATTCCATTCATTGTTTATCTGAACATTTGCAAAGTTATCAGAAAGAGGTATGGAATCTTATCACATATTTTGATGCATTTAACATAAATTATGTTCCTAGAAGTCAAAATCAAGAAGCAGACTTATTGGCAAATGTAGCTTCCAAATTGATTCCTTCAGAAAATTTTTCACCAGAATTCTTTTCTGTTGAATTAATTTTTAGACCTTCCATACCTGATAACATTTTTAATTGGCGTGTGTTTGATAATGATACACAGGTATTGCATTTTCTGACAAATGATGGAATCTTTAAAGATTCAGCGATAGATGAAATCACTCACGACGACAATTTAAGAGATTTTTCGGTAATTAATGATTTTTGTTCAGTTGAGAAAGCTTTCGAACAGGTAAAACCCGTTCCCAACTCAGTATTGAGATTAGAAAAGTTTTTTGATCTGCAGGATAAGTTTAAGTCAGTTCCTAATTGTAAAACAAATAGCTCTTGCATGAAATATGAAACTATCAATCTGGGAACAGAATCTAATCCCCAAACTATAAACCTAGGAATAGATTGTGATCCTGTAGAAAGAACAGCTTTCATAAAATTATTCAAAGAGTTTAAAGATATATTTGCGTGGACATATGATGACTTAAAAACATTCAATACTCAAGTCATGCAACATATAATTCCAATTAAAAAAGAATCAAAACCTTTTCAGCAGAAATTAAGAAAATATCACCCATCATTAGAACCGACAATTAAAAAAGAACTGAATAAACTGCTAACTGCCAGGGTCATTTTCCCTGTCAGACACACTCAGTGGGTAGCAAACTTAGTTCCAGTTAGAAAGAAAAATGGGGATATTCGATTATGTGTCGATTTTAGAAATTTAAATAAAGCTTCTGAAAAAGATAACTACCCAGTTCCACCCATGGAAAAAATTCTTCAGAAAGTATCTGGGGCTGAGATACTGTCTCTCCTTGATGGTTTCTCAGGGTACAACCAAATATTAGTCTCCCCGGATGATCAATTAAAAACAGCTTTCAGAACTCCATGGGGAACGTATGCATACCGAAAGATGCCCTTTGGGCTAATCAATGCGGGAGCAACATTTCAACGAGCAATGGATATTGCCTTTAGAGGCTTGATCAATCATTCAGTCGTTGTCTATTTGGATGACATTACTGTCTACTCTAAACATCGCCCTGATCATCTTAACCATTTGAGAAAAGTGTTTGAACGATGTAGAAAATTTGGAATATCTTTAAATCCTAAGAAAACAATATTTGCTGTTTCAGAAGGTATCTTGTTAGGATGTGTAGTATCAAAACATGGAATCATGATTGATCCGGAAAGAACACAAGCTATTTCAAAGATTACTTTCCCTTCCAACAAGAAAGGAATGCAGTCATTCTTAGGGAAAATTAATTTTGTCAGGAGATTCATCCCTAGTTTTTCAGAGACTGTTCGTCCTTTGCAGAAAATGATTAAAAAATATGCTGTGTTTAATTGGGGACAAACTGAAAAGGAATCCTTTCAGAAAATTTTAGAAGCTATTTCAGAAGCTCCTAGTCTTCTAAGTCCAGATTTTAACAAGGATTTTATATTATATACCTTTGCTTCTGATATTGCGTATGCAGCAGTGTTAACTCAATTAAACCAACAAAATAATGAGGTTCCAATTTCGTTCATGAGTTCGAATTTTAAAGGTGCTGAACTAAACTATCATGAAGTGGATAAACAAGCTTATGCTGTTTTTAAAGCGGTAAAACATTTTCGTCCTTACTTGTTAAAATTCAAAACAAAAGTAATCGTACCTTATTCTTCAGTGAGAAATTTGTTGGTACAAAAGGATTTAGGAGAAAAAAGGGCACCGTGGATGACAACTCTTCAAGAATATGACCTAGAAATCAAACCATCAACGATAGTTAAAGGACAAGGGTTGTGTAAACTAGCTGCTGAAGCTGCTCATTTGTCTGATGATAAAACTGAAATTGTCATTGATGAAGATTTACTTACCAGAGAAATTTATTTTTATCCACCACCTCAAGATTCCTGGTACACAGACATACGAGTACTCCTGGAAACAGGGACTGCCCCTGAATACTTAGATCCAAGGAAGAAAAGAGCACTAAGATTGAAATCTGCCCCGTACTTATTAATAGATAATGTCCTCTTTCGAAGAAATTCAGATGGGGTATACCTTCGGTGTTTAGATAAAGATGAAACAGAAACAATTCTGAAAGAATTGCATTCTGGACCAGCGGGAGGTCATTTCGGTGGAGAACCACAGCCCATAAAATTCTTAGGGCTGGTTATTATTGGCCTACCTTGTTTCGAGATTCTTATACTTTCGTCAGAAGGTGTCAAGAGTGTCAACTTGCCGCAGGAAAGGTTAAAAAATCTGCTTTCCCTTTACAACCTGTTTCAGCTGAAAGACCTTTTCAGCAGTGGGGTATCGATATAATAGGTCCAATAAACCCTCCCTCATCAATGCGACACAAGTATATAATAACTACAACTGATTATTTCACTCGTTGGGCAGAGGCTGCACCATTGAAGGTTGTGAATACTAATCAAGTTATATTATTTTTGGATTTCTTTATCATAACAAGATTTGGTGTTCCTGATTCTTTGGTCTTTGATAATGCATCATATTTTTCATCAATTGAATTGAGTCAGTTCGCTTTAGAAAAAGGAATAAGAATCAGATATTCAGCTAATTACCATCCTCATGGGAATGGTCTAGCTGAGTCAACAAATAAAAATTTATTGAAAATTCTTAAAAGAACTGTTTCAGTTCATCATCGGAATTGGCATACAGAATTGGTTAATGCTCTCTGGGCAGATAGAGTAACTCCAAAAGTTGCAATAGGTAATTCACCATTTTTCTTAGTGTATGGAACTGAAGCTATTCTTCCGCCAAATTTATTTTTACCTTCATTACAGTTAGCTCAGTCTGTACAAGAAGAAGAATGCCCAGCAATGGAGAAAAGAATTAATGCATTGTTAAAATTAGAAGAAGATAGAGAACAGTCAAAACAGCACTTTAACAAACATCAACAGATTTTTAAGTCATGGTTTGACCAATCGTTTAGTTCTGATCGCGAATTCCAGGTGGGAGACTTGGTCTTAAAATGGGATAAAGCTCATGAAGTTAAGGGTAATCATACTAAGTTTCAAAAACTTTGGTTAGGTCCCTTTGTTATTTCTGAAAAAATGGGTCCAAGTACCTTTCGATTGCAAACACTTGAAGGACAGTCCGAGACATTCCCTGTGAATGGACTGATTCTTAAGAAATATTTCTGTTAATAATTGCTGTCTAAAATGTATATACTTATTCACTGTTTGTAAATAGTTCATATTTTTGTATATACACTAGCAAAATGTATATGAGTCAAATTTCTGTCAATATCAAATATTTCAGGTTGTTAAAATTTCATGTATATAACTAGTCCTCAAAACAGAAATATGTAATTAACAACTGTAATTAGTATAAATAAATAAGATCAGTTTTCTCATCAGTCTTGAAAATTTTGATTTAAACTGAAATATTTTAAAGTTGTTCGGATTGATCAAAATTTCTTGAAGTTTGTAAAAAATCTTCGTTAGTTCTATTTATAAGTGTTTCCCGGATTTTTCTTTCATCTGGTTATTTTCTTTAAAAAAAAAAGGGATAGCTTATTATATATCTTTTCCGAAGCTCGTGCTTTTGAAAAATCTTTATAGATTTCTATCATCGGTTTAGAAAACTTTTGTCATTTGAGGACTGTCTAGCATCTGTTCCAGCTAATAAAAGCTAAAGTGAGAGACGGAAGGTCTCAGTAATGAGGCGGTCTGATCAGAATCATAAATATCACTGGTATGACATTATTAGGAAACTAGTAATGGCTTTTGGTCTTAAAACCAAGAGATAAGGGGTCTCATCACGAGCCAGCTGATTCACTTTCTGGTGGTATTTATGACTGACATTACCATTTGGTTACCATGCTGGGTAATGATCTCTCATTTTAGTTAAAACAAAATTAATGAAAATCCCAATAAAACATAACTTTTGCCTGAAGAATAGGAGGTCTCAGTAATGAGCCGACCTAATCATGATCATCAGTGTTGCCTGGAATAACTTCATTTCTGATCACCAGGGTGATGGCTTTTGATTTTAAATTAAAAGACAGGAGATCTCATCACGAGTCGTCCTGCTTATTTAAGACAACTCTCGTGAATGATACTATCACATTGGGATACCAAACCCAGATAGTAGTCTTCAGACATAATAATTATTTAAAAAAAAAAAAAAAAAAAAACAGGAAAGCAAGAAACAATAAAATTACTAAACCAAGGAACAGGTTCTAGATGGTTTTCAGAGGAAAGGTATTTGATGCTGATGGTAAGATCATCCTTACTAAGAATCACTGGTTTCGATAAGGATATTTGTAAGCTTATCTCTAATCATATATTGGTTTCAAGAGATGAAGAATTTCTGGGTTATACTTATGAATCTGAATAAATAAAGGTTTGATATGAATAAAGGATTTTGATTATCTTTAACAGGTTTCTAAGATTTCGTTTTGATCATCTTGTTTTAAGCAGAGATAACTGGTTCTCCCAGGTCGTCGCCATTTGTTGGCAGCAAGCAATAACCTCTTCATTTCTTGACAAAGTGAAGAGAGATCAGCTCTTTATGTGATTTCTCAATTCAAAATTATGTAGAGCTCCTTCAGAATCTTTGATTCTGAAGGTGCTCTTAATGAAAGAAAAGTAATAAAAGATTCTAGAGCTGATAGGGACTTGATCATCAAACTTAGCTTTTGGATGAAGGATAGATAAGTTTCGTAAATTCTCATTACAGTTATTTAAAATATTGAAATGAATTTATGTGACTTAAGGGTTTTTGTATCAAAGAAATATCATAAAACACATTGTTTAGGGTATTATTAATCTCAAGACTAAGTGAATGTAGCAAGTTAATATCACAAGGAGTATCCTATTATGAACTTTGTAAATATCATAGTTAATCAATAAATGAGGTTTGTATAGGAAACATTTCACATATGATAAATACCCTATGTGATGACATATACTATAGTGTGTTAATAGCATGTATAAAGTTTTCGGCTTAGTGTTGTATATATATATAGTTTGTACATATACGTAAAATAAACACCAAGCTGGCCATTTGATTAATACATACTCAACCTTAAAACGCAATTTATTACTCTTTATATCACGACGTAACATCATAGAACAATGATGATCGTTTGATGAACTGGCCATGCGCTAAATCAACGGTTAAATCAATAAACCTTTGGATCGGTGAGCTGGTATGCTAACGTGGCCTTCACCCCTTGACAGACTCGACAATTGTATGCATTTGGCAAAACCATGTTGACAGTGTTAATTGCTAACACTCATTTCAAACTACGCCATCGTACCTATTAATTATGAGCCACTGTCAATAATCAATGATCGTAATAATGGTTCTATCAGTCGTCATATCGCCAGTTCGCCAAGTTAAGTGGTGATCACTACTGGGCATGGCCAAACGCAGATAAGTTGGCATAAGCCATGGTGTAGCATGAAAGTTGTAATACTCATCACTATCCCGCTAAAATGGTAGGTTCAGAGATTTGATTTGTCATCAGATTTGAAGCATGTGAAGATTTTCTAGCATGTCGTGTGTGTGGATACCTATTCCCTCTGTTTTCACTTTCCCTTTCATTCCACGACTAAGCCCAGACAGTGCTGAAGAAACCATGTCTCCTCTGAATCGTTTTGAAATCTCAGGGTATGAAATTATTGAAGCCAATCAGGAGGTTGCCCAGAAATTCGAGAAAATGGGATGGACGCATTTCTTTCAAAGCTTTGATGGGCATCATGTGGAGATTACCAAAATGTTTGCAATGAGTTTTAAAAATGACAGGGTGCGAATTGGGGGTTTCGAATTTGTGGTCAATGAGGACAAAATTGCTGAAGCCACGAAACTTCCTCAGGTGGGAGAACGCTGGTTTAAAGGCCTTATGGTTGATAAGAAGAAGTGTTTGGCTTTGTTTACGCCTTTACCAGATAAAACGAAATTGAGGGTAGGCGTACCTGTAAAATTCCTAAAGCCCGAGTGGAGAGCTTACTATGAAATCTTGGTAAGGTACGTAACCTATTGTGGACGTTTTTCCCATTTGCACTTGTATCATTTACGGTTGTTGTTAGCAGTAAAGGGTTATAAACTTAATTTGCCCTTCTATCTGTGGCAAAGCCTGAAGAAAATGTCACAGTCTGTAAGGAATTTCAATAACCCTGCTAATAGTCTGTGTCACCATGGATTGATTAAAATTTTACTGCAATTTCAATTATCCGCAAAAGGTCTGTCTTGGGATGAATTTCTAGTCGATTGTAAATTGGGCCCAACGCAGTATTGGCCTAGTCCATCTCCTCGAGCTCGTAGAAAATGAAAAATCATAAATCCTGAGGTTAATAGCTCAGAAGATAGTGAACCAGAGGCCGTAACCGTGTCCATAGACAATAAAGTAAATGAGGATGCTGACAGGGTTTCAGTTCCTTGCGATTCTAGGGAAATTTTAAATGAACCAGAACCCGATAAGAATGATGGCAACCCTGTAAAATTAAAAGAGGGATCAGCCCAAGACGAAATTGTTAAACCTGCTGAATGTGATAAAAATTCTATGCGTAAGTTGAATCATTTAGCTCAGGTTTGTTGTGACAAGGAAGGGTCGAGGGTTGGAAACTTATCATTTTCACGTAGGATCACCAGAAGCATGCATAGTCTTCATTCTACTCCAAGGTATAGGTCTGATCCACAGACTTCCAAATCTACTGCTGCCGAACCTGCAGTTGTAGATATTGAGGACGATATTCCGATGCCTGTCCCTAACGCAATGGATGTAGGGAATTCCACCACTGTGCAGGGGAATGATTTGCAATCAGGTGAGGTCGAAGGAAACCAACCAGAAATAAATGTTGACACTGTAGAACTTGAACCATTGCACAATCAGCGTTGTGACAGTTCTCCTCATGTAGCTAGCGAAGACGAAACCCTACAACAGGTATTAGGAGATATCTATCAGGATAAAAAAGCAGAGTCTAAAGGAAAGCGCAAACAGTATACAGTCTTGTTGGAAGAAGAAAATAAAACGTTCAAGAAAGAATTGCTAGAATGGATTGACAGGTGGAAAAGGGCCAACGTGAAAAAGAATCAATTCAAGAAATCCAAGAAATCGATATTAAAAACAAATCAGCTGCTATTAGAACGAATTGAAAAACAAAATGTTAAAATTATCAGGTTGAAGGCTAAATTGGCCGAAGCTAGAAGAGTAGTCGCTCTTCATAATGAATCCTAATAGTTCTTTTTCTTGTTGACAGGTAATGATTATTTTGATTTAGCATGTCTGTAAAATCGGAGATTTTACAGGCATGCATTTATAATTTTGTTTTAATATTTCGGTTAACTGTGTTAAATCGATTTTAATATAATGAATTTATTGAATTTAATGCAGGAGGTTTTATCACCGCTTTCTTCCAGGAATGCAGGACATGGTGGATGCGTTGGCATGAAAATATAGCTGATCTGTTACAAGTTGGAGTATTCTGAATGGCCAAGAATGTTCTGAGATGTCTCGAATCAGGCTAGTCGATTCTATTTTTAGTATTTGGTGTAATTAGATGCTTTTATGGTTAAGTAATTTCCTATAATGTTGCATGCACCATTTATAGCAAAAACCGACTCTCACTAGTATATGAATGAAGATTTTTGATGAACTCGAGAGGATGGAGTGTAGAAGAAAACTTCTTGAAATATATTCTATTGCTAGTATTACTTCAAACTTGAAGCTGAAGCTTTTTTTGTGGATGATACTGGATATCTACGAATGATGCTGTGAATGGTATTCATTTTTGGGTTTTTATATATACATATATTTCGGTTTGTCATCTTCTGTTTATATGCAAACTTTGTATGCTGTGCCATACTGATGTTTAAACAATTTTCTCACTTCGTCGTCTCAAGATTAGTTATTGAATGAATATGTCATTGTGGTTTGTTCATTAGTGTGTTCACTATAAACATTAGCTTGAATGATATAACTTCTTGTTTATTTAAAATTTCATTTGTATGTTAACGGTGAATTTTAAATAAGCATTATCTCAAATTTAAATGACTGTCTTGATAGATAATTATTAATCAGTTTTGGAAATGAAATTTGACTGTGTGCTTTAGGTTAAATCTCATCTCCATTTACATATAGCAGAGTTATTGTTGTTATAACTTAAACATGTTTTGTTGATATTATACTTCAATTTTCTGTTATCCGATTAATGATTAATCTTAGTTTCAGATTTGCTCTCAGCTGAGATAGGGTAAATAGGGTAGATAGATTAATTAGTTTATTTTATTAAGCATTGTTGACTCATTCTGTGTATTGTAAATAAGCTTTCTTACTTAGAAAATTTTCCAAAAAATTGAAGTCTTTCTTTCCGAAAGCAGCCTTAGGACATTTGTAAATACATAGATAGGATAAACATTAGGATAGGTTAGATTTTGCTAGTTTTAAGGTTTCCTTAAGAGACAAACTAGCTGGTAGCAGGACCATAACCTGCGACGTCTTGTTAATTCAAACACACCGGATACTGCTTTAAGTTGATTGTGTGGATAAAACCTCTTTATTGGCTCTGATTCATAAAATCAGGCTAACAAATGGCGCTAGAAGGAGGGCCTGAATTAAGTAATGGTAGGTGAAACTAATGAAACATTTCCAACCAGCCAACAATCTTCGGAAATTAGTAGATCACGTCTTAGTGAAACTGTAAGGAATATCCTTGAACGTGATCCTATTACTTCTCCATTTACTCCTGCACAAAGTGCTCAAACTCTAGAAGAATCCAGACATATCCTTACTAGAGCTTACGCTAATCAGTTAGGTATTACTCCAATAGATTATGGTCTTCCTAGACAACAGCGACATAACCCACAATTGACCATAGTTACAGAAGATTTGGAAATAACTGATAATACTCCTCAACATCAAGCTGAAAGTTATCAAAGACAGATTACACAAACCAATACCACAAGGAGGTTAATTTCGGGAAGTGGTTCTGATCAGCCACCTTCTCCTCCTGAGTCACCACCCAACAGTCCAAGATATTCTCATTCTGAGAGTTCTTTTAGTTCTCAAGGAAGTCCAATGGCAGGAAATGCAGGAGGAGGAGGTAATCCTCCACCCCCTCCACCTAATCCACAGCTCCCTTGGTTAAGGGCAGCTGCTGTAGCAATTCCTGGGGTACAACACCCATTACCAAAACATTCAGATAAAATTCTTCCTAAATTTAACCCAGATGACAAAGAACCTGCAGAGGTACATATTGATAAATTCATGTTAGCTGTTCAGACTTTAAATGTTCAGCATGAAGATGTTGTTTGTCGACTGTTTCCTCTCACTTTTGAGGGAAGAGCCTCTACCTGGTACTTTTCATTAGTACAAGGATCTATTACAAATTGGGAGGAATTTAATAAAGTTTTTTTAGATAAATTCAGGGAAGATAAAACACCTGCTCTTTTAGCCCTAGAATTATCTAGAATTAAAATGGAACCCAAAGAAAGGATTAAAGACTTTAATCAAAGGTTTCTAACATTAAAAAATAAAATTCCAATTGCTTCTCAACCACCGGAAGATATAATCATCGAAAATTATACATCAGCCCTACCTAGGAATTCCGGAATGTTTGTTAAGAGAGCTGGAAAAACAACACTGATAGAAACGTTTGATGAAGCAATTAAAGTAGAAAAAGATTTCATGTCTTATGAACCAGAAAGGAGTGGTAAAACTGATTCTTTTCCTCGAAAGAAAGTAGAAAGATCTAGTTCAGATAAAGATAAAGCTTTCGATGTGGAACAGCTACAGAATGCTATTCGAACGTTAACTAACGAAGTTATTGGGTTAAAAAAGACTAGTTCTGAAGCTTCCCCTTCTAGGGATTACTTCAGAAATCAATTTAGACAAAACCCAAACGCAAACAATAGGAATGCACCCCCAGATATAGCTGCTAATGAAGAGATCTTTAACACAATTCGAGCTGTCCTCTCTTTATCTGAAACAACTAGTCAAGAGATAAATCAGAATAAAGAAGATGAAGAATCTGAAAATGAAGATGAATCAGAAGAACCTCAACAAATCAATGGGCACTTCTGGGATAATTTTGTGAAAAAACATGAGAACAGAAGTCCACCCCCAGGACAACACGCATATAATACACATAGTAAAGCAATTGCAAATACTCCTGGTGCTTCAAGCTCTACTTCAAACACTGATAATAATAACTCACAACCAAACAAACAAACTCAACTCGGCAAACAAACTCAGTCAAATAAGGGTACCCAAACCATTCAAAACGCTCCGAAGTTGGATTTACAATATGACATAATTGAAGATTTGAAGAAGGCACGTGCAAACATTAGTATGTACGATCTCCTTCAAATCTATCCAATGCCTGATACTCCTATCATTAATCCTGCAGTAAGCACGATCGTTCCAAATACAAAGCAAAATGTTGCTGCAAACAGTTCAGGCAATGATCCAACATCAACTGATAAAGGGAAAACATCAGCTGATAAAGCTTCTTTGATAGGTAAGAACTCTAAGTCAACTACACCTCCATTCTTACTTACCTTTGAAATTTTTAATAGAAATGTCCACAACTGCATGGTAGATTCAGGAGCATCGTCTAATGTTATGCCTTTATCTGTATGCAAGAAATTAAATGGCAAATTTGTTCCATCCAATGCACAAATAACTCAATTAGATAGAACAAACGTTAAGGTGGTCGGGGAGATGAAAGATGTCTTAATTAGGATTTCTTGTAATCCTTCAGTTTATCAAATCATAGACATCGTAATTGCTGATATACCTGATGCATATGGACTATTCTTAAGTAGGGATTGGTCTCAACAGCTAAATGGTTTCTTTGCCACTGATTGGTCAACCTTGTGGCTACCAAAAAATGGAAAAGCAAATCAGATAAAGATACAAAGAGAAAGATGCATGAAACATACTGTTACAGAACTACATGATCCTAGTGAACCTGTGTTATTTTCTTATTCCATTATGGGAAACTACATGTATGAGTTAGGTTTTGGAGATTTCAAAGCTGAAAACTCTTTCCTTTCTGAAAGCAGCCAGCAATCTGAGATTTGTAATGTAACAGTTATTTCTCCTAACTGTTCCCTTAAGGAGACCATTGGTGATGAAAATAATGTAAATATTGTAAATATTATAGAAAGTAAAGTAATTGCACATAATTCTATTTGGACTCTTTATTTTGATGGTGCAAAATCTAAAGAAGGAGCGGGAGCCGATTGTTTACTAATAGATCCTCAAGGTAATAAGACTTGTATAGCCTGTAGACTAGAATTTAGTTGTACAAATAATATGGTTGAATATGAAGCTTTGATTCAAGGATTGAAAAAAGCAATTGATTTGGGCATCAAAGAGATTGTGGTCTTTGGCGATTCAGAGATCATCGTTAGACAGGTGCGTAATTCCATTCATTGTTTATCTGAACATTTGCAAAGTTATCAGAAAGAGGTATGGAATCTTATCACATATTTTGATGCATTTAACATAAATTCTGTTCCTAGAAGTCAAAATCAAGAAGCAGACTTATTGGCAAATGTAGCTTCCAAATTGATTCCTTCAGAAAATTTTTCACCATAATTCTTTTCTGTTGAATTAATTTTTAGACCTTCCATACCTGATAACATTTTTAATTGGCGTGTGTTTGATAATGATACACAGGTATTGCATTTTCTGACAAATGATGGAATCTTTAAAGATTCAGCGATAGATGAAATCACTCACGACGACAATTTAAGAGATTTTTCGGTAATTAATGATTTTTGTTCAGTTGAGAAAGCTTTCGAACAGGTAAAACCCGTTCCCAACTCAGTATTGAGATTAGAAAAGTTTTTTGATCTGCAGGATAAGTTTAAGTCAGTTCCTAATTGTAAAACAAATATCTCTTGCATGAAATATGAAACTATCAATCTGGGAACAGAATCTAATCCCCAAACTATAAACCTAGGAATAGATTGTGATCCTGTAGAAAGAACATCTTTCATAAAATTATTCAAAGAGTTTAAAGATATATTTGCGTGGACATATGATGACTTAAAAACATTCAATACTCAATTCATGCAACATATAATTCCAATTAAACAAGAATCAAAACCTTTTCAGCAGAAATAAAGAAAATATCACCCATCATTAGAACCGACAATTAAAAAAGAACTGAATAAACTGCTAACTGCCAGGATCATTTTCCCTGTCAGACACACTCAGTGGGTAGCAAACTTAGTTCTAGTTAGAAAGAAAAATGGGGATATTCGATTATGTGTCGATTTTAGAAATTTAAATAAAGCTTCTGAAAAAGATAACTACCCAGTTCCACCCATGGAACAAATTCTTCAGAAAGTATTTGGGGCTGAGATACTGTCTCTCCTTGATGGTTTCTCAGGGTACAACCAAATATTAGTCTCCCCGGATGATCAATTAAAAACAGCTTTAAGAACTCCATGGAGAACGTATGCATACCGAAAGATGCCCTTTGGGCTAATCAATGCGGGAGCAACATTTCAACGAGCAATGGATATTGCATTTAGAGGCTTGATCAATCATTCAGTCGTTGTCTATTTGGATGACATTACTGTCTACTCTAAACATCGCCCTGATCATCTTAACCATTTGAGAAAAGTGTTTGAACGATGTAGAAAATTTGGAATATCTTTAAATCCTAAGAAAACAATATTTGCTGTTTCAGAAGGTATCTTGTTAGGATGTGTAGTATCAAAACATGGAATCATGATTGATCCGGAAAGAACACAAGCTATTTCAAAGATTACTTTCCCTTCCAACAAGAAAGGAATGTAGTCATTCTTAGGGAAAATTAATTTTGTCAGGAGATTCATCCCTAGTTTTTCAGAGACTGTTCGTCCTTTGCAGAAAATGATTAAAAAAGATGCTGTGTTTAATTGGGGACAAACTGAAAAGGAATCCTTTCAGAAAATTTTAGAAGCTATTTCAGAAGCTCCTAGTCTTCTAAGTCCAGATTTTAACAAGGATTTTATATTATATACCTTTGCTTCTGATATTGCGTATGCAGCAGTGTTAACTCAATTAAACCAACAAAATAATGAGGTTCCAATTTCGTTCATGAGTTCGAATTTTAAAGGTGCTGAACTAAACTATCATGAAGTGGATAAACAAGCTTATGCTGTTTTTAAAGCGGTAAAACATTTTCGTCCTTACTTGTTAAAATCCAAAACAAAAGTAATCGTACCTTATTCTTCAGTGAGAAATTTGTTGGTACAAAAGGATTTAGGAGAAAAAAGGGCACCGTGGATGACAGCTCTTCAAGAATATGACCTAGAAATCAAACCATCAACGATAGTTAAAGGACAAGGGTTGTGTAAACTAGCTGCTGAAGCTGCTCATTTGTCTGATGATAAAACTGAAATTGTCATTGATGAAGATTTACTTACCAGAGAAATTTATTTTTATCCACCACCTCAAGATTCCTGGTACACAGACATACGAGTACTCCTGGAAACAGGGACTGCCCCTGAATACTTAGATCCAAGGAAGAAAAGAGCACTAAGATTGAAATCTGCCCCGTACTTATTAATAGATAATGTCCTCTTTCGAAGAAATTCAGATGGGGTATACCTTCGGTGTTTAGATAAAGATGAAACAGAAACAATTCTGAAAGAATTGCATTCTGGACCAGCGGGAGGTCATTTCGGTGGAGAAACCACAGCCCATAAAATTCTTAGGGCTGGTTATTATTGGCCTACCTTGTTTCGAGATTCTTATACTTTCGTCAGAAGGTGTCAAGAGTGTCAACTTGCCGCAGGAAAGGTTAAAAAATCTGCTTTCCCTTTACAACCTGTTTCAGCTGAAAGACCTTTTCAGCAGTGGGGTATAGATATAATAGGTCCAATAAACCCTCCCTCATCAATGCGACACAAGTATATAATAACTGCAACTGATTATTTCACTCGTTGGGCAGAGGCTGCACCATTGAAGGTTGTGAATACTAATCAAGTTATATTATTTTTGGATTTCTTTATCATAACAAGATTTGGTGTTCCTGATTCTTTGGTCTTTGATAATGCATCATATTTTTCATCAATTGAATTGAGTCAGTTCGCTTTAGAAAAAGGAATAAGAATCAGATATTTAGCTAATTACCATCCTCATGGGAATGGTCTAGCTGAGTCAACAAATAAAAATTTATTGAAATTTCTTAAAAGAACTGTTTCAGTTCATCATCAGAATTGGCATACAGAATTGGTTAATGCTCTCTGGGCAGATAGAGTAACTCCAAAAGTTGCAATAGGTAATTCGCCATTTTTCTTAGTGTATGGAACTGAAGCTATTCTTCCGCCAAATTTATTTTTACCTTCATTACAGTTAGCTCAGTCTGTACAAGAAGAAGAATGCCCAGCAATGGAGAAAAGAATTAATGCATTGTTAAAATTAGAAGAAGATAGAGAACAGTCAAAACAGCACTTTAACAAACATCAACAGATTGTTAAGTCATGGTTTGACCAATCGTTTAGTTCTGATCGCGAATTCCAGGTGGGAGACTTGGTCTTAAAATGGGATAAAGCTCATGAAGTTAAGGGTAATCATACTAAGTTTCAAAAACTTTGGTTAGGTCCCTTTGTTATTTCTGAAAAAATGGGTCCAAGTACCTTTCGATTGCAAACACTTGAAGGACAGTCCGAGACATTCCCTGTGAATGGACTGATTCTTAAGAAATATTTCTGTTAATAATTGCTTTCTAAAATGTATATACTTATTCACTGTTTGTAAATAGTTCATATTTTTGTATATACACTAGCAAAATGTATTTGAGTCAAATTTCTGTCAATATCAAATATTTCAGGTTGTTAAAATTTCATGTATATAACTAGTCCTCAAAACAGAAATATGTAATTAACAACTGTAATTAGTATAAATAAATAAGATCATTTTTCTCATCAGTCTTGAAAATTTTGATTTAAACTGAAATCTTTTAAAGTTGTTCGGATTGATCAAAATTTCTTGAAGTTTGTAAAAAATCTTCGTTAGTTCTATTTATAAGTGTTTCCCGGATTTTTCTTTCATCTGGTTATTTTCTTTAAAAAAAAAAGGGATAGCTTATTATATATCTTTTCCGAAGCTCGTGCTTTTGAAAAATCTTTATAGATTTCTATCATCGGTTTAGAAAACTTTTGTCATTTGAGGACTGTCTAGCATCTGTATCAGCTAATAAAAGCTAAAGTGAGAGACGGAAGGTCTCAGTAATGAGCCGGTCTGATCAGAATCATAAATATCACTGGTATGACATTATTAGGAAACTAGTAATGGCTTTTGGTCTTAAAACCAAGAGATAAGGGGTCTCATCACGAGCCAGCTGATTCATTTTCTGGTGGTATTTATGACTGACATTACCATTTGGTTACCATGCTGGGTAATGATCTCTCATTTTAGTTAAAACAAAATTAATGAAAATCCCAATAAAACATAACTTTTGCCTGAAGAATAGGAGGTCTCAGTAATGAGCCGACCTAATCATGATCATCAGTGTTGCCTGGAATAACTTCATTTCTGATCACCAGGGTGATGGCTTTTGATTTTAAATTAAAAGAAAGGAGATCTCATCACGAGTCGGCCTGCTTATTTCAGACAACTCTCATGAATGATACTATCACATTGGGATACCAAACCCAGATAGTAGTCTTCAGACAGAATTATTATTTAAAAAAAAAAAAAAACAAAAAAAAAAACAGGAAAGCAAGAAACAATAAAATTACTAAACCAAGGAACAGGTTCTAGATGGTTTTCAGAGGAAAGGTATTCGATGCTGATGGTAAGATCATCCTTACTAAGAATCACTGGTTTCGATAAGGATATTTGTAAGCTTATCTCTAATCATATATTGGTTTCAAGAGATGAAGAATTTCTGGGTTATACTTATGAATCTGAATAAATAAAGGTTTGATATGAATAAAGGATTTTGATTATCTTTAACAGGTTTCTAAGATTTCGTTTTGATCATCTTGTTTTAAGCAGAGATAACTGGTTCTCCCAGGTCGTCGCCATTTGTTGGCAGCAAGCAACAACCTCTTCATTTCTTGACAAAGTGAAGAGAGATCAGCTCTTTATGTGATTTCTCAATTCAAAATTATGTAGAGCTCCTTCAGAATCTTTGATTCTGAAGGTGCTCTTAATGAAAGAAAAGTAATAAATGATTCTAGAGCTGATAGGGACTTGATCATCAAACTTAGCTTTTGGATGAAGGATAGATAAGTTTCGTAAATTCTCATTACAGTTATTTAAAATATTGAAATGAATTTATGTGACTTAAGGGTTTTTGTATCAAAGAAATATCATAAAACACATTGTTTAGGGTATTATTAATCTCAAGACTAAGTGAATGTAGCAAGTTAATATCACAAGGAGTATCCTATTATGAACTTTGTAAATATCATAATTAATCAATAAATGAGGTTTGTATAGGAAACATTTCACATATGATAAATACCCTATATGATGACATATACTATAGTGTGTTAATAGCATGTATAAAGTTTTCGACTTAGTGTTGTATATATATATAGTTTGTACATATACGTAAAATAAACACCAAGCTGGCCATTTGATTAATACATACTCAACCTTAAAACGCAATTTATTACTCTTTATATCACGACGTAACATCATAGAACAATGATGATCGTTTGATGAACTGGCCATGCGCTAAATCAACGGTTGAATCAATAAACCTTTGGATCGGTGAGCTGGTATGGAAACGTGGCCTTCACCCCTTGACAGACTCGACAATTGTATGCATTTGGCAAAACCATGTTGACAGTGTTAATTGCTAACACTCATTTCAAACTACGCCATCGTACCTATTAATTATGAGCCACTGTCAATAATCAATGATCGTAATAATGGTTCTATCAGTCGTCATATCGCCGGTTCGCCAAGTTAAGTGGTGATCAATACTGGGCATGGCCAAACGCAGATAAGTTGGCATAAGCCATGGTGTAGCATGAAAGTTGTAATACTTATCACTATCCCGCTAAAATGGTAGGTTCAGAGATTTGATTTGTCATCAGATTTGAAGCATGTGAAGATTTTCTAGCATGTCGTGTGTGTGGATACCTATTCCCTCTGTTTTCACTTTCCCTTTCATTCCACGACTAAGCCCAGACAGTGCTGAAGAAACCATGTCTCCTCTGAATCGTTTTGAAATCTCAGGGTATGAAATTATTGAAGCCAATCAGGAGGTTGCCCAGAAATTCGAGAAAATGGGATGGACGCATTTCTTTCAAAGCTTTGATGGGCATCATGTGGAGATTACCAAAATGTTTGCAATGAGTTTTAAAAATGACAGGGTGCGAATTGGGGGTTTCGAATTTGTGGTCAATGAGGACAAAATTGCTGAAGCCACGAAACTTCCTCAGGTGGGAGAACGCTGGTTTAAAGGCCTTATGGTTGATAAGAAGAAGTGTTTGGCTTTGTTTATGCCTTTACCAGATAAAACGAAATTGAGGGTAGGCGTACCTGTAAAATTCCTAAAGCCCGAGTGGAGAGCTTACTATGAAATCTTGGTAAGGTACGTAACCTGTTGTGGACGTTTTTTCCATTTGCACTTGTATTCATTTTTGGGTTTTTATATATACATATATTTCGGTTTGTCATCTTCTGTTTATATGCAAACTTTGTATGCTGTGCCATACTGATGTTTAAACAATTTTCTCACTTCGTCGTCTCAAGATTAGTTATTGAATGAATATGTCATTGTGGTTTGTTCATTAGTGTGTTCACTATAAACATTAGCTTGAATGATATAACTTCTTGTTTATTTAAAATTTCATTTGTATGTTAACGGTGAATTTTAAATAAGCATTATCTCAAATTTAAATGACTGTCTTGATAGATAATTATTAATCAGTTTTGGAAATGAAATTTGACTGTGTGCTTTAGGTTAAATCTCATCTCCATTTACATATAGCAGAGTTATTGTTGTTATAACTTAAACATGTTTTGTTGATATTATACTTCAATTTTCTGTTATCCGATTAATGATTAATCTTAGTTTCAGATTTGCTCTCAGCTGAGATAGGGTAAATAGGGTAGATAGATTAATTAGTTTATTTTATTAAGCATTGTTGACTCATTCTGTGTATTGTAAATAAGCTTTCTTACTTAGAAAATTTTCCAAAAAATTGAAGTCTTTCTTTCCGAAAGCAGCCTTAGGACATTTGTAAATACATAGATAGGATAAACATTAGGATAGGTTAGATTTTGCTAGTTTTAAGGTTTCCTTAAGAGACAAACTAGCTGGTAGCAGGACCATAACCTGCGAGGTCTTGTTAATTCAAACACACCGGATACTGCTTTAAGTTGATTGTGTGGATAAAACCTCTTTATTGGCTCTGATTCATAAAATCAGGCTAACAGTGCATTATATGATCAGGATGATCGTGGATGACGAGCTTCAGGATGTTGCTCCAGATGACATGCAGCAGGATGTTGCAGTGATGATGATCAAGATGATCATGTGTACATCAGGATGATGTATTGTGAGTATCAGGTTGATACTCTATGGCCGTGGATCAGGTTGTGCAGATGAGCATATAATTTGTCCCTGGGAGATTTGCAGATAGTCTTTCGAGGTTTTTCCTATGGCATGTAATTCGTGCCCTGGGATATCTGGCAAATGCTCTTTCGAGGTTTTACTCTGGGAGGACATATAATTTGGCCCTGGGAGATCTGCAGATAGTCTTTCAAGGTTTTTCCTATGGCATGTAATTCGTGCCCTGGGATATCTGGCAGATGCTCTTTCGAGGTTTTGTCCTATGGCATATAATCTGTCCCTGGGAGATCCGATAGGTTGGGCTGTGTGCCCGTAATAAGTCCTGGGATGCTCTTGCGAGGTTTTTCCATGACCACATATAATCTATCCCTGGGAGATCCTATAGGTAGAGTTGTGTGCTCGTAACAGCCTGGGATGCTCTTGCGAGGTTTTGTGGTGACCACATATAATCTGTCCCTGGGAGATCCTATACGTAGAGATGTGTGCTCGTAACAGCCTGGGATGCTCTTACGAGGTTTTGTGGTGAGGTCACATATAATATGGCCCTGGGAGATCCTATAGGTAGAGCCGTGTGCTCGTAACAGCCTGGGATGCTCTTTCGAGGTTTTGTGACGCACGTAATAAGTCCCGAGGATTCCACAGTATGGCCAGTGATGACAAAGACCTGCAGGTGGTGGGCCTACATCCAGTATGAAAAAGGACTGGCTCTATAGAAATTCCTATGACGAGTAGATTCAGAGATTGATTGAGATAGCAGCAGCAGTGACGATGATGATGTCTCGATGACGATTATCCAGTGACGATGATCCAAAGAAGAAGACTTGTGCTAGAAGACCTGTGTCGAGAAATACCTTCCTAGTTAAGAGGGAGTGTTGATGTATATGTAACTTCGGAATGTATTTCACATATATGTATATTGTATTCCTATAGAGATGTTATTATTCCTCTATACGGAAGTGTCGTCATTTATATTGTAAGTGTCATAACTTATACTTGATGGGTTATTAGACCACCTTGTTGGGGTCGACCCTGTATAAGTCATGTGGGTCAAAGGGTTATTAGACCACCCTATTGGGGGTCGGCCATGTGGGTCAAAGGGTTGTTAGACCACCCTAGTGGGGGTCCCAGTCAGCATTATGATAAGTGGTTAAGTTGAGGCCGACCTAGTTGAGTAAAGGTCAAGTCAAGTTAGTGTATAAATAGAGAGTGTGTCTCTCTCATTTTACACATTCTATTCTCTCACTCACACTGTGGAGAGTGGCGCACTTGTGGAGGAGGAGGCTCTGCTGTTGGGGTTTTTCACCTTTATGGTTTTCCCCAAGTAAACTCTGTGTCTCTTGTGTGCTTGCATTATTGTGTCCATGATTGATATGCTGTAGATTTGCTGTACATGTTGTTCTCTTAGTTAAGATCCTAGATCAGATTGAAGTAAATTCTGAAAATTTAACATCTTATACCATTTCCATACATATATTTGGGTTTCACCTTATTATTTCCACTTTATTCATTTTAGTATTAATAAGTGAATTTATGATTAAATATTAGAAATTAACATGCTTTTTCATTAATATCTCAAGTATGGATGAGCTTTGTAATGTGTAGGAATATGTGAAGGATTAATTCAAAGGACTTCTCTAATATCTCCTCCACCATTTCAAGGAGATAATTATTTAAAGCTTATTCTAAGGAGATGATCGTGGAGATTTGGATGGCATATCTTATCCAAGATTTGTGAGGGATGCATGGAGGATTTGAATGGATCATATCTTGTAATAATGGGATATTGGTTGAGAGAATAGTGGATCTGTAATTATGAGATGCTCATCTTATTTTCAAAGCTCTCATGTATAAAAGAGAGTGTTCTCTCTTCATATGGGTAGTAGTTTTTAGATTGTAGAAGTTAGTCTTGACTTTGTAGATTGGAGAAGGGGATTCTTACCTTTGATTCCTAGTCTTAGTTTTGATGCTTTCATTATTTGTAATTTGATGTTTGTGATGTAATTTAATATTGATGTTAATGTGAGCTCACATGTATTGTCTTGTTGCTCTTCACATGTTGTCTTTCCAATTTCCTGCTTTCTTAGTTAAGTTTATTTTCATGCAATTTACTTTCAGTCATAGTTAGTTTATTTCCATGCAATTTACTTTCAGTTGTGTGTTTCAGCTTAAGGGGGGATTAGATTAGCAATTAGCAAGGGGGGTTAGATTAGATTAATTTCACTTCAGTCCTGCATATGCTTTGCATGTGCTTCGTAAGTCTACGAACTCCTCAGATTGATAAATTAAATGGTTGGGAAAATACTACAACGGAATTAAACAACAATATTTCCACCCAACATTTTGGTGCCGTTGCCGGGGAGGCACGATGGATTGAGGTTTAGTTTGTTTTTTTAAGTAAGTAGGATCTACATGTGTTGGTAAGGGGTCATAGCAGCTACTTGAGTGGAGACTTCCCATGTTCTCCCTACCAACTGTGGAGAGTATTTCAATTCCTGCAAGCGTACACTAGAATTACAATTTCTGCAAGAGTGTTTCAATTTCTGCAAGTGTGTTTGATTTCTGCAACTGTGAAGAGTAATTGTTTTCTGTTTCATCCAGAGTGTTTTTCATCTGTTTCAGCAAGAGAGTTTTTGTTAAATATTTCATTTAGATTTGGGTGCTGTAAGAATCCCTTTTTCAAGATGGTTTAACAATGAGTTTAAGCTTGGAACAACTCGCTCAGATCCTTGCAAAAATTGGGATCTCCTCTTCTTGGGAAGAGGAGATCTTGACAGCAGCCGAGAGCTTAATTAATCCTCCAACAACGAACGAGGAATCCTTCACATTTGATGAAGAACAATTATTCGAGCAGGAGGCCGAGAAGGAAAAAAAGGAGTTGCAACATGATCTGAGGAGTGAAAACTATGCCTATGAAAGCCTTATCGAACGATGGTTTTAGGAAAGTACCAAGTTAAATCAATTTAGTTTTTATTTTTTAGTTAATTCGCAGTTACAGCAACTAATTTCACACATTTCTGTTCATTTAGTTCATTCATAGTTACAACAACTAATTTCACAAATTTCTGTCTATTTTCATTTTTCATTCACAAAATTGATAAGGAATATATTTTTATTACTGTTACGTGAATGGATACATTGGATATTTAACTACATGTAACTGCGTTCTGAGTTCTAATTAGCATACAGTAGGTAGGTTTTTATTTTCAGTTTTTGTTTTTTTTCTTTCACTCAAAATAAGTATGCTCTCCTCCGCCTTTGTGTGCCATCGCGAGGATCGGAAAGTAGGATGTATGTTTTATGTTTTTAACATTTTTCAGGAATGGATAATTCAATGTTTTTGCAAACATGCTTAATTGATTTCATCTTTAATTTGCAATTCATTTATCCCCATTTGCTAAAACTTTTTTTTTCAATTTATAAAATAAAACTAGCCTACACTTTCATGTGGGTCGAGAGTGCATTCTTTGAAAATTCAGCTGAAATAGTCGTTGAAATTATAGAACTGCCACTACAAATTGAAACAGTGGTTGAACCTGTGTCACAATTGAATTGTGTCTTCTCAGTCTAGTTTATTTATGGTTGAATGGTAGCAATGCCATCTCTCGCCTTCATCTGAACCCTGCAAGTAGTAAGGCATGAAATTAGATTGTCATAATCTGACTTCGATTATTACTTTCATTTCCAAAAATTGTATCTAATGATATTATACAATCAAAGAATTTTTGAATTGATTGAGAATGTCAACCAGATAATATGAAAGAATTAAAGAAAATGTTATTTTTTCCTTATCTATTCCTGGTTTTCGATTTTCAAGATATGCCTGTACCTCTACTTTTTCTTATACGTTCGATTACAAATTTTCATTGATTAGTCAACTGAATCCGTGGCTGCCGCCTTCTTCCCTAATGACTCTACCTTCGATGGTAGTTTTAACTACTGGAATTATTCAATTTAGGAGAAGAAAAATCCAGGAGGTGGATTTCCTTGTCAAATTAAAACCATTCTGTTGCCGGAAGAATCAGATTAATCTATTTCATTGACTATTTTTATGAAATCACGAGCATGATTTGGATCTGGTTGTGTTAGTTTATGAAATCACGCAAGAGAAGATTGGCCACCCATTAGATTGTGGGACTTTCTCAGTCGATGCAAGAATGTTTGTTGTGATTCGATCCTGCAGTATGAGCGTCGTTACGGTAGCGGCCAATATATTTCGGGATATAAACCTGTTTTCCCCGGAAAAGATTCTTCGATTGAGCTGCCCGATAGCTCTTCACTTAGAGATCTTCATTCATCTCGTGCCTGTGGATGCTCAATGTTTGCCTTCAAATATGAAATCCCATTTAAACCTTGGATCAATTCCTTTGCCAACCAGACTCTGTCAGCTGGTCACATTTTCCTTCTACCTTGCAAGATAATGAACAAACAGCCGAACACGACTTCCATGGTGCTCTCTTTTACATTTCCCGGCTCGGCAGTGGGGGATGGAGGAAACGCCGTCTATGGAAACATAGATAGAGAAGTGGGCCAAGTCGCCACGTCGGTGTAACAAGGGAATCAACAATCGACTTAAGGGAGGCCCGGTGTTGGCCCGGGTCAATTAGGTATAAGGTTGAAATTGGAACAACACGGGGGTTGCATTATCTGCATAAATGCTGCCAGTGACACATAATCCATAGAGATATAAAGTCTTCAATTGTCTTGGTAGGAACGGATTTTGAACCTCAGATTTCAGATTTTGGATAGTTATTTCGTAACTCCAATTAAAGGAACATTTGGGTACTTGGCACCTGAGTATTTCGTGCATGGGATTATTGATGAGAAAACTGATGTGTTTTTTTCATTTGGGTTATTGTTGCTTGAGATTATCTCAGACCAGTTGATGCTTCTGAGCAGAACATAATGTCTTGGGCCAAACCCTTAATGGAGTCTGGAAACATTCATGAACTAGTAGATCCACGGCTTCGAGGTCAATATGGAACAATTTTTTTTCAACAAACTATTACACATGGGAAGATTTGATGAAGCTGAGACTAGTAGCACTGTTAGGACGTGACAGCATGCAGATCTGTCAGTTCTCTGATTTTGAGTATTTTGTTTGACATCTTTTCTTTTGCATCATTTTTAAATTTATGTTTGTGTGAAAAACAAAAACAATAAAAATCATAAAACTATCAAAGAATAAGAAGTGCACGGTTTGCTAGGATTTGCATGATTTCGATAGTTATTCTTGCTTCACTTTGCACTATGCACTTTGACAATAGGAGCTTGTCTTTTTCTATCGAAAATGTTAAAAATTTCCAGGAAAGAAGTCTATCGAGAAACAGGCAGACCGAGCTCCCATTTGAAGTCATCTCAAAAACAACGAGAGACACCTTTTTGCTTGTTTTTACAGGTTTGAAAAATTTAGATTCACTGCAATGGTATAAGTATCAGTTTGATTGACCACAATAATACGATGTAGGACGTTGTTTTGAATTGGTACAATTGGACTCCCAATTACTATATTGCACATAATAATTTCTTATATGAGAAACAATAAGTCACAACATTGTCTCTGCAGTTTTGGTCCATGATATTTCCCTTCGACTGTGCCATTGCTTAAGAATGCATAAAGATGTCAATAACAATTCAGGATTATTACTCAGCAAACAGAAAAACAATTGAAGTTAATGCAGCAAATTGATGAGGATCATACTGTGGCACAATTTCTAAATTGCTTGAATAAATTAAAAGCTTTGAAACAAAGGAATGCAGATTTGTCGATTTTAATTTTGAGTGTTTTGTTTTCCATTTTCCTTTAACATCATTTTTATTTTCCTGTTTAATAATAAAAACAAACAAAAATATTTTCTTTTTGCATTTTCTTTTGGTGTGTATCAAAAAAAAAAAACCATAAAAATTATAAAACCATGAAAAGAAGAAAAACATTATAAAAATTCAAATTCTAAAACTCAAAACATAAAAATTGCAAATGGCCATTTCACTAAATTCCTGGAAACAATAATAAATACATGCTTTTACGCTTCACGCTAATTTGTTTTTCTCAAGTCACTTCAAACAGGAATCAATGAAGAAACTAGATTCGCCACGACCGCCAGGTAAAAATGCATTTCATTTTATTTGAATTTGATTTGCTAAACACATATTTTTCCTGCATTTTATATTTTTCGATGCTCTCACACAAAATTTGCAGCAGGATTAGTACTCACATTTTTCAGGTTTCGGAGATGATCAAATTTCATGCCGAAATGATTTTCGAGAATCACAAAAATTTTCAAAGACACATGCTTTGATTGACAGCTTGAAGGAGCTGATCTTCATCATACATCTCATGACGTTTGCCGCTACATAGAGACCTTTCATAAACCCATCTGCGTCATGAATGTTTGCCCACATTTTTCCTTCAAAGCACATTAGCCATCCATGCTGGAGTCCACCATTTCATTTCCTTATCCGTCATGACTTCACACACACTTATCTTTCTGAGTTGCATACATAATTTCCTTCTTTTTCAGTCCCTTTCTGCCTTTTGAATAAGAACATCCAGTTCCCTTTCCATAATTACATTTCCTTGCCATAAAACACTGCTGCTACTAAGATCTTTCCTATAGTCCTACCAATCTTTTGTAAAAACTCGCGTTGACTGATGTGGGATTCCTTAAGGCCCACCTTTCAACAAGTCTTGCCCCATCAACCTCAACACCTTATCTGGGATATAGACTAGAGTTCCTTTTTGAGTACCTGGAGGCTTGCATGCCTTAATGGCAAGTTCTCTCGATGACAATCATGGGAATACATCAATGTCCCTTGATTGCCATATCTTGCAAGTGGCTCGACATCAGCACATCTATTCGCACTTTGCAAGATGTACTCAGGTATATTGGCACTCATTGACATCAATGGTGAGCTTGCCTCGCATTGGTTAACGACATTCATCAATGGCTGGTAATCTAATGACTTCTTTTCATGCTTGACATCGACACATTTATTCGCATGACTAGAATTATACCATCAGGTTTTGTAGCGGGTGAAGACTATACACTCTTTCATGACTCCCTCAACAGTTACAGCAACATGACTTCAACTATATGAGACTACCACAATTCTGATTCTTTCACTGCCCATGATCCAGTCACAGCAATCACATTCTCCATAATTCTACAGCAGCATATACAATTACATTTTTATGATCCTGCAGCAGTGACAACAGTTACAGCCGCAGCAGCATCTACAGTTACATTTTCATGATCCTGCAGCAGTTACATCTTCCACGATCCAGGAGCAGCAGATACATTCCTATTGCATCACTCATCTACTCTTTGGGTAAGTGGAGGTATGTTGTTTTCTGAATTTTAATCATGCAATTCCTTACATGCTAGCAATGAATAATTTGGAAAACTCCCTCACCACACTCCATTTCATTTTTCACTTTCATAACCCATGCCGAGTTGCACAAGGACATGCAATGAATTCAGTTGGGGAGGATGAGATAGAGGTTGCTGAACACTCTATAGGATCTCAAATGCAATCATATTTTCAGAGGACAGGAAATCTTTTGTGACAGTTTATTCATATGCATACTGTTCCTCATATAAAATGCAGAATTTGAATTGAGTATATCTCACAAACCATACATTGGATCCTCATGATTTTTGGATAGGGAATGGATAATATTATGATGAACAAAAAGGAAAGTTTTAGCTCAATCCAATGCACGGATTTAAAAAAAATAGCCATCATCACCTTCAGCCAATTTGCATTTTTCTCGAAATCCGTGATGTGGGTGTTTCTGATTTTTGGTATGGAGATGCATTGGACTTATATAAACTTGCTTGCAAAATTTCAGCCAAATCCATATCGTAGTTTGTGAGATATTGTCTTAGGAAGTTTGCTGCAACACTAGCTGTTACTCCACCAGATTTGCCCACTTTCGCAGCTGTTACTCCAGCAGCTGTTACTCCGCAGCTGTTACTCCAGTAGCTGTTACTCCGTAGCTGTTACTCCACCAGTTGTTACTCCACAACTGTTACTCCATCAGCTGTTACTCCAGCAGCTGTTATTCCACCAAACCTTCCATTTCGCAGCTGATACTCCTCCAAGCCTTCCATTTCGCAGCTGATACTCTTCCAAACCTTCCATTTCACAGCTGCAATTCCGAACTATGTTCATTATCATCATTTCGCTACCATCATTCCACTCATTTACCATTCACCAACATTTCTTTTCCGACAAATCCTCTGTTGCACTTTCCTTCATACACATTGATACACATATTGGCATGATTCATAAAGAAAAGGCTTTCTTATGCACAGTGACACTTGCTTATACATAGTTGATGATTTATTATTTCCAGTGAGTGTATGGTTTAATTATTGCAGCAAGGAAACAGATGACGGAATGAATGTTGTTTACACAAGAACCAACATTCCTTGCATTCAAAAGATATCAGCTGTTACTCCATTCCTTGCATTCATAATAAAATGCCAGCTGTTACTCATACATTTCGCATCATGAAATAATTTTTGTTAACAAAAGAACCAACATTCTTTATGGCTGTTACACAAGAACCAACCATAAGGAAATTCCAGCTGTTACTCATGTGATGCACATCCTGGAAACATTTAAAAGACATCGTCAAGCAAATCCAAAGTTCAGATGCCAAAAGTTCTTAAGCAGATGCATGCAAGGTTGCATGAGGACATGCAACAAGTTTAGTTGGGGAGTATGTTGGGCCTCAGAAATGTCCCATTTTAATCCACTTTACCTTTCACTATTCTTCACATTTCATCGTCCCATTAACCTTTCTTATACCATTTCCATACATATATTTGGGTTTCACCTTATTATTTCCACTTTATTCATTTTAGTATTAATAAATGAATTTATGATTAAATATTAGAAATTAACATGCTTTTTCATTAATATCTCAAGTATGGATGAGCTTTGTAATGTGTAGGAATATGTGAAGGATTAATTCAAAGTACTTCTCTAATATCTCCCCCACCATTTCAAGGAGATAATTATTCAAAGCTTATTCTAAGGAGAAGATTGTGGATATTTGGATGGCATATCTTATCCAAGATTTGTGAGAGATGTGTGGAGGATTTGAAGGGATCATATCTTGTAATAATGGGATATTGGTTGAGAGAATAGTGGATCTATAATTATGAGATGCTCATCTTATTTTCAAAGCTCTCATGTATAAAAGAGAGTGTTCTCTCTTCATATGTGTAGTAGTTTTTAGATTGTAGAAGTTAGTCTTGACTTTGCAGATTGGAGAAGGGGATTCTTACCTTTGATTCCTAGTCTTAGTTTTGATGCTTTCATTATTTGTAATTTGATGTTTGTGATGTAATTTAAGATTGATGTTAATGTGAGCTCACACGTATTGTCTTGTTGCTCTTCACATGTTGTCTTTCCAATTTCCTGCTTTCTTAGTTAAGTTTATTTACTTTCAGTCGTAGTTAGTTCATTTCCATGCAATTTACTTTCAGTGGTAGTTAGTTCATTTCCATGCAATTTACTTTCAATTGTGTGTTTCAGCTTAGGGGGGGATTAGATTAGCAATTAGCAAGGGGGGTTATATTAGATTAATTTCACTTCAGTCCTGCATATACTTTGCATGTGCTTCGTAAGTCTACGAACTCCTCGGATTGATAAATTAAATGGTTGGGAAAATACTACAACGGAATTAAACAACAATATTTCCACCCAACAATGGCCACCATGGACATGTCCAAAATGGCAATACGCACCTGTGGGAGCCGATGGAATCCAATTCCGCTCGTCGGTTTGGGTTCCATGGCCCCAGAGTAAATCCTCAAAGTGTCCTTGAATGGCCACGGGGTGCCTGGAAAAAATGTCCGTAGAACCAAAACCGTGACTCCGGTAGCGAATCCGTCGATTCCGATGGATTTCAGACGTCGGGTTCTAGCTGTGGGACCCCCCACACCGTGCCTCCAATGCCTGGAAACGGTGCCAATGTGACATCTCCGAAGATAAGGATTTGCTCAGTGAAGGTCATTCCAAATTCGCTCAAGGGGGGAATTTCTCATCCGAAGGATCCCGGGCGTGCGTGGCCACCGTGGATAGGTCCACAATGGCCATACGCGCATGTGGGAGCCGAAGGAATCCAAGTCCGCTCGCCGGTTTGGATTCCGTGGCCCTAGAGCAAATCCTCAAAGTGTCCCTGAATAGCCCGGGGGTGCCCAATGAAAATGCCCGTTGCACCCAAACCTTGACTCCGATCGTGAATCCGTCAATTCCGAATGATTTTGAACGTCGGTTTCTAGCTGGGGGACCCCCCACATCATGCCTCCAATGCCCGAAAATGGTGCCAATGTGCCATCTCCGGATCTAGGGTTTTGCTCAGTGAAGGCCATTCCAAATTCGCTCAAGGGGGCCATTTCTCTTCCGAAGGCTCCCGAACGTGCATGGCCACCATGGACAGGTCCACACTGGCTATACACACGTGTGGGAGCTGACAGAACCCAATTTCGTTCGCTGGTTTGGGTTCCGTGGCCTCGGAGCAAATCCTCAAAGTGTCCCTAAATGGCCCCGGGGTGCCCGACGAAAATGGCCATTGTACCCAAACCGTGACTCCGATCACAAATCCGTCAATTTCGATGGATTCTGGACGTCGGGTTCTAGCTAGGGGACCCCCCACACTGTGCCTCCAATGCCCTAAAACGGTGCTAATGTGCCATCTCCGGAGAAAGGGTTTTGCTCAGTGAAGGGCATTCCAAATTCGCTCAAGGGGGGCATTTCTCATCCTAAGGCTCCCGGGCGTGCGTGGCCACCGTGGACAGGTGCAAAATAGCCATACACACGTGTGGGAGCCGACGGAATCCAATTCCTCTCACCGGTTTGGGTTCCGTGGCCCCGGGGTGCCCGACGAAAATGCCCATTGCACCCAAACTATGACTCCGATCGCGAATCCGTCGATTCCGATGGATTCCAGACATTGGATTATAGATCCACATTAGGATTGGGTCTCTAGGTCTCCAGATTAGGTCTACAGGGTTATTGGTCCACATTAGGCTTTCCGGGGATACATTTGTTTTTTATTGGTTTATAGGGCTAGATCAAGGTCTATAAGTTAGATTAGGTTCTATAGGGCTAGATTAGGTCTCTAGGGCCAGGTTACATCTCCTTCGTGTCCCGTGTCCTCGTGTTAGGTGACCTAGGTTCTACTTATTCATTAGAGAGGTGTGATTCCTTAATGGAGGACGTTGTTGAGGGTGATTCAAGGGTGTTAGATAATGTGAGTATTACAAGGTCAATTCGAGCCTGGGGTGCAAAAAGCAAACCGAGAAGCGTAATGGGATTCCATCAGATCCTGTAGGTCCACCAATGTGAGACACACATGTACATGAGTAATAAGTAGACACACATGTACACCACAAAATATTGATTTAGGGGTAGGACACACGGGACTATGAAGTATCTTTGTTAATTTTTTATGACTGTAAAGTGTGTATGAGTGGAGCTAAGTGAGGGGAGATGGAAGTAGTGTGGTGGAGGATGGTTTTAGGATGAATTAGTAGGCTCTTAGGTATGTCCTAAGGGGTTTTTGTGCAAAAATTCTATCTCTTATGTAAATTTGACTGACCTCATTCAATAAATACATATGGATCCTCTCTGTTGCTAATTGTCTCCATCAATCTCTCGTGCTCTGAATGAGGCAGGAAGTAGCGTACCCAAAACAATTAATGGATGATGGATTTAAAATCTAAATGGGGTCCCTATTTCAATCTGTTAAAGTTTCAGCATCATGAGTCATTCTTCAAGTGGTGACTCAACATGTTGAGGTAATTCTTTGCATGTCGAAGCATGAATGGCGTGTGTTGTACTACTAACCATGGTTGAGCTATTAAGGCTCCTCTAGAGACTAGCCACCTTTAGAGTGAATCACTTTAGCATATTACCAATTAGAACGATAGTAGAACAAGATGATCACATCATTAGAAAAATCTCCTTAGTATATTGATATGATAAATAAATTAAAGATGGCACAAGTGGATCATGCAAATAAGACAAGAGATAAAAATTAGATATGTTAAGATAATAGAGAACTCGAATTGTTCACTTCCGTGACTAAGAATCACTTAATTAAGAGAGAACTCAAATTGTTTACTTCAATGATGTCCACTAGTTAACTAGAGTTCTCTCGTGTCCTCGTGTCAGGTGACCTAGGTTCTACTTATTCATTAGGGATGTGTGATGCCTTAATGGAGGACGTTGTTGAGGGTGATTCAAGAGTCTTAGATAATGTGAGTATTACAAGGTCAATTCGAGACCGGGGTGCAAAAAGAAAACCGAGAAGGGCCGGCATGGGAAAGCCACTCCCAGTCGCCCGACACATGGTTTTGCGGAGTTGGTCCACCAATGCGAGACACACATGTAGATGAATTAGAAGTAGACACACATGTACACCTCAAAATATTGATTTATGGGTAGGAGACAAGTGACTATGAAGTATCTTTGTTAATGTTTGATGACTGTAAAGTGTGTATGGGTGGAGCTAAGTGAGGGAAGATAGAAGTAGTGTGATGGAGGATGGTTTTAGGATGACTTAGCAGGATTTTAGTGATGTCCTAAGGGGTTTTTACAAATATGATAAAACATAAGAAAATGAGGATTTTGATCCCCAAGAGGGTCGCTTAATCAAAAAACAAAGAGGGCATCCAACTAGGGTTTGATAAAATATTGGAAAAATGCACAACAAGCTTTGTTTTTTGTATTACATTAAAACATGAAAAATAACACATGTATGTATGTATGTATCAACAAAAAATGCATGTACCAACAAAATAACATAAAACTACACATACCTCGACGCAGAACATAACATTCTTTGATGCAATTGTATCTCTTATGTAAAGTTGACTGACCTCATTCAATAAATCCATTTGGATCCTCTATGTTGCTAATTGTCTCCATCAATTTCTCGTGCTCTGAATGAGGCAGGTAGTAGTGTACCTTGGTTGAGCTCTTGCTTGACATTGTCTGTAGATGGATGTTTGTGCCAACAATCAAGTTTGTGAAGTGATACACCACTAAACCTGGTCTATAATCCATGAATACATACCCACTAGTCTTTCTTGACTTCCCATCTAGTGTAAGATATTCCCCCTTAACCACCATCGAGCCAATAGGAAATTCATTGCCTTCATAGTCGATTAATGATCTGTAGAGGGTTTGCTTACCTTAGATGCATCATGCCAACCAATAATCCGTGCCCCATTCATTATCTTTTGAGGCAACAACTGCATATATGTGTCTTGGTTGTACAAGATCTGAGATATGGTCGTAGTCTGTCGAAATCGCTGATTGACCCTCCTCTAATTGGGTTGTTTCAACAACTGCATGTTGGTCTACTGCAAGTGACACACAATCCCATTCATCAACCCAGTCCATGCATTCGGATTCATCCCATTCGCCACTGCTGCAAAAGAAAGCAAGTTTTCACGTCCATATTTCAAATAAGGAGTTGTTTGAGCTTCGAACTGAATGAAATCCACGTGTTACTTGTATTGTGCCACAACTATAGGAACGTGATCGATCTATGTCAACCCCTTGCCAAAATTTTCTTACCACACGTCCTGTCACTGATGATGTTTGTTGATCTCTTGCTTGGTCTGACATTATTGCAGAGCACCATTGAACTATGGATTCTGCATCTCGGATATGAGGGTTTGTGTTAAACCTCATCTCTTCCCTTCGTAGTGCGGTCTTGATGCATGCACCATCCCCATCATGCTCGCCTTTGCTATGCCCGGTCTCAAAATAGTTCCAGATATGCGGCACATTATAAATCTTATGCAAAATACTCATCCATTGGAATACTCAGGCATTTTCGAACTGGCCCACACAACCATCTGACCATATCCAATGTTGATCCATCTGTATATTTCTCTCCTTCAACTGATCATAGAAAATTCGAAAACAATCTTGCACATAATGCAGATCATGGGTTCTATCATCACTTATGTAAAAGTTTGTCTCCTTCAATATTATCCTCATGTCATTGCTGCTCTTTGGCCCATGCCTATACGTAATATGTACCATGATGTTGACTTGGTCTGAATGGTAGTATTGACTCTGGATTTCATTTTGTGGTTGAAGGGTGTAGTTTTATGCAAAATCCACAATTGACACCATGGTTCCAACAGGAAATGTGTCCCTGCATTTTCTGTACTGCTCATCTTACCATCGCGCTACATGCACATGTTGAACATACTGCTCTGTTTTCTTGTAGAACTCCGTCAAGAAGTCACATACCCGTTCCTTTTGCCATGAAAACAAGGGCAATATTACAATGTGGATTTTGGAAAAATGTATATGTCATATATTGAACGTGTAATATGAAAAATATGCAATATTCATTTGTACCTGTGGCTTCACCAATGCAATCTTTTTACTTTCCCTGGCATTTTCTAATTGATAGGTTACGTACTTGAAGCTCTGCATCTCCACGACCATCTTGCCAAATTCGTGATCCTCGCTTTCATGAATGCAACGGTTCAAAAGATAAAACCCACTGCACCTAGAACATGTCCCATATAGACACGATTTTTCATAATATTTTTGTCCTTTGGGCCTTGGACACATGATGTTGTGGATAAAGTCTCTCGATGCATTCGGTGGTAGTATGGATTCATTGCAGCCCTGCACAATGTTAGTATGCAAATTACAAAATATATGTTTATATGTGTCATAATAATATTCATATTCTACGTGGTATCTACAACAACAGGTGTTCCGATCAATGCCTATACGAACGTACCATGGTTTGCATTTCTCAAAGGAGCTTTGGCCCAGGTTCAATTGTGTGTGCTCATTCCTGAATCTCTCATAGAGTTCAGTCTGTGTGGTGTCAAGGAAGTGTTTAAAATGGGGTTCACGTTCAGTAGAACCTTTTCTCAGCTTTAGCATGTCTCTTTGGTTTGATGAAGGTCTGGTATGATCATGCCAAAAAATTTGTACTAACTCCTTAACAACATCAATTAGATTCTTATCTCCATGAGGAAACCTACCAACAAAATACCAACAATCTTTTCCACCCGGAGTGTCAATATTTTCTCTTATAATAGAGTACTTTTTAATAGTTTTTCTATTTAATTTAAGTATGTGAGAAGTGTGTGATAGCAGGCGACGTTGCCTTTGTGGACTTGCTTACAATTGATTCTGCTAACACACGACGAGCTGCACAAATATCTTTTGTACAAGATGTCTTCCCAATCGCATTAAATGCAGATTGGAGATTTCTAACAATATGACTACTAGCCTCTGAACTTTTAACTATCTTTATGCCCAAAATTCTCCTAACAACAGCTAAACAATGTGACTTTAACAAACATAGCAATAATTGACATTTACCTGCATCACCTTTGGATTCAAAATATTCCTTGACAATTTTGTTGCATTTCCATTCGATAGTGCGTTTTGGAAACTTACCTTCAAGGCCCAATAGAGCACTTTCATCCACATGAATACGTCTAGGAGTTCTTCTTCTTGCACTGGATAGTCGAGGTAGGGAAGGTGGATATGATACATGAATACCAGAGCTTGTTTGTTGTGGTGCTTCATTCACACATTGGTCCATAATGGGAGTGTGCTTGACATGGATGTGGTCTTCTTGGGGAGATTGAAAATTAATCATTACTTGTATGTCCATCTCTACACATGCAGCATCTCCCAATATTCATGTGTCTTGAGTAAATTTAGCATGACTCGTTGATGGATTGTTGGTTGGAGATTGTGTTGATGTTGTAATTTGAGTTGGGTCTGTTGGACGCAACCGCTTTACTTGTGGTTCTTAACAAGAGGTTGTCATGTCAACAACTGTGTTAGGATCAATGGCAGGATCAATGGTAGGATCAGTGACAGGATCAATCTCACTCTTTCCATTTCCAACCTGGCCTTTTCTCTTACGTCATTGACCTTTTCAATGGATAGATTCCTTCTATATTTTTTTGCTTTGTTACGTGAGTTTCCCATCTCCAAAAGTCTCTTTAACAAAACTATGAGGTCTACCCCTGCAAAAGAAACAACAAATAAGATATTAGTTCCATTATACAATGAACTTGACACATTCCAACATAACGTACCACTTTACAAATTAACACATACAACTACAAACTATGCCAGTTTATTTGTGTTAGACCACGTATTTAAGGCAAGGGGTTAGGGTGTAGTATTCTAAGGATAGGTAAATTAGCCTAGGATAGGGTTTAGATGGAAATAATATGGTATCTTATGGGTTTCATAATTATCAAAGAAACAAACTATCAAAGAGACATAAAGACAAACTACCTTCCTTGTCATGTATAACAAATTATGTATATTGAAATGATCTAGCGAGTTATGTAAGCCATGCAAAGTTGAAGTCACGTGAATTTGGAGTTATCAAGTTATCTAAATCGAGTCTCCCATGCAAAATCAAATCAAACTGTCTTCCGTGTTGAGAACTCAAGCACGTCTAATCCAAGTCATGAACTCAAGTGTTTAGACCGAGTTGAGAAATCAAGTGTACAATAGAGTATTCATGTGTTTGCAGGTATTACAGTTATAGGACTAGAACTATCTCCTTTGTGTTCAAAAAAGTAGTGGAAGTCACAGGAAGAGGACTGAAATATTCTTCCGTTCCAACACCCTAGGATGAGATGACATTACACGTAATAAGCTGCATTACCAATGAGGCCAGACACAACATGGTGATTGGTTATCACTCTAAATTTCTTTCCCATCTAAGTCATTAGATAAACATAATTATCCCTTACAATTCTGATCAATATAGATGATGGTTGGTCAAGTGTAGAATGGAGAAACTAGTGTCTTTCCTAGCCATGAATTCATAAAACTTTTGTTAATAACACCCTACAACATAGATGCCTAAGGATGTCTTGGGAATAGTTTGATAGTTTTTCTACATCAAATAAGATAAAGAGAATAAGTTTACTAATTACACAACGAGGAGGTTGTAAATTCCCCCAAGGAAGGAGAATTCAACGAGGTAGAGGCAAGTAGTCAAGATCAAAGGCACGATATTAAAGAAACATTTTGATAAACGTAGAATGAAGAGGAGAGCATGGACAAAATGTCATGAACTATTCAATATGACCCTCTCCCATGATTACTTCTTAGGATTTTATTAAAATTGAAGAGTCTCAAGAGAGAACCTCATCCATGCCATCCTTGTGTGAAATCAAAATATATTCATGGAAATAATTATTGGTTTACATTGCATACTTCATCTTGTCTAGTGAATATGAGTTTTTTTTAGATGTGAACTTGGGAATTCTTCTTGTCAAATTCATTGTTGTCTATGTATGGATATTGCTGTAGGAATATGATAAAACACAAAGGTATGGGACAATCTCAAATCTTATGAATGAAAACAGTTATTTACAATTCACCATACCTATAGAAATGATCTCCACTTGCAATGGAAACTGGTAGCTTGAATGTATCCACTAGATTCCAAGACCACTGAAGATGTTTTTTAGATTCCAAGACCACTGAAGATGTTTTTTAGATTCCAAGAGTGATTTTGTGTCTAATATATCATTAAGTGTCCAAACGATCAATGAATGTGAGCCAATAAGCAACCTAGAAGAGCTTGAACCCACAACAAAGTGAAAATCCCGTGTCTTTTGGTAGCATTCCCGAGAATAGAAAACTCTATTTTTTTTAACTAGCAACAGATGCATGCACGCGTGTTTACATGCGCGCACGCGTATATACATGCGTGCACGCGTGTTTTTAGTGTGTACACGTCATCAGCGCATATGCACTAAAACACGCGCACGTGCCCCTACATAACGTTTACACCATTAATTGACCAACGCTTACGCCATTTAATGCCAAACGTTTAATACTTCAAAAATATTTGCATACATTGGACTATACTTCAAAAGTGGATAAATGAATGGCTAAAGAGAGGGGGGTTAAGGCTTCTAGGGATTTAAGGGTTTAGGACTTAAGGCATAAGGTCTTAGGTATTTGGACTTTAAGGATTGTGGGTTAGGTTGTTTAGGAGTTAGGGTTGTGGGATTATAGGTTGAATGGTTCAATGGTTTAGGGGTTATGGGATGTAGTGCGTTAGGGAGAGTGAGAGGTAGAGAGAGATATAGAGAAATGGGATATGGGATATGGGAGAGATAGAGAGAAATAGATCATGGGGTTAAGGGGGGAGTACTAGCATCCCACGTCATACTTGCAAGGGTCGCGCCCGGTGCAATGCCACACGGGATTTGAAATGTAAACATGCTTAGAGGGTGAAAGAAGAGGATTGAGACCTAAATGAACATTTCATAACTCAGGAGCTACGATATGGGGATGAAATGTTTTGGGCCCTAGGACCTAAATCATTTGGATATGGGTGTTTTTCACACCAAAGACATCCCATAGGGCTTCAAACATGGCCGAGTAAGGAAATAATACAAAAAAAAACCCTCTCGTAAGTCCAAATTTCAAAAAAAATTGTAAGGGGCCCCTGGATTTGCCATGGGGGGGTGTTGTGGTCACAACAGTGGGATACATGAGCCATGAGTAGGTTTTGTAAACTGAAACAAGGGATTTAATCCCTAAATGACCCTCTCAAACTCAAGTGCCATGAACAAAGCCTAAAAGCCACAATGTGAGCCATCTATAAGGTGTCTTTGGAATCAAAGTTGAATGAGAGCTGTGTCATTACAATGTCTTGGGAATCTTGTACGAGTATTAAACAAGAGCCGTTGTCAATAATATTTTCTTCTTGGGAATATGGACACCATTAGTTGTCCAATATAGATTATCCATAACATGCTTTATGCATTGTGCATGGTTCTAGGTCCCTTAACCCTAGTCTTGGTAGAAAAACAATAGCCTCAAGCCCTTGGCCATGGTTTATGGAGGGAAATAACAATCTTAGACCCGAAACATATTTTTTCAAGATCAAATGCAATGAATGCATCCTCATACTACCATGCAATACCATGGATATGTTGCAAGGCCTTGAACAATGTCAAAGAATGAAAATAGGTTCCTTGAGATCTTATTGAATCATAATGAGCTCGATTGAATTCCACTTGAGTGTTAATTGAAACTTCTTGACCTCAAGCGTCGTCAATAACACATAGAAGCCATGACACTATCCCTCTACAAGGAGTATTTTTCATATGAATTGAATATGGTTTCATTATGATGTCTTGGGCATCAAGGATTTATCTTGGCTCCTTAACCATGGCTAGTGGAGGGAAATAAGAGCCTCCAACACTAACTCTTGCTTCTTAGGCACAAACACCAGGAAAGAGTCCCCGAACCACCACATATGAAATCTATAGGGTATTAGCCAACTTCAAGTGTGTTATGTGTGCTATGACTAGGTTAGTTGTGAACCAAAAATGGGTGTCAAGGTCTGACCAAGGTATAGGGACAACAAGAAGCTCCTCACGCCTTAAATGAAGCTTCTCAGGCTCAAGCACCATGAACAACACCTACAACTTAAGAAGCTTCTTAGGATACGATGTTGAATGCATCTTCAAACCACCACACATAACCCTTGTGGGGTGTCTCTAGAAAATGAAGAGGGATACATATACCATGATTAGGCTACATCGCATGCCTTAAACAAGATTATGTCTTCGACCCATGCCGGGAATGTTTGTTGAGTCCATGGATAGCGTTGTTGAGTATGCTAGTGGGATACATTCAGCATGAGTAGGTTTCATGAATTGGGAATGGGTCTATAGGCCTAAACATGCCTAGGTGGAACAAACGGCTTCAACCATAAAGTAACCTTTTCAAGCTCAAGTGCCATGGTTTGGGGAGGAAAACACTTCATCCTTGGGGATTAAACATAGTCTCTTAGGTTCAATATCCATCAACAACATGTGCAAATAAAGGCATGGACCCTCTCTAAGGGGTTTTTACAATCAAAGTTTGATATGGATTCCATTAGAAGGTTTTTCTTAAAAAGGATGAGTCGTGGGCTCTTGACCATGGTCAAGGAAGGAAACTTTAAGTGCCTCGAGATATTGTTGAAACTTCTTGGACTTAGTTTCTTTAAGTCCATGGACCAACACAAGAGTCTTTATAAGGGCCATGCGTAAGTATTGTGCACGAGAAATGGGTGTTGACACATAAACATGGTGAAGGGCGCAACATGGGGTTTAAACATTAATTGAACCTTTTTGAGGTCGTGAAGCATAAAAACCACCTAGAAACCACATGAGCCCTCACTAGGGAGTATTTGGCCTGGGATTTAGGTATTGGTTCCCTTAAGATGGTTTGTGCACTGTGGATGGGTCTTCATGCCTTGATCATGGTTGTGGTAATGAAATAAGAGCATCTATCCCTTTAGCATGGTTGGGGGAGGAAAATAACAACCTTGGGCCCTAAGCATAGATTCTCAAGTTTAAGCACCATGAGGAAATCCTTAGACAACCACATGGGACCATGGATAGATCAAATGGTATGCCTCTTGCACGAGTTCTTTATAGGCCTTTAAATGGGAAATGGGTGTCATGAGTGGGGATCTGTGCACTACAGATAGAGGAGGTTTACCAAATAATGATAGAGTGAGATAGGTGAAGAGGGTTAGAGCGAGAGGGGGAGGAAGTTTAAGGGGAGAGAGAGAGAGAGAGAGGAGGGTTAAGGAGAGAGATAGACGGGGGGGCAGAGAGAGATAGGGTGATATGTTCTCTGTGTGTGTGTGTGTGTGTGTGTGAGAGAGAGAGAGAGAGAGAGAGACGATTAAGGAGAGAGAGAAGGGGGTAATGTAGAAAATAAGCTACCACAAAGATGGACAAAAAAACTACCATTGAAAGAACTTCCAATTCAATCTATACAAGCATAGAGACACACAATAAATACAAACATTTTGCAACTAACGGGAATAAGGAAATGTATGAAAGTTTTTATTCATTACTCATGCTGCTCCAAATTACATTAATAGGGCCACGCACTACTAATTCAAGCCCAACCTATACATTGGCATAATGGATAACCAAACATCACTGCTATGGCTCTACTTCTCATATTTACACAGCTTCTCCTTTAATCCCTTCTATGGATGCTTCCTCCTATCCCTCCTCGCATACAACTTTTACATATTTCACATGGTTGGAGGAATGCCAACAGATAGCAATACCATTTAGCTTCCAACGTTTTAGGTTTACATTCTTACCAAGGAACCGTTTCATCTTCTATTTGAGCAGTTAACCACTTGGTAGATACTTAGGAGTCGTATCACTGTTAACCCTTGCTAGGGTAGGTGTAGCATCCCACCTACTAATATGTTACACCAATCAATGCCCAAAGTCGCATCACTGTTCATCCTTCATATAGTAGGTGTACCATCCCACGTGCTAATCCAATGAGTGGCATCGAGGGCATCCTAGTCCAACGAAGTCTCTGCCTTCTTCGCATCATTGTCCTAAGCCTGAGCTTGGTCCCATCGATTCCTTCGCTTCTAGGCAAGCTGCGCCACTGGGTCGTGAGTGACCCCATCTTTATCCTTCACCTTATGTTCATCTTCTTCCTGGTGCTTCTTCGCAACTAGCCTTAGGGTTTCTTCCTTTTCCCTCTTGAGGGCCTTTGCTGCATGATATCAACATATTTCCAGATAGAAGCATCGGGGGTCTTGTCACCTATGGAGAAGACATCATTTATGTCAGTGAAATTAGATCTATTAAGCCTCCTTTTCCTGTATTTTTCTTCTCTATCGATAATCCCCTAAGGTTTCTCGAAGGTCAAGTCATCCTCCTCCTCCCTACGCTTCTCAGTAAATCCTTGAGCATTGGTTTGGGGGAAGTATAAAAGGCCAATTTGCGGGCAACCTCCGCTACAAGGTCTTTCCCTTGTAGTGAGAGAGAGAGAGGAATATTAACCAGAGAGAAAAAGAGAGAGATAGGGACATAGGGGGGAGAAGATGGGGAGGAGGGTTAAGTAGAGAGAGAGAGAGATAACTATTACAGAGAGAGAGTGAGAAGTTGAAGGTTAGCAGAAGAGGGGAGCATGGTTAAGGAGATAGTGAGAGAGGGGAGAGGGGGAGGTGCAAGAGGGGGCTTAAGAAGAGATGGGATGAGTAAGAGAGAGATGATTATGGTTATGGTTAGAGAGATGGATATAGGAGGGAGAGCGAGAAGGAGAAGAAGTTTAGGTAGAGGGGAGGGAGAGGGAGAAGAAGAGGAAGCTCAGGTAGATAAGGAGACAAAGGAGGATTGAAGGGGGGAGTGAGATAAAGAGAGAGTGATAGAGGGGTTGAAATGGGGTGGAGGGGATGAGGGTTAGGGAGGGACAGGAACAGACAAAGGAGAGGAGGAGGATTAGAGTTAGGGAGAGGGGTGAAAGGGAGGGTTTGAGATACATGAAGATGAAAAAAAAACTACATTTCGGATTAGTAAAAAATGTGCGCACGCGTTACTAGCGCGTATGCACTAAATAGCGCGTACGCACTAAATAGCGCATACGCACTGTTTAGTGCATGTGCGTTATTTATGCGTACACTCTCTTAGTGCGTACACGTGTATTTAAAATAACACATACGCGCCATTTAAATTTCTAAATTTTGGCAGGCAATTCCTTTCCCACCAACGTGGTGGATGACTTGGCCTCTTTGTTTTAGGTTCGGGTTGCCAAACCAAGTGGCTTGGACTGTGTTATAACAAAATACATCTTATTCTATAACTTCTTCTATTTCGAGCGTGATTTTGCGTATGCTACACTTGTCCACTACTAATGAAATTGCACACACTTGTAGAACTATGTGTGCAGATTCCGAATATGTAATTTTTTATTAAATGTATTATTTTTTTCTATTTTTTATTTAATTTTAATTGCACTAACATCAATCTTAGACAAAAAGTAGGTGATTTCTTTTGGCTATAACTTTTGATTGGCTCACCTATTTTGAAAATGGAAAAGAACTCGCACAAGTACACACAAAAACCTACATCCTAAAAAAACAAAAAATTCATTGATTATGTTAAGACCATGATGTTGGGGCCCAACGCTCGACCTAGTCATTTTATGGCTAGGACGACTTCCTTAATTTAAAAAAAAATTAAAATTAACATAAATAAATATGGAAAAATAGCGTTGCACTAAAACGGCCTCTTATCTACGACTGTATATACTTTTTTTCACAAAATTCCACCATTTGCATACCAAACCCAGGGCTCAACGCAAACATATTCATTATGTTTTCTTAAAAAAATAACATACCAACCTTAGGAGAACCCCATTTTTTGGGAGTTATACTTAATTTCCATAAATAATAGTTATATATTCCGGAATTTAATCCGATTGTCTACGTTTCATATTCTTACGCCATATTCCAAAAAGTTGTGTAGGTAGCTCTAATATTGCTTTTTGATGTTCAGATTTATGTTTTCCATAATTCCATTGCGACTAACGTGTCATGAGTGGCCAGCATTAGCTTGCACCAGCCCATCATTGTTTTTTGGTTACTTCCCTCCATCATGGTTCAGATTAGATACCTCTCCACCTATTGCAGTACCAACAAAAAGGTCATAGGTATGTGATTTCCTCTAATAGGTGATCCTTCCAATAGCAGTCACATCACCACTGAACTACCAAAACACGAAGAGCATGGATAGTGATTGAACATGGATGCTCTTTGTATGGAAGTATTGATTTTTTGTCGCCATAAATGTTTTCTTTGGACTCTATTGATATTTTCCTTGGATCAAGTATGAACAAAATTTTCTATGATTTTTTTTGGGTTTCTATAGTCTTATCCTAGGTTTCATATAAAGGATCCTTCTCTAGTACCTAGTGTCTCTAGGTTATGGAACTCAAGGAGGAGCTCCTCAACTATGGGGAGGACAATACTTTGAATTCTCTAGCATTTTTTCGATCACATGAAGAATTAATGGAGGTTTGGCAGTGCACAAAGTCTTTTAGTGCAAATGTGATAACAAATGGCTCTGAGGAGGATGGTATGATTCCAGTTCTAGTCAACGATAGGAGGGTGGAGCTCAAGTCAATCTTAATCCAAACGGTTCTAGAGGGAGCGGGGGTGACACCGAAAGCACAACTATGTCTTTCCTCAATCCCATAAATACATAATACAGTTGTGTAACATATATAAAATATTATAATAACAATACATAATAATAGTAACCAATAATTAACTAAGGGGGAAACCCCTAAAATGAAAGTTACCAAAGTGAATTTAGGATATTGTGTGTGTGTGTGGCACTTTCATTGTATCTTGTAATCACATCACACATTTTATCATAAATTATATTTTATTTTATTCGTATGGATTCTTTTATACTAATATATATTTTGGATATTTATTGTTTGAACCATATCAGTTCATTTCATTGGTATCAAAACTTCATTGGTTGATCCGATCTTTGGCCACTCTAAATTTTCAGAGCTTCTTTGAACTCTAGCTCTTTAACCATGTGATGTCCCTTGGCCATTGAAATTCCAGAATTACGGTGAAGTACTCCATTGCAAAATAAAATCAAAGGAAAATCAACAACGAATGATCCGTACTTGTTTTGAAAAAGAGGGGGAAAAAAGAACATACTAAAAAAGTACACACAAATGCAGGAATGTGTATTACAATTTAAAAAAATAGAAGATAAATTAGTGAAACAACGATAAAGATATAAATATCTCAAGGAGATATACTTGTTGATGAATTATTAGAAAAAGATGAAGAAATTTATTGCCTAAAATATCATAGTCAAAATCTACTTGTGAAAATAAAGAAGACAAAAGTTACAAAGCGGAACAATAAGAAGTTAGAACATGAGAATCAATATCTCAAGTAGAAACTCAACAAGAGTTTATTAGATAAATATGAAGAGAAATCTCACCTAAGGAGCCTTAATCAAAGGCTATTGGAGCAAATTAGGATATTAAGAGATGAAAAAATGGAGAATCTAGAATAAAAAAATAAAGTTGACAAATTAGAAAATATTGAAGAACTTTTACATTTAAGGAGACATAATCAAGATCTACTGACACAAATTAAAAATCTAAAGCAAGATAAGAAGTCATCATGAGAAGAGCTAGATCACATTGTTTGCGAGGGATCATTAGTTGATCAAGGAACAATGAAAAATACAGTTGAAATAAATGAATCATTAGATGTGAAAGTCCAAGCATTGGAAAAATGAACCAATACAGGTCCAAGTGATGTCCAAGATCATAAGGATATTTACATTGAAATATTAAATAGATAAATCTGTAAAAGTATCAAAATCCGGAAGCTCCATTGTTATACCTCAAATCGTCACTCTATGCACCGTTGAGAACCTTCATGCCATATCACCTTGAAGAACGTGATGTCCATATCTCCTAAGAAGTGTTGAGACCCATCCTTGTCTTGTTGGTCCCCTCCTTAGTCTTACTTGGAGGAAAATCCAACTCTTCAAGGTCGAATTCCACCTCACTAAGTCTATCTTAAGGATATTTTCGCGCCCTGCTAGTGGTGTAGGGTACAAAAATATAACAATTTCGCGCTCTGCATGCCTGCAGGGGCGCATAAATTACAACCTTTTCGCACTCTGATCAGTTCTAGAGGTGGAAAAATACCTCAATAACCACATTCCTTGGTTTTAGGATCTTTAATCTCGAAGAGATTTTCATGGGATAGGGATTCCCCTCGAATCTCATCTCACCCTTCGTCCTTGGTATGATTTAGCTCCTTGATCCATCTTTTACTCACCTAGATCCATTATTCTCTTTTAGTGGTTGGTCTCCCAAATCCTATAAGAAGAAGGCCATCCATGAACTAAGAGAGAAATTTTAGAGGCATCAAACCTATGATCTTAGAATTTTTTGCAGAGGTAGCAAAAGAGAGCTTGGAAGGAGGTGCTATAATCTTGGACATCAAGGTATAACATTGTAATTATCTTCTTTAGCTTTCTTAATGATAGCTTGTCTTATTCTTCCATATTTTGTCTCTTATCACATTGATGCATGATATGTTATAAATTAGATCTAGATCAATACATCTATTGCTCGGAGGTTTTGGCCCTTTGTCTTGCTAAAACAGGTTCAAACTTTGGAGATCAAACTTGGAGTTGAAGCTAGGACAATCAATGAACTAAAGGTAAGTCACATTGCTTCCTTTGCTTCTCATATTTAATGATACATGTATTGTGTTAGATCTAGGAGAATAAACTACCATTTGTTTTGTTTCTGTCATAGATTGTACATTTATAAACTTAGTTCAATCTGTGAGAGGGTTTAACTATCCGTAGGACGAATTCTCTAAAACAAAAATTGGTGACTCCATTGGGGACATCCCAGGTTTAATTTGCCATCAAATCTTTAAGATTTGATCTCCTACCTCTGCAACTATTCAGTTTTGATCTTTATTTGTCATTCTAATCTTCATTGTTGGGCTCTCGGAGTCTTAAAACTTCAGAAATTGATAATTTTCATCTCAAACGGTCGCCCTTGACTCCCTACAACATATTTTCGTGAACCTCACGTGTACCACAGAGTGAAAATTCTTGAATTTTCGCAACCCCGTAGTAGTCTAGAGCGCGAAAATCCCCTATTTTCGCGCTTGTGTGGTCTTTCAGGGAGCGAAAATTTCCTGTAATTCACTTTGAAGCCCAGTCTTTGCTTGTCTAGTATTTGGTTTTGGTTTTTGAATTGATTTCGGCTATCTGATCTTGATCAGGTCTATGCGATTCCACCCTGGTTTCCACATTTTGGTTTTCTTTTTAGCCCTCAACTGGATTGTAGAGTGAATTTACAAAATTTACTAGTGTGTTGGAGATTAGAGGACTGTCATAGCCACCTCTACTATTTCATCACCTTCTTTAACCTTTGAACTTGGTCTGATAACTCACAAACTCTTATGCTCCCAATATGAAGGTCTAAAAGTTTGCATGGTTTGTTCAATTCTTTCATTTATGGTTTGGATTTTTTAGTTGAAGTGACAAGAAGTAATAGATCTTTTACTTGGATTATTTGGTTTTATATTGCAAAAGTGATCATTGTGTTTAAATCGAGGAGATCGTTGCATACTTGTTTGCATCCTTGAAGAAGATTATTGGAAATTTATTACTTTGTGAAGAATCTATACATTTTTTGAGTTCTTGAAATTTGCTTGGAAACTTTTCAAAACCCTTTTTCCTTCTTCTCTTAATGTTAAAATATTTTTGCAATCAAAGAAGTTTCCTTCCATTTACTTGTCATTTTTAGGTTCATTAGAAGTAAAAAAGACAAACAAGTATTTTGTTTTCCAATTTTTTTTTGGATGTATTTGGCGTGAAAGAGTGTTTCATAATTTGATTTGGCACATAAATTGAAAAGAAAAAACAAAAAGTGAGTATTTTTATTTCTCGAAAAGTTGCATTTGTGTCTCTTACATTTGGGAACGAAAAATAAATCTCCCCTTTTGTAGCTAGATGTTATCGAAAAGGAAGAGACTGCATAGATTCATCCATATTTGCATGCTTTGAGTCGAGTCTACACACCACCAAGTTTCACTTCCGTTACCCTTGAGTAAAACAACAAGCCTTTAAAAATTAACACCCTAACTAAACGCACATTAACCTCATTTGAGGACATAAAAAGAAAAGTGTAGTTAGGTAGGACACCGGGGATAGGAATCCAAATAATTCTCCCTTGTCATTTTACATCTGAGACATATTTGTTTCCTCTTAGGGTGATAAAATCCTCCTGTATTTTTTGACACGGTTATACACCAAGTTGTTGGGGACCTCCTGTTCCACGGGGGTAAGCAGCGAGGACTAGTTCTAGACGAACTTTGTGGAATACCGCACTCCACTTAGCGCCTTCCTTGTATTTTCTGGCCTCCGTACTGGTTGTACAAGGGCTAAAAGGCAGAAGCTCCAGTTAACCTTCCCAAACGTGTCATAAACGAGGTATCCTAGTGACCATCCTTCTAGGATCTTATATCCGAGATCCCTTTTGGTAGAGGTATATCCCTTCATACATATCGGTCTCTCATTTTGTATTATCTGACTTGGATTTCATTGCCTTGTGGAGGATACGATCGGTTGAGGTCTCCAGATATTAGATAGGAGGATTGCTTGCTCTCATACCTTATAGAAGGTTTTTTTTTTTAGTGTTGCTTGTTGGATTTTTGGCCTCTTTTCACTACTTGCTTGTTGTGGCATTGGTCACAGTAAAGTTTTTTGAGCTTTCTTTTTGGCCTGTGTGCCTCTTTTTTCTTCTAGCTCCCCTTTTGCAGACTCGGTTGCATAATGGTTTTTGAGTGCTTTTTTAAACGAAACTTTCCCCACATCACTTAATCCTATTCCATGGCGGATCCAAGGAAATCATGAAGACAACAAGGGATGAGTCCCGAACCATCTGTACCTAGAGTCAGTCGACCTCCATCTTCATGCATCCCCACTCCCTCTACTAGCAGACCAGCTGGTAGGGGCACTATCCCAGAATCAACTAGTGCGACACCACCAGTTTCTATAGTATCACAAACTCATACACCACCAGAAATTAGTGTAACACCAGAAGTTAGTGTATCATTAGAATCAAATGTAGCACCTGGGGTCAGTGTCCCACCACAAGTCGACGTTATTTCGGAGGTTAATGTTACCCCGTAAAGTAACATAGCTCCATAGATGCCATCAAAAAATGATCTTCCCGAAGGATATATCGAGATTATTGAATAATTTGACCCGTTCCCTTCTACGATGATTGAATTAGCTGCAAATCTTAACCAAACTTTAGTATAGTTGGATACACCTCCTGTTATTCCTAATACCCCGGTTATGCCCGACTACCAATATGAATCTTCTAGTAGCAGAACATTTGGAATGCCATCCCCTGATCTTCCTACGAGCCATGCAATTATGGCATCCATACAAGCAGAACTTGTTAATTTAGCTCACGAATGCGCGACAATAGATAAATTTTGACGTGAAGATGCACAAAGGATGGCTCTAAACTCAGAATCCTCATTGTCGTCTACATCTGAAGTGGTGAATCCTTATGATTCGAGAAACTCCCAATCCACTTCCCGTGATTCGACATATGGTATCTCATTTGTAGGTCGATCCGCACCCACATATTGGATCTATTCCCAACCTCTACCCGATGATTCAGGAACATAAATTTTTTTCAATCCATCTTCATCATTATGGAACATGGCACTGGGCCAAGCCCTCAATGATTTCCGCACTTTTCTAGTTCCGATGCAGTTAACCCCGAAAACTCCCCTTCGACCTTTCCCACTTGTTCTACCGAGTGAGATCCTCAGTCATTCTTTAGGAGACATCCCTAGCCAGGGGACAAACCATTACATCCCTCAGTTAGTTGTACCATCCATAATTGGTGCACATCCGTCCTCACAAGTCGGCACTAGTAGTGCATCCACCCAACCTGCACAATTAATTTTTTCCAATGTTTCCGTTGGAAGACCATCTATTCCCACTGTTAGAACACCAGTTGTGACTAAAAGTCAATCTTCAGCCACGATTTACACTATCTCTAGAGGCCAACCTTTCATTGGTGCCCCAAGAGGAACCAACAACCAACCTCCTCCATTAGGACCATCTACTTCATGGGGACCACAAATCCCACCCATTGGGGGAACATACATTCAGTAACCAGAATCCTACCGGGGGGGAAAAAAATCACTATCAATCCTTTTACCCCCCCAACCCTAATATGAATCTTGGGATACCTTACCCTAGCGTCTCAAACAATCAATGGATCCCACCTCCCCGAACCCCACCCTTTCATCAAGGCAGAACAAACAATCCATGGGATCCACCCCTTCAGACGCCTTCCCTTACTCAACAGTTAATCCACCCAATCAAGGATTTGTGAGTAATACATGGGTCCCACCAACCCCCTGTATCTACACCATTCAACTCCAGAATGCAACATTTCCAACAACCAATGTACAATACAATTCCAAATAAATTTGTAAATCCTATGATTCCCAACCAACAACTGGTAAACCCGATGGTCCCTAACCCACAAAAATTTCAATAGTACCCTGCAGGCAACGTATATGGGTACAATATGCAACAATTTGCAGTTCTAGGCCCTATGGGTGTCCTATTACCCAATCAATACTACTCTTACCCTCAACCGAATAGACAACTACCCTTCTAAGCAAGATTGGACCTGCCCGATTTGTCAAGATTAATAAAGGATCCCATTTGGAATGAACTACATTGGATACCTATTCCCGCCAAATTACCATCGGATATTCCAAAATTCGATGCAAAAACTAGGGAAGACCCAAAAAATCACGTTATGAAATTCCATATTTGGTGTTCTTAGAACTCCTTTTCATGTCCCAAATTTTGCATTGGGTCACAATGGCCTAAGCCCATTGGCCATATTCATGAGAGTTTGTCAAATTAATTTTAAGGGTCAAATAATTGCCAAGGAGGAAAATTACTAGTTTCCTACGTTGTGGGTGGAAGCATTGGGATTTGAAATAAGAAGGATAATAAATTATGTGTGGACATTATACTAGCATAAATATTTAATAAAGGAGCTAAATAAATATATACAAGGGAAAATCAAAGTGGCATTTGACCATGAAGACACATGGAGGAAGTGGGATCCACACAAGCTAGATTTTCTATGCCACATGGCATCCTCCTCTTGTCATTTCGAATCCATAAGAATCCCAAGGGTCTTGGGATGAGTTGGAAGGTCAATATACTTGGCATGAATCAATTAAGGTCGAATTGGAGTGGAAGAGTAACTCCCATGGAAGAGGAAGAGGCATTTTGGAGCTAGCGAGACACTTGGACTAGATTCCCTAGCTCTATGACAACAATGATGAATATGCTATGACACCTATGACACAAATCAGACCTGAAGGCTGAAATATGGCATATATTACATGTCAGGGTTAAAAATAGCCTCCAAGAGGGCGCTCAAGGGAGTTAGGGAAGCTAAGATGATTCCACATGTGATTTGGTGGCAGTGGGAGACTAGGAATTGTTGTACAAGTGGCATCCTTTGGAATCTCTTCCCAACTTGAGTTGGAATGCATCTCTTGGAAGGAATTCGACCCATAGAGAGATTGGAAACTTTATAAATTTCAAGAAAAAATAATGAAGGTGGATTTTGATCATTTTTAGGATTTGCAATTGTATTTGTGAAGAGGGAGAGCTAGTGGATGACTAGTTTCTTGCCTTAGCCAATTTCGAGGGTGAAAGATTCCCATCCAAGTTGGTAATTGGAAAGGCCATTCAGACATTTCATTTGGAGATTTAATGGAGTCTTAATTTGCAGGTGTAAGCTACAGGGTAGCTCATGGTTTATTCTAGTGTAGCTCACTCCTTCAACCATTTCCAGTTTTCATGGCATATTCTTGATCCTTGAGGGAGGGCGTTTTTGGTGAGCTATTGTACTCTTTGGGGGAGATTCTAATGCCCCAATTATTTTGTAATATGAATTAAATAATTTTTTCTTCATCTTCAGAAAGTTTCAGGTTGAAATTCCAAGTGTAAACCAAGTCTTATACCAACCATTAGTGGAGTTTGTACAGTGTTTGGAGGAGATTTGTTCCAAGACCCCGGGGGGATTTCCACTTTCCAAATTGACTAGTCTTGTCCCGAAACTTCTTCCCTTGAAAATTGCAGACCATGGTTGGGTATATCAGCTGATTATATGTATTATAGATGTGTTAATGTGTCCCATAACCCCTCATGACCTTCCTCACCAAGTTTGAAAGTAATTGGAGGAGTTTGGAATCAGTTGTATCCATATACCTAGGGTTGAAATTTGGTGAATTTGAGCACATTGGGAAATTTATTAAGAAGGGACATTACAGTGTTATCAGAGCATGGTCCTTGCACCTGTGATTTAATATCATACATTGAAGAATAAGTTGCATCCATGTCTTACTATTATGATGAATCCTATGAGTACAATTCTTATGAGGAATATGCAGATGCTTGTGAGCAATATGAAGCAGAATGTGAATGGTATGAGGAAGAGGTGCCATCAAGCAACACTTACAATTTCAGGAGGAATGGAGATTATTATTATGATCATATGTATGATAAATATGAGTATGTCACACTACCAAAGGATAAATCTATGGATGAGTTACAAAGATGGAGAGCAACATATAAAACCTTGCCTCAACAATATCAAAGATATCAAGCATATCTTGCTTCGAAGGAAGATACACAAAATGACATTTCTTTTGAAGACTATGCATATGGGTTGTTTGCAAATAGACCCACAAATGAAGATGCGGAGTTAGTGAAGAAAGATCTATGTCCTTCTTGCAAAAGACCTTGGAGAGAAAATCGTATATGTGTGAGTGAAAAGAACAATGGAAAATCTGAAGCTTCAGAGAATGCAGGTATTTCCATCTGGAAGAGACTTCTTGGGTGCTCTTCAAAGAGAGATTCCAAATGTATTTATATTAAGGAAACCAAGGGGAAAAGTACATCAGATTGCTTGGAGGAGAAAGATGAAGATACATCCCATGAACTTGAAGAAGATCCTATTGAAAATATTGAAGATCATTTCGAGACACATTCTACCTTGGACATGAATCAAGGAGCATCTACTGATGGATGCTTGAACTATGGAGGAGTGCCTACTGATGGGTGCTCACACCTCTATGTTGGTGACATAGAGATCACTTTTGACAGTATTGCTGCAATCCAAAATTCCCTTAATCATGAAAATGAAGACCTTGTAGCAGTTGAAGAAGAAACAAGATCAACTTCCCCATCACCACTTGAGCTTCATGAAGTTGGTCCAAGTAAGAAGGGAGAAGATGAGGAGGTTCATTTGCAAGAGCCTCATTTTCTTGAATGGTCTTTAAATATGAATGAAAAGAAGATCCAAGAGTCCCTTAGCATTCTCCATGACACTCAAGCATTGGTGTCAAATTCTTGTTGGAGAGTTACTTCATTGGAGGAAAAATCCTTCCTCGAAGACATGGAGAAGATTCAAAGAGCAATGTGCCACATCAAAGGTAATTTTATGTCTTTGATTTTTAATAGAAACCATTTGTTTGAGCTTAATGAATTGTTACATGATGCATATTTGAAGAATAATGAGGATAATCATAAGCTCACAATTCAAAATGAGCAACTTCTTGAAAACTTGCAAGATACTTGTTTTTCCTCCTATGTTTCAGATTGTCAAATGGTAGATTGTTTGGAGGACTCTCATGACATGGTGGATCATGAGAAATGTGGAAATTTGAATGTGATTGATGTGTTTGAAGATGAACTTGAAGAGATCCAAACAATTGATGTGGTGGAAGAGGAACTTGAATTGTCTCTTGATGAAGGTTGTGCAATTTTTAAAGAAGAGCATGATTCCTCTACATTGGAACCAATCTATGACAAAGGTTTCACACTTTTGAAAGAGCTGCATGATACTACCCATATGGATCCTTCCCATGATGAGACTTCTTCACTTTTTGATCATGTGGGTAAGTTAGTTGATTCTCCTACATCCTACAATTCCATGTTTTGCAGCATTAGTCTCAATGAAGTATGGGTGGAAGGGTTCTTTTTGATGGTGCCACATGAGGAGTATGGAACTCCTAGATTTACTTTTTATGATGACATGGTTGGAGCACATTCTTATTTACATTTGCAGCAACATCCTTTGTTACTTTATGATAATGCACATCTACATGGATGCACCTATGATATGCATTTGAGTCACTTGAAGACTCATGGTTTTTCTTGCTCAACACTTGGTTCATTTGATGTTGGAGGAACTTCATCCAACACTGGGGTGAATAGATTTATGATTGGAGAACATTTTTGTTGGCAGCCACATGCTTTGTTATATATTTATGATTCTCACATTCATGGATGTATGGGTGAGACTTATTTGAGTCATTTGAAGTCTCCTTGTTTTTCTTGCTCATTATTCGGTTTAGATTTTAGTGGAGATTCTCCATTCACTTATTGGATGAAATAATACATGGCTGAATATTTTGATGCATATCACATCCTTTTGGAGCAGCATGATAGGACATGGAGTACTCACCTATGTCATTGTAGCATATTTGATTGGTTAATTGATGGTTGTATGCACTTGGAAAATGGTGGTCTACTTGCTTGGAGGTATAAGCACTTTCATGATTCTTTGATGAAGCTCTTCTTGATGTTCATTTTCATTATGTTGTTATGTACTTTGATGATATATATTTTGTACTCATGATGTTTGGAAGAATGCACACAAGAAAATGGGATCTAGGAACTATGAATGGGAGAGCACTTCTAATTGTTGGAGTTCAATACAAGCAATGGGACCCTGGGATAATTCTCAGTCTCATTGGTTTCAATTTTTTGGGGAAACAAGTAGTACGGGGGATGGATTCCCCACTTAATAAAGTGAGTTTAATCAGAGTAGTACAACATCAAGCATGGTGGTTCCTCTATAAAATCTTCATGGAAGATTGAAGACTCAAAGTTGGGCAACTTAGTGGCAATTTCAAAAAATTATACAAAAAGCAGGTTCTTCAACACCCATGTTTGAAATTGCTCGAGGACAAGCAATATTGGGAAGGGAGGATTTTTCATGTCCCAAATTTTGAATTGGGTCACAATGGACTAAGCCCATTGGCCATATTCATGAGATTTTGTTAAATTAATGTTAAGGGTCAAATAATTGCCAAGGAGGAAAATTACTAGTTTCCTAGGTTGTGGGTGGAAGCATTGGGATTTGAAATAAGAAGGATAATAAATGATGTGTGGAAATTAGAATAGCATAAATATTTAATAAAGGAGATAAATAAATATATACAAGGAAAAATCAAAGTGGCATTTGACCATGAAGACACATGGAGGAAGTGGGATCCACACAAGCTAGATTTTCTATGCCACATGGCATCCTCCTCTTGTCATTTCGAATCCATAAGAAGCCCAAGGGTCTTGGGATGAGTTGGAAGGTCAATATACTTGGCATGAATCAATTAAGGTCGAATTGGAGTGGAAGAGTAACTCCCATGGAAGAGGAAGAGGCATTTTGGAGCTAGTGAGACACTTGGACTAGATTCCCTAGCTCTATGACAACAATGATGAAGATGCTATGACACCTATGACACAAATCAAACATGAAGGCTGACATATGACATATATGACATTTCAAGGATAAAAATATCCTCCAAGAGGGCTCTCAAGGGAGTTAGTTTAGATAAGATGCTTCCACATGTGATTTGGTGGAAGTGGGAGACTAGGAATTGTTGTATAAGTGGCATCCTTTGGAATCTCTTCCCAACTTGAGTTGGAATGCATCTCTTGGAAGGAATTCGACCCATAGAGAGCTTGGAAACTTTATAAATGTCAAGAACAAAGAATGAAGGTGTCTTTTGATCATTTTTATAATTTGCAATTGCATTTGTGAAGAGGGAGAGCTAGTGGATGACTAGTTTCTTGCCTTAGCCAATTTCGAGGGTGACAGATTCCGATCCAAGTTGGTAATTGGAAAGGCCATTCAGACCTTTCATTTGGAGATTTAATGGAGTCTTAATTTTCAGGTGTAAGCTATAGGTCATCTCATGGTTTCTTCTAGTGCATCTCACTCTTCAACCATTTCTAGTTTTCATGGCATATTCTTGATCCTTGAGGGAGGGCGTTTTTGGTGAGCTATTGTACTCTTTTGGGGAGATTATCATGCCCCATTTATTTTGTAATATGAATTAAATACTCTTTTATTCATCTTCAGAAAGTTTCAGGTAGAAATTCCAAGTGTAAATGTATAAATCTGATTTTTAATGAAAGAATGGTGTCATTTCCCCACTACCTTGATGTGTAGCAATGATGTACTGATGTATTCAAATGAAAGATCATTCCTTTGATGTATTTATGATTTATGTACTGTCATTTATGATCTTCACAAGTTTCATGTTCAGTACTTAAGCATTTGGAGTCATTTTGATAAGTTTAATACCATTTGAAGAAGATTTAATGTCATTTCCCCCAAGGTTGAAACTAGTCTTTTTGCATCTGATTTAAGGGATTCATAGCAGGCATTAAAAATTTAAAGTTAAATGGTGATGCATATGAGTTCAGGTTGATGTCCTTTATATTTTCCCTCTTCCATTCAGAATTTTGAGTTGGATTGAGTGCATTTGGAAAGTCATTTTCATCATCTACCCTAGGGGATTTGAACCACAATTTACTAGTAAAACTCCATACATTGACCAGATTTCCAAAGTGAGTTGAAGAAGTCATTTGATGGTTAAAATACACCTATAAACACCATTTTTATGTATTAACATAATTCATACACCTTCTGGTACAATTTGAGAGCATTTGGAGCTATTTGGAGCCATCTACCATTGGGGGTTTGAGCCTCAAAATTACTAGTAAATTTCCTGAGTTCTCTTGGATGCCTATTCGACCCCAAAACCATATCTAATGCTGAAAATATACTTTACTTAATGTCTTATAAAATAACCAAGTATTATACCAACCATTAGTGGAGGTTGTACAGTGTTTGGAGGAGATTTGTTCTAAGACCCCGGGGGGATTTCCACTTCCCAAATTGACTAGTATTGTCCCAAAACTTATTCCCTTGCAAATTGCAGACCATGGTTGGGTATATCAGTTGATTATATGTCTAATAGATGTGTTAATTTGTTCCGTCACCCCTCATGACCTTCCTCACCAAGTTTGAAAGTAATTGGAGGAGTTTGGAATCAGTTGTATCCATATACCTAGAGTTGAAATTTGGTGAATTTGAGCACATTGGGAAATTTTTTAAGAAGGGACATTACACTCCTTGATGGATGATTCCATACGATTATGGATCTTCCAATGCACACTTACTGGGACAACAACTAAATGGTATATTGATCTACCACAATACTTGTTGATGTATATGTAACTTCGGAATGTATTTCACATATATGTATATTGTATTCCTATAGAGATGTTATTATTCCTCTATACAGAAGTGGTTGTATTCCTATAGAGATGTTATTATTCCTCTATACGGAAGTGTCGTCATTTATATTGTAAGTGTCGTAACTTATACTTGATGGGTTATTAGACCACCTTGTTGGGGTCGGCCCTGTATAAGTCACGTGGGTCAAAGAGTTATTAGACCACCCTATTGGGGGTCGGCCATGTGGGTCAAAGGGTTATTAGACCACCCTAGTGGGGGTCGGCCCAGTCAGCATTATGTTAAGTGGTTAAGTTGAGGCCGACCTAATTGAGTAAAGGTCAAGTCAAGTTAGTGTATAAATAGAGAGTGTGTCTCTCTCATTTTACACATTCTATTCTCTCACTCACACTTTGGAGAGTGGCGCACTTATGGAGGAGGAGGCTCTGCTGCTAGGAGAAGACTATCTCTTGTATTTTGGTTGTATCATTGCTCTATCTATCTCTGAGGAAGTTATTGGGGTTTTTCACCTTTATGGTTTTCCCCAAGTAAACTCTGTGTCTCTTGTGTGCTTGCATTATTGTGTCCATGATTGATATGCTGTAGATTTGCTGTACATGTTGTTCTCTTAGTTAAGATCCTAGATCAGATTGAAGTAAATTCTGAAAATTTAACATGGTATCAGAGCTAGCCTGAAAGAAGGCATGATATAGCATGTATGACACTTGTTGCACTTACGATGCTAGGGCTTGATATAGCAAAAACCAGTCATCGTAGAACGTTCGCTATAAATCCGTTTTGGCGACGTTTTCGGATCTGAAACTTTTACAGGTCGATGATCAGATCCCCATGTACCTTGTGTCCAAAGGACAACCTCTAATTCATTGTACTTTGTGATTTATGATCTGTACAATATAGGGTTTCTGCCTCTTCCAGATCTGAGTCAAAATCAGGTGACCTTGGGAAAAAGGTCATAACTTGGGCTAGGAAGCTCCAAATGAAATTTCATAAAAAGTGACAGGTAGTAAACAGACTTTAATATCTCAGGAAAAGTTTTCAGAGGCCGAAGTTGAACTAGTGACACGTGGCATGCCGTACAAGTTTGCTCTCCTGTATTATCCCATAAACAGGTCACGTTGTGACACTTGGAATAACTCTCTCTCAGAGAATCCAATTGAGGTCAGACCTATCGGGATGGAAAGATAACAGGTCGAGCTATCACAGAAAAATTTTGCAGACCATGTGGATCGAAAAGTTCAGAGTTACACCATAAACAATCAGGTACATATTTCTGTCAAAACAGAATTATTTTTTAGTACCTTCATTCATGGCTTCCGAAATTTAGGGTTTCGGATAAAGTTGGATTTTTTGTAATCAGAGACCACGTCTGAATGATACTCATCAAAATGAAAATTTAGAGACCAATATCAAAATTTTTGGTTGGGCAGAAGGTCGGGCTTGATCAGACCCTAGTTCGGGACTTTAATAAGAAAAGTGGAAAATTAGGGCTTCTGCAAAAATGGGAATTTTTGAAATCTGTGACCACAGCTGGAAGCTCCTCATAAAAATAGAAGCTTAGAGCTTTGGATCAAACCTTTTGATGGGGCAGAAAAGTGGGCTTCATCAAACCCCAGTTCGGGGTCACGTCTAGTGAATCCGGAAGTTTCAAAGGCAAAATTGAGGAGTGAAACTTTGCAGTTTTCAAATTCTGAACATACCAGCTTGATCAGCTCATCAAGGCGCATATTTCTATCCTTTCGGAAGTTTGAAATTCAAAGTTTGAATTTTTGGGGTTTCTCTGACAAACCCTGATCCAGCTCCAGATCCAGCTCCAGATCCAGTTCTTGCAAATCAAGTGGATTGGGTTAATCCTAGAAGAAGATGGATTGGTCACCTGCATAAGTGAAGAAGTTCTTGTTTCAGAGGGAGATGAGGCTAAGGCCTTACATAAGAAGATTACAAGCAATATCGAAAGGTATGACTTATCCAGGTATGTTTCAAGATTTGTTCATGATTAAGTTTATGGTATATTTGTCTTCATATTATTACGGTTAGTACAATCTTGATTAAATCTAGACTTGTCGTATCACCTTAATACAATTATGAATGCACGATAAAAGATATTCATTGATTAGGGTGTTGACACTTATGATTGTACTAATGCATTATGGTGTTGTATGAGGTTTATGTTGTCTGCTAACAAAAAAGGTACACCAAGAAAGTCAAATCATGTTCTACTTCAAGAACATATGCTCATGGTGACATGAAGACAAAGATTCATCCATTGTCGTGGATCACATAGAAGATCTACTTTCGATGTATGTATAACTTGGTTCTACAATGGTGAACTTATGAGACATGCAGGTTACTAGCACAAGTCACTGAAGAGAACCAAAAGACATTATGCGGGTATGTTAGACATAACTAGCTAGCATGCTAATCCAGGTATGTTTTTCCTATATCAAGCTAGAATCCTACCTTGTGTTAGGATCTTATACTGTTGTGTTGTTGATAATGATTATTCATGAAGTCATAGGTTTGAATAATCATGGTTGTATGCATATTATGTTTCTTACCATAATTGATGATATGACTAACTAGAAGAATCATGAAGGTATAGGTTTGAATAATCATGGGTTTTATGTATATTATATCTCTTATCTTGATTGATGATTCAACTAACCAGAAGAGTCCTATGATCAAATAAGAATATGTATGAGTAAAAGAAGACTTCCCTGAAACCTTGAATACTAATGTTTATTATCTGTGTTTGAAATGATCCTGACTATACATGCTTGAGATTATTGTGTTTTGATAGTATTAAGATTATACTAATAAATGTGTGGTTATGTATGAGACCTCAAGGATAACACAATGATGATACTAATAAGTATGCATAGTGATTAAGGATGGATGTAAGTTCAAGGACAGGTAATCCAGGAAGCAAAGTTCAAGAGGGAGCACACTCCAGTTGTTCCTGGAAGAAAGCAAAGGAGCATACTCCAGTAGTTTCTGCAAGGATGCAGATATCCAGAGGGAGTTGACCATCCTTATGCATTCCACAACATAAAGGTGTAGAAGAAGCTACTTCAGCAGCTCCTGCAAGGAAGCAAAGACTCAGAGGGAGTCCACCCAACAAACAAACAAAGATAAGTATTTTTAATTATTATTTCTTGCATATTTGTTTGTTTAAATAAAATTGTTCAATGATGTATATGCTCATGTTCCTAGACTTAGGATATGTATTGTGCATATTAGAATGATTGCATTAATGAACAGTATACTACTAATATGCATGTGATGGGTAAGTGGCCTATGGCACTGTACAACAATCCAGTGCTACTTATCTAGAATGAAACCTCTTTGCTGACATGTTGGGAGTAGTGCAAACTCTTAATAATGTTCTGGTAGAGACTGGAAGGAATCTAGAAAGTTGTGGAACATGGATAAATGTTGTATTGAAGCATTGGATAAGATAATTGCATGACTGTATGACATATTTCTTTATGTGTAAGAATTTGTCTGAAAATTATGAGATGTTTCTAATCATGCAATTCAACTTGTTTTGTAGAAAAGACCGTATACCTTCACCTACAAAATAAGGACTACAACAGTTGTTCAAGCAACAAAATTATCTATTGAAGATATTGAAGTTCCCAGGATACGGGAAGAATGTGATGATCCATTGATCATGAAGAACGATGTTTGGGATGCGGTCCCAAGAGCTGAAGGGAAGTCTGTTGTGACTTCCAAATGGAACTATCAGATCAAGCATGCTGCAGATGGCAGCATAGAGAAATATAAAAGTGATGAAATATAAGATACACCAAATGGATTTCAAGACAGCCTTCTTGAATGGTGTAGTCATATATGTGTGTAGAACTTGGTAGGATAGACAACTTTCTATTGAGTTTGGGCTTTACCAAGAGTGAAGTGGATTCCAACCTTTACTACAATTTTGAGGAAGGGAATCCTGTGATTCTACTCCTGTATGTGGATGACATGTTTGTAACAGGAGATGACAGATTGATTGCCAACACACAGCAGAAGCTTGCTACTGAGTTCGAGATGAAGAACTTGGGGATGATGCACTATTTGTTTTTTGTCTTGGAGGTGTGGCAGAGTGCAAATGGAATCTTCCTTGGACAAGGGAAGTATGCAGTAGAGATCTTGAAGAGGTTTGGGATGATGGATTGCAAGGCCATGGCCACACCTATGGAATCGAATCTAAAGCTTCTATGTAATGCTTCATCTGAGCCGGTTGATGTCTCTATGTATCGTCAGATGATTGGGTCCTTGATGTACCTGACGAACACGAGACCAGATATTTGCTTTGCGGTGAACACATTGAGCCAGTTCCTGACGGATCCGAGGAGTGTTCACTTGGTTGCTGTAAAGCATGTTCTGAGGTACCTGAAGGGTACAGTGGATTATGGGCTCAAGTATGAAGTGAATCAAAAGTTTAACCTGCAGGGTTATGTTGATTTGGATTGGGCTGGCAGTGCTGCAGATAGGAAGAGCACATCTGGATGCTGCTTCAGTATGGGATCAGGTGTGATCTCTTGGTTTAGAAGGAAGCAGTCCTGCGTAGCACTGAGTACAGCTGAGGCAGAGTATGTTGCAGCCTGTTCAACTAGTTGTGAGGCAGTATGGCTACAGAAGCTACTGTATGAGTTATTTGATCTCCCATTGGATGCTACTGGTATCTTTTGTGATAACCAGAGTTGTGTGAAGCTGTCCAAGAACCCAGTGTTTCATGACAGGTCGAAACACATAGAGATCAAATATCACTATATCAGGGATATGGTGCAGAGAGGAGCCATGAAGCTCCTGTATATTGCGACGGATGAGCAGATTGTAGATGTGCTGACGAAGCCACTAGCTAGGGTGAAGTTCGAGTACTTCAGGGAGAGGCTTGGTGTTTTTCAGATTGATGACACTTCGAGGAAAAAGTGATGGACACATTTGCAGAAGCCATTCCAAGCATGTTGGAAGGAGGATCCTTCACATGGCTGTGGATGTAAGCGCTGGATGATGAGCATCAGGACGATGCTCCAGTTACTGCTCTGTATATGCATGAGGATGATGCTGGATATGATCAGTTGGATCATTTATATGTATATGTATGTACGCATCATGTTGGATGCTGGATATGATCGGTTGGATCATTTGTATGTATTTGTATATGCATCATGTTGGATGCTTGGACCATGTATCTGTATATGTATCAGGTGGATACATTGTATGATCAGGTAGATCATGTATGTTGATATGTATCATGTATTTGTATTTGTATCAGGTGGATACACTGTATGATCAGGTGGATCATGTATGTTGATATGTATCATGTATTTGTATTTGTATCAGGTGGATACACTGTATGATCAGGTGGATCATGTATGATGATATGTATCAGGTAGATACTTGGTGTGCATTAGGTGGATGCATTGTATGATCAGGTTGATCATGATGATGAGCTTCAGGATGTTGCTCCAGATGATGTGTACCAGGACGGTACAGTGATGATGATCAGTATGATCATGAGCATCAGGATGATGCTTCGTGCGATGATGATCTATTGGATCATGAGTATCAGGTTGATACTTGGAGGTCAAAGATGCTATGTTGTAGGTTGTGCAAATAACATGTAATCAGTCCTGGGAGATCTTGCCGGTCGTGCTATGGCACATAAATGTTCCTGGGATACTCTTTTCGGTATTGCTATGTAGTATGTAATCAGTCCTCAGATATCCGATAGGTTGAGCTGTGTGCTCGTAATCAGTCCTGGGATGAGGTATTACTACGGAGACATGTAATCAGTCCTGGAGATCTGAGAGGTTGAGCTGTGTGCTCGTAATTAGTCTTGGGATGCTCTTTAGAGATCTTGCCAGTCGTTCTGCGGCACATAAATGTTCTTGGGATGCTCTTTAAAGGTTTTGTCTATCCACATTTAATCAGTCCTGGAGATCTGACAGGTTGAGTTGTGTGCTCGTAATAAGTCCTGGGATGCTCTTTAGAGATCTTGCCGGTCGTGCTGCGGCACATAAATGTTCCTGGGATGCTCTTTAAAGGTATTGTGGAGGAGATGCATGTAATCAGTCCTGGGATATCTTGTCGGTCGTGCTTAGGCACATAAATGTTCCTGGGATACTCTTTCCGGTATTGCATCCACACATAAAATTAGTCCTGAGAGGCCACCTCTATCAGACCGTTCGCACAGATGATGAAGACCTGCAGGTGGTGGGCCTACATCTAGTATGAAAAAGGAATGGCTCTGTAGAACTTCCTATGACGAGTAGATTCAGAGATTGATTGAGATAGTATCAGCAGTGACGATGATGATGACTCGATGACGATTATCCAGTGACGATGATCCAGAGAAGAAGACTTGTGCTAGAAGACCTGTGTCGAGAAATACCTTCCTAGTTAAGAGGGAGTGTTGATGTATATGTAACTTCGGAATGTATTTCACATATATGTATATTGTATTCCTATAGAGATGTTATTATTCCTCTATACGGAAGTGGTTGTATTCCTATAGAGATGTTATTATTCCTCTATACGGAAGTGTCGTCATTTATATTGTAAGTGTCGTAACTTATACTTGATGGGTTATTAGACCACCTTGTTGGGCTCGGCCCTGTATAAGTCATGTGGGTCAAAGAGTTATTAGACCACCCTATTGGGGGTCGGCCATGTGGTTCAAAGGGTTATTAGACCACCCTAGTGGGGGTCATCCCAGTTAGCATTATGTTAAGTGGTTAAGTTGAGGCTGACCTAATTGAGTAAATGTCAAGTCAAGTTAGTGTATAAATCGAGAGTGTGTCTCTCTCATTTTACACATTCTATTCTTTCACTCACACTTTGGAGAGTGGCGCACTTATGGAGGAGGAGGCTCTGCTGCTAGGAGAAGACTATCTCTTGTATTTTGGTTGTATCATTGCTCTATCTATCTCTGAGGAAGTTATTGGGGTTTTTCACCTTTATGGTTTTCCCCAGGTAAACTCTGTGTCTCTTGTGTGCTTGCATTATTGTGTCCATGATTGATATGTTGTAGATTTGCTGTACATGTTGTTCTCTCAGTTAAGATCCTAGATCAGATTGAAGTAAATTCTGAAAATTTAACAATACTCTTTCCGAGATTTCAACTCCCTTGCAATGCATTTTTTGACACATTTTCAGCTTCCCATTTGATATGAAACCGGCATGGACCTATTAAATTCGTTGCGACAATCCACCTCTACTCACATCTCTGATAATATTCATGAGTGGAGGAGATGCCGAAGGTTGATTACGTTTCCCATCCCTGACCAATTATTAGCCGATTGGTTCACAAAGCCATTACTGCCAACTATCGCTAGGGATGTTTCAATGGGAGGGGTTGTTACAAAAGATAAAGCGATCAGTCATGCTTATTATATGGACTTGTTTTACTCCCAATCCGAAACTTTATATGAACTAATCCCTCATGCCCCTCTCCCCACCAGCGATCCATCCAGACCCGCTACCGAACCTCCTATTGATGGCGTAGTTGGTTCCGTGAAGGCCCAACTAGTAGCAAAATCTAGTGGACAATAGAATACTTTCTCTCCACTTCAAAACCAGGCTACATCCAAAAAAACTACTTCTCCTTCTCAGAACTCCAAGGTGAACGCGGTTCAGTCCTCATCACAACAATCCGGAGGGAAAAAGAATATAATAAAGGGAAATCCAAAAAGAATTCTCCTCAGCAGGAAAATCCTAAGCCTCAACAAACCAATGATGATAATAACCCAAAAGGAAAGATAAGTTTCCCTGCCTTATTTGTCAGGAAGACGATTACACAAAATACTATCCTTATCGAGAGGAAGTCAACAAATTTGTGAAAGGCTCTTCCCACCTGGCAGTGCTAACTGACCTTTTCTCGTCTCAGCAACAACAAATGGTCACACATACTCCCCCGTGATGGGGCACTCCAAATGATCCCAATAAACCAAAAAAATCTGCGAACCACGATATCCTCATGATTTGTAACGAGACTGTCCATTTATCCACTAGGACAAAGACCTATGACACTATCCCAAATTTAAAAAAAAATGGGACTTCGAAAGATAAAGCTCCCATGGAATATCCTCCTTCCACCCCTCGTGCACGCCTCCACCTAATGGCCCTCTTTACATTGAAATACCTATTACTAACACTGTGATTTTCCCTCCAAAGGACACCATTCAAAAATCGACATTCAATCCGAGTACGCGAGCTGCTCAGAATTATAATATTGTTGAATATTTAGCTCAAGCACCATGCGTAATGTCTACTCTCAAAGTTCTACAATATTTCCCTAGTCAACGAAGAACTTTGTTGTCAGCACTTGGAGTCGTTAAACCTGAGACTTCCAACACAATTATGTTTAATTTGGAATACTTTAAGCCAAGGATTTCCCACCAACTGGATTTTCAAATTCATACCAAGATTTGTGGTAACAACATCCATCGTACTATTTTGGATGAAGGTGCTTCCACTTCTATTATGTCTTTGTCTTGCTGGAGAGCTATAGTCTCTCCAGAAGTAACCTAGTCTCCTACTACTTTAAAATATTTTGACGACCGTGGTTTCCAACCTTACGAACTCATCCCATCACTCGATGTCGAATTGGGGGGGAAAATGTATCCATTCATGTAGAAATTGTAGATGCTCCATTGGATTACAACATCCTACTTGGTCGCAACTGGTTTTATGCCATGACCACGGTAGCATCATCAATTTTTCGTTTGGTACAATTTCCTCATCAAGGTAAAATTGTCAGCATTGATCAATTGGATTTTTGCACACCGGATATCCATTCCAACACCACCAATAATGTACCACTGTTGACACAATATCAACATAATTTTGAAGACATTGGTTTTGGCCTTTTAAAGGACTCTTCTATCATTGGAGTCTTTCTGGAACTTCCACCCCTAGTCTATTCAATCAACATGATCTCCTAGAGTACTTCCCAATCCCATGAACCTCATGATTCTTGGGTTATACCGAGTCCCTCTGAGTATGAGACCATTGGTTATAATTGCATGCATTTGAACTTGAATCAAGCAACATATCATGCGATTCAATCAGCTTCTGATTGCATCGACTTCATTGACCACCATCAAGTGGCACCTCTCCTGTCTTGGATCAATTCATCCTTGTCCTCCTTTAATTCCCTTTCATAGAATTTTCCCACTTACGAGTCTATCATGGAAATCATGAGCATCGACGAACCCCCATGTGAAGATCATCATCATCGATCATATTTTCCACGATCCACGCGGTAGACCTCAATACTAAATCCACCATTTCACATGATATTGTCCTAAAACCTCAAATTCCCATCCTCGCTCATAACGTATTTTTGGAAGGAAATTTCGCTAATATTATGGAAAATTTTCCCATTGACATATCAGTGAAACATGGTATTGTGGAACACATCCACTTAGGAAAAACTTGTACACCCGCTAAGGTGGAATTTTACACCACCTTATTTAAAGAGTTATGCGATGTTTTCGCATGGAGTTATGAAGAAATGTCGGGAATTGACCCTTCTATTGTGGTCCACAAAATACAAGTTTATCTTGGTGCACGACCTGTTCGGCAAAAAATCTGACCTGTTCACACCAGAAAGACTGCAACCATTAAGGAAGAAGTTGAAAAGCTTCTTTGAGTTGGTTTTATCTATCTTGTCCCATTGACAGACTGGGTGTCTAAAATCGTTCCTGTAGCAAAGAAACAAGGTGTGATTAGAGTTTGCGTTGATTATAGGGACCTGAACAAAGCTTGTCATAAGGACAAATATCCAAACCCCTTCATCAACCAAATTATCGATAACTGTGCCGGGAGTGTCATCTTTTCATTTATGGATGGCTTCTCTGGCTATAATCAGATTTAGATACTCCGAGTTGACCAGCATAATATTGATTTCATCTTCCCATGGGGAACCTTTGCATATTGCAAGTTACCTTTTGGCCTCAAGAACATTGGGGCTAATTTTCAACGGGCCATGTCTTATGCATTTCATGATATCAAGCATGTTGTAGAACCATATTTGGATGACTTACCCACTCATTCTTCGATGCAAGAAGACCATCCATAACACCTAAGTTCCATATTTCTACGGTGTATTCACTACAACATTCTCTTGAATCCTCACAAATGCATATTTTGTGTTGAAGCCGGTAGATTGTTAGGTTTAATAATCTCCAAGGATGGCATTCGCCTTGATCCTCTAAAGGTTGAAGCTATTTTAGCCTTACCTTCAGCTACAGATATCCCGAAACTCCAAAGTTTGCAAGGGAATGCAAAAATTTTACACCACTTTTTCTTTAATTTCGCCGAGATCACTCGGGGCTATATGAGACTTCTAAAAAACGATGTACCCTTCATTTGTGATGATGAAGCTCAACCGTCTTTTGATAATTTGAAAAAGGCCCTGACTAATGCTCCTTTCTTACAACCCCCCAATTATACACAGGATTACATTTTATATCTCACTACCTCTACTTCCACTATTGGAATGGTGTTAGTACATGAAGACAATAGTGGTCAAGAACATGTGGTATACTATCTTAGTAAGATTCGCATTGACTCTGAAACACGTTATTCACATGTGGAGAAACTGGCTCTGGAAACCATTTTTGCGGTCCAGAGATTTCAACATTATATTTTACTCCGCAAGACCATCGTTATTTCCAACTTTAATCCCATGTACTATATCCAAACACGTCAAGTTATAGGGGCCAAATAATCCGGTTGGATTGTTGTCCTCCAGGAGTTTGATTTGGAGTTTGCAAAAGTGAAATCCAAAAACTCCTTGGTCTTTGTTGAGCTCAGTTTTGCTCTGCCCCGTGTCAATGACCAACCTAAGCCCATTGAATCTCTTCCTGATGAGTCATTGTTCCTCATTGGCATGATTGATTCATGGTATGGAGACATTGTTTTATTTCTCCAAACCTAATGCTTTCAGTTCGATCTCAATCGCGATGAGCGACGTCGCATCTGACACCACGCCAAATATTACCTTATCATTAGTGATACTTTATACCATAGTGGTATCGATTCTGTGTTGCATCGATGCTTAAATATCAATGAGGCCAAACGCGTACTTAATGACTGCCACTCTGGAGCTTGCGGGCATCTCTCTAGGATGGCTACAACCCATAAAATTTTGCGCGCAGGCTATTTCTGGCCCTCCATATTCAAAGATTGCATTGAAGCGGTCAAGAAGTGCCCCCCATGCCAATTCTTTCACTCTAAGAAGCACTCCCATCTAGCTCCACTTCATCCCGTTATTGTTGTCGGCCCCTTTGCAAAATGGGGTATTGATTTCACACATTGTAAGCCAACTTCAGCCGGGGGGCATAGCTATGTCATTGTGGTCATTGATTAATTTACCAAATGGGATGAAGTTATGCCTACATATGCAGAAGACGGAAAAACGATAGCACTTTTCATATTCAATCAATCATTGCAAGGTTTGGAGTCCATCAAGCCATTGTAACCGATCACGGTTCCCATTTTAGGAATCATATGATGGCTAAAATAAGTTCCAAATTGGGTTTTTGTCATGAAAAGTCATCCCCTTATTACCCCCAGGAAAATGGAAAAGTAGAGGCAATTAACAAGGGCTTGAAAAAAATGATCCAACGCATGGTGGGAACTCAAAAATCAAATTGGCACTTAGCATTATTTTTGGCTCTTTGGGCCTACATTACTTCAGTCAAAAATGCAACCGGGTTCACACCATTTCAATTGGTCTACGGCCTAGAAGTTATCCTTCCGATTGAATGTGAAATCCCATCCCTCAAACTGGTTGTTGAACTCTTTCCCAACACTCCCACCGAGGAAGAACGATTTATATACCTAACTAAGCTCGATGAAACTCGTCGCGACGCTGTGCTAGCTAACGAGGCTCATAAAAAGTGCGTTAAGGTTCAATATGATAAATCTGTCCAACCTCACGTTTTTAATGAAGGTGACCTAGTTTTAACCTATGATCAAATGCACGACAAATTAGGTAAAGGCAAGTTGGAATCCATGTGGTATGGTCCCTACATTGTTAAACGTGTATTAGAGAAGAGAGCTTACGAGCTAGTTGATTGTGATGGAACACCTTTGGGAGAGCCCCTTAATGGGATTTACCCGAAGAGATTTTATGCGTAGGTTCATCCTACGCAAAACACTTTGTATATAGTGTATCTATAATGTGATTTTGATTTATTTTTTGTGTGTCAGGATCCTATCTCATTCACAACTATTTATCTAGATTTGTGCTTTTGTTCAAAGATGTCGACGTATTTTGGATTTGCAGATGGTGCTAGTCGACATACCTAGAACCTTGATTTTGTAGCATGGGTACTGTATTTCCCTACTGGCGAGTTAATATCCTCGGGTGGAATCTGCTTAGGCCCTGCAACGAATAACATAGCGAAGTAACATGTAGTTTTTGGATTTCTGACTGAAGTATCTTCTCTTGGAATTCACCATCTCATAGTATACCTAGACGCTCAAATCGTGGTATCTCAACTAAACCACATTTATAATGTCCATGATCCCATATTACTTCCTCTATATCGAAGGGTACGCCTCCTTGAAAGATCATTTGACTATATTTTATATCAACATGTACCAAGGAAATTTAACACAGTAGCTGATTCGTTAGCTAACTATATGTTGGATTGACATCTATCTCACATATAATCAATGTTATCATAAAAAACATGTAAATTGTAACATACAAATCATTATAGATAAACGATAGAGATAGGTCCATGTATATATCATATAATTTTTTTTTATCATGTCACATATAGTATCAAAATGCGTCAAAAGACAAAAATTGGGATCATGGCCTGTACAAAAATTGGCACCATGGCCTACATATCGTGTAAATGCCGCTAAATACTAAGAAAATCCAATTATGATATCTAATCACGAGGAGCACGATGCTCATGATAGCATACTACTTCCCTAGCAACACAACGGAGAAACCTACCAATACACTCTGGCACACCCACAGTATGCCTCTGAAGATGATAACGAACCTCGGGCATCCTCATCGGAGGAATGCCCATTGTTAACCCCTCTATATTATGCTCTACATCACTGAATCCCCCTTCCTCGTCTTCCTTTGGTTGATACTTTGATCCTTGTCATTGTAGTGGCGATGATTCTGCTGGCCTCACCGGTGCATGAATTGCAGCATTATACATGCATATATTAGATCTTTTTACGCACCAAAAAAAAAACAAAACATACATATAACTTGAAAAGTCAAAAAACATGTTTAAAAGGTTACATACCTGACTCATCCCAGTAATGATCTTCTGGTAATTCCAAGTCAATGTCACCCCAGAATTCCATCCCGGCATAAGGGTAATCCTCAATCATCACGATCTGTTCTTCCAACCAAGATAATAAGTTCTCGCTGAATGCTAGAACTTGTGTTTCACCGAATCGCCCAGCGTAATCACTCCATCTCCCCATCCGTGGCTCGGATGGAGGAAAATGAGGTCTCTCTATCTGCGGATGTAGAAATGGGACCCTCTCTAGGAAAAAGGTAACTAGGATACTCCCATACCCAAATTGCTTCACACTTCCATTATGGCATTTGGTGACTTGATCCTTAATGTTGACCAGGACCCCTTCACACTAGTTGAACAACCTTGGTTCGAGACATTCCAAGGCATAAGTCATTTGAGCTTGGGTAGCATGATGAGCCCCTACACTCCCAACTACTTGAGCAAGAGTGTACAAGATCATCCTCAAAGGAAGATATATCACATCGGCTATAAGTACTTTTCCGCTTTTCTTATGCGATCCTTGTCTGCAGTATTCGGCTATGTCGTATTCTGTGGTTTCTTCAGTACTACGATGCCCTACAAAATTGACTTGTGCCCCTCTTTTGGAGAGATAGGTCAAAAAATAAATATCCTCAAGTTCTATCTCAAGGACGTGCTCTCCTTTACGGAAAGCTTGTAGATCCGCATCCAACATCTCTATTATGTGATTCAAGAGCTTCCCTTGTTTTTAGATCCCTCTTTTCTTGAAAAATTTCAACAATGCACACTCTCTCAGTGTAGACAAAGTGTTATCATCATTGAGGGCATCTCGATCCTCCCCTTCATGCTCTCTCGCTTTCCACTCAATCATTCTCACTCTTATCTCTTGCAAACTCCTGAAAATCATCAAAGGAACTTGTGTTTAGAGCCTTGAAGTCAATTTTTGCTAAATGAAATGGGGGAAATATTTTAAAATTTTGACTCTGTGGATTTTCATGCCCCGACGGTTATATAGGACGCGAAAATTGATAATTTTCGTGCCCCTAGCATATACCATAGCACGAAAATCCCAAAATTTTCATGCTCCTCGATGTAGAGAGGGCGTGAAAATTTCTGGGCGCATGAGTTTTTCCCTTAGGGCCCTTGAAAATCACCAACTCAGCATGAAAATAAAAAATAAGGCATTGAATGCAAGATCAGAGTGAGAGGAATAACCTGCTTCGAACGGTAGCTCGAATGGTGCTCTGGATCTCCCGATATCTTCAGTTGAAATTTGGCTCCCAACCAAGGTAAAATCTCTCCTTGAGGAAAAAATAACCAAGTAAAAATGAATAATTTCTCATTTTTTTATATAATGAAACTAGTTATTTTTACCTACTTTCGCATTACTGGCCTTTGTTTATAGCCTTTTTTCACATATATTATCTTTTAATGTCCTTTTCTAGGGTTTTTGACAAGGTTTCAACAGGTTTATCCAAGTTGTTCATACTAGTGGAGTTGTTTATTTGATCTTTTTCGAGCTTACTTTCTCTCTTTCGTGCTTTGGCTCTGAAATGTGAATGATATTCCAAGCACTTTTCACACTTGAGTCATGCTTGCTAAACTTAAGTAAAACGGTGTTGAGCTTAGTCAGAATTACTCGTGCTCGTAAAATAATGAGGAAAGTATCATCCTAATATTATTTATCCCTTTTTCGAACTAGGGAAATTAACTCATGAAAACGGAACCTGTCACATTCCTCGACCTCCCTGGTGGCCTTTAGAGTCCATGGGACACCTTCCGATACATTTTTTTCTTCAATCTCTTCCAATTCCACACACTGCCGCAATAGGCTCAAATATGCAATCTACCATTTCAATTTGCAATCCGCCTTTTCGCATTTCGCAATCCGCATTCCGCATTGCTAATGCGGAAATGTGGAAATCCACATTCCGACTCTGGGGAGACTTTGCCTCCCGCAACCTGCAATCTGTGTTCCGCATTGCGGATGCAGAAATGCGGAAGTCCAAACCGGGACACTTTACCTCCCGTAATCCGCAATCTGCATTGTGGATGCGGAAATGCAGAATTCCATACCAGCACACTTTACCTCCCGCAATCCGCAATCCTCATTGCAGATGCAGAATTGCAGAATTCCATACTAGGAAACTTTACCTCCCGCAATCCGCAATCTGTAATCCGCATCGCAAATGCGGAAATGCGGAAGTCCATACTGGGAAAATTTACCTCCCACAATCCACAATCCGCATTGTGGATGCGGAAATGCGGAATGTCGTATACGCCTCTCCAATGGTCGGTCCCCGACATCCGCAATCCGTAATCCACATTGCGGATGCAGAAAGGTCCTTGCAGATGCGGAAAGGTCAAGACCACAGACCCCTGCTCCTGCAAGCTTCTAAGGAAACTTTTGAGGGCCATAACTCCCTCATCTTTGGTCCAAATTGGACAAGGATGGTACCGTTGGAAATCTCTTCGAGAGATCTTTCCATTGGTGCAATCCCCACCCAATCTAAGCACTCCAACCTTGCCATTTTCCCAACTGAGATTCTGCTCATAAACCCACCTAAGTGACTTCATCCTTCTGAAAGGGATTCTGCCTCCTTCCTGTCATGACTTCTCTCTTCACGTGACCTACAGAGGGGCTCTGAAACACATCAGGGGTCATCCCCTTCCCTCCCCAAGTTTAGGTGAGGTCTAGCCATCCCTTTGAAGGGTGATTGAAATGCATAATAACACATATGATGAACTAAGTTAGTTAACATGTCAACAACCTGCAGGGGTTAGCCATGCATATCATTCATGTAGACAATGGAGTATTCTAACATGCATTCAATCGTATATTAAAGCTTATACAGGGCTTCCTAATGAGCAATTTCATGGAGTCATCCACTCATTAATCTAGAGCATGAAAAGCATAACTTAACAAATAGATATAACACATGAAGAAGCATCATTTAACACATAGAAATACTAATCTTTGGAACTGAAGCTACCCCAAGCAACTGGCTAAGTGAGGAAAAATTTCCACCCAACCTTAGGTCTTTGTCTAGCCTATACTCTTTCAGCTGAGAGACCACCCCTGAGCTGGGTTGTGTATCCACTAAGGAGGGCTAATGGACTCTCTCACAGTCAAGGTCTCATCCCAATGCTAAGCCAACCTACAGTTGGGTTTATCAAGCATACAAGGGAAACATACTCATGCTAATCCAACCTGCAATTGGGTTTATCAAGCATACACATGCTAAACCAACCTGCAGTTGGGTTTATCAAGCATACAAGGGAAACATACTTATGCTAATCCAACCTGCAGTTGGGTTTAATAAGCATACAAGGGAAACATACTTATGCTAATCCAACCTGCAGTTGGGTTTATGAAGCATACACATGCTAAGACAACCTACAGTTGGGTTTATCAAGCATTCCAAGGAACAAGGAGAATGCTGTTAAGCTAGTAAGCTCAACCACATAGCTGCAGGAATCTCAGATCACTCAACAAACATGGCACCCACATTACCTACCTCACCCAAAACAAGGAAGGCCCTCTTCTTTGCTGCACAGTCTCTCAAGGCCCCTTCCCTCCAGTGCTATTCAGGGTGGGCATAGAAAGGTCCAACTGCTTTTCTTCCTGATATTTCAGCCTTTACTAGGTTTATCAAGCAAATCCAACCATAAGTTGACCTTTTCTCTGTTATCCAAGCTAATTCTTCCTTGGGCCGCGACCTAGACTTTTCCCTTCAATTCGGCCTTCTGCAAAACATATATAAGTGCTCTCATGGGTTCTCCAGGCCACTCAAGCACTGCAATTCGTCCCCACGAGCATATTTATGGTTGTCCCAACCGGTTCCATTCTTACACAGGGTTCTCTTTACACATTCGTCTCTGTACATTCGTCTCCCACATAAATTGTGATTTTCCTTTGTTTTCTCCCGACTGGGATTTGCATGTGCGTGAATGACTTGGTTTTTTTGTCAACAATGGTTTAGGGGTCAGGATCCCCGAATTCCTAGGCATGGAGTGGCTTAAGGAACAAGCAAAACACAGGGCCATACCCTGCCATACGGATTCACAGGCTGCCCCATACTCCATCGAATTCATGGGTCTGGTTTTCTCAACCACCCTCTTACAGTTGCATTAATGTCAAGATGGGGAGTCAAATGGGTCCTCCATTGGACATGTGGTGACATGGGTACCAATCCCATAACCCCCTCACCTCTCCCTAGTGGATACACATGGCCCCTTCTCATTGGTTTCCTCCTTAGCCCGCTTCTTGGGTATTTCATTGCAATAATTAATAATTACATCATTTACAAATCTTCATGGCTTAACAACACATGGGTAACCAAATTGTCAAATACTTGCCTATGTAATTAAAACCTGAACATCCACTAGTGGGGCCTTGGCCTTGAGCTCCACACTAGGGAAAACACACACATAGCATATATATACAATATTTACATTGAGGCCAATAACCATAAGGGTCAAAATAGGGGTATTACAAAACCCCTGGAGTTTTCTTTAGGCTCTTTTCAGACTCTCAAAATAAGAAAAGATTGCCAAGTGATCTTGTCTCTTTCACACTTGTAAAAGTATTTGAAAGGACGTCCATTCGGTGGTAGTTTATCCATTTTTTGGACCGCTTAGAATCTTTACGAAAAAGGTACACCTTGGTCAACCTTTGACTAAGAGAGTTCTTCCAGATATTATTTTATACTTTTTTGGGTCTGGGGACTAACATCACAAAAAAGTCAAATCTCGGAGTCCTCTTTAGGTTATTTCAGACTCCCTAAACATGAAAAATCATTGAGTTTCCCTTCTTTGGACTCGTAAAATGAAACATCAAAGGATCCTTATGGAACCTAACCTCTCCTTCCTTGGGTTCGTAAAATGTACAAGGATGGACTCATCTAACAGTGGGTTATATTGAGCATATGTTATCCTCCTCAAGCTCGGTAAAAAACAAAGAGGTACTCGTCAAATATGATGCGGAAAATGGGGGAATAAGCCGAGTCTACCTTTTTGGCAGCTTGTGAGTCATTACCTTTGAACATGTCGTGTGTCCACATTTTATCTCCTTCTTGGGTATTCAGTATGTATCTGGGTCATAACTAAAGTCATGAGTCTTCTTTGTTTGAACATCATCCAACGAATCTCTCATGTCATATTTTAGTTGTATCCTCCGTAAATCCCTGCTGCCGCGTTATATATCATGCCATCATATGTTAAAAGGATAAGTGTTAACCTGGGTCTACTTTCTGCAATATTGTCACCCTTCATATCCTTGTGTCAGTCCATACTCATCTGATTCATTACTTCACAACACTTTCCTATGTCGGCTTCATGTCGATGATGTGGGATTCATTATGGACCTCCTTTGAGGAGTCTATTCCTTTCGACTTCAACTCATTATCCAAGAATTAGGCTTAGGAGCCACCTTAGTACCTTGGTACCCACATGCCTCAATGGCATGTTTCCTTGTATTCGGCAGCGAGTTTTCATCATTGACCTCTGATCGAATGATCTCGCTGGTGTTCAACGTCAAAAAATCTATTCACATTCGTTGGAATGTACTAGAGATACCTTGGGGATCATTCTCATCATTGTTGATTTCCATCGCACTTGTTAACGATTTACATTATTGACTGGTAATCAAGTGGTTTCTACCATGTTCAACTTCAACACCTTGTAATCACATGGTTAGATTCATATCAATTTGGGATCGGGTAGAAGACTCTGGATGGTTATGATGTCTATTTCACATCCAGGTTGCGATGGTGATTTTTGGGTAGGTTCCCACATAGACATTATGTTGCTGACCTCATTCATGTACTGTCACACAGATCCACTTTTGTATTGGTCGTGGCTGTGTCATCTTTTCATGGATCTACGCCTGTAATCTAGTAGCCATGATATATCTTTAGTCATTGTTGAGACAGTACTATCATGGATCTGTGTTGTATTGGTCAGCAGCCATGCTTTGAGTCCATTGTTTTGAGCATGGGTATGCCCACCTCGGGGTTATTTGACATATTTTTGATGTTTCCTTATAGCTCCTTTCCAGTTTCCTTCCATCTATCTTTGTAGACTTCTTTCTTGGTAAAGTGTTTCGGCCATTAGATTCCTTCTGACCTCACACTTTAGGGGGCATCTGTTATACCTCAAATTGTCACTCCATGCACCATTGAGAACCTTCATGCCATATCACCTAAATAACATGATGTCCATATCTCCTAAGAAGTGTTGAGACCCATCCTCATCATGTTGGTCCCCTCCCTAGTCTTACTTGGAGGAAAATACACTTCTTAAAGGTCGAATGCCACCTCACCAAGTCTATATTAAGGATATTTTCCCCCTATGCTAGTGGTGCAAGGTGTGAAAATACAACATTTTCGTGCTCTGCATGCCTGCAGGGGCGCGAAAATTACAACCTTTTCGCGCTCTGCTCAGTTCTGGAGGCACGAAAATACCTCAATAATCACATTCCTTGGTTTTAGGATCTTGAATCTCGAAGATATTTTCATGGGATAGGGATTCCCTTCGAATCTCATATCACCCTTCTTCCTTGGTATGATTCAGCTCCTTGATCCATCTTTTACTCACCTAGAGCCATTATTCTCTCTTAGTGTTTGGTCTCCCAAATCCTATAAGAAGAATGGCATCCATGAACTAAGATAGAAATTTTGGAGGCATCAAACCTATGATCTTAGAAGTTTTTGCAGAGGTAGCAAAGGAGAGCTTGGAAGGAGGTTCTATCATCTTGGACATCAAGGTATAACATTGTAATTATCTTCTTTAGATTTCTTAATGATAACTTGGATTATTCTCCCATATTTTGTCTCTTATCACATTCATGCATGATATGTTATAAATTAGATCTAGATCAATACATCTATTGCTTGGAGGTTTTGGCCCTTTGTCTTGCTCAAACAGGTTCAACCTTTGGAGATCAAACTTGGAGTTGGATCTAGGAAAATAAACGAAATAAAACATAAGTCACATTGCTTCCTTTCCTTCTCATATTTAATGATCCATGTATTGTGTTAGATCTAGTAGAATAAACTACCATTTGTTTTGTTTCTGTCATAGATTGTACATTTATAAACTTAGTTCAGTCCGTGAGAGGGTTTAACTATCCGTAGGACGAATTCTCTAAAACATCCACAAAAAATATACAAGACACTAGTAGGATGCCTTATTGTTGTAATCTAAGGGATTACATGAGGTTACCAGTAACACGCAATACATACCAAGATACAAGATTCATACATGCATAAATATAGGAGGAAAAACATAAGTAATGGTGGTAGAAGTAACATGTTGTCTTATATTAAAGTACCATCATACAAGAAGCATTATTGCATATCTGGATCACCAGCCTAATATATAATGTAGACAAGTGGTTATTCAGTTACAACTTTCTAACTGTTTGGTCGGTTCACCTAACCAACTCGAATAACTGAACCAACTAATCCCTAGTTGGTCAGGAGGACCTAGTCAGCTGGCCGACTAGGATCCTTCAACATCTCCCCCACCCCAAAACGTTTCTTCACCTCGAAGAGAATAGGGGGATGCAAATTTTTTACAAGTTTTATAAAATTACAAAAAAAAAAAGTTTTCAGGGTTGCTGCGACCTGGATGCTTGGCCTGGCGGAGTAAATTCGACACATGCTTCAACAATTGTTGGGGAAGAGAGAGCGATTTGGTCTTGAAATTCATCCCATTTAGTGAGGAAACTCTTGATATTTGGTGCCAAACTGGTGAGTTTTGATAGGTGGATAAGATTAACTTGCATGGGTTAATCCACTAATATATTTTGCATCTCTAATTCGAAGTTCTGCATTTGAATTTTAGTTGATCTCATCAGTTTGTATATGCGGTTAGTGAGCCGACTGACTTCTTCGTGTGCTCGCTTTCCTTCGTGAAGCCATTGGTATTTATTTCTTCTTAACTAGTCTTGTCACTGGTGCTCCATGGAAATTTGGTTGTCTAAGATCTGTTTTGTGGCTGGGTCAGCAACTTTCTTCTGCTTATAAAGCTCAAGTAAATTTCTCTACATATTCTAATTTTTTACACAAACTTTCCCATAATGTGAATACCAGTTATTGAGAATGACTGATGCTTTGGATGCTTGCAATTCATATTATTTTAAATTTTTGTCGCATTCTTCTAATGTTCAAAACTAGTCGACGATGAGGAAGCTGGTTACATATTGTTGTTTTTGAGCTAGCTGGTCTTGAATTTTCTCATAGCTTTCTAAGAAAAATTCAACTAAAGTTTGTAATTTGTCGATTGTTTTCTCCAGGAGAGGATCTGGTAGTCGTCCAATAATATCCTATGATTTTGTTGCACACATTGTCCATACATTTTTTTGTTCTTCCTTTAATGCTTTCAGGTTTTTGGAGCTTTCTGACCACCTTTTGTTGCATACTTTAGTGGCCACCTTGATAAATTCGTCAAGTTCCTGCTCTGATGCTTTGGAGAGTGAGAAGATAACTTTATTTTCTGGTGATCCGACTGCTTATTGTACTGTCAAGGTTATCTTGGTGTCACTCTTGGAATTATTTATTTTATTTTTTTGCCTGGATGACTTCTTTTGGTCATTGATGGGGTCTCGGGTTATCTGTGGGGTCGTCGATGCATCGACAATTGAAAAGGGACGAGCGAACGACTGTGGGGATGAAGTAGTCGATGTCGAAATGGTCATAGCAGAGGGTGGTATAATTAGAGGGGTCATCGTATGTAAGTTTGACGACAAGATCGAGGGTAATTTTGTAGGTAGGTTCGTCATATGGGGAGTCATATCATGTGGAAGAGACACAAGAGGCTCCACTGGAGCCAAGACAAGGATAGAGGGTGTTGATACTAATGTGGAAAACGGAGGTGTCGTGACAATAGTGGAGGATGGTAAAGTAGAAGTTGACATGGAGGAAGTTGTGATCATTGTCGAATCAATTGTGAATGACATGGGTATTGATGTAATAAGGGGGTTCGTAATAGATATGGGTAAGGGGAGAGATGTGCTTAAAGAGGTGGTTGATGGTTCAGAATATGGAGTATGTGTTGATGCTACACTTTCTTGTAGTGGGTTTTGTAGGGGAGATTCAACTATAGTCGAAGGGGAAATAGAGCTTTTAATCACTGTCTTTAGGGAAGGAAGTTTTACTTTACTTGGGGATTTAAAAATAGGTTTTCCAGATTCGAGTATACAGGGTGAATGGTCAGGAGTGCTTATGGGAAGCTTGGATAGATAAGGTAAAAATTGTGAGTATTGATCAAGAAAATACTTGAACTCAGGTGTCATTGTGAATGGCATAGGATTGGATGTAGGTACCTCTTGTTGTTTGAATTCAACTTGGGTTGGCGATTGAATTGGGGAATCATCTGTTAGATCAACCAAAACTTTTTCTTGTGAGGAATGATTTATACAGACATTCTTTTGAGGAGTTTGTCGCTTTGCAGCTGAAGTCTTTGAGATGGCTAGATGTGATGGTCATTTCTTCTTGTAATCCTTCTGAATTTGTTATTTGGTGGTCAATTTCTTATTTACCGCTTCTATTAATACATTCTTATCCTAATCTCTGACTTCATCTATATCATCCTCTGTGGCGTATAGAAACAACTGTTTTCTTTTCTTATAATTTTGTCTGTTCGCTTTACCTTTAATATCGTGCTAATACAAAAATATATTTTCAACAACTTGATCGATTTTGTCCTTCAGTCGGGGTTCATCAAAGTTGGGATTGACTCCGTATTTGATGAGTGGTTCTTCTTCATCATCTTCAGTCATCTCTCCCGAAGGTTCATCAACTGGTTCTTTATTTTTACTAGCGACAAGTACCAATGCTAAAGGATTGACTGGTTCTTCTTCTAGCCAAATTTTGTAATATATAGTTTTGTTTCTCTTTGGTCTTATAACTCTCCATCCGTTAAAGACTCAATGATATCCATATGTTGATATTTAGCTATAGTAGGTAAGGTAATTGTAGTATTTTTCTATCTCGATAAGTCAGTAAACATCTCAGGAATGTTAGGATAATAATCAAGCTCCTGAGCATCTCCTGTTGCACCCTTCATTTACCATACTTTTGTATGATGAAGGGAAAGTTCAATATGTGTTCCTTGAGGAAGACAACGACGAATGCATCAGAGGCACTCTCCATCTAGTACATCTAATATTGACTTCTTGAAACCAAAGTTCCAAGTAGGTCTTTGCGTTGTTTAAGTTGAAATCCATCCCTTTTCCCACAAATATTTGGAAATTTTTCATCATTGGGGGTTGAATGTTAATGAATGTTGCTTCGCCAACTGGATTAATTTTTGCCATTACTATGTAGATGAGTAATGATGGGAATCTAGTAGCATGTGGACATTCCTGGAACTTATCATAGTTAGATTTTACTAATTGAGCTAGGTGGTCATCTCAATTGAAAATTTTTGCCTCATACGCGACCTGTTTGACGTCTTCCAACATGTCGATCCTCAAGTCGGATGGTCGAACTGAACTTGTTAAGCACAATGAGATTATTATGGCATTCCACTTAATTGAATCATATTTCACTTTGTTGATTATAATCCCTTTTGAATTTTTCCATGCGGCTGACCTTATGAATTCTTTGACTAAAGGAATTGGTTTATTTGTGATGGGTACTACTGGTCCCTTACTTGATAGAATAGTAGTTGCGGCAATGAGCAAATCTATGACCGAGATGGCCTCGTCGATCCAGATTTTTCTATCGTGTTATCTACTAACAATGAATTTTGGTATGATTTATTTTAGGTTATCAAATGGAGCTAGAGGGGGTGCATTTAAATAACTATGAATCTTTGTTGTAGCAAGCTTCTGAGCAGATTCTATCCATTGTTATCCTGTATTTCCCATGTCTTCATTTCCACATAGTATTTTCCCCAATTCAGATCATCGATTTTTGCTTTCTTTATCCTATGGAGTCTGGATTCTAGGGCGGTCATGGCCACTTCCTCCTGTTTCATTCTAGATTTATGTTCCGTGACTTTGGTTTTGGAAACTATGGTACATTTATTTAGTTCCATGCCACACATTATTTAGTGGGAAAATTTTAAATAAAGTCTGTAATTCAGGGAATTGCTTGCTCTCATTCAAATTGTGAGGATAAATTAATCCAAGGGTCTTCAAATTGTGGTGTATTTATAGGCACGATAATCTGCAAGCTTTTAGTGCGGGCAGGTGAAAACATTAAATACGAGCTTTGCGGATTACACCTCACTCGCACGCTTGGTGAAAATTCCAAGGGAATCTTTCTTTGTGCATTAGTTTTCATGCTTGATAGCCATTACTCCCATTGGTAATCTCATCAATCTCTGGGTCCATGTCTTTTGTCGTTCGTCGTCACTCGCTCGGGAAATAGCTTGATTGGTCATTTGTTGAATAGCTTCGTTAATTGCTTCCTTGTATACTTACTCATTGAGTCATTGCTTCGAGTGAGTTGGTTGTTCCAGGACTGTTACCTACTTTCATTTTCATGCTCTACTTCTTCTGCCCAGTTAACTCTGATGTTGAATTGTGTCCATTGTACCAAAATCCATGTCTCAGTTCTCCCTTTTATATGTTTTTGGTGGGTTATTTATGTAACTAATTTTTTATTTAAATTAACTTAGTTAAAATTTTCCTAATTCTATACAAACCCGGGGACACGAAATTTGACTAGTGATGATATAGTCACTAGTCGACATCGTGCCTCTTTCATAGTCAGTAACATTTCAATCATGCTCCATTCACGAACTTTTTAAAGACTTGACCTTGCAATGTTTTTAATCTGGTCGATCCATTATTATTGAGATCCTTGACAATATAAGGTCCTAACCATCCAATTTCAAGATTTTTAGGTTTTCCTTTTATTTAACTGTTATATAAGAGTACTAGGTCACCGACCGAGATGTCTTTGCTTTTAATATTTTTGTTGTGCCATGATTTTTGTTGTAGTTTTTGTACTTCTTGATGATGGATGGTGACCATTCTTTGTTCTTCAAACTGTTGCAGCTAAAACATTTGGTCTTGTGTAGCTTGAACAGTGTTTAGATGTAACACTTTAGCAATAGGTGGAGCTTGTTGCTTAAAATGTAGAGGGATGCCTGCTTCTTGACCATACACTAGTTAAATGGTGTTTGTTCCATTGATATGTTATATGTTGTTCTATATTCCCATAGGATTACATGTATTTTTTCGTCCTAGTCGTCGTTGTCGATACTGCATATTTTTGTAAGACCTTTTGTCAATGTTTTGTTGAACAACTCAAATGCTCCATTCAACTATGGATGATAAGCTTAACTTTTTTGATGGTCGACCATAAATTATTTAAGTAATACGTCAATGTTATTATTGACGAAATGTGTGCCTTGGTCGCTAATTAAATGAGAAAACATCCAAATATTGTAATAATGTTTTTGTATATAAATATTGCAACAACTTCGCTAGTACAAGCTTCGACTGGTTCTGCTTTGGCCCACTTAGTCACATATTCTACTACGGTGATAATATATCTTGCGTCCGTCTATTAACCAGTGGTCGGGAAGGGATCGACAAAGTCAATTTCCCATATTTCAAATGTGAGACCGAGGTGGATAGAGATGACAAGAATCTCATGTCAATGTAGAAATCGACCCATGCGTTGGCATTTGTCGCATTTATTCACATATGCTTTGCAATCTTTGTTTAGAGAGGGCCACCATAGTTCGGATTGTAAAATTTTCCTGGCAGTCGTGTCGGCATTAAAGTGTCCTCTTGTAGGTCCTAAGTGTGATTCTTCTATTACAGCTTCTTGTTCATTGTCAAGTGTACATCGACGGAGTATGTCATATGGGACTAACTTGTATAGATATCCATTAATTAATGTGTAAGGTGTTGCTTCCATCGCTAGTATTTTCTTCTTTTTCTTTGATGTTCCTGCTGGTGCCCGAACTTCTTGTATAAATTACACAATGTCTTCTAGCTCAGTTGGCATGGCCTTGACTTTGAAAAGGCAGGAATCGGGAATTTCATCATCGATGTCGTTTGGGTATTCACCAATTTTTATGTGGGAGAGGTGATTGGGTCCAACATATGACTTGCCTGGTCGGCCTAGTATTTCAAATTCAAATTCTTGGAATAAGAGAAGCCATCAACATACCCTTCCATGGTGCAATGATTTATTTACCAGGTATTTAAGTGTTTGATGGTCAGTGAAGAAGATGAATGGATTGGCCATCAAGTGGTGTCAATATTTTTGTAATGCAAAGATCATGCCTAAGCCTTCTTGTTTGCTAATTGAGTAGTTTCTTTTCGCTTTCAATTTGTTGCTACTGTACATGTTTGGGTAGTAGATCCCGTCATCTCCTGGTTGAGTGAGTATTGCACCAACTATGGTACCTAACGCATCAATATGGACATGGAATTTATTCAACCAATCTGGAAATATGAGTATTGGGGATTCTACTAATTTTATTTTAAGTAGCTCAAATGTTTCTTCACATTATGGTGTCCACTTGAATTCAGTATTTAGTCTAATTAACTCTTCTAGAGGAAATGTCATATCTGAATAATGTCGGATAAAATTCCTATAATATCCGACATGTCCTAGCATAATTCTGACTTGCTTAGGGTTCACTGGAGGTTTCATACCAAGAATGAATTTATTTTTTGTTAAGTATACTTTAATTCCTTCTTTACAAATGACATGACCCAATAATACTCCAATAGGTGTATAAAGGATGCATTTATTTATGTTTAAAGACAACTAGATTTGGCGACATCTTTCCAACATCAATCAGATCCACTATACAATGTCTTTAAGCATTGTGTAAATAATCCAATCATCAAAGAAGACAACCATTGTTTTGTACATGAATGCTTTAATGACGATATGAGAAAATACAACTGTTACATTCTTCAATCCAAAAGGCATGACCTTGTATGAAAAAGATCCAAATTCATAGACAAATGGCGTTTTATGTTGATCTTCTTTTGCTATAGGTACTTGATTATATCCAGAGAATCCATATGTAAAAGAGTAACCCACGTGACAGACAACTTCATTAATAATTTTGTCGGCGAATGGTGTCGGGAATGGATATGTAAGTGCAACTTTGTGCAAGTCTTTGAAGTCGGCACATATCCGTAGATGCTTAGGTCATTCTTCTTTGTTTGAATGACCATGGGGATGGCCCATTCTGATTGATCTATAGGGTATATGATACCTTTGGCCAACATATTTTCAATTTCTTTCTTTACTATATCTTTGTATTTTTGCGCTAACTTGTAAGGTCACTTCTTTATAGGTTTTGATTAAGGAATTATATCAATCTTCATTTCTCCCATTTCTTGCACTAAGCCTTTCAAATATTTATAGTTGCGGGAAAATATGTTTTGGTATTCTTTCAGTAGGTTTGCTATTTTTGCAATCTACTGCTCCGACCAATAGTCGCCTATTTTCTCCATTTTAGGTTTCCCATCTATCGAGATGTCAACTTCTTTTAGTTTTATTTCAGCATTCATCCATTCTAGTGCTTTTTATTCATCAATTGGTCAGTCTCCTTCCTTAAAACTAGTGAAGGATAGGGGGAAATCTTTGTGTTCATCGTCTCCTTCTTTGTTCTCGATTGATATTTTTAGGACTGAATTTACTGGTTGAGTTATTTGGGGATGATTTATTTTCCATTAGAAGCTCTTCCCATAAGTGTGCTCATTCTCCATGTCCAATCGAGTTGGGAGATGGACTGACTGTTTTCTTGTAGTTGTGATTATATTGCAGTCTAAACTTGGTTGGTTGGTTTTGTTGTCTGTACCAACTGGTTTCTTTGGCGATTTGATAAATTGATCTATTTATTGGATTGCTTGATCTCTTAGGCATTCATATGTAGAGGAGAATGAAAAATCCTTTATGAAATTCTCTTTAAGTGTTTTCCACTTGAAATTTTCTCCTATTGCTTCTTCCATCTTGTACCATTTTTTAGGAAGGTCGTCTAACGTGCTTGGAAACAGATGGTGCCATACTCATTCGTCGCAGTATCCAAGACTTTTCCACTTTTTTCACAGTTTTTTATATGCACGACGGGGTCTAATCCTTGGATGAACTTTTGAATTTTCTCTTGAGCTGTTAACTCCTTCCCTCTGAATCTTTTAATGCAATATGTTGAAGCAGTCATCCAAATTTGCATACGTGACTGATGGGTGTCCCACCATCTGGACACTTGTCTTCAAAAGTCTCAACTAGGATTTGAATTCAGAATCCTCCCCCCGCATTCTTAGAAACATCTTCTACATGAGTTGAAGGTGATACTCATTCTTTGTATCGCATTGGAGGTAGATTAGTCGGTTTTCTTTTCGTTGGCACCAAGATCAAGTATTCCTTTGTTATTTTTTCAAATATTTTTGGAATGATAGATATTGTAAAACACTTTTGTGTTGGTCGTCGAGGAATGACCTCAAATGACCAACATTCTCTTGTATGTGCTTTGTAGTTTTCTATTTGCTAGTCGTATAGCTCAGATTTAGAATTTTCCTGACAGACATGGGAGACCCTAAATGGATTTCTCCATATTCATTAGGTTCTATTGAGTCTTCGTTGTTTTGAATAATTTGATATAATCTAGTTCTTATATCTACATCGTGGTCATATGGTTCTTCCCATGGTTTTTCTTGATAGGGGTAGATAGGCACAATACATTTTTTTCCATCTCCTATGAGTTTTATTCTATCTTTTTCAAGAGAAATAGAAGCTTTCATCTTTCTTACCCACAATCATCCTATCATTGCAGGAAATGATTTGGATCCTTCTTTCGAGTTGATTACCCCATAGTGAATTTGTGTGTTAATACCCATGATACCAGTATTCACGTTTTTCCAAACTCCAATGGGTTCGATTTGGCCTTGGTAGGATAAATTGAGGTAGATACCCATCTTTGACAGCTGTGGTTGACCAAGTCATTCCCACGTTGATCTTTTCATTATGTTATCCTGAGAGCCAAATTCAAGGATGAATTATGATACACAACACCCTTTTACTTCGAGGTCGACCAACAGGTCGATATTTATTTTTTACTTCTGGTTAAGACGACATAATTTTTTAGTAATTTTTTCATTACTTGTGTTGTTCTTTACGATATAATTAAATGAATGAGTTTGGAGATAACTTCTTCCTTCATAATAAGTTGTAGCAATTCATTAAGAGTTCCATGCTTAGATTCTTCATTCTTATTTTGAATATTTGTAATTTGTGGATTGTCGTCTCCAATCCTTGTGCCATTCTTTGTGACGATTTGCAAGTTTTTATGATTCAAAAATTCATGCTTGGGAACAACATATAATACATTAATATTCTTTTTATTATTAAGATTCTCAAGCATGATGGGGAATTCATTAATTTATGCTCTCCCACCCCACATTTTGTACAAAACTTGAGATCCGTTCTGTCTTTCTAGGGACAATGGAGACTCAAGTGTTCTTCAATAAAGCATACATAACAATGAGGCTTCCCTCAGTCGTGTTACCATTCAAACTAGAAAGCTATTTTTTCTAGCACAATTTGATCATAAGCCAGTGAATGATAAGCACGGGAGAGATTCAAAACCAATGTCACCTCATATTGATCTCTCAACTACTTCGGGAACTCCTCAATTTAGGGGAGATCCCTATTTAGGATACCTGTCAACACAACACACATATACCTTACAACAACCTTTATGACATAGATCAATTCCTTATATGGAGTCAAACAATGAGTAACAAGACAATCCTAACCTAACACTTCTCCATAATAGAAAATAATCAGGGTGTACAACAATACCTTACATTTCCTAATGAATTTAATGTAACCCAAAGGACACCTCCTAAAGGTGTTCCCTCAAAGGGAGAAGATTACTTAGGTCAAGTCAAGTTTGAGGAAGGCCTTAAAGGACAAACGTTGGCTAGAGTTTGTGAGATATGGCACTTTCATGTTTCCCTAGTCATAGTGGAGAATGATGATGCCTCGGATTTGTGGATAAGTAGGGAGGGCACACCTCTTCCACGGAGTAGATTCTCCAAATTTTCAATATTTTTCAAGTTTTAAATTTTTCTATTTTTAGGGTTTTTCTAGGGTTTTCTATTTTTATTTTTAAGTATTTTTATGGTTAAAATGCAGCTGACTAACATGAAAATGAAGCCTAACTATAATACATTAAATTCTGAAATTTTGAGTAAAAAAGGTTGACAAGATAAGGGGATTATGATGTCATCTCAATCCCTAGGGCTTAAAGAGATCATGGCTAGTGTCCCTCTCTTAGATTGTCCCTCTAATATTTGCAAGCTAGGGTATCACCTACAAACCTATAGAGTTTGGAAGGTGATCCTAACCAAGGAATATGGAGAAGTCCAAGGCCCTAAAAGCGAAAGTAAACCCTAATACAAGGCGTTTCCCACACAAAAAGTTGATATAATATTGATAAAAAGCCCTAATTCAGAAAAATGCAGCAATACACCACCATTAATTCCCCATAGATGCATTAACTTACCAATATTCACTAATACATGAGCAAAGGAAAAGATTTAGGTCATTCTTGAGCATGTGTTTAGCAAACAATTCTAGCACCAACCATAGCATGTGCAAAAAGAGGCCTTAGATTCATCCACCATTCACCATTGAAGCAAGAGAAGACATCCAAGAGAAGTGTGCATCACCAAGAGAGATCATAAAGTAGAGAAATAGGAATAAGTTTGGTTTAGGCTTTCATAGGTAGAATTCATTTCTGAAGGAAAATTGGAAACCTGTGTAAGAGATGAGTATACTCGAGGCATTTCGGACTCAGGAGTAGAGTCCATCCTCAAGAGAAAGAATGCCTCAATGGAAAAGAAGGTATATGGTTTCAATAAATAGGTTTCTATATGTTAACTTAAACCCTAGTCGACTTAATGCTCATCCTTAATAAATGTTAATAATATTAATACATACTTTAATAATCAAAACTTATTAGTAATTTAGAACTTAATACTCCATAATAGTAATTATTATTAGTTGATTATAAGACGTGCTCTTAAAAGTTAAAATGTATCAATTTAACACTTAACATATTAATAATTTATAAGTAAAACTAATGAATTAATAAATCTTATTTAAACATGAATGTTTCATTTAATAATTAATACTTAATCCAGTAATAATTAATGCTTCATGCATTTACTACTGCATTATTAATAATAGTAGCAAATCATAATTAACCATAAAGTATTAATAATTGATATATAATACTTGATGATGATTATTAGCATATTTACTTAATAATTATTTATTAGGGTTTATCTTGAGCTTTTTAGGGAATTAATGATTGCTTTCCAAGTGTCCTTAAGGGTTAGGGCATCGTTCCTGTTGAAATTATTAGGATGTTTCTCAATCTTAATTGACTCCCTTAGGCATATTTGATAGTAATGATCTTTAAGCGCTATAACACAGGCTTCTTCAATGCAAACATGATGATTAGTTTTTGATGAGTGTTCAACAACAACTGCCTTTTTTACCCTATCGTGAATGGTGTCGGCACAATGTTCTTTTAATCAAGTTTTTATTGAACGCCCTGCTGTTTCACCGATGTATAAGTCACCACAGGAGCAAGGGAATGAGTAAACACCTTTTTTAAGTTTGGGATTGACTGGGTCTTTTGCTTTATCTAGGATCTTTCTAAGGGAGCTAAGGGGGCGAAAATATGTTTTTATATGTTTTCTCTTTAGGATTTTTGCAATCCTATGAGTAGTTCCTTGAATGTATGGGACAAAGGCTCTTGTCTTATAATTTTACAATGTGGAGAGGAGGTTTTTTTATACCTTTCTCTCTTGAATATTTTATTTCTAGCCTACAAGCCTAAATAATAAAATAATATTATTTTTAGGGTAAATTCTACAAAACAAAGGAATTTTACCCTAAAATGTACTAAAATAATAAAAATAAGCTAAAATAATTAGAGAAATGGCTTCACTTGATGAAGTAGTGAGCCAGGGGGGATATCATGCCCCATCTAAACCCAAAGTGTTGAAATCCCTACACGCCCCCCTCTAAGGCACTATAGGATCAGTTGGTGCGCAATAGCTCGAAGAAGGGCACATTGGGCCAAGAAGGTTGGAGCATGGGTATCTGGAAGATGAAATAGGTCCAAGTGGGTGCAAGAAGGTGTGCTAGGAGGAGATAACAGTCCTTTACAAAGTGCAATCACCTCTACAAGTCAAATAACCAGGATGGGTATGTGCCCCAGTGGGTCACCCACAGAATCCCCAAAGAACCAACCCATGGGAATAAAGCCATGAATGGTGGATATATCATCACACCGAAGGGGAAGTTAGTAAAGCCACTAAGCTAGGTACATCTGAGATTGAAACCAAGGGGGATGGACATGTACAATCCATGGGGTAAAAATCCCCCAAACCAAATATCTAAACAATAAAATCCACTTTGGCCTATACAATAAAAAACATTTGAACCCCTTCTCTATGCCCAACCTATTTGGAACGTTGCAGCTGCTCTGGTGCATAACACTGGCTTTGACTGTGGGACACGTGCTCTTCTCATGAGTGCATGAGAACCTCTTGAATCTCCTGGGTACCTGTAGACCTACAAACATATCTAATAACAAAGGAATCAAATGCATTGGAGGCAGACACTTCTGTGTTGCCTTGTTCAAAATAAAGATGAATAACCAAAAATGAAAAAACAACAAATGCATTGCATAGGTGATTCAAATGCTAAATTGAAATAAAACTAACCTATCTACATTAATTATAATAACAGAGAAGGGTCAAGTGAAATCATACCACTAGTGTAGCCACCTGAGTATTGATTTGTACTTGATTTTCTTCCTTTGTCTTTGCAGATTATCCAAGACATAATCAAATCAATAATAAGCTATCATGCTATGTACTTACCAATATCTTTACTAAGAAGGGCGAGGAATGCTAGATGAATGTGGGAACCGAGAAATTATTTTTTCATGGAGAAGGATTACTTTCGCAGGTTTTATCTATCCATATCTACATCAGGATGTAATATACATTGTCCTCATCACATATCTGCTTTGTGAAATTCTTTCGCATAGAATTGGATACCTGATTTTGAACTTGGGGGAGTCCTTTCATAGATGAGCTTTGGAAAATTTCTAGAGAGTCTTTGAGAGGTAACCACAATAAAATACTGTACAAAACTTGAGATCTGTTCTATCTTTCCAGGGACAATGGAGACTCAAGTGTTCTTCACTAAAGCAGACATAAAAACGAGGCTTCCCTTAGTCGTGTTACCGTTCAAACTAGAAAGCTATGTTTTCCAGCACAATTTGATCATAAGATAGTGAATGATAAGCTCGGGAGAGATTCAAAACCAATGTCACCTCATCTTGATCTCTCAACTACTTCGGGAACTACTCAATTCAGGGGAGATCCCTATTTAGGATACCTATCAACACAACACACATATACCTTACAACAACCTTTATGACATAGATCAATTCCTTTTATGGAGTCAAACAATGAGTAAGAAGACAATCCTAACCTAACACTTCTCCATAATAGAAAATAATCAGGGTGTAGAACAATACCTTATATTTCCTAATGAATTTATTGTAACCCCAACGACACCTCAGAAAGGTGTTCCCTCAAAGGGAGAAGATTACTTAGGTCAAGGCTAGTTTGAGGAAGTCCTTAAAGGACAAGCGTTGGCTAGGGTTTGTGAGATATGGCACTTTCATGTTTCCCTAGGAACAGTAGAGAATGATAATGCCTCCTTGGATTTGTGGATAAAGTAGGGAGGGCACACCTCTTCCACGGAGTAGATTCTCCAAATTTTCAATATTTTTCAAGTTTTGAATTTTTCTATTTTTAAGGATTTTTATGGTTAAAATGAAGCTAACTAACATGAATATGAATCCTAACTATAATACATTAAATGCTGAAATTTTGAGTAAAAAAGGTTGACAAGATAAGGGGATTTTGATGTCATCTCAATCCCTTGGGTTTAGAGAGATCATGGCTAGTGTCCCTCTCTTAGATTTTCCCTCTAATATTTTCAAGCTAGGGTATCACCTACAAACCTCTAGGGTTTGATAGGTGAGCCTAACCAAGGAAAATGGAGAAGTCCAAGGCCCTAAAAGCAAAAGGAAACCTTAATACAAGGCGTTTCCCACACACAAAGTTGATATACTATTGATAAAAATCCCTAATTCAGAAGAAAATGCAGCAATACACCACCATTCAATCCACACAGAAGCATTAACTTACCAATATTCACCAAGACACGAGCAAAGGAAACGACTTAGGTCATTCTTGAGCATGTGTTTAGCAAACAATTCTAGCACCAACCACAGCATGTGCAAAAAGAAGCCTTAGATTCATCCACCATTCACCATTCAAGCAAGAGAAGACATCCAAGAGAAGTGTTCATCACCAAGAGAGATAATAAAGTAGAGAAATAGGAATAAGTTTGGTTTAGGATTTCACAGGCATAATTCATTTCTGGTGGAAAATTGGAAACCTGTGTAAGAGATGAGTATACTCAATGCGTTTCGGATTCAGGAGTAGAGTCCATCCTCAGGAGAAAGAATGACGCAATGGAAAATAAGGTATATGGTTTCAATAAATAGGTTTATACATGTTAAATTAAACCCTAGCCGACTTAATGCTCATCCTTAATAAATGTTAATAATATTAATACATTTTTTTTTGTAAATCTGCAGTATCTATTAATCAGTAAAAAACATAAAGAACATAGTTTTGGATCGTCTGAGGTGGTATGAGACAGTGAAGCCACCATCCAAAACATTCAAAGATGCAAATATGACTGTTTTTGGCCCAAAAATACTTTGACCCTCTCGGGGGAAACCAGGCGAAAGTCTTATGTAAAAAATTTAAACTAAGCATAGAAGGATTTCGCAGTAAACTACAAAACACATGATAGAAAAATAACTGAAAAAAACACATAGAACCCAAGACTGGAAGTGCTTACCATGAGGTCCTTGCCGTCATGCAACTAAGCTAGATATTTCTCCAGGATTAGGAAGCCTCCCTGGAAGGTGTCATTAGATGTAGAAGCTGGAAGTTTGGCTGGCAGAGGTGTTGACTTGCGCTCCATCATGGCATCGAGCTCAGTGTTGTCCCTAATTCTCTTGTTGAGGAGAGGCCCCGTGGTTGAAGGCATGTGGAAGGGAGCACCCGTCATCGCCACCTGGTCCGGGGGTTTCAAACCTCCAACCGAGAACGATCCCTTTTCTCCAGAGTGTGCCTGAGTGGCGCTGCCTCCTCCAATCGTGTCATTGTTCTTCCCACGACGCTCTACATCGAAGTTCTTCCAGGAAAAAGGTAGCTTCCATTCCACTAAGCTTGTCATCCAATTCCATTAGCTTTGCTCTGGCTGTTAGCACAGTGTCCTTGGAAGATCTCCAATTACTTATTATGCCATCCATGAGCACACCCATCATATTTTTAACTAGCCAATAGTGGTTTATCTTTCCCCCATCTCTTCCAGAAGCCAGGTCTCTGAGACAAGACGAGCTTCCCATTCATCAATTAAGGCTCGAACAGGCATAGGAATACCAACGCCAAAGCCTTCCTTTGCAGCAAAGGCAAGGATTCATTGCGTGCGGCCTAGACCACCACTACCATGACAGGGGGTGCCTCATTGTCGCGACATTGGAATGCTGAGCATGTCGGGTTCTGTGAGAATAATTGCAGAGAAGTTTGCAGAGAAAAAACATAGTCGAAGATGGAGGGCCAAGGAATGGAATGGGAGAGTTCTCTTTCGACCCTCCTTAACCCCATTCCATTGGAGAATATCGAGGGCCACACGCTCCAGCTCTGTAATCATGGATTTGGAGTTAATAAGCTTGGTACCTCGCCGTCGTCCCGCCATTAACCGAGAGGAATTCAATTGCAGGTGCAGTAAATGCTTCTTCCTCCACAACTTGGCAAAGGTTTAAGGAAGTGTCATGCAGAGTGCCACGTTGAGGGATCCAAGGTCGAGGCTCTTCGGTGGCATTCTTCCTGTTAGGTGGAGTGACACCCACATCTGGGTGTTAATAATATTAATACATACTTTAATAATAAAAACTTATTAATAATTTAGAACTTAATACTCCATAATAGTAATTATTATTAGTTGATTATAATACGTGCTCTTAAAAGATAAAATGTATCAATTTAACACTTAACATATTAATAATTTATAAGTAAAACTAATGAATTAATAAATCTTATTTAAACATGAATGTTTCATTTAATAATTAATACTTAATCCATTAATAATTAATGCTTCAGGAATTTTTTAATGCATTAATAATAATATTAGCAAATCATAATTAACCATAACGTATTAATACTTAATATATAATACTTGATGATGATTATTAGCATATTTACTTAATAATTATTTATTAGGGTTTATCTTGAGATTTTTAGAGAATTAATGATTGGTTTCCAAGTGTCCTTAAGGGATAGGCCATTGTTCCTGTTGAAATTATTACCATCGTTCTTGTTGAAATTATTAGGATGTTTCTCAATCTCAATTGCCTCCCTTAGGCGTCTTTGGTAGTAATGATCTTTAAGGGCTATAACATAGGCTTCTTCAATGCATACATGATGATTAATTTTTGATGAGTGTTCAACAACAACTGACTTTTTTACCATATCGTGAATGGTGTCGGCACAATGTTATTTTAATCGAGTTTTTATTGCGTCCCGTTTCACCGATGTATAAGTTACCACAGGAGCAAGGGAATGAGTAAACACCTTTTTTAAGTTTGGGATCGACTGGGTCTTTTGCTTTATCTAGGATATTTCTAAGGGAGCTAAGAGGGCGGAAATATGTTTTTATATGTTTTCTTTTTAGGATTTTTGCAATCCTATCGGTAGTTCCTTGAATGTATGGGAGAAAGGCTCCTATATTATAATTTTACAATGTGGAGAGGAGGTTTATTTATACCTTTCTCTCTTGAATATTTTATTTCTAGCCTACAATCCTAAATCATAAAATAATATTATTTTTAGGGTAAATTCTACAAAACAAAGGAATTTTACCCTAAAATGTACTAAAATAATAAAAATAAGCTAAAATAATAAGAGAAATGTCTTCACTTGATGAATTAGTGAGTCAGGGGGGATGTCATGCCCCATCTAACCCCAAAGTGTTAAAATTCCCTAAACGCCCCCCTCTAAGGAACTATAGGCTCAGTTGGTACACAATAGCTGGAAGAAGGGTGCACTGGACAAAGAAGGTTGGAGCATGGGTCTCTGGAAGCTGAAATAGGTCCAAGTGGGTGCAAGAAAGGGTGTTAGGAGGATATAACAGTCCTTTACAAAGCGCAATCACATCTATAAGTCAAATAACCAGGATGGGTATGTGCCCCAGTGGGTCACCCCTTAGAATCCCCAGAGCACCAACCCATGGGAATAAATCCGTGCATGGTGGATATATCATCACACCGAAGGGGCAGTTAGCAAAGCCACAAAGCCAGGTACTTCTGAGAGTGAAACCAAGGGGGATGTCCATGTCCAATCCATCGGGTAAAAATCCACCAAACCAAATATCTAAACAATAAATACCACTTTGGCCTATACAGTAAACAAAATTGACCCCTTCTCTAGGCCCAATCTATTTGAAACGTTGCAGCTGCTTTGGTGCATAGCACTGGCTCTGACTGTGGGACATGTGCTCTTCTCAGGAGTGCATGAGAACCTCTTGAATCTCCTGGGTACCTGTAGACCTACACACATATCTAATAACAAAGGAATCAAATGCATCGGAGGCAGACACCTCCGTGTTGCCTTGTTGAAAATGAAGATGAATAACCAAAAACGAAAAAACAACAAATGAAATGCATAGGCAACTCAAATGCTAAACTGAAATAAAACTAACCTATCTACATTAATTATAATAATAGATAAGGGTCAACTGAAATCATACCACCAGTGTAACCACCTAAGTATTGATTTGTACCTGATTTTCTTCCTTTGTCTTTGCAGATTATCCAAGACATAATCACATCAATAATAAGCTATCATGCTATGTACATACCAATATATTTACTAATAAGGAGGAGGAATGCTAGATGAATGTGGGCACCAATAAACCTTGAAATTTTTTGCATGGAGAAGGATTACTTTCGTATGTTTTATCTATCCATATATACATCGGGATGGAATATACATTGTCCTCATCACATATTTGCTTTGTGAAATTCTTTCGCATAGAATTGGCTGTCTGATTTTGAACTTGGGGGAGTACTTTCATAGATGAGCTTTACAAAACTTGAGATCCGTTATATCTTTCCAGGGACAATGGAGACTCAAGTGTTCTTCACTAAAGCAGACATAACAATGAGGCTTCCCTCAATCGTGTTACCATTCAAACTAGAGAGCTATGTTTTCCAGCACAATTTGATCATAAGATGGTGAATGATAATCACGAGAGAGATTCAAAACCAATGTCACCTCATATTGATCTCTCAACTACTTCGGGAACTCCTCAATTCAGGGGAGATCCCTATTTAGGATACCTGTCAACACAACACACATATACCTTACAAAAACCTTTATGACATAGATCAATGCCTTATATGGAGTCAACCAATGAGTAAGAAGGCAATCCTAACCTAACACTTATCCATATTGAAAATAATTAGGGTGTACAACAATACCTTACATTTCCTAATGAATTTAATGTAACCCCAAGGACACCTCAGAAAGGTGTTCCCTCAAAGGGAGAAGATTACTTATGTCAAGGCGAGTTTGAGGAAGGCCTTAAAGGAAAAGTGTTGGCTAGGGTTTTTGAGATATGGTACTTTCATGTTTCCCTAGGCACAATGGAGATTGATGATGCCTCCTTGGATTTGTGGATAAAGTAGGGAGGGCGCACCTCTTCCATGAAGTAGATTCCTCCAAAATTTCAATATTTTTCAAGTTTTGAATTTTTCTATTTTTAGGTTTTTTCTAGGTTTTTTTTTATTTTTATTTTTATTTTTAAGGATTTTTATGGTTAAAATGCAGCTGACTAACATGAAAATGAAGCCTAACTATAATACATTAAATGCTGAAATTTTGAGTAAAAAATGTTGACAAGATAAGGGGATTATGATGTCATCTCAATCCCTATGGATTAGAGAGATCATGGCTAGTGTCCCTCTCTTAGATTGTCCCTATAATATTTGCAAGCTAGGGTATCACCTAGCAACCTCTAGGGTTTGGTAGTTGAGCCTAACCAAGGAAAATGGAGAAGTCCAAGGCCCTAAAATCAAAAGGAACCCTAATACAAGGTGTTTCCCACACACAATGTTGATATAATATTGATAAAAAAAACCTAATTCAGAAAAAAAAAATGCAACAATACACCACCATTCAATCCACATAGAAGCATTAACTTACCAATATTCACCAAGACATGAGTAAAGGAAAAGGCTTAGGTCATTCTTGAGCATGTGTTTAGCAAACAATTCTAGCACCAACCATAGCATGTGCAAAAAGAAGCCTTAGATTCATCCACCATTCAAGCAAGAGAATACATCCAAGAGAAGTGCGCATCACCAAGAGAGATCATAAAGTAGAGAAATAGGAATAAGTTTGGTTAAGGCTTTCATAGACAGAATTCATTTCTGAAGGAAATTTGGACACTTGTGTAAGAGATGAGTATACTTGACGCGTTTCAGACTCAGGAGTAGAGTCCATCCTCATGAGAAAGAATGCCTCAATGGAAAATAAGGTATATGGTTTCAATAAATAGGTTTATATATGTTAACTTAAACCCTAGCCGACTTAATGCTCATCCTTAATAAATGTAACTAATTTTTTTTTTTCTTTGGAAAAAGTCCGTAATTTTATTTCAAAAAGATGATTAAAATTACATTCTGCACATGTAGTAGAATCACAAGGATCCCTACATTTTCACATATTTCTGTCCCATATAAGCAGAAACAACAGCTTATAAGGAGCTGAACCAAAATAGAGAAACCCAAAGAAAATCTTCGCCACAAGAAGATGAATCTTGAACAGCAAAGAGAAACCCAAACATTGCCACAAGAAGAAGAACAGGACCCTGAGCAATGTGCCACAAAAACCCCGCCGGCCATCAAGATTTGCAAGACGTCTTCAGCTTCCATCAGAACCAAAACCCTCAACAGGAGAAACAGTAGATCCAAGTCTGTGGACGAGCAACAAACTCAATGGATCTCCCAAACCAGCGAACTCAGCCAGCAACTCCTGATGAAGAAAACGGCCAGCAAAAAATCCCCAGACGCCTCCATCGACACCGACCACCAGGACCCAACGCATCAGCACTGCTCCGCCTATGATCTTTGCAACAAGCCGCATAGAAGACCGCCATTAGCCTACCGCCAGAATCCCTGTGCTGCCTCCACCGCACGCCGTCGTTCAGGAATCCTGCAAGAAAATGTACAGGGAAGGAGGGGCGGCTGGCCCAAGCCCTGGCCGCTCAATCTACAAAAATCTCCATATGCAAGGGTTTCGCTCCAAGAACCACGTACGATCGAGACCCAAATAATCCTTGAACATCGACAGCCTGCTTTCCTTCACTTCCTTGCAGATCTTCAAGAACCCTCTGAGAAACAGCCTGAGAACAGGAATATTAAAGCTCTGGGCCAGGCGGCTCCTCTCGCCATTGAGGAGGCGAAGAAACTCGTCCTCGCTCTCAAATCTCCTGTCAACAAGCTGCAGACGCCTCCGGATCACAATACTGGAAGCCTCGGGCCGTTTCTTGATATCATCCACCGCCCGGTCGATCTCGTCCTCCCACGCAAATCGTTGGACGACCATTATTAACAAAGAGCATTGATCTTTATCGGCGAAAAGGCTGTTCGAGCTACTCAATCGCGTTATGCAAAGGTCATTCCAGAGCAGAGCAGAGGAGAGAAGAGAAGGGAAGGTCCCACAACATAACAGAGCAGAGCACATCAGGTCAGAGAAGAAGATAGCAGAGATCCTTCCCAATTCATTTCCCATCCGGTCCAACTTGGATTCAGGACATTAAACCCCAAGCAAAGGTCATTCCAGAGTAGAGCACAGCAGCTACGAGCGCCGAGCAGAGCATAGCATTGTAGAGGTATTCCAAATCCATAGCATCGTAGAGGTCTTCCAATTCCAAATACAGAATCAAGAAATGCAAATACAGAATCAAGAAATCCAAATACAGACTGGTTCATAGTTGGATTCAGGAGTGGAGCACAGCAGGCAGCGCCCACCCCCAGCTCGCAACCTCACTTCAATAAATGTAACTAATATTAATACATACTTTAATTATAAAAACTTATTAATAATTTAGAAATTAATACTCCATAATAGTAATTATTATTAGTTGATTACAATACGTGCTCTTAAAAGTTAAAAGGTATCAATTTAACACTTAACATATTAATCATTTATAAGTAAAACTAATGAATTAATAAATCTTATTTAAACATGAATGTTTCATTTAATAATTAATACTTAATCCATTAATAATTAATGCTTCATGCATTATTAATAATAGTATCAAATCATAATTAACCATAAAGTATTAATCATTATTATATTATACTTGATGATGATTATTAACATATTTACTTAATAATTAGTCATTAGGGTTGATTGTGAGATTTTTAGGGAATTAATGATTGGTTTCCAAGTGTCCTTAAGGGTTAGGCCATCGTTCTTGTTGAAATTATTAGGATGTTTATCAATCTCAATTGCCTCCCTTATGCGTATTTGGTAGTAATGATCTTCAAGGGGTATAACTCGGGCTTCTTCAATGCAGACATGATGATTAGTTTTTGATGAGTGTTCAGCAACAACTGACGTTTTTACCCTATCGTGAATGGTTTCGGCACAGTGTTATTTTAATCAAGTTTTTATTGAACGCCATGTTTCATCGTTGCATAAGTCACCATAGGAGCAAGGGAATGAGTAAACACCTTATATAAGTTTGGGATCGAATGGGTCTTTTGCTTTATCTAGGATCTTTCTAAGGGAGCTAAGAGGGTGAAAATATGTTTTTATATGTTTTCTTTTTAGGATTTTTGCAATCCTATCAGTAGTTCCTTGAATGTATGGGAGAAAAGATCTTGTCTTATAATTTTACAATGTGGAGAGGAGGCTTATTTATACCCTTCTCTCTTGAATATTTTGTTTTTAGCCTACAAGCCTAAATCATAAAATAATATTATTTTTAGGGTAAATTCTACAAAACAAAGGAATTCTACCGTAAAATGTACTAAAATAATAAAAATAAGCTAAAATAATAAGAGAAATGGCTTCAATTGATGAAGTAGTGAGTCAGGGGGGATGTCATGCCCCATCTAACCCTAAAGTGTTGATAGTTCCTCAACACTCATCCCGTAATTGGATCATGTGTGTTGCAGGTTATATTGTTGCAGATGATGTTGTTGATCGAAAGATCAATATGATGTTGATGGTGATCGAAAGATCAAGAGGGTCTTTTTGATCAAGAGATCAAGTGTTGTTGTAGATGATCGAGCGATCAAGTGCTGCAGAAGATGAAGAGCAAAGATGAAGACTCAGCGTTGTAGAAGATGATGCTCTGGTACTGAAGATGTTGAAGATGTTCCAGTTGCTGATGTTGTTGAAGAAAACTTCCAACGATTTATAGATGTATCACCTTGATGTTGTTGATGATGCTCTCTCTCCTTGATCCTACAGTTGATGTTGTTGTTGTCAGTAGAATACCCTTCTTGTTAAGGGGGAGTGTTGAAATATTGTAACTTAGAAGAATATTCTATTGTAATTTATTTGGAGATGTTTTATTCCTTCGTCAGGTTGTTATTATTGTATTTGATTATGTAAAGTCATTGAGGTAAATCCTCCCTTGTAAGTTGGGGCAATAGATCCCCCTAGAGTCAAATGTAAAGGGGTTTTTAAGTCCCCTAGAGGAGTCGGACCAGTCAGCATTAGTTGAGTGGTAAAGTTAGTTGAGGCTGACATGTCAAGTTGTAAAATTAAAGTAGAAGTGAATGTATAAATAGAGAGCTAGGCTCTCTCATTTATTCATTCATTCACACACACACTCACTTTTGTAATTCACATAGGAGAGAGAGAGAGAGAGAGAGAGAGATCTGCAAGGAGAAGGAGCACGTGTTTGGGGTCTTGTCTTTGTACTTTTGATCATCTATATTAATGAAGTTTTGCTGGGTTTTCTTCCCCTAGAGGGTTTCCCAGGATAAATTTGTGTCTCTTGTGTTTATGTTGTGCTTGTTATTCTTTCAGTGATCATGTATATGCTATTGTTGTGAAATTGAATTGAATATTGATGTTATCTATTTTAGCATATTGAATCTTAACAATTCTAACTTCCTAGATGATGCTCGATGGAAGAGGACATCGATGGTAAAATCCAAACCCAACGCATCAGAAGCCATGAAAACATTTGATTTATTTACATCATTCTCGGGAATGCTATCTCTTACATCAGACTATGGCCCAAACACCAAAATATTACAACACACATGAGCTCACGTATTAGGGACAGGTGTCAACTGAAATCCCCACTCCAAATTTTGAGGATGACATCACTTTCCAACAACCAATATAAAAGCAAATAATTAATTTTCAAGATAATTAATTTAAATATAAAAAATTCATTGTAAAGTTTAACATTTGATTCAAGTTAAATATTCCATGCCCTAAACTCGGTTAATACCAACGAGCGTAGATTAATGCTATGAAGCGTCCGCTATACGTCCATTGGCAAGGACATAAAAAAAAAAAATGAAAAAGCAAATAAAATTTAAAAAATCATAAAATTATCAAAAAATTAGAAAATTTATATAAAAACAAGTCTTAAAAAAATCCAAAAAACTTAAAAAAAAAAAATTCAAACCAAATTGAATTAAGAAAAAAAACAACTTTTTTGAAAATTTTAAAATCTAATAAAAATATTTATAAAATAAAATTATATATATATATATAAGAAAACAGAAAAAAAAAAAAAAAAAAAAAAAACAATTTTTTTTTTTTTAAAACACAAATTTGAAATAAAAAAAATTGAAATTTATAAAAACATATTTGAAAATTTGAAAAAAAAATGAAACCCCCCCTTCTTGCCTTCCCCCCCCCCCCCTGCCCCTTCCCTCCCTCCCCTCCTTTCCCTCTCCCCATCCAGCCCAAACCTTGGGCATATGAGGGGCGACGGTGCCGCCCCCTCATGCGCCCAAAGGGCCGCAAAAGGGTCAAGCGGGAGGTGGAGGGGGAGGGGGAAGCCCTTTGGGCGAATGAGGGAGCAAGGCCACTGCCCCTCATGCAGCAACTGGGATGGGCAGGAGGAGGAGGGGAGCAAGGAAGGGAATGGAGGGGGAGTGGAGAGGGGCGAGGGGGATGGGGACGTGGGGGGGAAGGGAGGGGGAGGGCGAGGGAAGGCGAAGGAGGGGGGCATGGTTTGATTTTTTTATATAAATTCCAGATTTTTTTAAAATTGTATTTTTTTAAGGAAATTTTAAATTTGTTTATTTTATTTAGATTTTTTTTACATTTGTTTTTTATTTTTTTTATTATTATAGATTTTAAAATTTTCAAAAAATTTGTATTTTTTTTTTTTAATTTGTTTTGTTTTGAAAACTTTTTACATTTTTTTACCTTTGTTTTTAAATTAAAAAAAATTATATAAATTATATAATTTTTATATTTTTCTGCATATTTTTGAAAATGTATTTAATTTGCTTTTTTATTTTGTTTTGTTTTGTTTTTTTTAATTTTTAATATAAATTTTTAATTTTTTAATTTGAAGTTTCACTTCTATTATTTTTTCTTTTAATTTTTTTAAGTGTTTATGGGTTTTTCTTTTTAATTTTGTTTTCTTTCAAAGTTGTTTTAATGTTTTTTATTTCTAAGAAAATTTACATTTTTCCAAGGTTGATCTCAAGGTTTTGATTGCCGTGGCATGAATTGTCCAGACCAAGGTCTCAAACAAGATGCAATTTTAATTTTGAATTAAAACAAAGGTGATTCCAAGAGGTCCACTTTTCAATTTAAGGGTTTATTTAGGGTTTTGATTGCAACGAAACCACCCGGGGATACCAAAAAGTTGTAATTTTAGCTTAAAAAAGCGGGGGTGATCTTGATATCACCACCTTTTGATTTGGGGTTGTTTTTTGGTGTTTTTTATGCAAAACATGTTTTTTCATGGCTAGTGTTTTTCGTTCTTTGTATATAGTTCTTGTTCTATAGTATATTGTGTTACACCCAAAGAGTTGATTCCAGCCTTCTTTTGTACCTAGGATCCACACCTTTTGTAATTTGTCCAAAATCCACTAGATTTATCTGCATCATATAAATTTCAGCCCCAATAGAGCCCATGTCAAGTCACTGGTTAATGGTCTTTAAAAACCACTATTTCTCCATCTCTGAAAAACTAGAGTAGAATGGGTCTACACCCCTATCTGGAAATTCTGTAGTCTTCCTTAATGGCATTGAAATACCATAGGTCTCGTCGAATTTTGATCTAAAATTCTTTTGTTATGGAAAAACCAATTATTGGGCTACAATTTTTTTTATAGCTTTTCTAATATTTGTTGGCGTGGAAAGATGCTAACGTGGCATGAAACATGGATTCCCATGTGGTAGTAACCCTTATGTGTCATCACCAAGTGCGACCATGTAATTCCCTACCCTTTCCATGTCATCACACACTTTACTTACTATAAGTGGTTTCTCGATTAATGATAAGTGGTTTACTGACATAGGATTCCTCCTTCTCACAAGTCATCACAGGTACGAACCATCCTCCCTACAAATGGTCCAGATATGTCCTCTTATGAACCCATATTAAATCTCAACCATTCACGGTAGGGGTACCTATTTTAAGGCTTGCGCACTTCCACTAGTGCAAATGGTCACAATCGCACAGTGAAACATGTGTGATTAAATCCCATCCATTCGTGGCATCCACCCTTGGAATACACCTTGATCACCTAAATATGCGTGAATGGTCAGGACCATGTAATGAAGACTCACACGATCAATCCTAGCCATTTGCAAGAGTTTCTCTGAAATAAGCCTTGTGGATCTCTCTACCCCACGAATGGTGAGGATCTTTCCTTTGAACTTGCAAGGGATAATATCAACCCTTTGTGGAAAACCACGATTTGATTTTGTCCACTCAGTTCCACTTGGATGCCAACTAGGCACTTGACCTTGTTTCAATGTTGTCACCTATGCATTCATTTGATGTGGCTGGTCCACATGGCATGGGTAGGGCCAACTTCATATTTTCCTGATTTTTAGTGTTTTCATAAATGTGTAAAATTTATAATTTGGTAACAAGGAGATTATTACAAAATTAATTATGGTATTTTCCCTTATTCTAGAATTTCTCCATTACTTAACGAAATAATTTTTTCACTAATTGTTCTTCCAAATTCTAAATGTTTCCCCAACTTTCTCATACTAATCTATCATTGCTACTAGTGGCCATACAATTTGACTCATGGATTTGATAAAATACCATTTGAGAACTAAATACATAGAATTTCATAGAAGCATTTCATCAAACACTTCCTATGCAACCTATGATTTATGCCTGTAAGTGTGAATTTTGGTCCATACAACCCCGACATTGCAACCGAAATCTATGATGCCACTCTATAACATCCCCATCCATCGTTTCAGCCATAAGAGGGGGTATTCATGATTTCATGGAAATAAATTTCGCCCCAGTACATCATATGAATTCATAAATAAGAAATGTATGTGTAAATGCATAAATGTAAAACATAACATAAATAAAACCCTATCCACACATACATCAACCATAAACAAACATATTTATCATAGGAAGTAAATAAAAATCATTCCACATTCATAAACAATAGAATACTTATCTTTTAACAAAGAAGATCCAAGCAATTGCTCGTGTAAGAGTGATTTTCCACTGAATTGTAGGAATAGGTTGTAGTTACCACCCCCAAGTTGGGCCATGAGGCCACTAGGGTGAAGGAAACATCTATAGGATTTTCGCTCAGCCCACAACCCATTTTCTCTCATGCTTACCCAAACTTCTCACCTCTGAGCATTTACATGGATCTCACTCAGCCATCCTAGCCATGTAACTCTCTTCTAATGCCCCACAAAAAACAAGGAAGTCATTTCTATTCACTGCTCCACAGTCCCCTTAGGGAATCCAACCCTTGCAGTGCTTACTAGTGTGTGCAGAAATATTCCAACCTGATGTCTGATGTTGGAGAACCTCTTGTAAAATTAATTATGGCTTCTCAAGCATTATAGACTAGCAAAACACAATGGGTAAAGGTTCCTATCTTTCCCAACCTTGATTCTCACCTACAACCATTCTCTTTTCTCTAATGTCTGCAATTCTCCTTCATAATATGGATTTTTGGTTATTTCATAGTCTAATATAATAATGGCAATGGAATGAACAACAAGAGAAAAACTCTACGTAGTGTAAAAAATTGCATTAGAAAAATAGGTGATAGAATCCAAAGGAGATGAGAGGATGGCGAAAAGACAACTAACATAAAATTTGACCATAGAAGAAAGGACTCTTACAAATGTCATAGAAGTTTATTCATTCCATGCTGCCATAACTACATGAGGAGACTTTTCCCACCAACCTCACACATGCATTCAATGATTAGATTTAATAAGTCAAAAGGAATTAATTGTCTCATTTAATGAACATGGTAACAAATGGATGAGTTCTAAGGTTGACACTTGGAAATAGAGGATTTAATCTCCCATAGGCCCCTTTCCTCTTCCCCTCTATTGGAATCATAGCCCCTCTAATGCTCTTTACGCAACCATCTTGGACCATTTTGTTATTTTTCAAAATAATATTTACATAGCTTTTGAGTCATCAAAAATAGCCAATTGCATGGCCCATATAGAAATATTTACCTTATACATGCATATCCATTCACTAGTTGGGACTTGGCCTTGAGCTTCAACTAGGAATCCATACTAGCATATATACATCATTTACATGATTTGATATAATACATTCCAAGGGTCAAAACTAGGGGTATTACAGATCGTCGACATAGTATGTTGAATAGCAATACAAATTAATCATAGTATTACTAAGTAATAAACATGCCTTTAAGTTTTACATTTGAACCCATGAAATAATTTATAACCATACGATTATACCTTGTCTTTGATATAGGTGGATCAACTTAAAAGAATTATATGTTTTAGCCATAATAAGTATACATGGGCATACAATTAACATATATGTGTTGTTGGTCTTATTGAGTAACTATCAAATTGTTTCGAAATGATCGCTCATGACCTAGTGATCATTACTCGATCTCTACAACTCTAACCGACCTCTTCTGCTCCAATCTACGGCCCCATTTCAGGGGGGAGTGGGGCTCCCTCCTATTAGGATAAACTCACTCCATCTATCTAATCTGTTGTGCCCCATCCCTTAGCCTCTGCCAAGTTCTTTGTCTCGTATGCCTCTCATCAACCCTTTGTTTCCAATGTCCTACTCTCTGATCCACCGCCTTCCATTTTTGCCATTCCCGTGACCTCAACTTTGAAGCCTCATCCAATTAACTCCAAGGGATGAATTCCCAAATCTTTGACCATACTGTGATATGAAGTTACCTTAGATAGACTAGGGATCTACAGGAAACATATGACAGACCACACTTTGATATGCAAATTTATGCGATTTTGGCCAAGCGAAAAAGCATTCATTGGATGGATCAATAGTAAATGGAAACCAAAGGGCGAACTCGACCTAAATATAGGTTCAAAAGGATTCTTCACTGCAATTTTCTCCAATCTTGAATATTGAAATAGGGTGGTAGAGCAGGGGCCCTACTTCTTCAACAACGCAGGTTTATTCATGTTCTTCTCGTTCAAAAATTTTAGCTCATGAAAAGAGGATTTCTAGGAAGTACCTATCTGGATTTGACTATACTCCTTTCCCTAGGAGTAATAGGAAGAAGAAACTATGATGGGTATTGGAAATACTTTAGGAAAATTCATCAAGGAATCAAATCCAACCAAAAGAGGCAGATATAATTCATTTTATCACATTTTTTTCCATATGAATGTCTCCAAACCCCTCCTAAAATCAATCTATATTTCCTTCCAAGACTTAGAATGGATCCATATACTTGATTATGGACACATTCCTTTCATATGTAGCATAAACATGGCCACCTCTTTGGAGATTTCCTACCAAACAAGCCTCCCCCTTAGAAACAACCTTTGGATCATATTGACTCCGAGGGTTTCCAAACTGTCTAAGGAAAAAAGAAAGGAAATCGATATACAATCCCCCTTGCCTTCAAAGTCCCTGAACCAACTCCCAACTCTTTTGAAGCTCTTAATAATCCTTTAATCAACCCTAATGCAGACCTTCAGCCTTCTCTAGACAAAGATGCTTTCCCTCTCAAGAACCCTTACCTAATCTCATTAAACATAGCAAGATAAACTCAAAGGAAGGCACTAGAATGGAAGAAGACCAAGATTCACCAATAGAGGAAGAAAAATATATAATATAGATGATCAGGACATTCAAACAATCCTGGAAGCATATAAAAATAGAGACCATTAAGTGATCTTGGCCTATCATATGCATATAATCCATCAAGCCCTACAAGAACCAGAGATGACCCTAGAGAACAATGAAGATATGCACGAGGTGCCACCAAGATCCATGGGAATATATCAAGATGCCTCTTTGCAACAATGATTCAAAACCAGAAGAGACTCTAAGAAAGGAAGAAAAACTACCAACCAAAAACTCCAGGAGCTAGGACTCAAACTCAGATCCTTAGGTAAATACAACTCAATCTTGGACAAGATCAAGTCCGAGGCCTCCTCTTAATACAAGTTATCCATGAAAATAATTTCCTGGAATATTAGGGGGTTAAGTGGGAAGAGTAATCAATCCGTTGGGAATCTCCTTGTATATTTATGCTCTAGGAAATTTAAATTCCCAGAATCCTCTTTAAAATTTCTAGCCCAACTTTGTTGGAAAGGATACCACTCCATAACTCTAGATGCCCAAGGGTCAGCTAGGGGAATGGCTATACTCTGGAACCCAAAAATCATAGATATTTTTGGCTTCATATCCACTCCTAGATCTCTTACCACTCATTTCCAACTTATAGGCCCTTACTCTCAAGGATTCATAACCAATATCTATGGTCCTCCTACCCTGATGGAAAAATTAACTTCCTAAACTCCCTTCGATCTCTCAAAGCCGTGGGACATGAAGAACAATAGATTCTAGGAGGCAACTTCAACCTGATCAATTCGATTCTAGAAAAAGGAGGAGTAATTTGCAGATTGGACCCGACCATTCGAGCCTTTCAAATCCTAATAGAATATTTGAAGTTGGTTGTTGTAGAACCCAAGAATGGAAAACACACCTGGAATAATGAAAGAGGAGGGGATCAGTCAGTGGCATCTCGCCTTGATAGATTCCTAATATAACAATCCATTTTTAGTCAAGGAATCCCTTTTGAATCTCTTATCCTCCCTGGAGCGGGCTCATATCATTGGCTAATCATCCTGGAGGTAGATAACATGGAAAGGCGTAAGAATTGACCCTTTCGATTTGAAAAGTTCTAGCTAGACCATCATCAGTTCATGGACCAGCTCTCTCAATGGTGGTAGAAGAATTATTTTATCAAGGGATCCAAGATGTACCAGCTACAACCAAAGCTTAAATTTATAAAAAGGAAACTAAAATCCTGGAATAAGGAGGTCTTTGAGAACATCATAGAGGAGTGGAGAAAGTTTGAAGCTCAGCTAGAATGCATCTAGGGTACAACAATTAACCAAGGATAATCATAAGAACTAATTCAACAAGAAACTGATGTCTACTAGGAATTCAATCAAAGACTTCTTCAAGAGTAAGTCCTTTGTAAACAAAAATCCCATGTCAAGTGGATTAAGGAGGGAGAAGAAACTCCAAATTATTTCATGCTTCAATGATTCAATAGCGGCAACAAAATCCTACACCTGATCTCCTCAATGAGAAAATAAACCACCTCACTTCTCACCAAGACATTGAAATAGAGATATCCTCCTTCTACCAAAACTTTCTCTTTGAACCCCACATCAACAGAGAAGATCCAATCAACAATATAACTTCCAACATTCCTTCACTTGTAACTCCATCTCAAAATGATAGCTTGCTTTGTACCATCTTAATGGAAGGGGTTGAAAAAACTATCATGGAAATGCCAATGGGAAAGTCTCTAGGTCTAGATGGAATCACAACTAATTTCTACCATCATTCTTTGAAATTTGTTCAATAAGAAGTCCAGGAAGCAGTGGAGGAATCAAGACTCAAGGTCTAGAGGTTTTTCTGACCTTCAACTCCAATTTATTGACACTTATTCCCAAAGAATATCGGGCCTTGAATCTAGGTAAGTTTCGACCCATCCCCCTCTGCAATGTTATGTTATAAGTTATTACTAAAGTTTTTGCAATCGCCACAAGCCTCTCCTTCCCCAACTAATATCCCAAGAACAATTTAATTATTTGGAAGGCCACCAAATTTTGGACAGTGTTATATTATCTTATCCCATGAAACTATTCACACCCTTCGATCTTCCCAATCTGTAGGAATTCTCATCAAACTATATATCTCTAAATATTTTGATAATCTCAGTTGTCATTTCATGTATCGCATTTTTCTATCCTTTGGCTTCTCTCCCCAATGGACTAATTGGGTCATGGAATTGGTCTCCTCTACCTTCTTCTCTATACTAGTAAATGGTTCTCCCTCCCCTACCTTTTCCTCCTCTCGAGCAATTCACTAGGGGGACCCCCTCTCTCCTTTTATTTTCATTCTCACGATGGAAGGGCATGGTCAAACCTTCAAAGCGGCTATCCATGACAAATCCTTTAAAGGTATTCACCCCACAAATGATGAGTTAATTGCTTCTAATATTTAATTTGTGGATGATATGATGCTCATGGCTAACCCTTCATTAAAAGAAGCATGACTCTCAACTCTCTTCTCCACAACCTCAGGCATGACCATCAACTTGGAAAAATATGAAATTTATTTTTTCAACACACCTCTATATCTTCAAATTTGCAATTCATGTATCCTTGAATTCATGCGTGGATCCCTACCTTCCAAATATATGGGTTCTCCCCTCGTAGCCACAACCAACCAAAACTCTTCTGGGACCTCCCTTCTAGCCAAAATGGAAATCCATCTCTCAAGTTGGACCTTTCACTCTTTGAACATGGCAGGCCATTTAACCCTCATCAAATCGGCCCTCAGAAGTCTCTTGATTTATCTCCTCTTTTTCCTTGTTTCCCCTAAGGATATTCTCAAGGATTCAAAAATATTCAACGCACTTTCCTCTGGGGAGGCTCCAAATCTGCCAAAAAATGGGCCCTCATAGCTTTGTCAAAAGTATGTCTTTTGAAATCCAGGGAGGCCTCAGAATCAGAGATCCATAATTAGAAAGCAAGGCCCTTGGAGCCAAAACTTGGTGGCATTGGATTCACATCCTCTCATCACTTTGTGGACAAGTGTGGAACCGTAAATACTCCCCTAATGTCCTAACCAAAGACTTGAATAGAATGCAGGGAAACTCTCTAGGCTCTCTAATTTGGAACACTGCCTGGAGCAACAAAAAAATAATTCATGACCACCTTTTTTGGGAAATATGAAATGACCACTCTACACTCTTCTGGGAAGATGCATTGCAACAATTGCCAAAACTCTGCCACTATACTCAAATCCATCAATTCCGAGACCAATTTCAGAAGGAAAATATCTATGTCTCCAACCTATGGAATAATTTGGATCCCTCCAAATCCTAGATAAAATGTCTCCCTAAAAATCAATGGCCTTTCTCGCCTCAGAATTTTCCTTGGGTCCTTTTTTGGGAAGATCTATGCTCTAGGAAAATACACATAAGCAATGAGTTGGATGTCCTATGATGGGGATATAAAAGTACTAGTATTCAACAATAGCCAACAATAAGACTTGGAACATATTCTCAATGGCTTCCAACTCACCTCCTCTCTTTGGGACCAAGGATCCTCCATTTTTAAACAGTTGGATCGAAACAAGCAAAGTATTCAAGAGACAATCACCAATTGGAGACCCTCTCCCTTCCCTAATAGCATTGTAAATTAGGCATGGAATCTCTTTCCGAGCTTCCTCATATGGGAATCATGGAAGGAACGCAATATTAAAATCTTTCACAACAAAAATAACACTAAGAACCAAATTTGGGCCAAAATTCAGGCCAACATCAAGGAAATAGTATTGGCTAAACAATGGACCAACCTGGACTGGAAAGTTCAATCAAATGAAAGGGCGATCTTACAAGCTTGGGGTTTGATCCAACCATCCTCACAAAGATAATCCTCATCCCCCCAGGAAAATTTCAAGTCCTTCTCATTGGTCGCCTACAAATCAAGAATTCGTTAAACTAAATTTTGAAGGCGCCAACAATGGCAACCTTGGACCTTTAGGATTTGGAGGTGTGTTCAGAGATTGCACCAATTTTTTTTTACGTATCTACATAGGTCCTCTAGGTAAATACACTAATGTAGTTGAGCTTCATGCCATGGTTCAAGGAATTATTATAGCATCTGAGGAAGGATAATCCAATCTCATCATCAAAGGGGATTCTCAAATCATGATTAGTACTCTCCAGCGTCTATTGCGTGTCTCTTAATTCAGAAATATCTCCCCATGTTGGAGATTGACGACCAAAATCGAGTGGTTGGAACAAATCATACAGTCAGTAGAGGTTATCATTCTCCACCATGACAGGCGTGATGCCAACAAGCTAGTAGACGAATTAGCCAATGTAGGATTTAGCTAATATTCAGACATCCTCAAATGTAGTTGGTCTTTAATATCCAACTAGAGACTAAAGGTAGATTGTGAAAACCTTAGACATCAGGACATGACTCCTCACGACATGTGTCACACTCACATGGATCCCTCCCCTTGATGCCTCCATGTGTGATCTTCTAGAGGACTTCCATCTCTCCAAGGAAGACACCACCCACAATGCAACAACGTTATACTCCAACCACCCCGGTCCATAGCACTCATTTGAACTACCCCCGATTATACTACAGACATACATTACCTCAGATGGATTCACCCTCAAACATGATAGCTCAGTTCTCCACCTCCTGTGATGTATTTTGGTTCATACCACACGCTTGGGATGTAATTATGGAGATGACTGGTGTCCTTTCCTTCCGTAGGAGACCCAAATTGAGAATATATAGAAGGGAAAGGAAGAATTCCCAACATTGTTATCATCTTTCCCTGCTCTTCGTAGTGTTCCAATTTTCTATCTGGTTTAAGCGGTAGATATCCTCTCACCTGAGCAGGCTGGCTCGAATTAAGTGAATAACTCATAAAAATCTGAATGGCCCTAAGTGGACTCATATGCCTTGAGTCCTTGAGGAGAAGAGACAGGAAAACGTCGAATTTTATGGCAACATCAAACCAACAGTGAAGGCACACATTCATAGTATGGGGGACATAATTTCTAGAAGGATGGAGGTTCCACAAACTGAAAAGTTATAAGAGTAGTTTGGTCCGCTAGAGCACAACCCTAGGAATATTAGCACAATAGAAACTCGATACTCCAAAACCTTGACCTTTATATGACAAACCAAAGCTCTTCTAGGTTGCGCCATAACTAACAGTGCCCAAGGACTGCTCAAAGAGGACAATGAAGTTTCAAGCCTCTTGAATAGAGTGGGGCATTTGGAAATAGGGGTTAAAAGTTTTTTGCAAAACCAATAGGAATATGATGCCAATCTCAATGCCCTAGCTCGAGAGTTGACTGGAAAGGTTTTTCAGTGTAGAGTGTCTCCCTCCAATGTGGGGCCTATCTACCATAGGAAATCAATGAAGGAGAATACCAACAAGGATCTCGCTACAAAAAAGGAAACAAAATCTGAGGTAGTACCGATTCTCACCATCTTAGATAATGAATAACCACTTCTATATGTACCAGCCATAGATGTTCTAATTACCGGAATGGTCGACTTCTTGATATCCTAGAAATTGTAGATTCTCAATTTTATTTAAAAGTCCCGGCATGTCAGGCACCTCATATTTATAGTTTCAGTCTTAGAACATTTACAGGACTAGATAAGTCTTTCAGTTCAGTACTTTAAGACTTACAAACATAGATAAGTCTTTCAATTTCAATACTTTAAGTTTTATGGGCTTCAATTATATTAGTTTGAACTGGATGTTAATGATGGAATTTTGGAGAGGGGACTAGTCTGGCTTGCCTATTGGTAGGCCAGTCACCTTAGAGACTGTAATCTCTCTTTTGAAAATATAAATCTATTGCATGTTCCTTATGCCTTACAATAAAAATACATATATGTCTTGCTTGTATTAGAATACATACATCACAATGATAACAAGGAAATAAATCATGCCTTAATTATTATCAAGCAATTAAACTAATATTGTGAACCCAAAACCCTTGGTGTGTGGCCAAGCATATATATATATATGTAAAATAAGGGAGAGAACGTTGCTTCTACAAGTTAGAATAAAAATCAAAAGTATCCATAACCATTCATAATTATTAATCTCGTATAGTTATTGAATTGGAAAAGAAACATTGCATAATAAGCCCGAGTTAATTATAATTGTGCAGTTATTAACAACTTTCAAATCAAATTATTCATCGTGTTTATTAGTCCAAGTTTTTTATTCTAAGAACCATAGGAAAAACACGTAAAGAGTTTATTCTTTCATATTATGGATAACTACCACCCTTTCCATAATTAAAAAAACTGGTGTCTAAAAGATGATATGTTGCATTGCTTTATAATCTACTAGGTAATTTTTTATTTTATTATTATTTGATTTCCTTTAATATAGCTTACATAAAGTGTAGTACAAATAACACCAAGGAAATTAATGCCTATGTCTTTTCCATCCCCCTTGAGACTCCTGGAAACTCTTAGAATCAATAGACTCTTAAATATATAGATCTCACAACTCTCTTAGGTCATCTTTATCATTCCCATTTTGACCAACTTTTTGGCAAGATATGAAAACTTGTAGTCCCTTCCATAGTACCTTATGTTTTTGGATATTGCTAGTGAGATAGACATAACCAAGTATTAAAATTGATCTGCAACTTATCTCTAAATATGAGTTTTTCATGACATGTAATGGAGTTGTGATTTTAGGTGTATTTCCACTACAAGAGAATGGAAAACATAAGTGATACTAGAATGTATTTTAGTGTTTTACTTGGATGTTGCAGGTGATCTGGCTCATGCAACACCTCATCATGACCAAGAATGAGGTGCTCTTGTCCATGCAATAATGACAAATATGTGAAGTTTCTTTTGAATATTTTCCTTGTTGGGATTCTAATTAGTCTTTAGATTTGATGCCCAAACAACAATGCTCCTAATCCTACTTATAGCTTTATATACTTCTTTGATATATGTTTAATCTTAATTAGTGTGGTACCCACACATGGTATTATGAAAAATAAATAAATATGGGATGTCTTCAATAGTTTCACCCCAGACAATTTAATCCCATTGATAGCCAACCCCTCGAAATTTTTCTTAACAAAGATGAAACTCTTTGGATTTGACCCATACTTTTACTTTTCAAAGGAATATTATGTGTTTCTAGAACTAATTGAAATAAAAATGGACCTATGGTACCAAAAAGATAGATTTCAAATGAAAAAATGTTCAAATCATGAACTTAATTAGATATAGTTATCCTATAAAGGATAATATTAAGTGTAGTCATATAGCCAGTGAAGCCATCTAGGCTTCTCATCCAATGCATGAAATTTTCTCTTGTGCTTACTATGAATTGAAATAATGATAATAATTGTAGAATGAATGATATCCAAGATCCTATTATTTACTATCCAAGATGAATTGTATTTATAATACTTTCCTTTATTATTGAAAAAGATTCCATCCATTCCTTTATTGGATATTTATACCATGGTTGTGGTATTGAGACACACATTTCTTCGACATTACAACCTTCAAGAATTCTATGTAATATAAGTTTTAGGTCTTCACTATTTGTATTATACATGTGATATCCATATGTTGGACCCCATAACAAGCACACATGTTGGCCCCATTTTCTTTTTTTCCAAAATATTAAACCTATTTTCATTGCCTTAGGGTCAATGTCAAAGCCATATCAAAGCCATATCTTAGACTAAGCATGTCCATATTAATCCTTTCTTAAATGAGTAATATCGTCACACGCACCTTGGTGAGTTCATAGTATTTTGATAATTTCTCTATAGGTTCCTAATCAATGAATATAGATCATTCCTCAAGTTCCTTCGCTAAGTTCAATGATGGATGCATTGTCCCAACCATGTGTAAGGATACATTCGACCACTCATGTATCACTACTAGTATGTATATGTCTTGGACTAAGATGCATTAATTTCAATCACAATAATGGATTTGAAAGGGGCTTGAGTCCCCATATTCATTCCAGAAAATGTGATCCATGCCATTCAACTTCCAAGACTTCAAAATATTGAGTCTATAGTGCATTCACTAGGAACACTTTACTCCATAATTATATAATTCGTTCCAAATCCAAATAAGATAGTTTTCAATTGATTTAAGGACAAAGAGATGAACCTATACTCTATTGATGGTAATTTTGAAAGAAAAAGACCTTATGTTTTCACTCATCTAACGATGTTTGAAAACAAAAAGATTTGAATCATTATCATAGTTATTTTTATGACTATGAATGCATGTAATTGACTTCTTGTTTATATCCATGCCAAGAGAGTTAAAGTTATCAATTCATGTTCAAGAATGAAATTAATGGTGCGCATCTCTTCAACTAATAAGAAAGTGATTACATCTAATAAGTCGAGGAATCCATTATTTCTTTGTCCTCTCTTGAGTGTGACCATACCTTACATCTTCATTGATGAAATGTTTTATTGAATTAAATCACCCTCCTCAAATGCAATAATTGTGATTGTTGTTTTAAGACTTATCTTGTGAAATGTATGTGAGGCTAAACCATAGCTTTGGCAACCATGGCCAAAAAGGGTCCATTCACATTTGGAATTGCTACCATCATTATAATTTATAATGTATAAGTTAAAGGTTCCTAGATTTGTATGGAGTCATTGATTTATCAACCAAAAAAAAGAGAATATACCATTCATTATAACCTTAGTTATGATATAGCACCATTGCTCCATCTAGGGTTTCAAGCATTATCATTCGAAAGTAAGGACAAACCATTTGTTATAATACAACAACATTGCTTAATCATTTACTACAAAAGCACAAGCTCGATATTTGAAACCATTGAATCAAGGATCGTGAGTCATAACTTGCTCCCTACTATTTCAAGAGAGCATTTCCAATTTTTTATTTTATTTTTATTTTATAACCAGTATAGATCCATTTTAAATCCGGATCTATTAAGCACCGAGAGGCATCCAATTTCTATAGGTGTAATTTTTTTTAAATTTTAAATTTTTTACACATCTAAACAAATTTACACTTCAAGATAAAAAGTTTACACATCCGACATTGATTTTTTAATTACTTTTTATTTGTTTTTAATTTTTATTATATGAGCCGACATGATTTTTTTAATTAATTTTTATTTTATTTTTGGTAACGTTACATTACGTTACAACATCTTCCCCATACTAGACTGAAAACACTTTGCTATTCTCAGTGCAAAACATAGTTTCCCTCAAATGACATATAAAACATCGAACTACAATATATTGGAAAAATAATTATCTCCTAAACGACATCCTAAACGTTGATTAGGCATCGTAGGTATATTTGGTACATTAGACTCACGTCTCTTAAGCAATGTTAGTTTGAAGATGTCTTTATTTCAAACGTATGTAAAGAGATGTGTTAAGAGTCAATAGAAAATCTTTTAAGAAACACCAATGAAAAGAGAATGTTAGTTTGACGATGTTTTATTTCAAACGTATGTAAAGAGATGTGTTAAGAGTCAATGTAAAATCTTTTAAGAAACACCAATGAAAACATTTCCTTGTTGCCTTTATGGCCTAGAGGGATTTATGGCCTAGAGGGATTGGATAAGTCGACTAGCCATTGAGAAAACATTGTTCTAACATCTCAAAAGCGAAGTTTACTGGAATGATCAAACGTTAAATATAATTTCTTCATACATTGAATGTGTGGCACTCATTGATCATAGTTTGACATAACTTACTTGATGCTTATGGGATGAGAATAAAGTTTGTATTTGAGATTTAATTAACATTACAAACATCAAATGGCTGTCGTGTTTTGGTCCCAAATGTAGTAGTGAAGTTGTTTGCTTTGAATATGTACGATGATGATAATACTATAGATCACTTTATCCGGGTCATTAGTGAGGAAGTAAAGAACAATGAAAAATACATTTTTTTTCTCTGTAGTTTTTTGGATTTTTGGAATAATTTGATAGTTTTTATAAACAAATATATAAAGGTAGAAAATTTCATGTTGATGAGATTGAAAATTAGTTCTCATAGGAGGAGACAGGATAAGAATTTCTGAAATAAATATTGATTAAGAAGTTTTGGTGACTAGGGGTCACGCTAAGGAGCAAAAAGATGAGAGATTTGGTGGGAGGAAAACTATATTTAGAAGATGTGTTGTTAATGGTAGGAAGTGACAAGAGTTGACTTGTTAGAGATTTCATCAAAAAGGGAATTAGAAGAGCGAATGTGAGTTTGATTTTTTGAAGGAGAAATAAGCAAAATAAGGAGGATTCAATTGTTGAGATTTCTAGGTGTGAGAGTAACATTTTTCTGTATTCTACATTTTTTTAAACTAAATCCCATGAGAATACATGGTTGATTGATTTGGGAGCTTCCCTCCATATTAATCCTCGCGGGGAGGGGTTCATGGATTAGGAAGAATCACATGGAGGTGAAAGATTTCTTGGTGATTTTCCAGTTATGAGATTGTTGGACATGGTAGTGTAAAATTCCAATACCTAGGTGAATTTGTGAATTGGATTCCCAATGTTTAGTGTATGTTAGGATTGGAACATTAATTATTTTCAGTGAATCGAATGGATGATGTAGGTGTTGATACAATGTTATCTAAAGGAGGTTGTAGATTGGTTCAAGGGGCTATTAGTTTGGCCAAGGGTGTTTATATTGTAACTTTGTACAAGTTGGATGTGAGAACTCAAGTCCTGGGTAATGGAAATGCAAAATGTCAATGGAAAATGAAAAACTAGGGACAACATTGTGACATAGTCAAATGGGACATATTGGTGAAAATAACCTATGAGACCTATGCAATAAGCCTAGATTTTCTATAGAATTGATGATCTAAATGACTCTTTTCAATTTTGTGAGGCATGTGTGCTTGAAAAGAAAAAGAAGGTTCATTTTTCCTTAAGTAACAATAAAGCTCAATAGGTGCTTTAGTTGGGGCATTTTGATATTTGTGGGCCTGTGGATGAGGTCTCCATTGGAGGATCTCACTATTTTCACACTTTCATTGATGACTTTTCATGGAAGTCATGAGTTTATTTCGTGAGGAAGAAAATTGACATGCGTGAATTTTTTAAGACTTTTGTTGCCTTGGTTGAAAGGCAAGGTGTGAAGAAGGTGAAGGATTTAAGAAGTAACAATGGTGAACTTGTAAAAGTACCACCCCAAATACTCCAAGGAAAAATGGTTTTGTTGAGATATTAAATCAAACATTGACGGAGAAGGCATGAATCATGAAAGTGAATGTTAGTTTGAGCAAAAGCTTTTGGACTAAAGCATTTGATATAGTAAACATTTGAGTTTTGGGTGACAAGACATTGGAAGAGGCTTGGAGTGGATAGAAGAACTTTGATTCACATCTTAGGTTTCACTACTACATTTGGGTACAAATTCTGACATTATTTTTTACAACTTGTTGTCACAAAAGTGATGAAGTATAGAAAATCAAAGCATCATAATTATTTCATCGCGAAAATATCAAAATATTTGTTCTTTTGAAACATTGTCACTTTTGCGACGACACATTACTTCCACATGTCATGATCACATCCTTTTTGTGCTTTCTTTACATCATAATTTTGACATTTTAATTAGAAACATCATTGTATCAAGACTAACAATTTAAAGACATAAAGGTAAAACTACAACTTCTTAACTTTTTCATGAGTATTTAAAGTTGTAGTTTTTATTCTTAAAATTGAGTTATATGGTGGTAAGGTTTTACTCCGTTAAATTACAAAAACATTATGACAAATATAGATATTATGGTTGTAATATTCATTCTTGAAATTAAAAAATATGGCTATAAATTTTTATTTTATTAATGTATAAACATTATGGTTATAGTACATGTTCTAAAGTTATTGATTTTTTTTTTACCATACCTTAATGATATTCAAATATTGAACATTTCCATTCTATTCATATATAGATCCTTTAAAAAGCACTACATGTATAAAATTATAAAAGAAAAGTTTACATTTTTTAAGAAAGGAAAAAAAAGGAAAACAATGATTCTACATATATTAAATATAATAAAATATATTTAAATTTTAAAATAAATAAATAAATTAACTCAAAAAAATAAATAAAATATTTATTAAACAAATAAAATTAAAAAAACTTATTAAAAAGCAAAAAATAAAATATTAAGTGAATTAAAAATAAATAAATATATTATATTAAAATATTAGGTTAACATATATTAAAAATAATTAAAAATTAAAGTTAAAAAAATCTATTAATTTGTTTTCTAAAAATTTGTCGAGGCCATGGCTACGTAGGAAACTGGATGTGGCCGCCTAGGCCACGGTTAAGTAGGGGTGGCCACGACCAGGTTCTATGTAGTCGTGGCCTTCGCAAATTTTTATTTATTTTTAAATATATTTTTAATTTTTTAATATATATCTTCTAATTGCAGAAGGGTTTAGCCGTGGCTTTCAGAACTGCCTGCAAAGGATTAAACTTGGATGGTTGTGGCGTGCATGTCTATGTGGCCATGGCCACAAAGGACCCCTCAAAAACAATTTTTATGTTGAAAAATTGAAGATTCTTAAAAAGAAAATTATTAAGAAAACAAGAAAGGAGATAGCGCTTGTTTTACCTTATTTTATATACTGGAAAGCTTCCGATATGTAAATTGGCTTCTAAAAAATGCTTAAAAAAATCTTGAAGATAAAAAAATATGAAGAATAAAAAAAATATTAGGAAAAAAGAAAGGAGATGTGAGATTGTTTTTTACTTTGAATTGATTTAGACAGGAAATAAAGTTTTTTGTAGGTTACTTGTAAAAGGCAATGCATAAGGAGGGAGATTTCCTTAAAACTTGAAATCTCTACACGTGCAAAACAAAGAGAAAGCTGTTACAATAAAACTAAGGAGGATCGAAGGAAGTAGGGGATAACTAGGGCCATAACTTGAATCCATGAAACCGTTAAAATCTAATCGAGAAACCAAATAAGTGATTCCCAAGTGAAAATGAATAGAATGAAGAGAGGGGATGGGTTTATATTCCCTTGTTGATTTTAATTAAATAATATATTTCAGAGAGGTATAGAGGTGGATGGAGTTGGGAACATTTTCTAGCTTAATTTTTTTTTAATTATTTAGATTGGTCTAACCTCACACACGTCAAAATTATGATGGCGGAATGTCCTATTTCAACGTAGTAAAGGTATCATCAAAATTTCTATAATTGTTGGAGACAAAAAGAGAAAAACTGAATAAATATATATATTTTTAATTTATTTATTTCAAATTTAAATTGGTCTAACCTCACAAATGTCAAAATTACAATGATGGAATGTCCTAATTTTGACCCAGTGAAGGTATCATCGCAACTACGATGATCTTTGAGGAAAAAAAGAGAAAAAAAGTGTCCAATGTTACAACATATTTTTGTCAAAAATGTTGGAAAACAACGTCGGAATTTGCACCCAATTGTAGTAGTGATTTTTGCATGTGAGGCTTAAATGCATGTACTCAAGGCGAATAAGAAAACATTGGACAACAAATCAATCAAGTGTATCTTTATTGGATATACAAAATGAATCAAAAGCTACAATTTGTAGATTCTATTTGAGCATCAATGTACCCACACTCAAAATGTGATCTTCAAGGAGGAGAAATCTTGTGAAGTTCAGTGTGAAGAATTTGTACTAGTAGAAAAGGTACAACATGTAACAATGTCATATTTTCAACATGGAGCTGAAGATCAAGTTGAATAGTGATCATAAGGATTGGATGTAGAATTTTTTGAGCAAGGTGATGGAAATCAAAATAAAGAATATGTGTCATTAGGACCAAATGAAAATTTGCATCATGAACATGGTTAACTTGACCAAGGTCAGAATTTGAGGAGGAGCCTTCTTGAGTGAAATAATTCTAACAAGCATGGCTATGAGCCAACTAATTTTAGTTATTTTTCTTTATCTTCCATGGGTGATGAACCAAGAAATGTTTAAGAGGATCTTAAGGGTGAATAGGCCCCTCACTCGAAGGAATCAATGGAAGAAAAAATGAAGGCCTTGGAACAAAAGAAAACTTGGCATTTGCAAAATTTTCCTAAAGGAAATAAGGTGGTTGGATGCAAATGTGTGTTCAAGAAGAAGTATAATGCAAATGGTTCCATGGGGCGACATAAGACTCATTTGGTACCAGAGGGATTCTTGTTAGGAACCCATGTCAACCTTTCTATTTACTTTGTTAGTATATTGTTGTTGGACACATATGCTTTGTAAGTCGTCCCGTAGTATTTGTTGATCCATAGTTTGTATTATTGTTGTTGGACACATATGCTTTGTGAGTCGTCCCGTAGTAATTGTTGATCCATATTTTGTATTGGTCCATGGTTTGTATTGACCCATGGTATTGGTGCCTAGACTTAGTATATAAGTTTGTGTTGAGACCAATGAAGGTACCGTGAAGTTATTTGTATTGAGCTTGCTCAAAGGAGGTTTCCCCCTTGAAGTGGCCTGCGATCAATATAAAAGTGATTCTGAGTTCTGTTATTTCTGCTATTTCGTGTGTTTTCATTAATTAATTATTGCAGGTTCTTCACATCTGGTATCAGAGCACTTTCTTGGGCTCATTGGGTGGAATTTCTACCAAATTTTTTTTTGCATCTATTGCAAGTTCAGATTTGGGAATAATCCCTATCCCCTTAACTGTGGGAAGTACTTGGGCATAAGCCCTAAAACGCATTGTGAGGAGTACCATAGGAACCCCAAAGTAGCTGGCCCATTGAGAGGACCTACCAGCGAAAAGGGAAACGAACCCTACCTGATTGACTAGTTCCCACCCATGAGGTAAACCAAGAGCTGTCGTTTGTAGCAAAGTGGTTATCAGTTTTACCTGAGCCGTGGAGTGAGGGGTACTGCCCCAATACGCAAGCCGTCAGACAACATTGGTGGTCGAGTGAAACCCTTGAACTGTTAGGAAGCAGAACATACTTGGGGTCCATATCTATTTCCAGCTTAACTATTGCCGATCACTTCCGCGCCATTTCAGATCCATTCCAAGCCGTTCCAGATCTATTTTGAAATCCGTTTCAGATCTCTTTTGAAAGTCGTGTCAGATCCAACTGTTTTCAATCCCTTGTGTGTTGTTTCAAATCCAATTGTTCTGATCCCTTCCACACCATTGCAGATCTATTTCTGAAGAAAAAAAAAGGTATAATATTTCATTTTTCGCCATATCTCCCTTGTTTTAACTCCGTTTCCCTTGAAACTTTCTAGACACCCCTGCTATCCCATTCTTCATATTTCATTCCTGAGCACCCTATCCCAAATTCTACTTCCCAAAGCCAGAAATCTCACATTTGTTTATTTTTAGGGTTTACCATAACTTCTTCAATTTTCACCCACTCGTCTCCAAATTTTTCCACCATGTTCATTCCCTATTTCTGCTTCTTTGTCCCTCTTTGACAAATTTTCTCATTCTTTCACCCCGCTTCTGAAATCCCCATTTTTTGCTTCCTTGACCATCAGAAAGTGTCCAGAACCTAGTCAAACCCCAATTACCCATCCGAGTTTTTCCCAAATCCAAATTTCCCTTTACTAAATAGGCTTTTGTTTGTGTTTTTCTATCCATCCCCCCCCCCCAAAAAAAAAACTCTTGGTTATGGTTGTCACCTGTGCAGGAGCAAAAACCATGGAGGAAGCACTTGCAGCCATCCAAACCAAACTCCAAGAGCTGGATGAAAAATTTCTCAGCCTCCATCTTCAACATTAAGCCATGAACAATAACTGTCAGCAAGAATCAGAATCTGTAGCCAATGGGTTCTCTTCTTCCAACAATTTTTGTGGTCTGAAGCTTGAATTTCCTTGCTTCAATGGTATTGATCCGACTGGATGGATCTATCATGCAAAACAGTATTTCAGTCTGCATAATACTTTTGATGTCCAAAAAGTTCCACTTGCATCATTTCATTTGGAAGAGGAAGCCCTTCAATGGTACCGTTGGTACATCAAGGCTCATGATGAGCCAAAATGGAAAGATTTTTGCCAACTCCTTTTGCAACGATTTGGTCCTAGTGCTTTTGATGACTTCACCGGAGCACTCACTAAACTTCGTCAAATTGGCACTGTGAGAGAGTATTAGACAAAATTTGAGAAACTAGCCAATCACACAAAAGGATTATCTCATGAATTATACAGGAGTTGTTTTATCAGTGGTCTTAAGGATGAAATCCAGTCAGAGGTTAAAATGTTCTGTCCCAACACAATGATGGAAGTCCTAGGGTTGGCTAAGTTGGCAGAAGACAAGATTGCAGCCCAACAACGCTCCAAACCCACTTTTGTTCCCTTCCGAAATATGGGTTTGTTGGTGTCCATTTTGTCACCAATTTTGGCCTTTAAGTATACTCTGAGTGATGTCTTTATCACCATTTTTGACACAATAAGTTGCTCTTTTCACCATTCAGACCGTCAAATGGAGTAGGTACGTGTTTATTTACACATCATATGAATGTTGGGAAAAATTTGTTATATTTTGGTTTATTGGTGATTAATTTGCTTGTCTAGTAACTGTATTCTATTTTATAGGTGATGGCTCTCAAATGAACCTTCAAATTAGGCGTGTACTAAAGTTGTGATCATTTAGCCCGCCGTTCAGACTTGCATTCAATTTGAGAAATCATTGGTTGAGATATGCTCGAGCCGTTAGGGGATGGACCGCCACATGGGTTCCGTTTGGGACGTGGCCCTGATGGTTCGTGAGCTGGCGTTCTGGAAGGTCCTTCCTCCTGCATGCCCAGCTTAACACCGCATCCACTTCTTCCCATGTCGAAGAAGAGTTAACACTCTAGCCATTGCGTGGAAGGACGACGCCGTAGACCTTGGAGGACCTCCTGTATGTTGTTTTGAATCATTACAAGGCTGTTGCTTGGCTTCGAGCTGTCACATAATGATTAAGCGGAGCCGTTCCTTGGCTTATGCGTGTCACGATCCATTTAACATAACCGTTTTGGGGCATTCAAGATAGTCTGTTATTAAGCAGTCGACCACTAAAGGGTCGACTTGCTTCCTCCATTGTAATGCTGTATAAATAGACGTTCTCATAGCAGCGACGAGTTAGTCATTAGTCAGTCAGTCTCTTTACTTTTAGATTTGCCTATCTTTTTAGCTGCAAATGAAACTAGAACACTGTAACTCTGTCTTTTATTAATATATATTTGTTTCTGTTTTATGGGAATTTGTCGAGCATGCGTGGTGATTGATTGATTAAAGGATCAGCCTCTGTTTGCTGAGACGGGCCCCTCAACAGCCAGTGGTTCTTCATCAGTGTATATGAATCGTTGTTGTTTTCTGTAGATAAAACATGTTGTTATTTCATTCATGTATCTTCTTTGTATGAGGTGTCGAGCATGCATGGTGATTGATTGATTAAAGGCTCAGCCTCTGTTTGCTGAGACGACCCCCTCAACAGCCAGTGGTTCTTCATCAGTGTATATAAATCGTTGTTGTTTTCTGTAGATAAAACATGTTGTTATTTCATTCATGTATCTTCTTTGTATGAGGTGTTTCTATACTGTAATATAAATAATGTTTCTATTTCTGTTATGTATATTTTGTTTTATTAATGTCTTCAAAGTAAATGGTGACCAACCACACTTAGATTTATTTGGCTTGTTTAATTAGCTTAGGTTCAGTTTATTTCAATTACTTAAGTAGATTGTACTTAGTTCATTTAACTGCTTAAATAGTTTCTTTAGATTAGTGAAATAGATAGCTTAATCTTCTAAATTTGCTCATAGACTAGAATTCTGTAGTTTCTTTCTAGTAGCATAAGATTAGCTTAAGTTACATCTCCACCTCATTTCAGGATAAAATAGAAATAGTTAGTTTCATAAACTATAATCAGCATAGATAGCTTCTTCTCACTGTAAGCTCTTAATTCTCTTATTCATTGCTTTCCCTGCATGATATGATCATATGCATCAGCTAGCTGGTAAGTAAAATCATCCCATCTTCTCTTCTCTTTAGTTTAAGCTGTCTTTCTTCCATTCGGAATGTCATTCGGATAAGCCATTCAGACTGGCATTCAGGCCTTACCATTTCTTTCATCAGTTTGCTTAATTAGACTCCAATTCTTAGGTTTCCTTCCAAGTATGATCTCTTTCATTTCTATTTAATGTTCTTAGGAACCATTAAGACCTTGTTGCATCTTATATGAAGTTTTGATCAAATTTTGTCATCTTCTTTAGTTGCCATTCACTCTTTCTTTAAAACTCTGTTTCGGTTATTTACAAGTTACTTTCTCCTTATTTGCTTTATGGTTTCAGAATCTATTAATTTCATTTTCAGTATGGTAATAATATCAACATTAGGTTAAGTTAGTAATTTCATTCTCCTAATCATTTCTATCCTGGATTACTTTTCTCATGTTAATAATGGATTCATGGAATAAGGTTTAGTTCAGAAATAGAATATCTTTATCAAGTTTTCTACTTGCTTCTGAATTTCATATCTTTATCAAGTTTTCTACTTGCTTCTAGACTTCTTCAGTTTAAGTCCCTCATTTATAAATAAAAGATAGGTCATTATGTTCAAAGTTAATTGTAGCTGGGTAATTTTTAGTCTGCATTTATTTGTAGAAGTTAAATTGGATTTAATCCCATTTTGTTTTCTTGTTACTTTTGAAAGCCACTTCGATACATTTACCCCCGTTCCCATCACATTCGGTACTTTTCCTCAGGATTCCCAAGGAGAATGGAATTAGATGCTTTAGTAGTTTGTAGGTTTATAATTTGCTCTAACTTAATTTCATGTTCATATGATTGAGTTATTCTCAAGTAGGTCTGACAAACCGAAAATTAGATACCATTCTACCTTAGGATATATTTTGTCTCAACTCTAAGATTACCAACCCCAGTCGATAAATTGAATATTAGGTGTTTTATTTGAGATAGCTCACACACCCAACATTTTGGCGCCGCTGCCGGGGAGTTGTAGAAAGATTGGTAGAACCTTCTCTTAGGGGTAATTTTGAATTTCTTTCTTTTGATAGGATGGTGGCGGGTGAGCGTTAAGACAAGAGGTAATAAGCTGCGCATTTGTTATAACAGGCATCCCCAAAACCCAACAACAATAGTTTTTGAAGTTAGAATTTATTTCAGTCATAATTTTGTTTTGCATAAATTGGTTTTAGAAACCCCTACTAAAAATTTCCACTAACCTATATAGGGAATGTGCCACCCCAACCTCCATCTTAGTATTGGAAGACACCCAAAGAAAATAGTCTCACTCAGAAAGATAAGGAAAATCCACTAAAGAAAACCCCAAACTCATACAGAGACTGAACCTAGACAAGAAGAGACCCCAAGAATAAGATTCAACACACTTAGATATCTCATACACTCTTTTTGGCATTCAGATCTACATGGAGAATGAAGAACGTGTTTTTGGGAATTATTCTGGGATCAGAGGGAGAAGTGGTAGACACTCTCGAGAATATTATGCTAGGAACCTAAAAGAAAATACATCTGATTCCGGTGGAGTTACAAGGATAGAATTGGAAAATTTATTAGAAAGCTTTAAAACAGATATCTTAGAAGCAATAATTTCTCAACTCGATTCACTACAAGCTAAAAGGAGCCAAGATGAGGAGTGGGAAACAATGAGTGTTTTCTGTCCTAGGTGTAGAATCGAACACCCTCGACAAGGATGTCCATGGAATAATATCCCAGTTTGTCACCTCGGTACAGAAAAAAATCCAACCAATAATTGTCCATCGTTTTCTGGAGTGCAAGCCATACACATAAATGAAAGCTTAGATGGACCATCTAGGAGGCCTTGGAAACCTAGAGCTCATCTATCATATCAAGGCCCATTACACATTCCACCTCATCCTTATCTACCTCCTCAACAATGGAACACCTTAGGTTGGCAGAGCCAGTCACCACAGTACCCTCCTCAGAATATTCAGCCACAACCATGGTCACATGAAGGGAGAAGACCAACTTTTGTTCAACCATATCCTCCTTTGCCTAACCATCCTTACCCACCCAATATCCAGCAACTTCTTCTTGGATTTGTACCTCCTGCACTACCCTCTATTCCAAGTCAACCTCACCATTTCCATAGTGAGAATCTTCCAAAGCCTACAATATTACCGGCACAACCAATACCAAATTCTAACCATAAACCAACCCAAGCTTTTAATAGCATCGGGTTGTTATCTCTTCCATCATACCCCGTTGTGACCACACCAATACATGAGATTCAACCGCGATTCGGAAGAGTTATGCAAGATAAACCCAAGTCATCAGTTGTTATCCAAGAAGAGAATGAAGGAGTCAAGACAATTGATGATTCACAAATCTCTCCTGTTGTAGATGGACATAGTCTTAGACCTTTTCATCAACCTATTGTGTAGAATATCCTTCAACAGAACGAGATAAAGTTAATAGAAGAGGAAGTCATTTCTCTTCCTCTTGATCTTTGAATTATTTTTGGGTTATCTTCATTGGTATATATATGTAAATATGTTCTTGGTTTTCAATAATAGAAAGTCATTCCTAACAATTGGTTGCATTCTTACAGGAAATTCATTGGTATGATCAAACTCATGAGATTTTTCCAATTAAAACAGGAAAGAATTTTTCTCCTTCTCTTTGCATATATATATGTTTATCTTGAATAAAACAAGTGGTTTTGTGGTATGATTACAAGAACCTCACAACAACTCATGCAATATTTGAAAAGGAAGTACTTTAAAAATACTTATAGATTCTCTTTCTTCTTTGATTATTGTTGGAAATTGAAAATTGAAAGTATCATCCTTGACCACTTTCTTGTGTGATTCCACATATGGTACTTGATTCAAACATGTACATTTCTAATTTCTTATCAGAATAGTTGCTTAAGAACCTACTTTAATTTCTATGATTTTCAAAAAGAGCTCTATCCTATACCTATGGAATACTAGTCAACCTAGATTTGTTATCAAAACTTGTCTCTCAAAGAATCTTTAAAAAGGTAGCTCAAAAGGGAATGACATTTCTATTTTCGTGGGGAACGTTACTTTTTAATGAAGAAGATAGACATAAGGGTTGAAGAATAGCTTTAGATTATTATCTTTTGACATGATCTATAATCTAGGCCATCCCTAACAAAATTTACTCACAAAGGGTCGTTTTGAAAATTTTGAATTATGTGTTTAGCAGGCTTAGCACACTCTAGTACCAACCGACTTCCTTATAAAAATATACACATATATCATTATACAAGGCAAACCCGCTGGGGTACTGAACAGGCCCGCTAGTAGCGGGTCCATGTTAAGTAATATCTAAAAGCATAAGGAAGCTCGGTGAGTGCAAGTAAACCCGCCGGGGTACTGAACAGGCTCGCTGGCAGCGAGGCTATGCTTGCATGGTACCAAGATAAACCCACCGGGGTACTGAACAGGCCTGCTGGTAGCGGGACAATATCGGATAAAAGAGGTTTGGTTAATGCATTGCTATCCACATGGCTCATAAAAACCCTGAGTATACAAACACATGTTCATGCCAGTTATTTATACTGTCATTAGAGAATAGCTGTAAGTTGGACTTGGATCACTGTCATCTAATTCACACATTATCTAGGATATGTTATCCTAGAAATGGGACCCATAACTATAGAAGTCTCATAAACTCTACAATGAACCTTATCTATATTTCGGATGATAAGAAATCTTTACAATGAATCATGGATGACTAGTTCTCCTATGGCAATCTTTTTACAATAATTATCCCATCATTTTTTATATGATCCTCTTAATCACTATTGTGTTCTTTTTTTGATGAATGTACATATCTGAATCATCTATCTTTACTAGTTGATATTCTATTTTTGCAGCACTTCTAGAATCTACTGGAAAATTTTCCAATTAAAATATTTGAATATTGATTAAATTTTCTTTGATGGCTTGAGGACACGCCATATTTTTGGTTTGGGGGAGACTCAGAACTATTTCACTCTTTGAATAATGATGCAAAAGGTTATGCATCTCTGGTAAAATAATAAGGTGTTTTCAGAATTTCCCTAATAAGGAAGCACACAACTAAAAGCTTCAGAAAAGTAGGTTTGCAATAACTCTTGTATACTAATAGCCTCAGAATCCCCTGCAAAGGGTAGCTTTAGTCAGCATTAGAAAATAGACCTTATACGGACCAAAGTCTGAATGAAGGGTTGAATACCGATCTGAATAAAGAGACAAACGAGGCAAATATATGATAGAGCAAATAATTAGCAACCTGAAAGAAGTACCACATGAAACCATATCTTATACTGATATCTATAAGTATGATAAGACGTTTTAAATTTCGATTCCTTTAGTCAATTGATCTTAATTAGGATCGAATTAAAACATCAATTTTGCATACCCATCTTGTCTTATCAAATACATCGGCCAATTATATAGTTTGGTCACTGTCCTATATTCCGTTTAATAATTATTGTGCCATCATTATGCACTAAAAGCATCACGATCTTTCATAGGTAATTATGTCCCTCATAAAATTTATGTTCAACCTGTCCAAAGTTTTACTTTGGACATGGTTGAATGCATTATAAATCACATGAATCCATAATCACGAAGTTTTAGGGTGGCACACTATTTAAGGCAAGCGTAATAATTGCGTAAATCTCTCGTACATGTGAGATCTTCCCCCATGATCATTCAATCGCTCAAATGGACCTTGTTATAAACTTTCCTCCTGCGTAAACCTTGCTTCATTTTGTTCATTTCCTCATTCACCTTGATGCTCTATCCTCTGTAGCTGGGCGCATTCCTTCTGCTTGCCTAAGCCACACCCATTTCACCCGCCAGCTTCCATTCACGATGCCTACCTGTCATGAGCCAGGCAGTTATCAAGATCTTCTGCGCATTACCGAGTTCAAGGATTGCCGAGAAATATTCCTGTGTGCTGGTTGGGGATTGTTTCTTCGTCTCTTTAATGACCATGACCATGACATTTCCCTTCTTTTTGCTAAAGGTTTTGATGGTAGAACCGCCAGAGTTATCTGCCTCACCTTTCCGGTAACAGAGGAATTTATATCAACAGCCACGAAACTGCCTAGAGAAGGTGCCCGTTGGCACAAGCACTTATTTCTCCCACGCACAACCAACAAGTTTGCTCTCAAGCTTGCGTATCAGTATGTCGAGGGTGTAAAAGGGGTTCATCGAGAATGGGTTAGGGCCGAGTTCCTTGACCCATTGATTGTCATCATTCACCTAATCACTTGCGAAGGTAATTTCTCGGTCTTTAAATCCTGTCATTTTCGATTGTTAGCCCATTTTGTTAATAATCAACCCCTGAATTTTCCTTTCTACTTCTTAAAGAGTCTGGAGAAAATGTCTAGTCAGGTTCGAAAGAACAAGGCCAATCTTGCTAGCATCCTGTATCACCACTTCCTTATCAAAATTTTAATCACCCATCAGTTGCAGGAAGAGGGGAAGACTTGGGATAACATTGTATACGAAACCCTAAAACCCCACCTAGTTGTGAAACCCATTATCAAACCCTCTTCCTCTCGTAGGCACCATCGATTCCAGTCCCATTCTAATAAGTCCGTTCAAACCCCCGACCAAACAAAGGATGATTCCAAGGTTGTGCGATTTGAAGAGAGCACCTCGGGAGAAATGCACCCTGTTCAAACACCCTCTTCTGAGCCTGTCCAAGAAGACACAACTCCATAGCCCCCATTTTTCTCACCAATGCCAAAGAAATCAAGAAAATCCAATCGTGCCCTTGATCAGTCCTCCACTCAGGCGAAGCAATTTGACCACCTCGGTGAACAAGCACAAAAACCTAAATTTGGATCGCCTCTTCTTGCATTGGCTAATGTCTCCGCTAGCTTGCTTGAAAACCCTACTCCAACATCTACCCCTGCACAGACTGAAGAAAAGGGTCCCGAGGAATACATCATATCCTCTAACCCTGATTCATTCCTGGAGGAATCAATCCCTCAAAAGAGCCTTGAATCTTTGATAGAAGCACCTCCTTCACTCCAGCAGACTGTGGATAGGCTGAATCAAGACTTGGCAGAATTAAAAAGCCAGAATGAGGGGTATGTTGGAACCATCTCTGAGCTTCGTCAAGAGGTCAAGACATTACGTAGTCAAGTACAATCTGTTGAATGCTTGAATGAGGCTAAAACAACTGCCAATCTCTCCCTCTGGTTGAAATATGACAACTTGAGCAGTCAATTCAAGAAGTACCAGGCCAAATACAAATCGTCATCATCCAAGTCGAAGGTTGTTGCTACAGCAGCTCGACCTTCTTCCTAATATTTTTATGTTTTTCTCAGTGGGACCTGGCATGTCTTCGGTTTGGGGGAATGTTGGTGTTCATTTTGTCACCAATTTTGGCCTTTAAGTATACTTTGAGTGATGTCTTTATCACCATTTTTGACACAATAAGTTGCTCTTTTCACCATTCAGACCGTCAAATGGACCAGGTACGTGTTTATTTACACATCATATGAATGTTGGGAAAAATTTGTTATATTTTGGTTTATTGGTGATTAATTGGCTTGTGTAGTAACTCTATTCTATTTTACGGGTGATGGCTCTCAAATGAACCTTCAAATTAGGTGTGTACTAAAGTTGTGATCATTCAGCCCATCATTTAGACTTGCATTCGATCCAAGAAATCGTTGGTTGAGATATGCTCGAGCCGTTAGGGGATGGACCGCCACATGGGTTCCTTTTGGGACGTGGCCCTGATGGTCCGTGGGATGGCGTTCTGGAAGATCCTTCCTCCTGCACGCCCAGCTTGACACCGCATCCACTTCTGCCCACGTTGAAGAAGAGTTAACACTCCATCCATTGCGTGGAAGGATGACATCGTAGACCTTGGAGGACCTCCTATGTGCTGTTCTGAATCATTACGAGGCCATTCCTTGGCTTCGAGCTGTCACAGAATGATTGAGCGGAGCCGTTCCTTGTATTATGTGTGTCACGAGCCATTTAACAGAACTATTTTGGGGCATTCAATATAGTCTGTTATTAAGAAGTCGACCACTAAAGGGTCGACTTGCTTCCTCCATTGTAACACTGTATAAATAGACGTTCTCATAGCAACTGCGAGTTAGTCATTAGTTAGTCAGTCTCTTTACTTTTAGATTTGCCTATCTTTTCAGCTGCAAATGAATACTTGAACACTGTAACTCTGTCTTTTATTAATATATCTACGTTTTAGTTTTATGGGAATTTGTCGAGCATGCGTGGTGATTGATTGATTAAAGGCTCAACCTCTGTTTGTTGAGACGGGCCCCTCAACAGCCAGTGGTTCTTCATCAGTGTATATGAATCGTTGTTGTTTTTTGTAGATAAAACATGTTATTTCATTCATGTATCTTCTTTGTATGAGGTGTTTCTATACTGTACTATAAATCATGTTTCTATTTCTGTTATGTATATTTTGTTTTATTAATGTCTTCAAAGTAAATGGTGACCGGCCACACTTAGATTTATTTGGCTTGTTAAATTAGCTTAGGTTCAGTTTATTTCAATTACTTAAAGTAGTTTAGATTGTACTTAGTTCATTTAACTGTTTAAATAGTTTTCTTTAGATTAGTGAAATAGATAGCTTAATCTTCTAAATCTGCTCATAGACTAGAATTCTATAGTTTCTTTCTAGTAGCATAAGATTAGATTAAGTTACATCTCCACCTCATTTCAGGATGAAATAGAAATAGTTAGTTTCATAAACTATAATCATCATAGATAGCTTCTTCTCACTGTAAGCTCTTAATTCTCTTATTCATTGCTTTCCCTGCATGATAGGATCATATGCATCAGCCAGCTGGTACGTAAAATCATCCCATCTTCTCTTCTCTTTAGCTTAAGCTGTCTTTCTTCCAGTCGGACTGTCATTCGGATAAGCCATTTGGACCAGCATTCGGACCTTACCATTTCTTTCATCAGTTTGCTTAATTAGACTCCAGTTCTTAGGTTTCCTTCCAAGTATGATCTCTTTCATTTCTAATTAATGTTCTTAGGAACCATTAAGACCTTGTTGCATGTTATATGAAGTTTTGATCAAATTTGTCATCTTCTTTAGTTGCCATTCACTCTTTCTTTAAAACTTTGTTTCAGTTATTTACAAGTTACTTTCTCCTTATTTGCTTTATGGTTTCAGAATCTATTAATTTCATTTTTAGTATGGTAATAATATCAACATTAGGTTAAGTTATTAATTTCATTCTCCTAATCATTTTTATCCTGGATTACTTTTCTCATGTTAATAATGGATTCATGGAATAAGGTTTAGTTTAGAAATAGAATATCTTTATCAAGTTTTCTACTTGCTTCTGAATTTCATATCTTTATCAAGTTTTCTACTTGCTTCTGAATTTCATATCTTTATCAAGTTTTCTACTTGCTTCTACACTTCTTCAGTTTAAGTCCCTCATTTATAAATAAAAGATAGGTCATTATGTTCAAATTTAATTGTAGTTGGGTAATTTTTAGCTTGCATTTATTTGTAGAAGTTAAATTTGATTTAATCCCATTTTGTTTTGTTGTTACTTTTAAAAGCCACTTCGATACATTTACCCCTGTTCCCATCACATTCGATACTTTTCATCAGGATTCCCAAGGAGAATGGAATTAGATGCTTTAGTAGTTTGTAGGTTTATAATTTGCTCTAACTTAATTTCTTGTTCATATGATTGAGTTATTCTCAAGTAGGTCTGACAAGCCGAAAATTAGATACCATTCTACCTTAGCATATATTTTGCCTCAACTCTAAGATTACCAACCCCGGTCGATAAATTGAATATTAGGTGTTTTATTTGAGATAGATCACACAACCAACAGGGTTCTCAACAACCTCCCATCCCGCCAACTCCTCAACCAAATTCTATCAAGCATTTGTCTGAAACAGAGATGCATACATGCAGAGAAAAATGGCTTTGTTATAATTGCGATGATAAATTCACTCGGGGACATAGATGTGTTCAACAAAAGCTCTATCTCTTGGATATGGATTCTCCGCTTGCCTCTAAAATTTGTGAAGAAGCTCCATATACAATGGATGATTAGGTCGACATTCAGGAGTCGCCTATTGACCCCCCATCTCAGGATGAACAACCAGAGATATCTCTCCATGCTTTATCCGGCGTCACCACCCCCCAAACAATGCGGGTCAGTGTTTACTTCAAGAAGCTTCCTCTTACAATACTCATTGATTCTGGTAGAAATCATAACTTCATTGACACTCGGATCGCTAAAGAGGCTGATTATTTTGTCCATCCTTGTTCCAACTTTGAAGTCATGGTTGCCAATGGGGGCACCTTACCTTGCAAGGGGAAGTGTCACAATGTGCGTATCTCTCTGAAGATTTAACCTGCGCTCTGACATGTTTTCCTTGTCCCTAGGAGGATGTGATGTGGTTTTGGGCTTTCAATGGTTACGCACACTTGGCCCCATCTTATGGGATTTTGCTGAACTTTGGATGCAGTTTTCAGTCAATGGGAAACAACACAAATTTAAGGGCTTACAATAAGGGTCTTTCCGGATCATTAGTTCACATCACCTGGAAAATATCCTTAAGAAGAATTCACATGGTGTCATTGCTCAAATCCATTCCATTCAGATGCACCCATCAATGGTCTCCCCTACTTCCTTCGATAGATATGCAGGTGTCTTTGCTGAACCAGTGGGCTTGTCGCCTTCAAGAGACCTTTCCGGTAAGAATTTATCCACATCGACATCTCAGCAGGACATGATGGCTAATTTGCATGCAGTACATAAGTGGAAGCCATCCCTACTAGGAAATTATTTCTGCATCAAGACTGATCTCCAGAGTCTGGAACATTTTCTGGAACAATGGGTTTCCTCACCAGCACACCGGAAATGGGTTATCCAACTCATGGGTTATGACTATGTGATCACTTACAAGAAGGGTAAGGATAATATGGTGGCAGATGCTCCTTCTCGCCAATTTGATGACCCAGTTTCTCTTACAGCTATTTCTCTTCTTGTTCCAAATTGGTTGCAATCTGTTCAACAGGGCTATCTCTTCTATGAACTCCATGCTTCTTCATCGGCAGGGCACTCTGGGTTCCTAAAAACCTATGACTGGGAACAATGTAACCTCTTTTGGCAGGAACTGAAAATGAAAATTCACCAGATGGTGGTTGAGTGTGATACTTTCCAGGTCAACAAGGGTGAAACGACACTCCTTTCAAGACTGCTCGAACCCTTTCCCATCCCTACACATATGTGGACAACTATTTCTATGGATTTCCTAGAAGCACTCCATTGGTACAATACCACATCTAAAAGGACACCATATGAAGCAGTTTATGGACAGGCACCACAATTTCTTCTTCCATACACGCTCAGTAGCTCCCCAGTTCATGAAATTGACTCGGTTCTTTGAAACCGCGATCAGATTCTTCTCATTCTGTAGGACAATCTTCACATGGCAAGAATTCGACTGAAACAACAAGCTGATCAACACTGTTTTGAGCGCACTTTTCACGTAGCTGATATGGTCCTTCTTCATCTATAGCCTTCCAAGCAATCCTCCCTGAAACTCAAAAGGCGTCAGTGGGCCGGAATGCAACTCGAGGATGCTACAGGGGAACCACTCCTTCAGATTCTGCATCAATTTCCACATCTAAAGCTTTGAGGACAAAGCTTTTTCTAAGAGAGAGGGGATGTTAGGAACCCATGTCAACCCTTCTATTTACTTTGTTAGTATATTGTTGTTGGACGCATATGCTTTGTAAGTCGTCCCGTAGTATTTGTTGATCCATAGTTTGTATTATTGTTGTTGGACGCATATGCTTTGTAAGTCGTCCCGTAGTAATTGTTGATCCATATTTTGTATTGGCCCATGGTTTGTATTGACAAATGGTATTGACCCATGGTATTGGTGCCTATACTTAGTATATAAGTTTGTGTTGAGACCAATGAAGGTACCGTGAAGTTATTTGTATTGAGATTTCTCAAAGGAGGTTTCCCCCTTGAAGTGGCCTGCGATCAATATAAAAGTGATTCTGAGTTTTGTTATTTCTGCTATTTCGTGTGTTTTCATTAATTAATTATTGCAGGTTCTTCACAATTATCTCAAGTTGAGGGGGTTAATTATGAGAAAACCTTCGATCTCTAGTGTCCAAGATGGCATATATTAGGTTGTTGTTGGCATTAGGAATAACTTATGATTGGGAAGTGGAGCCAATGGACATCAAGACAATATTTCGTCACAATCAGCTTACAGAAAAATCTTGATGAAGAAACCATAAGGATTTGTGGTAGAAGGGAGAGAAGATATGGTACGTCGATTGAAGAAATCACTGCATGGCTTGAAGCAATATTAAAGACAACGGTACCAATAGTTTGACAAATATGTTGTGGGAGAAATAGTTGTAAGAAGTGAAGCAAACCATTGTGTTTATTTCAAGAAAGAAGGTAATATTTCATTATCTTGTTCTTATGTTGACTATATTATTTTGATTAGTGATTGTAAGAAAATAACCAAGGAAACTAAGTCCCAATTGTCGTGTGGGTTTGACATGAAGGACTAAGGTGAGTTACACTATTTTTTGGGAATTGAGGTGAAGAGATATCACTAAAACATGAAGTTGTATATCAACCAACAAAAGTAAGTGGAAAACATTCTTGAGCTCTTTAGGATAGATAAATGTAAACCGACTTGCACTTCATCTCAAGTGGGAGTGAGTTTGTAAACTAATATGAGTCTTGAGAGAAAACAAGAGGAAGATGATATGGAAAAAGTGTCAATATGATAGTGCCATTAGTAGCCTTATGTATTCAATGGTGTGCACAAACTCAAGTGAGTAGATGGAAAATCTA